>CM069446.1:74718486-74756527 GCA_035610835.1 Ophiura sarsii | reverse complement strand
ATATGCGATAAAAAATAAGTTGTGCATATTTCCAAGACCAAATTTGACATATTTGGTCAGAACCGTGACCCAAAAAAAGAATTGCGAAAAAATCAGCCCGATTTATTAAAACTGAAACTGTTTAGTGATATGATGCGAGGGTAGCGAGCAGACTTTTTGCATATTTGAACGTTTCTTTTGGGTTTTTCTAAGCGTTTTTAGAATGAAATATTAAAATAGTTCCCCAAAAAGCTATATTTATGACCCCTCTCTTTAGGTTCGTTATTTATTTATTTTCCGACCATGATTTTTCATACTACGAGGGTCATTCAATAACTTCTACCTCCTACCTCATAACTTTGCTATTATACAAGCCAGTCGTATGAAATATTCCACAATTGAAGCTCTGAATCTCAGCTACAAAATCGTAGTAATTTTTTTTTTTTTTTTTTTTCATTCATTTTATTTTTCTTTCTATATTCTATACATAGTTAAATAACATAATAATAATATATCAAACATACTGGTATCAATAAGTTACAAATATGAAGAAAAAAACATGACTCTACCAGCGAACAGCATGTACCAACAATTACCATATGCATGAAGATAGATGGCTAATGATCATCAATGGCACATGACCTTCGCAGTTCAGTTGACAAACAAAGCAATATATAATATGGGCTGTTTATATGTACATGTGTTTTACAAGAAGAATATCAGAACCTACTATTTACTCTGTGCTATGTAGGCGTTTGCCAATCTTATGCCACACATTTTCACTGTGTCTCAAGATACTAATTCTCCATTTTAATTCGTATAGAAACCATTTAAATGCATCAACGTTTTTATTATCAGCGATCTTGATATGTCTGGATCTATATAGAGTGAACGATGCCAGACTAAGCATTCTATTTAGCATTACATTCAATACATTTTGATTATCTGGTTTATAACCAAGCACAATGATTTTTAACGATATCTCTGGACATGGAATATTGTTAGAAATAATAAATCTTTTAAAATGAACCCAAAAGCTTTTTGACAAAGGACAGGCAATAAATGAATGTAGATAATCATCTGATGTGTTGCACTCAAAACAATTAGGTGAGTTCGCCTTATTCCATAAATATAAGTTAGCTTTGGTAGCGATGATTCTATATAATAATTTGTAATTGAACTCTGCCAATTTTCTCTCTTTTTCTAAAATAGTTTTCATAGTCCAAATATAGTCCCATTTTGGTGACGTAGACAGTTCCTGTGCCCATCTTTTCTGAATTATTGGCACGACTGTAAACTTTTTAACTACATGAACGTAAATATACCTTGATTGCCAATACATTATATTTACACGTTTTTTATTTACATATATACACGAGGTTCTTAAACAAGTACTTATTTCAATACGCATATTGTTGGCGTTTAATAAAGCCAACCAATTTTTTGGAATTGATTTGAAAATAATAAAAAGCTCTGCAATCCAGTTGTGCTTATTTTTAAGCTTGTCAAGTATATATGTAGTGGAAATGATACCATCATTATTTATAAGATCATTGATATATATTATATCACTATCAATCCAGTGTTTGAAATACAAGGTCTTGCCATTGTGCATGATCAGGTCATTTCCCCATATAATATGACTTTTGACCCTTAATGAGTCGTTGATTGGTAAGTTTCTATAATCATTATCTAGATTATGCCATGCTTTTACCAGATCTGAATAAAATGTTGGTAGACCAATTAACGATGGGGCATTCTTTGCTTCCACAAAATTCATATTTAAGATTAAAAAGTTTGGACCATGAGCATTTAAATAGCGTTTAAAAAGGCATTTCCATTTACTATCATCATCATACATATAACGTTTTAACCATATACATTTCAAAGCTATACACTGAGATTTAAAATCACACATTTTTATTCCTCCCATATTGTAATTTCGAATGAGAGTCTTTCTCTTTATTTTCTCCGGTTTTTTATTCCATAAGAAATTGAAAATAATTGAGTTCACTTCATTCGTGAAATTTTCAGGAACGGGTAGACAAGACATTAAAAATGTTAGATTGGATATACCAAGACATTTTATAATAGTTGCTTTACCATACAGCGTTAGCTTTCTTCTATACCATGAGTTCAAGATTCGAATTAGTCGATCTTTTTTCTCTTGCCAATTGCTCTTGTAACATTCTATCATATTGTGTCCAAAATAAACACCAAGAGACTTAACATTTTCAGTTGGCCATTTTACAGAGTTATGTTTAACAAAGTGACCAAATGCTAAACCTTGAGTTTTTTCCACATTAATTTTTGGTCCTGCAAAATATCCAAATGTAAATGATTTTCCACATGCTATCAAGAGATTCTTTCGTTGAGCAGAAAAGAGTTGTATCGTCAGCAAATTGGCTAATACGAGCTTCACATTTTTCTTCGTCATTGTCATCAATGACAATACCTGAGATAGTGTTATCCTGTCTTATGTTCAAAGCTAAGACTTCGGAGACTACAACAAACAAGAGTGCAGAAACGGGCAGCCCTGACGCAAACCTCTGCTCAATCTAAAGAACTTTGATTTCCAACCAAGATTTAAAACAGAACTCTCAATATTATTATACATTACTGTAATCCAATTGATAAACGATGGTCCAAAATTAAACTTCTGTAATGTTTGAACTATAAAGTTCCATTCGACGGTGTCGAAAGCTTTTTCGAAATCTACAAACAAAATCGCAGCCGATTTATTCTCATTTATACATAAATTAATAACATCATCAATTAATCTTATATTTGTACCTATATATCTACCTTTTATGTAACCAGTTTGATCTGTATGTATGATTTTACTTATAACTTTCTTCAAACGATTTGCCAATACCACTGACATGATTTTGTAGTCAGTGTTCAACAGACTTATTGGGCGCCAGTTTTTTAATTGCAATTTGTCGCCTTTTTTGTAAATTAAACTGATAATTGCTCTTCTTTGAGTGGGTGACATGTGACCTTTTTCGAAGCAGCAATTTAATGCGTTAATCACTAAGGTACTTATGCAATTCCAGAATACTTTATAAAACTCTGCTGGAATACCATCGCAACCTGGACTTTTACCTGGTCTTAGTTGATCTACTGCTTCTTTACATTCAGTATGCGTCAATAAACCTTCGCATTTACCCTGTTCGTCATCGGTTAATATCTTAGGAAATTTTGTATTATTCAGATACTCTTTAATATTATCACTATCAACATTAGCACTTGTATACAGATTGGTGTAAAACCTTTCCTCTTCCTTCATAATGTCTGATTGCTTAGTAAGCAAGGAATCGTCAGGTAGTTTGAGTTTTGTGATAGACTTTTTTGTTGCGTGAAACTTTTCGAGACCAAGAAAATACGCACTACTTTTTTCTCCCTCTTCGTACCATCTTGTTCGAGATCTCACTATTTGCCCTTTTACAGTATTTTCATACATCTTGTCTAGTATACCGTTTACTCTATCAATTTCATTTACAACACTTATATCGGGAAAGCGGATAGCATTTAGGCCTTTTAAATAAGACACTAAATTCTTCTCAACCTGACGTTTTTGTTGCTGTTTTGTCACACAATATCTAATCGAGAATTCTCTTATTTGGACCTTACATTATTCCCATAATAAGTGGTCATCATTTATAGATTCTGCTTTTCCATTAACACCGTGGATGATATCTTGTATACCTTTTACATATGCAACATCATTTAAAACTGATGTATTTAATTTCCAATTACCTGGCCCTCTTTTCTCAGTATTGATTTGGAATTTCAAGGAAACAGCTTGGTGATCCGAGCGCACACTCGGTCTTATATCACATGAATTGACAACATCTATAAGATTTTTACTTACAAGAATGAAATCGATTCTTGTTCTTACAAGTGGTGTTTTCTGTCTATATGTATATTGTCTTTTTGATGGATTGAATGTCCTCCAAATATCTAGAAGGTTACGTTTATTTATTTCTGCATTAAGATATGTTGCATCTTTATTGACACACATTATTCCACCTTCTCTGTCTTCTGCTTGATTCAAGCAGGTGTTAAAGTCACCACCCAGGACAAGGGCGTGATCATCTGGAACATGTTGATCAATTTTCTTGAACATTTTTGTGTAAAAGTTATACCTTTCTTTCATATTATTCGGAGCATATATATTCATAAGGGTAGTCTGTTGGTCATCAATAACTGTGTTTATCATCAACATTCTACCATTTTCATCAGAGTGTGTGTCGTTTACTTTTATATTTGCGGAGGATTTAATTAATATTGAGACACCTCTGGCATTTGATGCACCACACGAATGGTATGAAACACCATCAGGCCAATCGCATATATCATGATTTACAATGAGTTCATTTGTCAAATGGGTTTCTTGCATAAACAGTACATTTCCATTTTGATTGCAAAACCAATTGTAAATTTGCAGTCTTTTTGCACGGTCTTTGAGACCGTTAACATTAAGAGTTATAACATGTATCATGAGTAATAAGATAAGTGAGGACAATTACTACTGTAATAAATATACTATTCATTCATTGTTCGTTGTTTATGTCCTTGCGTCAAACTCACTGCTGTCTGTTCCATAATCATAGGGCGCGTTTGTGTTTGCTGAGTTCTCGCGTTGGCGTTTTCTGTCTGGTGTGCGATTTGGTTTTTTGCCAGACCTGAGCTTACGGCGATTGCTTTTTGTTGATTTGCGTGATTTTGAACTTGCGCGATTTTCGACTGTATCATAGTAAATTGGTCTGAATACTCATTGTAATTTTCTAGATATGCTGTAAAAACCAATCTTCCATTTAGTGCGACGGAAACGGGTAAAAAACAGCTAAATGTCTCCTAAGTGCTATTCATTTGGCCAATTCTTAGAGACAAAATGTACCTATCGGTCAATTACAATCGTTCTAAGTTACAAATATCTCTTAAACAGACTTTAAACAATGTAAGTGACTGATTTCTTGGCGGAAAATGCCCTCTAATTAGCCAGAACCAGACCAGGATAGCCATCAATTTCAACACTTCCCTAGAGAACCGCTGCAAAAGTCATATTTGCTTTTCATAGGAACTAAGAGATCTTCATTATACAGGACTAATTGGATAGTATTTCAAGTCTCTCGAAGATATATTTTTCTGTCACTGACTACCTGATTAACTATTCTAAATGTTGCATATAAGAAAAACTGATAAAGTTACTATCATGTTAAGATTTAACATTCGAGGCATCACTGTGGCTTGACTTGTAACAACAAACATTTGACTGAATATCGGTATTCCAGTTTGCTAAAGGCGTGTCAATAAATTCGAGTTGATATCATACTATTTGCAAGCTACAAAGGTTAATATTGCCTACAATCTGATTTATACATGATAGTATAGCATTATTTTCAGAAATCATCCATTGTTTTCTATTTTCAGTATTTAAATCGGGCGGTATACCTAATCATACAATACGGAGAGAAAACGAAAATACGTGTATTTATCTTTGGGGTAATTTTCCGTGTCCGTTGTCCAAAATCTCTCTCTGGCTTTGATTGCATCATGACAAAAGTGAAATAGGTATCAATTAGCATTTACTATAAGTGTGTAGCTATGATTCAGAGCTATAATCATGACAAATGTCACGCGGTTGACATTTATATTAGCGATGTTATGAGTGAGGAGGTAGAACTTATTGAATGACCCTCGTATTTTAGACGAATTAGGTTTCGATTTCCCAGATTGACGCGTTGAATGAATAATTTACTAAAAACCTCTTAATTTCCTCCGAATAAGTATAATCCCAACCACACCCGAATGAATTTAGTTCCGGGTTACCTGTTTCCTGAAAACATGCGCGCGGAGCGTGCCCCTCCAAGCTGGATTAGATCAGCCATCCCCCCCCCCCCCCCCCCCCCCCACACCCCCATTTGGGCACGCCACTGATATCCCAAGTGGGGGTGCAACTAGGCCTTTTCAATATACCGATTGACATCTGTTTTCCTTTCCTCTCTTCTTTCCCTTTTCTTTTCTTTCCCTTTTCTTTTCTTTCCCTTTTCTTTTCTTTCCCTTTTCTTTTCTTTCCCTTTTCTTTTCTTTCCCTTTTCTTTTCTTTCCCTTTTCTTTTCTTTCCCTTTTCTTTTCTTTCCCTTTTCTTTTCTTTCCCTTTATTTATTGCGGGAGTTTATATATGCTAGGCGGGAGTGCGGGAGAAAGAGTGTCTAGGCGGGAGACTCCCGCCTAATGCGGGAGAGTTGACAGCCCTGCGTATATGTGCCTTCTTTTTGGGTGCTTTTTCGCAAAAATTGGTATAGCGATGGAGGGTTTTCATCACAGACCAAAGCGCCCAATTGGCATAAATTGGGTGTATTTTGAGGCATTTTTGGAAAAAGCGCCCAATTTGTGCAAAATTGGGTGCTTTTCTTACCAAATTGGTATATTGATGGGTGGGAAATTAGCCAAAAAATAGGTATAGGGAAAGTCACATTTTCGAAGTCCGGCAGGCACATCCACGTACGATTTTGGCGAAAGTAACCCCCACCCGGGGCTTACCATGGCTATGATATCATCAGGTATGCGGCGCGAGCGGAGCGAACGGCCCGTTTTGCGGCGTGTGGTTCTGGGCCCACTTAAAGGGGCGTCCGGATCTCTAGTGTTTGCCCAGGGCAAAAATAAAATTACCCCAGTCTCCGCGCGCTCCCATGATACAATGATAAATTAAGTGACCGAAGTTTTGTCCATTAAAAGGGCGCACAATATTAATTGGGGACCTTTGGGAATTAGTTTCCCGCGAGGGAAGCATTTTACAATTAAAATGAAAGATAATCTCTTGTACTTTGATCAGGATGTTGCACTAAAATGTATCACTTGGATGAGCACACTTGACGGAGGCGGTCAGAAGGCGAGCGTTCGGGCTGAAAACAAATTATATTGTGAGTTTACCTGATATATGATACATTATGGATGCGTGACAGATAAAAAGACAACTTAGGCCTAATATTAATTCAAAATTGAAACGTTCTTAACCAATACTACTAAAATTCGGCAATTTTGGGCCTATAATTTCTACATTTGCATGTAAGGTTTAAGGGGGATGTGCACCTTCGTATAGCCTCCGTAAAACTGCCGTAACTTCTTCATTATTCATCTAATCTAGATAAAAGTATACATTTTTTTGCAGGAAAGGGTTCAATGAATCCAACTATGATCATGAAATTGACCATTTTGGAGAAAATTATAAAAAACACGTTTTTTGCCCCATTTTAGGTTTGGAAAAGATAACTCAAAATATATTTTGTCAAATTTTGCCATACTAGTTTTATTATATTCCTCATACAATTCCCTAGGAATCGTTTTTTTTTTTGTTGAAAATATTTATTATTTTTTGAATTAGAGACCAAAAAGTGCACTTTTTGGTCTCTAATTCAAAAAATAATAAATATTAAAAAAAATAAAAAAAAACGATTCCTAGGGAATTTTATGAGGAATATAATAAAACTAGTATGATAAAATTTGACAAAATATATTTTGAGTTATCTTTTCCAAACCTAAAATGGGGCAAAAAACGTGTTTTTTAATATTTTTTTCTAAAATGGTCAATTTCATGATCATGGCTGGATTCATTGAACCCTTTCCTGCAAAAAAATGTATACTTTCATATAGATTAAATGAATAATGAAGAAGTTACGGCAGTTTTACGGAGGCTGTACCTGAAGGTGCACAGCCCCCTTAATATAGGGTGAGCACGTAATTGCGTAAACAATTGTTAAATAGCCATTGTTCATTGAGTTTTTAAAACATCGTATAGGCCTATATAAACTTTATACATAATTTGAAACATGAATAGTCTCATCAACATCTCATGATCAATGAAAGAGATTTAAAAATCCTCTAAAATTCTGCAAAATGGCCTTAAAGTGCCCAAAATTCGAACATTAGAAATTGAGTATCGATGCGTTAAGTATCATAACTGTAGTTAGAGGTTGTATTTAAATTAACTAAATTGACAGTTTTTCTTGATATTACTTGGTGTTTACAAAAATGACGAAAGAAACCTAAAAACTCTTTTTATTGTGCGTTATAAGGGTGCACAACACTAAATCACTCCTCGTTTTGTGTAATGTCACTAAGCGGATTATCGCGCTCTCTTCAAAGCGTTCGCATTAGCAGTATGGTCTTAGATCGGGGTTCGAGTCCCGCCTCGCTGAATTTCTGTAATATTTATATATATTTTCACCACAGATGGTGGTGGTTTTTTTATTTGGTAATTGATTCCCGCATCAAACATTTGATTAGATGATTAGATTGACCGTATCAATTTGATTCTAGACTTTATAATATGTCCTCCGTTCTAATAATGTTAATGAGTTCATTTTAAGAGTGTAGCATTTTACACTTTGGTGGTTTTGTTTGAGCTAACTGCTAGTGCTAGTCGCGAAAAAGAGAACACGTATGTTACCTAATATCCGTGGTATTCATTCATAGAATAAATAACACGAATACGACGGAAATAAAACGTTGAATGGAAATGAGGCATAGAGGCAGTTGGTGCACCTGTGCAACCTACATTTAAGTCTTACAACAAAATAAAAAGTTTAAACTTGTTGACATTTCATCGGTGGTTTATGTCGGATAAGTAGGCCTTACGCACACCCACTTCATCACATGTCACGAATGTCGGATAAACAATTTTGATTTTATGAATATCAGAATACTCTTTATTTTGGATTCAATACCTTTAACCGGGACCTTTAAATTTGATCTACATAAGTAAATGGTTGGCATTAAGTTTGCATACTTAATGTCAGTTGTAATTGCATCAAATACTTTTAACTAGGCCGTAATATCAATATTCAGCGATGTGAATACACGGTTGCTAAAATAAGAATAATGTTCATTGTTGTTTGAAATAGGTCTAAAAGAGAGAGAATAAAGAATTTTAAAATCAGCCTAAGCCCGTAAATCAACGTAAATTTAGGCCTATACATATTTTAATAAATATCTAATTACATCATCATAGGTTAAAGTTAGCCGATGTTATGACGATATTATCAGGATCATACCACAGGAAAGTTGGGGTATGAAACATCGCGTCCGGGTAATCTGGATTGCATTTATCATTGTAGGCTTTTAATGAATCGTAAGGGATCACGTCAAAACTCGACCGCCCGTTGACCGCCGGTTACGGCCGGTTCCGCCCGGTTCTCACAAAACGTGTCGTCTGTTATAATATACACACATAATGAGGTCAAATAGTTACACCCTGGTGAACACGACCGGTTGATATTGCCTCGTCACACGCGTGAGCAATAAAGTCTTGAAGTAATGGGTTCTTAAGTCTCAGTTGACAACCAGTACAATACAGCTATTGATTTTCGCTGGGGTTGGCTTTTTCAATCTGTTTATAGCTCAATTAACTTTTTAAAATCAATACCGAAAGTATATGAATGGTTGTTTTTTTATAGAACGATTATAGAGAGAGCTATTATGACCGCAAAGTAACAGATTGATAGTGTAAATTGGTCTGGTTACAGCATTAAGTCAACCGGCGGTTGTTCAGTGGTGCATGTGTGAATATTCATATACCAGTAAAACATTTGACCTGAAAGAACCGGGCGGAACCGACCGTAACCGGCGGTCAACGGGCGGTCGAGTTTTGATGTCTTCCCTAACCACAAATCCCTCTTCCTTTTTTCTTCCGTTATAATAAGTGCCATGTTCGAGCATCGACGGTCATCATTTCCGACCAATTGGTTCTAATATCCGGTACCATGAGAGCGTGTGTGGTGTAGTAGATAACACGCAGGGTTCATGATACAACGGTTGTGAGTTCTAGCCCCGCTATGGCCAACATGTTTGTATCCTTGGGCAAGGTACTTAGTCTCAATTGCCTCGTCGACCCAAGCGAGATTGGGGAGCTGTTAGGGGATATTACAATCTAAGTGCTGATAAATGGTGTGCGCCGTGTCGGATAGCCTGGTAAATGAAGCGAAGTGATTGTGACGATTTTCTAATGGCAGCAAAACCAGTGGTTCGGAAGTCACGTAAAAATGGTGGTCCCGTGCATCGGAAGAGCAATACCCGAGCACGTTAAAAAGTTACAGACTCTTTCGTGAAGAGTAGGGGTTCATCCCGGTCTGTATCTGTTCACACATCTAACGGACCCCAATGGAAATAAGCTTCAACGAGGCTTTCTTGGGTTATCCAGGGTCGTAAGGTCCAAATAAATAAATACAAATACCATCATCACCACACCAGTCGATCATTCGAAGTCAATCATCAGTCCCGGTCTGCTGGCACAGGGAGTAATATACCAAAATGTTCCTTGATGTCTGTAGTATAGAGCCTAGGTGGACATCCTTGCCAACTCTGATGTTAAGTTGACCTTTGACTTCAATTGAGGGTCAAAGTTCACATGTTTCAATGGGACGTCAACATTTTAATTAAACCTGGGGAACAACAATTAAAAAAGAATTATTGACCACATCAAGTATATATATCATTTTGATGGGCTGACTGTTTAGAGCTAAAAAGTTAATCACAACTTTGATCGGCGATCAATATCCTTTGACCTATGATCTTTCGAAAAAGTCATCAAAAATAGGCAATTTTTGGTAATTCTTCACAAATTCCACTTTTTCCTTCTTTAAAAAAAATATTGTAACTCATTGAGAAATGATAAACCATGTTTTAATGTTGGTATAAAAAAGAAGGCCTACTTGATATCTATATACTAATTGTCGGTCCCTCGCCTGATTAGATAGTTCAATAATAATTTTACACTCGCGTCCCTCTTCAACTGAAAAAGCGTGGGAATTGCGCCTCTAATACACGAGCTAATTAGATAGTTCAATGCCCGTTTTTTCCCGTTTTCAGACATGCGCAGAAAGGATCACAGATGATAATCCGAAATGTTGAATTTCTTTTACTCGGTAGCTACTGTACGGACAAATATTATGGTTTTCGGAGTGAGTGATGACATATGGTCTTCACCCAAAATATTTTCTTCAGGGATATAGCTACATTTCTGTATATGCGGCTGTTTGTTAGGGGAGACGTCAAAACTCGACCGCCCGTTGACTGCCGGTTACGGGCGGTTCCGCCCGGTTCTTTCAGGTCAAATGTTTTACTGGTATATGAATATTCGCGCATGCAACACTGAACAACCGCCGGTTGACTTAATGCTGTAATCTGACCAATTTACACTATCAATCTGTTACTTTGCGGTCATAATAGCTCTCTCTATAATCGTTCTATAAAAAAAAAACATTCATAGACTTTCGGTATTGATTTTAAAAAGTTAATTGAGCTATAAACAGATTGAAAAAGCCAACCCCAGCGAAAATCAATAGCTGTATTGTACTGGCTGTCAACTGAGACTTTTAAGTCTTAAAAGAGCCCATTACTTCAAGATGTTATTGCTCACGTGTGTGACGAGGCACTTTCAACCGGTCGTGTTCACCAGAGTGTTACTATTTGACCTCATTATGTGTGTATATTATAACAGACGACACGTTTTGTGAGAACCGAACGGAACCGGCCGTAACCGGCGGTTGCCGGGCGGTCGAGTTTTGACGTGATCCCTTATTCTTAAAGAACGCATAGTAACAAGCATTTATACGGGACTATACGTCCAACAAATTTAAAAAAAAATTACGACATTTTCTAAATGTAAACAAAAACTCTTACGCAGATCTTAAAGTGACACTTTCACATTAATAACATAGATGAACGCGGAGTTTGCTAACGATAAAGAAACTGGCGGTACCATACCAACCGTATGTTGTTGCTGCGCGACCGCGTTTAACATGGCGCACGCGATTCGGCGCACACGTAATGGCGCAGACAAAGTGTGTACGCGTTTGTGGCGCAAACTGTACATTGTAAACGGGGCATGTAGTGAAAGCAGGCAGTCGTATACTATTGCTCCGCGCATACCGTACAGTACAATAAAATGTAACGAGAGCAAGACACAAACAAAACATTAATCATAAAGCCAAGACCTTTATTTTAATAAAGAAACTGGGAGCAAGGCGCAAACCGATCCAGGATAACATGTATTAAGTGACTGAAGTGGCTGAAGGAAAATACATTTGATGGAGTCACTCATGCAGTTGTAACCCCATGGCTGGTCTTAAAGCTATGGGCTGGTGGATCATGCCCCCCCCCCCCACACACCCCCACCCATCCCCCACACACACCCCTTTCATTTTCTTTTTGCGACTTATTATACAGCGGTGCGGCTTACTGTATACGATGAGGTCTGAATCTTAATTTGAGGTGCTGCGGCTTATTCGCCGTGCGGCTTATAGCACGTAAATTACGGGATTGTCACATCATACATGTACCCTAAGGTCTAAGCCCCCTTCCCCCGCACTTCCCTTACTTGATAATATGGATATAGTAAGGCGGCCTTACTAAGGCCACATGGGTATCTTGATAATCAGAACGTGCGGTATTGCCCCATCATACCCTAAAAGGGCACCAGTGGTATCTGGATTACGGGGTTCACTATAAAACGCAGATAGTCTCAAATTACCTGGATATAACTATGCGCAGGTGTGCCACCTGTGACAACTGGATTTTAAGGGTGTATTAGGTAGTATCTCGGGAGGCCTTATTTAGAACACAACAAACATGACAAAGGGACTGCATGTATTTAAGTAGGCCAAACAAAACCCAGATGGCACACATAGTGATAATAATAATCAAGGGCACCATGTGTTATACATGCATGGCATACATGGATTTATAAAGGGCACATGGTGTATATATGGATTATTAAGGGCACTGTGGTACCAATGTCAGTATTAAGGGCACCTATGATACATGGAGTATTAACGACATACTCTTGCTGTTTTACAATACCCTCATCTCTATACGTTTTGATGTGACTAACCACCCGCTATTATAGCTTCGGCACCTATACCTGCGCTTTCCATTATAAACTGGATATAATACGGGTACATTGGTATGGATATAATGCCGGCAAATGCGGTACCTGGGTTATTAAGGCCATCTGTGAGGGGTAGGGCCTAGGCTTATGGGTAACCGGTGTATTAAGAACACGTGGAGTACTTGGATTAGGAACATGGGTATCTGTATTATTTAAGAGCCCATTGGGCCTAGGCGCATTTAAGGGTACCATGTCACCTACATTATATCAAGGGCACTTTAGGTACCTGCCCTGGGTACCTGAATAAGGACATACTCTTGATATTTATATAAACATTTATAAAGCTTTGGTATTACCTCTGCCTATTGTGATGGACTATTACTGCCCGCTATCTTCGGCACCCGCGATTAATTCAAGTTACTTGAATGATAAAGTAAGGGCACCTGGGTATCTCGATATAATGGCACACTGCAGTACCTGGATTATGTGGTATCCGGTGCCATTAAGGGCACCTGTGGTAACTGGATTAGGGGTAGGGCTTAGCCCTATGGGGTCCCTGGATATAATGGGACAACGGGTACCTGCATTTCAGGTCACATGGGAGGCCTACATAGGTATCTGGAAAGACAAAGGTAGGCCTTCCTACTTTAAGGCACTGTGTATGCCTGGATTATCAAAAGCACCTGCGATATTCGGATTATTTAGGGACCGTCTGAATTATGTATACATGTAGGACATGTTCTTGATATTGTATCAAATTTTCTTACGCTTTGTTTACTTACCTCCCCGTGAAATCTTCTAGCGGGTCCGCGCGAAGCGCGGATGCCCGCTAGTTAGAATAAATTTCGAACATCAATGGTGTGCTGTTGCCATGGCAACAGACTTAAATGACATCCAAAAATGTCAAAAATAGGGAGTAAAATTTAGACATAAATGGTGGTTGTTATAGAAACTGCATTGCCGGGAGATTTTACAATTGTCTTAAAATCAAATAGGTCTATTAATCAGCAATATTAGATGTATTCCGATCATCCAAGGGCCAATAATATTTTTAATATAATGGTTACATGTCATTTTTGGCCAATTTCTCGAAAAACGGTAACAAATGGCCTGACATGTCATTTTCAAAAGGTCATAGGTCAAAAAGTATTGATCGACAATTAAAGTTGTGATCGACTTTTTTTGTTCTAAACAATCAGCCGAACAATATGATGTAGGCCTACTTCTTATTGTCAATAGATTGTTTTGTTTTAAATTTTCCATGTTATGTTAAATTAAAGTTTTGAAGTCCAATTGAAACGTATGTGAAATTTGACCCTAAATCGAGGTCAAAGGTCAACTTAACACTCCATTTGGCAAGGATGTCCACCTAGGTAGTATGCTACAGACTTCAATGAACAATTTGGTATATGTCTCCCTGTGCCAGCATACCGGGACCGAAAACCCCTATAAAAGTGCCCCGCTTCTCAGCTAATAATACCACTCTGCGTTATCTTACTATGAATCTGGAAACGGGGGGGGGGGGGGGGGGGGGGGGGGGGGGTTGTGTGTTTGTTATCCTTAGTACTCCGTTAGTTTTGATCATAGTGTCGCCTACTTTGCATGAACTATAGAGGAAATAACGGTGATCAAGTATATGAAATTGGTTAACAATTGACTCAAAAGCAGCAACAAACCCGTTCGAATTTGGCTCAAAATGCCACTAGAATTGCACGATATTGTGCGTTGCGCGTACTATCGCGTAATCATACCGTGGTGACGCGTCGCGTGCATGTTTACGCAAGTGCTCGTGGAGAGTAGGGTAATTCTATTTTTGCCCTGGGCAAACACTTAAGATCCGGACGCCCTTTTAAGGGCCCGATGAAAAATGTTTTCATTGTCGAGACTTGTATTGTTTCATAATATTGAAACCTGTAGAAAAAATGTGCGCAAAGATTTTCAGTTTTTTAACTAAATTGTTCCAGAAAAAGTTCCTGCGCGCGAATTAGTTTTTAATGTTTCATTATTTTAAAAAAAATGGCAATTTTAACACTGAAAAGGTCCAGAAAAACGTCCTGTAGCCATCTTGTTAAGCTTGTATAACTTAACATGAAAACTAACTAATTCGAGTGAAGTGCGCAAAAATTTGCAGTTTTGACAATTTTTTGACAATGACAATTTTAACATTAAAATGGTCCAGAAAACGTTTCTGAAGCTATCTTGTTATTCTTGAATAATGAAACATTGAAACTAATACGCACGAAGCGCGCAAGAAAGTCCATATTTTTAAATTAAAATGGCCCAGAAAACGTCTTTGAAGCCATCTTGTTGTGGTTTAATAAATGCTCATAGCAGTTTGATAAAACGTAGTATAGCAGGCATGAACGATATCAAAACCTATGTTTTTGTTCTAAAATTACCGAAGTGAGTCAAGAACACGGAATTTGTACAATTTTCGCACTGCCAGACACTCCTCTCCACTCTTGCACGACGCGCAGTCTAAGTTGTGTCTCTGCATGCACAAAAACATGCCAGCCCCATTTCCAAACGTCTACAGCGTTCTTGAATCCATCTTATTATGGTTAAAAAATGAAACATTGAAACTACTGCGAGCAAAGCGCGCAAAAAATTCCAGTTTTTTAATCAAAAATGGTCCAGAAAAGTTTCTGAAGCCATCTTGTTATGCTTGAATAATTATACAATTGAAATTAATTTTGCAGTACAGGTGCGATTTCTACTTGGTCATATTAAATCATTGTGTAGTGTAATACACTTTTTATAATACAATATAGATCAGTAAGCCTACCCCTTCCCTTCCCTCCTTGAACTTATTATTGGACACACACTGTACATTTTTTCAAAAATCTTAAAATCTTAGCACCTCTTAAAAAAACACGGGGGTGCTGCAGCACCCCTAGAACCCCACTTCCAATGGGCTTGATGCGAGACATGTCCCCTTTTCTGAAGCCCCTTAATGTATCACGATCTGAACATGCTGAAAGGTTTGGTCACATAACTCACAATACAATGTCATTGATTGTCCAATTTGCAGGATGCAAGGTGTGTGTAGCTGATTGCTGATGTATACCGGTGAGACATAAGCCTAAAGAAAATACGTTGTTAAAAGTGTTTAACTGGTGTAATTCAATTAATATGCATTCTTTATGTGTTAGAAGTTCATAACAAGGATGGTTTGAATCTGTTATTTAAAACTATCACGATGAAAACCTTTTCCTTCACCCCCTCTCTCACTGTCTCACTTCATTGAACCCATAACATGAGGGCATAGTTCGCATTATCAGTGACAGTTTGTCCCGTTATCATTCATCTACCATGTCTACAGACATTTTTCTCCTCCTCCTCTTTTTCTCCTCACCTTTCCTTTTACTTCCCTTTTCTTCATTTTTTTGCTTTAAACCCCGGGGTGCTGCAGCCACCACAGCCGCAGCACCCCCTGGATCCGCCGCTGAGAAATATAGCTAGAAGGATTAAAAATGTATCGGAAATGTATTATTGGAAAACATTTGAGTTTGTTTCAATAGCGTAACTAAGGACTTCAATTTATGACGACCCCTGCCCCCTTCCTCTAGTTACGCCCCTGGTTTGTTTGGCGCATTTTTATTGCAAGATGCTAGTGACATTACATTATGATATGTTATTTTTTTCCCCGCAAATCTGTTACAAATTCCGACAAATTGATTAGAAGCTATTAGAATATTTATGTGTACTTCTAATGTTCTGAAACATCCAAATGAATTGAATACCATAATCATGTGATGTGCAAGAGAAAAATAGTGCATTTATATTATTTTACACACTATTCATTTTCTACAAACCCTGTATAATGACTTTGATATTGACAAAAATGAGATCGGACATATTATTATGTTTAATTTTTGATTTCTGAAAATACAAACCTTCCCCTACCCCTATGTTTACTTTTAGGCTTTCAAATGTTTGAAGCAGAAACCCCATTATATTTCCAGTTTAAGGATTTGTCACAGATAGGGCCTAACTCGCGGAAAATGAACTCTCATGTACTTTCAAAAGTAGACTTTTAAAAGCAAACTATTTTAAGATTGGGGCTTGGGAACAATTATTAAAATCCATGAATTGAAATCGAAAACTATATATTTAAAGCAGATAAATCTTAAAGATGTTTTCATCCTAACCACAATCTTGAAAGATTATCTTTTAAATCTCTAAATTTAGACTGTGGTTTTTTGTTTTAATTATTTAGAGCTCCGTGCTAATAAAACGCTCAAAAACACTCAAAATTACGAACGCACAGAGGGCGACATTGCATATTTTCGAACAAAATCAGACGACGGCGGCCACGATTATTTTATCGAGCATTTATGAGCCTAAATGTTAACCACTAAACCAAAAATCCACCCTGTAATGAAAAGTGTGCGCGTCCGGACTAAGAGGGATTTGCTGCCGGACGATATGTAACACAACTAACCCGACCAATGGCACTGAAAATGATAAGGAGGTGGCATACAAAACTAAACAAGGATACAGATAGTGATCAGAAGCAGTTTAATCAGGGTGTTAAATAAATTGAAATGCTTCATTGGCTATGCCAATTGAAATCCATACAACTCTTTTTTTATGGAATCTACCCCACAGGGAGTGTGATATTCAAATGGTGTTACCTGTTTGGAATCCACATTCCTTGTGAACAGGTGAAAAAGAATAACCATAACCCTTTCAGGTTGGAAGACTTAAGTCAACAGGGAAAATATTCACAGAAAAAAATGGGAGTGAACCGCCCCTGGGCCTCGAACCCCGGCCGCCGCGGTCTGAGTCCAGGTTATGATTGTGCATCACGCAAAGGGGATCCTCAAACTAACTATACTTTCAGTGACTGCGCCATGAGGGATGGGGCCCACCGGCGCAATGCTTCTGTTGGATTTGTTTGAATTTGGTATATTGTAAGGGTAAATGTAACGTCGTCCATATTAGGGGTGTATTGCTTTCTAATGGAATAGCCCATTGGTATGGCAGAACAAGTGCATAGTGTGGTAAGTCAGTTTAGAACTCTTTTATAATGGCGCGTATTGGGTGAACACTTCACATTAGTAGAGTGTTACGCAATTAAAACGGAGTGGAAACCTTGTTCCTGTAATTTCAGAAAGAAAGGTGGGAATTTCATCGCACCCCAACACCCTAGAATTTTGATCAAAACATGCTACGTCCATGACTTAACGCATTTACATTTGAATGATTACGATAACTGTCAGTTAAACTCCAAACTACTACGGATAATAAACGCATACTCCTTATTTTGTTGGTTCGGTATTTGGGGTTTTCCCCTGGTGTTTGTTTACGTGATATTCGTTACGCTTAGAGTGTATGAATTATTAGTTCATGAAGTCAGTGCACGGTTCAATAGTTTCAATATAATATATGTATTTGAGATTCAAGCAAACATAATAACAGTATGCATTTGCTTTTTGGCCTACAATATTGGTAAACTGGCTGGAATACCTGCATTCATGGCATTACTGCTAGAAAAGTTCTCCGTGAATACCGCTTCAACTGACTGGCAACAACATACCTTTACCTCAGCAACAGACAAATACAACATGACGCGTTATCATGGTCATCGTATTGGTAACACTCGGACAAGAAAATGTGTCGACATAGGCCAAACCAATTTATTCGAGATAATGGTAGCAATGATTATTCTTGTCGGTTGCCTGTCATTTGTATCTGGAGAAACCATCGTTATATCATACAGCACAGGTAGCCATCAACCTAAAGAGGGCGATTCAAACTACCAGCTGCTGTGCCAAATTACAAATTTAGAGAGCCCAGTAATCGCATGGTCTAAAGATGACAATCTTCTCTTCTGGAGCACAGGGACGATAATTACTGATCTGGATATGACCGGGGAGTATACGATACAAGAATCATATTCAAATCCTATTACCCATTTCATCCAGACTGTTACCCAGGTGAGAAATCATCACTCGGGAATGTATAAATGTTTTACTGCAATTGGTGATACACAGAACTTCAATATCGTTCAATCGTCTGTTGTATATATTACAGTAATTCCAGGCACTTTTACTCCTACTGTCACCGAAGCACCCAGACTATCTCTTCCAGAAGGGCTATACTTCCCCAGCAGGGAATGGCCGAAGTGTTACCCAGAAAATGACATCAAAGCACTCATTTATTCACAAATAAATTTGACATGTGTCTCAACACCAGGTTACCCATTGGTTGAAGTCAACATATATGATCCCTCAAATGGACAGATGATCCAACATCTGGACACTATTATTATCAACAAAATAACCAACCGTATAGAACGAATTTACACATACCAAGTAATACCAACCGACAATATGGATAACTTTACATGTCAGATAATCGATGGAAATGGAATGAATCGTCAGTGTACAATGGGCAAAATAGAAATTGGACTTTTTCCATACGACCGTCTTGAAGTAAAGCAGGGTGTTTCTTCTGTTAACTTTCAATGCCTCGCAGGATCAGGTTACAGAATACATTGGTCAACAGAACCCCCAATTGAACCTTCTCGACTGGAAATGGCAAACAACGTGCTGTGGATAAACAATGTTGAGATGACTGATAACGGGACGAAAGTCATTTGTCGTAATATTGAATACAATCTTCAAGATCAAGTGCTACTCATCATTATTCCAGTTAATAATAATCCAAACATAGAATCAACAACGAAATCATCGCCATTTTTGTCATCAATAGCGTCCCTTGTGTCGATGAAAGCTTCGTCAACGACATCGCAGTTCGATTCTACATCAATTACATTTAAACCACAAAATACAACATCAGGAGGTTTACATATCACCGTAATAGCCGCCATTGGAGGAGGTGGGGGACTGTTATTGATAGCTTTCATTTCCAGCATAATCGCAATATGCTGCTGTCGCTGTAAAAACCGTGAAAGCGATATCAAATTCGAAGATGGGGGCACAACGCGAATCAGTACCGGTTACATGTGGGATAAAGAGCTCTCCCATATGGTCCAAGAGAGTCCTCGATCTTCACCAAAGCTTACCAATAACAATCAAGCACACGAGAGGCGGGACACGAGGCAAGCCCTGAAGGATCCAGATGACAGTGCCCCTGGTATGTCCTCTTCTCTCGCGTATGCCTTAGCAAATCATTCAGACGATGAACTTGATAGTAATGATGGCGATCTTAAGAAACCTGTATCGGTTGCTTATGAGACGGTAGATCTGAATCCTGCTGGCAGAGTCCTGGAACACGGAGCCAGTATGCACTCCAACTTATACGCGTCAACTGCAAGTGTTGCCCCTATGTCATCAAATACTTCTGCTGATTTCCCGCCTAGATATGCCGTTCCAGACAAAAATAAGTTTCCATCAAGTAAAGCAGACGATGACGCCCTCCCTACAGAAAGCCCGTATGCAATTGTTCATCCTGATCCTGAGAACCCTGTAGTACGCGCAGCACTAAGACAAAGAGCCACAGAGGGACACGTCAATGCTGCGTATGACCCGGAAGAAGAGGGATTCGTGGATAATGGCATATATGAACCCGCTGGTAAATAATATGTGCTATCATTGATCTCTGGCATATAAAACTTGAACATTACCACATTGCAAATATGTATAAATTTAAGGGCTCCCCTCTTGCTTCAATAGTCGTCTTTTCCGGTTATTAACCAGACGACGACACATTTCAATGTATTTTACAAGAGAAGAAACAGTCTGTGGGGTATCTCTAGATGGTTTGGTAATCAAGTCTGCAAGAAACAGATCATTGAACGTTTCACTATTCGCCAGTACCCAATACTACCCATTATTGATATTCACAATTGTTGACAGTATACATGTACTTGTGATATAGTGCATGACACTGGCACAGTTGAAAAAGCTTGAAATTAGTTAATATTTGAACAGGTTTTACTTGTATCGAACACAATTTACGGGGCGTTGAAAGCACTAAAGCAGTGAACTATAGGAGTTTCACATTCCGTTAAAGGGCATTCTGTTAGGAGTAAGTCATATTCCTAGGCTTTAGGGTGTCTTTACCCTGTTCTTAATGGCAAGATGTTAGGCATATTTTAAAGAACTGATTATATAACGTTATAAGGCAGGAATCATTAGAAAAGGTCAGACGAAAAACGTGATGAATTCCAGTTTTAACGGTTTTAGTTGAAATCATCAACATGGAGTAGGGTATACAACAAGTTTCAAATTGAGATTCTAACTGGTATTTTTTACGAGACTACACTTGAAGATAAGATGAAACTATTACGTGTTTTCTTTGTTCGTCGTTATCATGCAATATTTTATATTTGATAGCAATTAATTGTGTTGACTGCTTTTTATGTATGTTTGAATATGTTGAACATTAGGTACTCTGCCAATTATCTTTTATGATAATTTAATTTTTTTTACCGTTATTAATCAGAAACTGACAATTGTTGTTCATATTTTCATATTATACCCAGGTTCTAATGAATTGCCTAATACTAGTAATAGGCCGGGAGCCCAGAAGGTTTCATCAGCTAAGAAGGTACAAAAAGTGTGATGATCTGATTAGTTTAGTTGGGTGCCAAGAGTCAATATTTTATTTCAGTATGTAAAACGAGCCGACCTTTTATCAACGCCTTTGCTCTTGGTGATTAGAATATGTTCATCCGGGCTAAAGGGATCTACAAATGCACTGGTCGGAGCTGGAACATGTGCTAAATAAAGAGAAAGATATTCTCAAAACTAGTTTTATTTGTAAATTGCCGACTACGTTAATAATCGGATGCTTGAATAGTGCTCAGACGATACCTAATTCGTCTCAGGTTAAAGTGTATGATTTGGATGGGAATTCTTGACATTTGATTCTCACCATCTACTAAACCTCATTTACCAAAGAACCTGGCTACGTTAATGGCTCGTATGTTGAATTAACATTACGAAGTAAGCTACAAAATTCGATTAAATAAAACATATTACCGGTTCATTTTGTTCCTGGTGTTTGGGGGGTTTCCCCTAAGTTTGTTGACGTGATATTCAGTAATATTTGAAAATGATTCGTAATAAATTTGTATGAAGTAAATGCACGGTTCAGTAAATCATAAAAGAGACAAGGAAAATGACCTTCAAGTCAATGTAATAGTACTAATTTGCTTTGTTAAGTTTCTAATGGTTTTATCGTGTAAGAATTTCGGTATATTGATAAACTTGAACACTCGCATTTTGCCCGAAAACAGCCTCATAATTATCACTGAATCTGTATGCTGTCACAGAATTGCAATAGGGGTGAGGCAACAGAAGACAATAATATGACCCGTTATCGTATTAATAACAGTTCTTCAAGAAAATGTGTCGTCATAGGCCAAACTTTTTTCTACATGGCAATGGTAGCCATGATTATTCTTGCCGATTGCATAGCATGTGTATCTGGAGAGACTATCTTTATAGACTACATAACAGGTAACGGTCAACCTGAGGAGGGTGATTCAAACTACCAGCTTCTGTGCCACATTACACATTACACCGGTAATCGCATGGTCTAAAGATGGCAACCTTCTCTTCTGGAGCACAGGGACTGCAATAACTGATCTGGATATGAACGGGGAGTATACGGTACAAGAAAGATATTCAAATCCTACCACCTATGTCATCCTTACTTTTCACCAGGTGAGAAATCATCACTCTGGGATTTACAAGTGTTTTACTGCAACTGGTGATACACGGAACTTTAATGTCGTTCAATCGTCTGTAGTATCTGTTACAGTAATTCACAGCTCGTTTACTCCTAGTGTCACCGAAGCACCCAGACTAACTCCTCCAGAAGGGCTATACTTCCCCAACAGTGCATGGCCGAAATGTTATCCACAATTTGACGTCAAAGCACCTATTTATTCACAAATAAATATAACATGTATCTCAACACCAGGTAACCCAATGGTTGAGGTCAACATATATGATCCCTCAAATGGACAGATGGTCCCAAACTTGGACTCTATTATCAACTTATCAACCAACCGTATAGAACTAATCTACATATACCAAGTAATACCAACCGACAATATGGATCAGTTCTATTGTCAGATATTTGGCATTAATGATATGCGTCGTCAGTGTACAATGGGCAAAATAAAAATCGGACTTTTTCCATACGATCGTGTTGAGGTGGAGCAAGGTGCTGCTTTTGTTCACTTTCAATGTCTTGCAGGATCATGCAACAGTATACATTGGTCAACAGATCCGCCGATTGAACCTTCTCGGCTAGAAATGACAGGCGATTCGCTGTTTATAAACAATGTTGAGATGACTGATAATGGGACAAAGGTCATATGTCGTGTGGACGGATACAACATTCAAGATCAAATACCACTCATCGTTATTCCAATTGATACTTCAACCATCTCGACAACGGAACCGTCGTCTTATATACCATCAATGTCGTCCCTTGTATCGAATAAAGCTGCGTCAACGACATCGCCATATGATTCTACTTCAGTTACATCTACAACATTGAAAACAAGAGGTTTACACATCACCGTAACAGCCGCTATTGGAGCAGGGCTGTGTCTTGTGATCATGACTGTGGCAGGACTAGTTGTAGGCTTCTTATGCTATCGCAAAAAAGTAACAGACACAACAACCACAAGGAAGAATCAGTCAATACAAGACATTCGACGACAAACCGCCAACCTTCACAATTCCAATTCCGCAGACGTTGCATTGGTAACAGACCATAGTCACAGATTTGCGCCCTCTACTGCGCAATCGAGCAATGAGTCATACACTGACCTGCAACTAACTGACGTTCATCGTTCACAGTATGCCAGTCTGAAGAAGCCAGAGGCTGCCGGATCGAACCGTGACTATGTCAACGTTAATCCTCAAAGTAATGTAGAACCAACATATGAGGTTAAGATGAAATCTAACCCCAAGGATTCCGCCAACCTTCACAATTCCAATTCCGCCAACGTTACCATGGTAACAGATCATAGTCCCAGATCTGCACACACGACTACGCAATCGAGCGATGAGTCTTACACAGACCTGCAACTTACCGACGTTCATCGTTCACAGTATGCCAGTCTGAAGAAGCCAGAGGCCGCTGGATCGAACCGTGACTATGTCAACGTTAATCCTCAATGTGATGAAGAACCAGTATATGAGGTTCACATTGAGAGTAATATGTAGAACCAACAAATAAATCATTGAGCAAAATCTGAATACTATATTTAAATTTCGGTCAAATTCATTTATATTTAAAGCAATTACGTATGAGGTTAACATTTCGAGTAACACGTAGAGTGAACTCTAAATTATTATGATTTCGTTCAAATTCACTTACAGTTAATCTCATAATAATCATTACGTAATCGCTGCCAAGCATACACTGAATTGGGATTTACCAAGATTGTGTAATAGTTGATTGCACAAGCAATGGAAAGAGTGCTTGATAACTATGTAATTGTATTACCTTTACCGAAAATTTCAAAATTTATAATAATACATGAGTTTGGTCGTGTTATTTCTCCTGTTTTTTTGCATTTATTGGAAAGTTGGCGGTCATATGCGTTCATTATCATAGACTATGAAGATCTTTGAAACTTCACGTTTTAGAAATAAAATGTTTTCTTGGCTTGGCTTTTATTTTCTCTTTTTTCTTCACGAAATAAATGTTGGAGTATATATTTAGGTCGTATTGTCTCGTTATACATATTGTTTTGCAATTTTTTCTATTTTTTAGCGTATTCGCCTCTAACTTTAAAGTTTTGGGGCAAATGTATAGAGTATAACGATCTTCAGCATTACCGCGTAAAACAACGACGACACCCGGGATTACATTGTCCTTGGTATATAAGGAGATATACAATATGAATACAGAAAAGTAAAAATAAAGGATAACGACACATTTGATTAATTCGTGTAAATTTATTGATACAAGACATTTAACATTATAGCACAATGACAATGTAATGGATAACGTATTAGTTGTTAGCTACATCACGCACTAGCATTACATACAATTGTTTTATTAGCGTACATTATATTATACTTTTGAGGTACACAAATTAATATAAAGACAATAATTCAATCGGTCATTTGTAATAACTGCACAGTTTTTTTAAAGCCTCTATACATTTATTTTTTATTTATTTTTTGAAAACAGTCACGACTTTTAAAATTAAGGTTGATATAAAATCTAGGACTATCCTTCGAGTCGAGATCAACATTGATTGTACCCACATTGCAATTTGTTGCGCAATATTCAATACAGAGCATGGACAAGTCTGAACAAGTTTGATGTTTGATGACTCATCCGGGGTTTCCCCAAGGGTTATTTGATTGAAAGTACGGAGGACCAATATCATACCGCATACATAATTGTGTAGACCAGTAACATTTGCCGCGACTATGTATCGATAGGTGCAACATTATACCCTGGAAGATTCCATGATTATACACATATAACAGCGAATAATTCCATTGAGATAATTAAAATTGGAACAAGAGTGGCATTCAATTGTTAACTGATTTTTGGTTGTGTGCAACAAAACATTGAATTTACACTTTCAAAGATGCATTTTGCGCAATAACCTAGTTGTCAAGCACTCTTTCCATTGCTCGTGCAATCAACTATTACGCAATCCCGGTAAATCCCAAGATGAGTCATACATCTTATTGGTTCCTCAAAATTTGGTCTTCAAACCTAACGGTCGGGTACATCCTATACTACTTACATTATATGCTACCAGTAGTGATTTGTCACAGTATTGAACGATAATACATAATTGAGTTCCAGTATCGCCCGATACTGGAGCATTTTATATGTGCCAATATCGTCCGGTACTGGAACACTGTGACTTTGTACCATACCTGATCAAATCTATTCGAATGTAAGCGAGCCGTCATTTCCACCAAACCGTGCCATTCTACTTGGAGATTAAAACGTGTGATCCAGAACAATACGTAGGCCTTCATATCATAAGACGACCAATGGCGCTGCAAAACAGTATGTTTCTTACCGTCGGATCTCGAACATATGCTAAATACAGGCAAAAATATGTCTCAATACCAGTTTTATTGGTAAATTGCTGAATATCTATAGTCGAATGCTTGAAAAGTGCTCATTGCGGTCAGCGTAAAACACTTCTGGGACACTTTAAAGTAAATGTTTCGGGTAAATATTTTGTATAAGAAGAGTTTTTGGAAACTTTCTTGTTGCTTGCATGATTTTGGATGGGAATTCTTTACTCTTGATTCTTACCCTCATTCACAAAAGAACATGGCTACGTCAATGACGTATATATGTTGAATTAACATTACTGTCAGTAAAACAACAAACTTTGATAATAAACATGTCATACTATTTTCTGGGGATGTGTAGGGGTTTCCCCCCCAAGTTAGTTGACGTGACATTTTGTAATCCATGAAACGTGAAATTGATTTATAATTATACAATTCAATGCACGGTTCAATGATTACTAATAGGGACATGTAACATTAACTTCAAGTCAATATAGGCCTAGTATGCATTTGCTTTTTATGTCTAGTAAATGTTCAAATGTTTTTGTTCGTGGAGGTATTTTGGTTTACACTTGATTAACTCCAATACGCGCATTTCTGCCTGAAACCTGATTCACGAATACCACTGCACCTGATATAAAGACTGGCAACACACATAACGTATACCTCAAGCAACAGACAAATACATCATGACGCGTTATCATGGTCATCGTATTAGGAACACTCCTTCAAGAAAATGTATCGCCATAGGCCAATTGTATTTCATCAGGGCAATGGTAGCAGTGATTATTCTTGTCGGTTGCCTTTCATGTGTATCTGGAGAGACTATCATTATACCATACACCGCACCCCAACACTTTACTTTTGATCACAACATGCTACTTCACGCATTTATATTACTATGATTACAATAGCTGTCAGTTCAACAACAAACTTGGATAATAAACACATAATCTTTTTTCTTTTCTTTTTTTTCTTTTTGTTCAGGGTGATTGGGGTTTTCCCCACGACTTTGTTGACGCAATATTCTTAAATTATCTATTCTTGGAGAGTATATTATTTATTATTTCCCGGTTCAATAACCCCTATTGGTATTCCCGGGTTAGTATTATAGCGACACAATACAAGTCAAGTATGCATTTGCTTTTTATGTCTATATTTTCAAATCGTGAAGGTATTTTGGTCTACAATTGATAAACTGGAATACCTGCACTTGTCCACTGCATATGATGTACTGATGACGGGCTACAAAATAATCACCTTAAGACCTCAAGCAACAGACAAATACAACATGACGCATTACTATGGTCATCGTAATAG
Organism: Ophiura sarsii; assembly: GCA_035610835.1. Lineage (NCBI taxonomy): Eukaryota > Metazoa > Echinodermata > Ophiuroidea > Amphilepidida > Ophiuridae > Ophiura > Ophiura sarsii. Next base: position 74,729,344 of record CM069446.1, on the reverse strand, counting down.
GAACACTCTTTCGAGAAAATATGTCGCTATAGGCCAATTTTATTTCTTCAGGGCAACGGTAGCAGTGATGATTATTCTTGTCGGTTGCCTTTCATGTGCAACTGGAGAGACTACCGTTATATCATACGGAACAGGTAACAGTCAACCTGGAGAGGGCGATTTAAACTACAAGCTTGACTGCATAGTATATGATTTAGAGAGTCCGGTAATTGCATGGTCTAAAGATGACAACCTTCTCTTTTGGAGCGCAGGAACAATTATTGATTTGGATTCGACAGGGGACTATACTATACAAGAGATCGGAGTAAATCCGATACATTTTATCCTTATTATTATTCAGGTGAGGACCTATCTCTCTGGCAATTACAAGTGCTTTACTGCTATTGGCGATATACAGAACTTTTCTGTAGTTCAAATGGCTGTTGGTCATATAACAGTAATTCCCGGTCCTTCGCTTCCAGAAGGACTATACTTTCCCAGCAGTGAATGGCCTAAATGTTATCCACAATTTGACGTCAAAGCACTCATTTATGGCGAAATGACTGTTCGATGTGTCTCAACTCCAGGTAATCCAGGTGTTGAGGTCAACATATACAATGCCTCAAATGGACAATTAGTCGCAGACACGAGTTTGAATGAGACACATAGTCTGATTGAACGAACTTACACATACGAAGTCATACCGACCGATGTTGATCAGTTTTACTGTCAAATAATTGGAAGAAATGGAATGCATCGTCAGTGTACGATGAGTAATATAGAAATTGGACTCTTTGAATATGATTATATTCAAAATGTTCAAGCACTGCAAGGTACTTCCGTTTTCTTTCAATGCCTCGCAGGATCACGCAACGGTATTCATTGGTCAACATATCCACCAATTGGATCTTTTCGACTAGAAATGATAGGCGACCTGCTGTATATACACGATGTTGAGATGACCGATAATGGGACAAAGGTGATTTGTCGTGTGGACGGATACAACCTTCAAGATCATGCCCTGCTTATCGTCACTCCACACAATACCTACACTGTTGGATCTACAGTAGAATCTTCATCACAAGCAGCGATACCAACAGTATTCCTAACACTACCACCTCCGACTGACACATACTCTCCTTCATCGACAAATGGAACATCTATTCCCTCGAACATGATTGGATTGTTTGTAGGTGTATGTATTGGACTAAACGTGATTACGTTTGTAATAGGAATGATTGCAGGCGTCCTATGTTATCGTAAGAAGTTACAAAGAGACATTAAACACGAAGAAGATACGACAGCCAAAACGAGAGATTCGACAGTAAATTCCGACCAAGTCAACTCTAGATCTAACCCCAAGGATTCCGCCAATCTTCAAAACTTCAATCTTACCAACCTATCAGATCTCAGTCCCAGATTTGCACCCAAGGCTACGCAATCCAACAATGAGTCTTACACTGACTTGCAACTGACCAATGTTCATCGTTCCCAGTATGCCAGTCTAAAGAAGCCAGATGCCGTTGTGTCGAATCGTGACTATGTCAACGTTAATCCTCAACGTGATCAAGAACCAGTGTATGAGGTTCACATTGAGAGTGACATGTAGAATCATCAAATAGTTTATTGACCAAAATCTTAATAATATATTAACGATTTCGGTAAAATTCATTTTTTAGTTAATCGCATACTGATCATTACCAATATTACGTAATCATTGTCATAAATCTTTTGCATATTTTAAATGTTTTTAAAATATGAACAAAGCACAGAGCAATAGTATATGAACTGCTTTGGACTCTTTACCCATAGCTCTAGGTTGGGAATATTAGTACATGCATTGACTTCCTATTAATGCACACCTTTCTTTTCCTTCATTGCGTTTACAGGGTGTTTATGTGGGGAATTCTTGTTGGAAGAGAGTAATTCTCTGTTCGTTAAGCAACATTAAACTGCTCAATAAAGTACTTAGCGACCTACTGGGGAAAATGGGGAGGTCTCATTCAAAATTTGCCAAAGTTCATCTGTCAGTCTGTTCAATGAAGCGTTACATTGACGGATGTAAAACGCTGTTTAAAACCATTAAACAACTGGTGTATAACCATGCTTAAACAATTGTTTAAATACGTAGACTGAAACATGTAATTGCTACAGATTTGGTATCATTATACAAATTGAACGCATCTGCTTTCTATTGATATGCATACATACTCCGGGATATGGACAATTTGTGATTTACAAACATTTTCGATTTTATTATTGTGAAGGTTAGATTCAATTCAGATCAATTATGCGAGACTTTCTTGATTAAAGATCCACAATGGTTCCAATTTGGTAGTATGAAGATTTTCTAGTGAGTTGCTATTGTATATTTTCGTTGAGACTCATGTACATTTTAACATAAGGTTACGCAGTTTACAAATTGTTAAAGCAAAGGTGATTTTAACCTGAAAAAATAAAAAGTAATGTAGAGATGAATACATTAAATCATCACATCAAATTTCCTTCCTCCTCTGTCTGATTGTGATTATAAATATAGAATAATAAATGAATCTTTCACTGTCGAGCCAAAATTGATCCTTAACAGAGCAGGTCTGTTACCTCGACACATTAGTTTGTGCCGTGGCGATACATACTAGACCCTAGCATAAACCTTACCCATATTATATATTTACTGTTATCGCTTTATGTTTGAAGCTTAAATCCCATGATGTATCCAGCTTTATCACGTGTCACAGAAAGGAGTCCCAACTCTAAGCACATGACCATTATGCACCAGTAGCGTAGCCATCGCCCACCCAATATTGACTGTCGTGTCGGTTGAGATTGGCACTGTCGGTTCATTTGACAGAGGAATCATGGAATTATGATGGTCAAAAGTACACAGATGGACATTTTTCGCGGGCTACGTGCGCGCGAGTGTGTCCCCAGAGTGGAATATTTGTTGGTAGAAGCTTCTTCCAAAAATTCGGTTCACTTTCCTTTCTCCCCCCCCCCCCCCCCCCCCCCCCCCCCCCATAGGAAAAACCTAGCTATGCCAGCCACTGTGATGCACACCACACCACACCTACACCTTCCTTGTCCACCCTTGAATTACGGGGGCGTAAAGAGGAATTCCCAAATCGTTCCCGGCAAACTGTCGTATACCATACCGTGTCTTAAATAGTTAACCTTTCAAAGAGTGTGATTCCATATTCATTAAACAAAATCGGATTCAATTCTGATATAAGCAAAATCATACAGAAATTCTTGATTGAACACCCACGATAGTTTCAGTGTACAGATATGTTCTAGTACGCGGTGTCCCAGATAATGTTTTATACCAGGGAAGGTGAATTTATTTAGCTATGAATACCATTGTTCATAGTGCTTATGATTATATCATACACGTAGATTTATCTCTCTTAGGAATTTTGAATTTTAAAATCGGACATTTCTGTCATAAAATCAGTGCCATGTTCGGCATAAAGCTTAATTTAAATGTTATACAGGTACTTGCTATGTACGCCTTTGATTTCCACCTTTGGTGATGTTTTATGAATTCATATTTGAATGATGTGAGGGAATTGTTCTGCTTGAGTGATTTATATCATACTTTCTAATTAAGAGCTCTTAGGGGTGGTGTCAACCCTTTTGGCGCCACATTTATCAAGCACTGTAACTTTTAAACTATGTGATGTACATAAAAAGTATACATTTTTTTAAATGTAATGAGTGAGAGAATCCATTTTGGTATCAAATTTCACTAAAAATAGTGAGTTTTACATTTTTGCCCAAATATCACTTTTTGGCGCCAACATTTGTCAGACAACCACACACAATTTTGGTTAGAAATTGTTGGTCAATATTTTCAAAATCAAACATTGTTAAGCCCCCCAAAAAACCCTGATCCTAGATAATTGACTTAAGATGATTTTGGTGAAGTTTTGGAATTTTGTTATCAAAAACTGATTTTGTTAGGTTGTCTGAAGAAAAAAATGACGCCAAAAAAGTAATTTTTGGGCAAAAATGTAAAAATCACTATTTTTCGTGAAATTTGATACCAAAAATAGATTCTCCGACTCATTTCATTGTATACTTTTATGTACATTACATTATTAGTTTAAAAGTTACAGTGCTCGATAAATTTCATAAAAAAAGGTTGAGACTTGTGTGAGTTTATCAATTGATTTACGCTGAAAGTGAAAATCCAGTTTTCATCGACTTTCAATGATGTCATGCCAAATCGGAATGGATACATTAACAGAGTAAGTAGGAAACCTGTTTCCCATTCCATTGCAGGCATCAGACTTGGAGTGCAATGTTGTTTATATATCTTTATTATTTTTCAATCACGGTATAAATTAACGGATGACACCACACCGAATGACACCACACGAATACAAAGACCAGAGTTCATCGATCGATCAACAGTGTTTGTCACTCGATAAACGGTGTTTTTCGCTCGATAAACGGTGTTTTTCGCTCGATAAACGGTGTTTTTTCGCTCGATAAACGGTGTTTTTCGCTCGATAAACGGTGTTTTTCGCTCGATAAACGTGTTTTTCGCTCGATAAACGGTGTTTTTTCGCTCGATAAACGGTGTTTTTCGCTCGATAAACGGTGTTTTTCGCTCGATAAACGGTGTTTTTCGCTCGATAAACGGTGTTTTTCGCTCGATAAACAGTGTTTTTTGCTCGATAAATAGTGTTTTTTGCTCGATAAACAGTGTTTTTGCTCGATAACAGTGTTTTGCTCGATAAACAGTGTTTTCGCTCGATAAACAGTGTCTTTCGCTCGATAAACAGTGTCTTTCGCTCGATAAACAGTGTCTTTCTCTCGATAAACAGTGTCTTTCGCTCGATAAACAGTGTCTTTCGCTCGATAAACAGTGTCTTTCGCTCGATAAACAGTATTTTTCGCTCGATAAACAGTTGTTTTTCGCTTCATAAACAGTGTTTTTCGCTCGATAACTCTGTTTATCGCTAACTCAGTTTATCAAATTGAAAAACAGAGTTTATCAATAAACAGAGTTTATCAATAAACAGAGTTTATCGATAAACAAATTTGATCAATAAACAGATTTTATCGATGAACAGAGTTTATCGATGAACAGAGTTTATCGATAAACATTGTATTGTTTATCGCTCGAAAAACAGTTTATCGATCAAATTGAAAAACAGTGTTTCATCGATAAACTCAGTTTATCACATTGAAAAACCCTTTTTTCATCGAGTTTATCGATATCGATCCTCCAGAGATCCGCCAACTCATGAATGACAGGAAAGTCTGGGCCAGTACGTTGCGATTGCTTCCTCCGTTTCGTCCACGGAAGACCAATGCTGATTGATGAGTGATTATCGATAAACACTGCTTTTCGCTCAAAAAACATAGTTTATCTCGATAAACTCAGTTTATCGGTCGGTTTATCGACTGATAAACCGTGTTTATCGAATTAATATACAATAAGATTGCCATAGACGCCCAGCTCACACGGATACATGTGACTGGGGCATAAAAAAGAGAGTTGGATTGCCCTATCCCAACCGGCCGTAAAAATCGAGAAAAAAATCCTCGAGCACTTTTTTTAAATATTTTAAAATTGTCTACAAATTACAAATCGTCACCTAAATTACCTAAATTGACCCCTACATAACCCCACATATGTGACCTCATACCATGTCCATTATATAGGCTAACCTCTAAGTTGGTTCCAAAATCAACCCAGATTAGTGTAAATTAAGGCCTGAAAATGTCTCCTAAACGTTCTGCTATTAAAAGGAAAGCTACTGACCAGCCAGGTCGACCATTAGGCATCCGCCAAACCAGGGCTCAAGCTAGAGCCATGTCCGCCTTATGCAACCGAGGCTGCGGTAATTCAAATAATAAAAACTCTAATAATGCTAATATTGGAGCCGGTAGAGGCAGAGGCATCAGGCCAGTTTCCTCCAGTCAACCCGCTGGCGGTCGCGGTCGTGGTACTGGCAGTGTTAGGGGCCGGGGTAGCGCCGTGGTTGGCAAGGGTCGCGTTCTTGCGCGTCCCCGCGTCCTAGACCCCTCATTTTCTTGTGGGACGCGTAAGTTTACATATTGAACTTCACTAACGGTCCCAATCGAAAATGAAGGAACCCCTTAAATCTGACGATGTATGGACGTGGAAACCTTAAGACCATTCTGAAAATTGTCAATCTCCTACATTGTAAATTTGTTAATGTCCGTAAAAGATAAATACAATGCAAATCCTGTATTTTTAAAAGTTTTTAAACACATTAAATTGCTTCCGAATTGCTTCCGCAAAGTTTCAAGTGATTTCCAAAACATTATATGAGTATCTTCTACTGATTAACATGGACACGACATAGGTATATGAGCTACGCTAGTGTGCGTATCTGTGTTAGCGACTGTTTGTCCAATGAGGGTCACAGACTCACAGTTCAAATTCAACGATCTCTGTACAAGACCGAGCAATTGTGTAAGCTACAATGTATCAGCCTACTGAATAACAGCGAAACACGCATGCCGTTAAATCGATTGGCTCCATATAAGAAAATAAGAGCTTACAAGCCTAGATGGAAGAACCGATTTAAATGGTTAGAGGAAGATGTTCCTTAAAAAAAAAGGCTGCAGTAATTTCCAGCTCTCTGCGCTGAACTGAACCTCTAATTTCTCTAAATCGGTTTTTGACCATTTGTGAAGGCTCAAACTTCAGGACCCCTTATATTTCTGAGGGACCCCTTACATTTTGTTTTTGCAGTCCTTAAAGGGTCCTGACATTTTTATGGGACTCCTCATATTTTTGAGCCAGTGCTACCCCTGGTGGTTGGCCGTGCCGGGGGGGCAACAAATTCCCCAAGTAATGGTTTCCGTTGGCTATAGTCCTGCGTCAATCAAAATCAACCAGAAAAACGTTCAACCAAGGCAGTTTAGACTGGTGAGTTTTGGCAACAATGGGGGCCGGGGATTCTCTCGTAAATTTACTTCTACGTCATGCATTATGTTCTATGTCATCAACATCCCGGGCCTGACAAGTTCGAGCCAGAGGACAAAGGTCGCAAAATGCATCACCAGTGGTGAATTAGGCAGAGTCGTGAAAGAAGTGAAGGAAGAAGTGGTGAACAACCCGTTCAACGCCCAGTTCGTCAGGCTGATTGGGCCCGTAATTTGGTATGAGGATGCCAGACAAGGCGGTGCTGTTGTTCAATATTATGATCAGTTTGGGTAGGGCTATGACGGGAGGTAAGGGACCGTTCATTATTTATGCTGGAGGACGGTTAGGTAAACTATAGGGGGTGGTCATGTAACTTTCATATGTTGAAATAGGAGGGGGGGGGGGGGGGGGGTTATGTAACTTTTTATTCTTAAACAGGGGGGGTGTAAAATTTTGTAAACTATAAAGATGGTGGTGATTGGGGTGATTTTAGAGGCTATTTTTGAGTGGAGGCTATTTTGCAAAATTTTTTCTGCGCTTCGCGCATATTTTCTTAAAACCTATCGATCAAAAACTTTACTATGAGACGACTTGTGGACCGCAAATATTTTCTGTGCATCGGACGATATGGTGGAAAAACACTATATCATCAACGGTCGAGAAATTAGAGCCACTCGGGGTGTATAATGTAACAAAATCCAATTTTATGATTTAAAAAAAATGTGATTTATTTGCATGCTTTTCACCTCGTCCTAGCTTTGCACCAATGCTCACAAAAGTAGAACGTTTTACTGGATATACGTTTCTGCTCGGAATGGAGTCTAATTTGTTCGGGTTATAAAGACTCACAAAACCACCCAAATGTATAAATATGACACAATTTCCGCTCGCTACGCTGGCCATTACTAATTTCACACAATAAAAAGTAGGACCATCATAAAATTATTGGCCTTCAGATATGGCACAAACAGAATTTGCCAACATATCCATGAACAAAATCCCAAAGGTAAAGACAGCCCCCATAAGTATGTGACAAGTTGACTTTTTACAGAGAGAGGGGGGGGGGGGGGGGGGGGGGGGGGGGGGGGGGGGGGGGGGGGGGGGGGGGGGGGGGGGTGGTTGTGTAAAAAGCTACTGGTTAGCAGGGGGGTCATGTAATTTTCAGTTTCAGCTGTAGGGGGGGTTAGTAATTTTAACATACGAGTCTCGAATTGTCCCAACCCCCTCCACCATAAACAATAAACCGTCCCCTAATACTTCTCATTCCTATTCTATCAGTAATGAAAACACTGCATCATGCATCTACGCATCGTCCTAGTTTTGAACAGGCCCGTCAGATGGGGGGCTTTTTCTTCTTTTTTTTTTAATGTAAAATTTCCTTTTCTTAGTTTCAAATATCAATGATAGTAAAACTACTCATAAAACATTGACTACAGTGCTTTTTTGGATTGCGAAATTTGTGTCCATGCGAATTTTTTTGACGTACGAACATTTTTGACTTTCCCCCCCTCAAATATGGTCAAAGTATTCGCACTGATGCATCCAGGTTTCCAGGGGGAGGGCATAGGCTGAATATGATATTCAATTTAGGTTAAGGCAAATGGGTCATTCTTGGATGGTGATCGAAGTAGAATTATAAGCTCTCTGTGGGTTGCTTCTCCCTTCTCCCTTCAATTTAAGATTTTTTCATTCATTCATTCATAAAAGGTTTATTAAAAACTGTTCTTGCAGCAAATACAAAGTAGCTGAATTACAACAATTATACATATACAAATACAATGATTACAGGAAACAATATTATCTACTAAAATTAATTACATGAACCCAATCTTCACACTCACCGAATACCACTAAAAACAACCCAACACTCAAAAACAACCACCACACACAACCCACACATCCAACACCCCCTACCATTCAGACTCGGCCTCATTCATTTCATTCATTCATTCATGACTGGTTAATTAACATTGATATAGCAATGATACATACAATAAAAATACATTATGATTATAATATAAAAGACCATTAGATTATAAAATATTGCACATAGAATTTAAAACATCAAAATTGAAAATCCCGAGCCCGCACAACATCAAACAGTCATGCATACTCCAACTTCAAAACTCACTTAACGAAACACAACCCTCACAAATAATCATTACATTTACACCCTCTTTTAACTCAAAACACACACCGCAAGCACCACCACGCACCGCCCTCCCAACTTCAAACTCACTTAACGAAACACAACCCTCACAAAATGCAATACATTTACACCAACTTTTACTCAAGACACACACCGCCCCCCCCCCCCCCCCCCCCCCCCCCCCCCCCCCACCCTTGCACAATAAGACACATAAGATGCATTTAATTAGTCCACATGAGATTTGAAAGTGGAATTCATTGGTCATTAAACAATTTGTCATGTACAGCAATGGACTGTTCTGGAAGCGAACAGTCCTACATTTTGGCAGGGCAAGTTTGTCCGAGTTTCGTAACTCTCTACCATGTATGGTGCCTCTCCTGGGTGGCACCCACCTGTTGAAATGCTCGGAATCGATAAGAGAGTTGAAGAAATTCAGACAAAGCTGCTTACGTCTATCATGTAAAGCTTGAAGATGGCAAAGCTCAGGGGCTTCATGATAAGTTGTGTAGTGTTTGCCAACGATGATCCTGCATGCCTCTTCTGGATTCGTTCAAGAGCGAGATCTTCATGAACAGTAAGCCCCAGGATGCCACACAGGGCAGCGTATTCAGCCATTGGGCGAACAAATCCAGAATATATGGTTACAAGATCATCAGTTGGCAAGTTGAAATGTTTGAGAAGCTTCAGTAGATACAGTCTGGAGTTAGCTTTTTTGAGCACCTCACAGATATGGTTACTCCATTTTAGGTCTGAACTGACATGGACACCCAGCACTTTTGCTGTCGACACCTCTTGAAGTGGCACTTGATCAATTGTAGGAATTTGATCCTCATCTTGTTTCTTAAGAAAGGAAACTTTCATGTAAGCACATTTAGAAGGGTTCAACTTCATATTATTGTCTTGGCCCTTGAGAAGAAGCAGTACAATTGGAATCTATTGTCAACTGTCAAGATCTACAAGCTAAATACAGTAGAGGTGCGTAATAGGTATCAGCTCCTTCAGGATGATGTAGAAACCTGCAAATGAGAAATACACAAGGTTAATTACAGCCACTCAAGAAGCTGCAGAAGAAGTCATTCCTGGCAGGGAGAAAGAGAAAAGAAACTACTTCTCAAAAGACGCCCAGGTTACCAGGGCTAGAACAAAAATTGATGATGCTTACGCAAAATATCAACTAGACACTAACGATGAGGACAATAGAAGAGATTATAAGGATGCTAAGAAGAGCCCTAGGGGAGGTTTTGATCAAGTGAAAGAGAAAGACCTTACCAATAAGCTAAGAGAGGTAGAGAATGCTCACATAAACAACAAGCATGGTAAGAGTTGGAAACTGATAAACCAAATACCATGAAGAAGATTGACAACAAGAAAGGGCAAATCAAAGGATCCACGCAAAAGGAGAGATTAAATAACTGGTACACTCACTTCAAAAATCTACTTGGGAGCCCACCACATATAAGTAATGAGGATGAGGAAATTGCTACAATACTATCAAATCTCAACATTAAAGTAAGAACCTTTGACTTGGAGGAATATGAGAAGGCTAAGACGGCACAAGTAGAGGGGGGAAAAGCTGTGGGAAGATGGTGTATTACACCTGAAATGCTTAAAAGATGTGATCTGGACAACATCATTCTTGGCTTCTGCAATGATGCCTTGTTGAAGGGGGAAATGCGAGAACAGTGGTCCCTTCTCAACATAGTACCAATACCGAAATCAGATGATCTCAGCTTGGGGGGCAACTACCGTGGAATAAGCCTGAGTTCAATTGTTGCCAAGCTATACAACAAGATGATACTCAACAGAATTAGACCGGAGCTCGA
>CM069446.1:74535866-74718386 GCA_035610835.1 Ophiura sarsii | reverse complement strand
AACCTCTGTTACGCCCCTGCCAGTCACTATAGGCACATAGGCACTCTTCCGGTAATTGCCATACATAATGGACCATATCGTTTAAAGCCATTACCCAACCTTTCTCACAGGAAATATGGATGACCCCACTGTTCGAGTTCGTCAATCTGTCCCCTAGGACTGTACCGTATGGTGTTTAATAGTGTTAATGTTGTTGTTTAACTTTTTTTTAACTTTTTTTATTGTTGATGAACTAATATTTGGATTTTGAAATTGTAATCGTACAAAATTATCAGGCTCATACATAATCGTGGCTGCTGTCGTCTGATTTTGTTCGAAAAATATGAAATGTCGCCCTCAGTCTCTTGTCATTTTAAGCGTATTTCAGCGTAATTAGGCGCTGAGCTCTAAATAATTAAAACCATTAAAATTACACAGTCTAAATTTAGAGATTTTAAAAGATAATCTTTTAAGATTGTGGTTAGAATGCAATCTTTGTTACATTTTAATAAATATTAATCTTAAAGTTGTTTTCGATTTCGGTTAAAATCAATTTTAATTGTTCCCAAACCACGATCATAAAATATTACTTTTAGAACTCTATATTAAAGGTAGATGACCCGATCACATTTTCGTAACACAGAATTATTTCAAACATACGGAGATTTTCATATCATATGAAAGCTCGATGAAATAACGTCGAATTACCGCGAATGGTGGTAACCACCGATATAGTTTGTGTACTACTCAATGGGTACAGTTCACATCATCTTGTGCGTCTAAATTAAGAACCATTAGAGCTATGCAACTCAAACTTTGGAACACGACTTTTTTAAGGATGACCTTTCATGTAGAATAGAAAACTTCAAGTTGAAAATCGGAATGTGATCGGGTCATCTACCTTTAAAGAGAGTGCATAAAAGGTTATGTGCCGAGTTAGGACCCTATTCTGTGACACATGCTAAAGCTGGATAAAACATAGGGTTTATGCTTCAAATATTCAGATACGGGTGTATGGGTAAGGCTTATGCTAAAGTCTAGGATATATCTCCAAGGCACAAACTGATGTAACATACCTACTGCTCAGTCATGGTTCAATTTCAGTAAAAGCTGAATGCAAACTGCTTATCCACAAAAATAGCCTGTGTAAGTAAATGTAATAAATATAAGAGGACCTGACGTTTCGATTCGAACAGAATCTTTATCGAAGGTAGAATACAACATACACAACATATATATAGAGACAAAGGGACAATGGGCAGGAAATAATCTGCCTGTTGCAAGTCTGAGGCTGCGTGTAAGACGGGAAAAAATGAAAATGAAAAACGGACTTGGTGTTGGTTTTGGCATATAACTGATTCACTATTCATTCAATCTTCACGCGTAATATTTCAAATTGAAGAAAAGAGATTTCCTTACAACTTTACAATTAAATATTTTTACGTAAGAGCTATAGTTTTGGGGTTGAGAGCATATTTATTACATGGTCAGATTTATTATGAGGACTGTATAATATGTACATGTATTCAAATCAAAAACCTAACGCCCCGGTAAAAGATCCCTTTCCACTTCAAATAATACTGCCCTACCATGACAAAAGGGAGTAATGGACACTTTTTTCAAAATGGGTTTTTCTATACTAAATGATAGAAATAATATTGATACACAATTATATCATAGCATGAACCCTCAAAAATGCTTAATTAATGAGTAGTTAGCATATCAAAAAAGAAGCATGTTCACTTTTTATCAAATAAACCACGACAAAAGGAAGTAATGGACAACAGGAGATACAAGATACAAGGCAAATCATGTTTTTTTGTAAGAGCCTTGAAAAGTGATGAGTGATGTTCTGCTAATGTTATATCAGTTTAATGTCACATTTAATGTACATTTTTGAATATTTTGCAGAATTTTTTTACAAAAACATGTTTTGCCTCATAGCTCTAAACCTTCCTGTTATCCATTACTTCCTTTTGACATGGTAGAGCAGAATAGTGCTATGTTAATATTTAAAACCTTCAAAAACGTGCAAAAAAGGGCGATCAAGTAAATTCTTGTGAAACTTGATAATGATTACAGAATGATCGGAATTTGATTAACTATCAAATTAATTTGAGCGCAATCTTAAATGTATGTGATGATTTTACATATTACTCTCAATGTAATCCTCATACACTGGTTCTTGATCACGTTGAGGATTAACGTTGACATAGTCACGGTTCGATCCAACGGCCTTTTGCTTATTCAGAATGGCATACTGTGAACAACGAATGTCGGTTAGTTGCAGGTCAGTATAAGCAGGTCAGTATAAGACTCACCGCTCGATTGCGTAGTCGAGGGTGCAAATCTGGGACTATGATGTATTATGTTGGTGAGATTGGAGTTTTGAATGTTAGCGGAATCCGGGGGTTAAATCTGGTGTTAGTTTGGCCTAGATTTATCGTCAAATTTCTCGTCTTAGCAGATAAATCCTCCTCGTGGCTGTTGTGTCTGATGTAAAGTACCTACTGCTCAGTCATGGACCAATTTTGGCTGGACAGTGAATATATTTATAATCATAGTCAGACAAGAAACTTTAAGTAAGAAATATTCATGTGATGATTTAATATATTCATCCATTTACATTACTTTCTTATTTTTTTCAGGTTAAACTCGCTTTGCCCTGACTTTGCATACTGGGTAACAATTTGCATATTGGGTAAAATATTTGCATACTGGGCAACAATTTGCATACTGGGTAACAATTTGCATACTGGGTAACAATTTGCATACCGTGTAACAATTTGCATACTGGGTAACCATTTGCATACTGGGTAAAAATGTGCATACTGTGTGATTCTCAACGAAAATTTAAAAGCGCAATTTACTAGAAAATCGTTATACACCCAAATAAGAACCATCTTCGAGTTGTAATCAAGAAAGACTCACATAATAGATCTTGATTGAATCTAAACTGCTCAAAAAAAGTTCGGACATAATTATTTGTGTTCATCTTTCCAATGATACCAAATGTGTAGCAATTACTTGTTTCAGCATCGGGTGTTGCTTACCCAGCCTAAACATGCTAAACCGCTTCTACGTATTTAAACAATCGTTTAAGCGGGTTAATACGCCAGTTGTTTAATGGTTTTAAACAGCGTTTTTACAGCCGTCAATGTAACGCTTCATTGGACGGACTGACAGATGAACTTTGGCACAGTTTGAATGAGACCTGCCCATTTTCTTCAGCATGTGGCTAAGCACTGAAACAAGTGATTGCTACTAATGAGGTATCGTTGGAAAGTGGGGAATACACCAGAGCATGTCATTGATATATGAAACACAGTATGAATATATCACGAAATATTCGAAAAATTGGCGATTGAAAACAAATTTCTGAACTTTTTTGTGTTTAAGGAACAGAGAATCACACTCTTCCAACCAAAATTCCCCACATCAACACCCTGTAACGCAATGCGGGACAAGAAAGGTGTGCATACGGACAATATAGGAAGTCAATGCATGTAATAAAATTCCCAACCACGAGCTCTGGGTAAAGATAAAGATCCCAATGCAGTTAATATAATATTGCTCTGTGCTTTGTTCATATTTCAAAACTTTCAAAACATGCAAAAGATTCATGACAATGATTACGTAATATTGGTAATGATCAGTAATCAGTATGCGATTTAATACCTATACTAGTAAATGATGTTGACCTAAATCTTTAATATAGTATTAAGATTTTGGTCAATAATTTATTTAATGATTTTACATATTACTCTCAATGTGAACCTCATACACTGGTTCTTGATTACGTTGAGGATTAACGTTGACATAGTCAAGGTTCGACACAACGACATCTGGCTTGTTCAGAGTAGCATACTGTGACCTATGAATGTCGGTCAGTTGCAGGTCGGTATATGACTCATGGTTGGATTGCGTAGCCATGGGTGCAAATCTAGGACTATGGTCTGATTGGTTGGTAAGATTGACGTTTTGGTTGGCGGAATCCTTAGGTTTAGATCTAGAGTTGACTTGGCCGGAATTTATTGTCGAAACTCTTGTGTTGGCTGTCGTATCTTCTTCGTGTTTAATGTCTCTTTGTAACTTCTTACGATAGCAGAGGACGCCAACAATAATTCCTGTTACAAACGTAATCAAGTTTAGTCCAATACACACACCTACAAACAATCCAATCATGTTTGAGTGAATTGTTGTTCCAATTGTCGATGAAGGAGAGTAGGTGTCAGTTGGAGAGAAAGTTGGTAGTACTGGTAGTGTCTTCCGTGATATCGGTGTCAGGGACACTGTTGGTATCGTTGCCGGTTCCACCGTAGATCCAGCAGTGTAGGTATTGTGTGGAGTGACGATAAGCAGGGCACGATCTTGAAGATTGTATCCGTCCACAAAACAAATCACCTTCGTCCCATTATCAGTCATCTCAACATCACGTATGTACAGCACGTCGACTCTCATCTCTAACCGGGAAGGTTCAATTGGTGGATCTGTTGACCAATGAAAACTGTTGCGTGATCCTGCAAGACATTGAAAGAGGACAAAATCAGCACCTTGCTCTACTTCAAGACGATCGTATTGAAAAAGTCCAATTACTATTTTGCCCATTGTACACTGACGAAACATTCCATTTCCATCGATTATCTGACATAAAAACTGATCCATATTATCAGTTGGTATTACTTGGTATGTGTAGATTCGTTCTATACGGTTGGTTGTTATGTTGATAGTAGAGTCCGAGTTTTGGATCTTCTGTCCATTTGAGGGATCAAATATGATGACCTCAACCATTGGGTTACCCGGTGTTGAGACACATGTTATATTTATTTGTGAATAAATAAGTGCTTTGATGTCATTTTGTGGATAACACTTCGGCCATTTACTGCTTGGAAAGTATAGCCCTTCTGGAAGAGTGGGTCTGGATGCATCGGTGACACTGGGAGTAAAAGGGCCGGGAATTACTGTAATATATACCTCAGACGATTGAACGACATTGAAGTTCTGTGTATCACCAGTTGCAGTAAAACACTTGTAATTTCCAGAGTGATAAGTCTTCACTGTGATAATAGTAAGGATAAAATGGATCTGATTTCCACCGACCTCTTGTAAATCATAGTCCCCGGTGAATCCAAATCAGTAATTGTTGTCATCTTCAGACCATGCGATTGATGGGCTATCTAGATCAGATACAACGCAGTCAAACTGGTAATTTAAATCGCCCTCTTCAGGTTGATTGTTACCTGTAACGTATGATATAACGATAGTCTCTCCAGATACACATAAAAAGCAACCGACAAGAATAATCACAGCTACCATTGGCCTGGAGAAATATGATTGGCCAATGACGACACATTTCCTTGAAGAAATGTTCCTAATACGATGACTATGGTAACGTGTCATTTTGTATTTTTCTATTGCTTGAGGTCCAAAGTAACTATTGTGTTGTCCGTCGATGCAGTGGTATTCACAAAGCACTCTTCAGGCATAAAGTATAGGTATTTCAGTTTATCAATTGTAGATCAAAATACCTTCACGACAAATTTATTTTAAAATGTAGACATACAAAAGCAATGCATACTGCTAAGTTAACTTGTATTGAAGTTCATTTACATGTCGCTATAATAATACTAACCTGGGAATACTAATATGATTTATTGAGCCGTGTAATGGTTTCAATTGAAATAGTAATGCAATTCCGTCAATAAAGTCGTGGGGGAAAACCCCAAATCACCCCCAACAAAAAATAAAAAATTATAGATTATTTGCGTTATACTTTATTATCCAAGCAGCTCAAAATAAAGTTGTTGGTTGGTGAAATAGCAACAAGGTTCCCACCCCGTTTTTATTGTTTAACACTACCTTGGTGATATCTCAAGATATGGAATGCAAATTTAATCTCTTCGCTTCCTCTTTGCTACAGGATAATGCTTTGCATCACCATTTATGACAAGACCGAGACAGTTTAGATATTTAAAAGATAATCTTTTAATCATTGTTAAGATTAAAGATTTATTTGACCGTCACTGGCATTTTGCAATGAAAATGCACCACACAAACCGGGGGCGTAACAACTAGGGGGGTAGGGGCCCCACCCCAAATGAAATGACAAACTCTGTGTATGTAATGTACAAAAAATAGTCGGTTATGCCCACCCCACCTGATCATAGTCATGTCCCCCATAAACTGAAAACTCTTGTTATGCTACTACTGAAACAAACTCAATTTTATTCCAATAAAAAGTTTCGAGACATTTGTAATGCTTTACACCTCCAACAAACATAATTCGCAGTATGAAAAACTAAAGACATACTTGGATGGCGAAAACTTGTAGAAATATGGTGATACCAAACTTTCAATAACAGCTATCTTTCTATGCCATAGTACAAACTAACATTTCCCGAACTGAACAAACTGTAGATGACTGATTACGGGACAAAACTGTCAATAATAATGCACACTGTAACTAACTCCCTTATGTTACACTCTTAGAAAAAATGGTTCGTTTAAGAACCCTTTTTTGTCCCGCGGGGAGCACCTTTTGGCCTTAAAGGTTCTAAAAAGAACCTTAGAATGGTTCTTTGAAGAACTTTCAAATTTTAAATAAGACATAAAGGTATATTTACTTTTTTGTTTTTATGTAATATGCAAATTCAAGAGAAATGTAAACAAATTTAGTCCTTTTCAACTGTTAAAAATCATTTCTTCTTGGCTAAAAACATTTTTTACCGTTTTACCAAGAACCATTGAGGGTTCTCCATAATTTTTCCCCAAAAGGTTCTTGAAGCTTGAGGAACCATTTTCTTGGCTAAAGAACCCTTTTAGAACCTTTTTTGGTTCTAAAAGGAACCCAATGAAATTTCTATAGGGTTCCTTTTAGAACCAAAAAAGGTTCTAAAAGGGTTCTTTAGCCAAGAAAATGGTTCCTCAAGCTTCAAGAACCTTTTGGGAAAAAATTATGGAGAACCCTCAATGGTTCTTGGTAAAACGGTAAAAAATGTTTTTAGCCAAGAAGAAATGATTTTTAACAGTTGAAAAGGATTAAATTTGTTTACATTTCTCTTGAATTTGCATATTACATAAAAACAAAAAAGTAAATATACCTTTAGGTCTTATTTAAAATTTTGAAAGTTCTTCAAAGAACCATTCTAAGGTTCTTTTTAGAACCTTTTAGGCCAAAAGGTGCTCCCCGCGGGACAAAAAAGGGTTCTTAAACGAACCATTTTTTCTAAGAGTGTACGGGTTTAATAAAGGGAGAGGGGGAGAGGGGTTAAGAGAACGGTTTGCATTGTGATTGTTTTAAATTTCAGATTTAAAACTAGAACATTTACACATGAATAATGCATAATAATTGAATTACACACAGTGAAAAAACTGTTAAAAAAGTCTTTTTTCTTTGGGCTTACATATCACCTGTATACATCAGCTATTATACGCACACCTGGCGTCGTGCAAATTGGACAATGTACATGATGTATGTCATTGTATTTTGAGTTGTGACCAACCTTTTTAAATCTTGTGATATATTAAGGGGCTTCAGAAAAGGGGGGCATGTCTGGCAGCAAAATAACTCTACAAGTTGTATCAGAGATGTAACGCTTTAAAAAGGTATCGAAACTGCGACACCCTTTACATGCTATTATGAATGAAGCATTAACCCTATCTCTCCGGGCGTGTTTTTGTGAATTAAACTATCGGGGGAGAAAAACGGGTCAAATTTGACCAAAAAATAAAAAAGATAACAAGGACAGAGAGGAGAAGCAGCATGCGGAGAATGAAGGGTAAGGACCATAGACAGTGCAAGCGAGGGGGGCTAGCCCTACAAATTTCCACGGAGGGGACAACGCCCCCCCCCCCCCCCCCCCCCACAAAAAAAGACAATTTTTGCGCGCTTTTGTACATGAAGTTCCAAGTAACCGGTGTGAAAGGAGCCATATTCCCACTGGAGCTATAGTCCGGACTGTCCGGCGTCCATACACACGGAATGGATCGGGGCCGTCATTTGGCAAAACACTGTAACTACAAAATGTGACTTTTTGAGATAAAATCATTTGTCAGCAATTTAGGGGCGCTGCTTCAATTTCTGAAGCTCTCAAGTTCCCTAGGTGCTCCCTTTTCGAGATAGCACCCCCTAACTCAGGTGTTTGTATGCACATTTACCGATGATTTTTTGGTAAAACACTGTATGTCGGAGTTACGTGGAGTGTGCGTGTAAATAAGTGCGTGTTTTTTGGCAAAACACTGTAACTCCGTGAGATACAGTGTTTTGCCATAAAACTGTTTATATACAAGGACAGCATCTATGAGATACAGCGTTTGTACATACACCCTATACACATAATTTAGGCCATTTTAATGATTGTTAACATTACATTGTGTATATAAATGAAAAAAAACTTAGTGATAAAATGTATGGATAATCGAAAATAACAAAATAAATCATGTTAACAGCCATTGTATGAGTTACAGTGTTTTGCCAAAGAAATTCAATTCAATGTATTTTTGGCAAAACACTGTAACTCAACAAATTTGATTGTATCTTCAAAATAATCATATAATATCAATTTGTAGAAAAGTACAAAACTGACCCGCATATTCATGTTTTCATTACAACTGAATAATTTCACAAATATAAAAAATGCATTCATGTAAACTTTAAAGCTCAATTTCTCAATATGACAATTTTGGAGTTACAGTGTTTTGCCAAAAAAGGGCCGATCGTCAACCTAGTGTTGTGTGTAGGGATGCGCGCTAAACGGGCCGGCCTTTATCAAGGTAGAAATAAGCGATGTGACTTGGCGAAGCTAAATATACCGTATATATATAATTATCCTTCTACTCCGGCACGCCCGCGTCAATATTATGAAGATGCTTAGACTTCGCTCTATCGTCACTGCATATAGTTGGTAGACACATTCGCTAACAGATATATGAACAACATATCGGCCGAGTGCACCAATGACGGGTAGCTGAAGAATAGCGCTACCTCGCTAGTAACTGAGGCGTAACCCAAAATTTTGAGAGCGCCAATGCGGGGTAAGCTACTAGGCTAGTAACTGGCGGGTAATTTACGCTAAATGTTATACCTGACCGGACCCAAGAGTAAGTTGGGGCATAACATTTTATGCCACAAGTCAGTCGATTCTAGCAGTAGCGTAAATTTGTTGTGAACATTGGAGGGGATGATTCGCTAATGCTGAAGGACCAATTGCGCTTGCATGCCCAGGGGGGTGTCTATTTGAAGTGGAATGTGACCCCTCATAAGCTGAATTTTTTTTATATTTTTGAAAATCCATTCATGCAATTTGGTGATTTTTTTAGTCAAAATTTAGATCAACTCCTTTTGCCCATTAAAACACTAATCGCACCGACTTTTGGGTCATATTTTGACCAAAATGTACTAATTGTCCAAGGATCTTAAATAATGACTAAATACATAAACTTATTATTGTTTTTATTAATTAAAAACTGATAAAGCCAAGTTTCAACATTATTGTGAGTGGAAGGGTAGAACTAGAAGAACGAAATAAAAAAAGCATATCGTGCCGTGCGTGGTCTGGGAATCGAACCGGGGTTCCGCGGTTAACAAGCGAAGTACTAGGTGTCCACGCCACGGAGTAATTTGTGTTAAGAGATGTGTTATGATTGTCTATTAATTGTATCCATCAGGTGCTTGTGTTTGTCATTAAAATAGTGCTTTTTGGTGCAATGTTTGTATGTGCCCCTCGCCCAAAATATGTTTGTAATGTCATGATAGTCCTTATTTTTGAACATACGGTAAACAAACTTCGAAATTTTTGGCCATAAAATGGCATCATTTTTTTCCGGATCGCAGGCCGACTCCACGTGATTCTTGATTTACACTCACCTATGACCTAGCGAGTGACGACACGCTTTTAATATTACGGAGGACTAATCACGTCAGAATTTTACATTAAACTATAGGTTAACACTTGGCATATGCGCCAATTAATTTTGTAAGGGGACGATGCTGATTAATGTGGATATTTACCTCGCTAGTTGCTATTCTGGTGTTATTCGCCAGTTATGCTCTAAGAATTACATCGTTAGTAAGTTATGCTACAGTTAGAGCATAACTACTAGGGAGGTAGCTTACCTCCCTATTAAGTTACCCGTCATTGGTGCACTCGGCCGAATATGTCACAATTGACCCCAAATGTGTTCAGCAAAGCTTATCGAAATATGCGTGCTGACACTGTTTTCTCAATCAGTTGTTCAGTGTTTTTCTTCGCGCTCCAATGATAAGACATTTAAAGATTTAACAGCGCCAGTTTTACGGTTAAGCTTGCTAAGGCTAGTTTTCATAGCTAAATGTATAAAATTACGGTGACTAACCATTGAACACCATTCACTGCCATTTGACAATGGAAACCAATAGACACTGAAGCAATCCGATGTGACTATGTAACATCAGTTATCACGGTTATGGATCACTTGTGTCTCAATTGCGCAAAATAAGAAAAGAATGAAAGTGACAACATCATGTTTATTTAATATTCATAGGCTAATCATATTAATCGGGTAGAGGAGGAATGTACTTTGGGTAACAAATATTCATGTGGTGGTATAATGTATACATAAAGTTCTTCTACTTTTGCAGGTTAAATAAAAATCGTCTTTGCTTTAACAATGCATTGCATACTGGGTAACCTTAAAATGTACACGATTCTCAAACCTATTATACTAGCAAATATGTATTAACAATTTCTGCATGATTGATCCATATTAAATCTATTGTGTTTAACGAACGGTGTCTGGGGTAATCTGATGGCACCAAACTGGGGCCGCAGCCCCGTTTTCCGGTCCGTTTCTAGACACCAAATTACACTCTTCCAAATTGAAATTAGACCAACTTAATGGTCATGGTATATGACATAGTTGTCGGGAACGGGTAATCTGATGGCACCAAACTGGGGCCGCAGCCCCGTTTTCCGGTCGGTTTTCTAGACACCAAATTACACTCTTCCAAATTAAAATTAGACCAACTTAATGGTCATGGTATATGACATAGTTGTCGGGAACGGGTAATCTGATGGCACCAAACTGGGGCCGCAGCCCCGTTTTCCGGTCCGTTTTCTAGACACCAAATTACACTCTTCCAAATTAAAATTAGACCAACTTAATGGTCATGGTATATGACATAGTTGTCGGGAACGAGTGGGAATTCCCCACATAAACCTCCTGTAACCATATAACGCAATAATGGACAACAAAGGTGTGTATACTGACATGACTGACAATAGAAAGTCAATGTACATGTATATTATTCTCAATGTGAACCTCATACACTGGTTCTTGATTACGTTGAGGATTAATATTGACATAGTCACGGTTCGATCCAACGACCTCTGGCTTCTGCAGACTGGCATACTGTGAACGATGAACGTCGGTTAGTTGCAAGTCAGTGTATGACTCATCAATCGATTGCGTAGTCGTGGGTGCAACTCTAGTAATATGATCTGTTATGATGGAATCCGGGGGGTTAGATCTGTTGTTAACTTGGCCTAGATTTGTCGTCGAATTTCTAGTCTTAGCAGATAAATCCTCCTCGTGGCTGTTGTGTCTGTTTAACTTCTTGTGATAGCAGAAGATGCCTACAACTAGACCTACCCCAAACATGATCACACTAAGTCCAACACACACTCCTGCAGACACTCCAATCGCATTCACTGCCTTTTTCAGCCTGTAAGCTGCTGTTCCAAGTGTGGATATAACGGTCGCAGAGGTTTTTGATGGTGTTGTTACGTCTGATGATGGCTCCACTGTAGATCCAACATCCAAGGTAATGTGTGGAATGACGATAAGCAGGGCATAATCTTGAAGATTGTATCCGTCCACACGACAAATCACCTTTGTCCCATTATCAGTCATCTCAACATTGTATACCGACAGCAAGTCGCCTGTCATTTCTAGGCGAGATGGTTCAATTGGTGGTTCTGTTGACCAATGAATACCGTTGCGTGATCCTGCGAAACATTGAAAGAGAACAAAATCAGCACCTTGCACTACTTCAATATAATCGTATTGAAAAAGTCCGATTTCTATTTTGCCCATTGTACATTGACGATTCATTCCATTTCCATCGATTATCTGACATACAAACTGATCCATATTGTCGTTTGGTAATACTTGGTATGTGTAGACTCGTTCTACACGGTTGGTTATTTTGTTGATAATAATAGTGTCCAAATTTGGGATCATCTGTCCATTCGAGGGATCATATATATTGACTTCAACCAATGGGTTGCCTGGTGTTGAGACACATGTCAAATTTATTTGTGAATAAATAGGTGTTTTGATATCAACTTGTGGGTAACACTTTGGCCAATCACTGCTGGGAAAGTATAGTTCTTCTGGAAGAGCTGGTCTGGGTACATCGATAACACTAGGAGTAACAGGGCCGGGAATTACTGTAATAGTTACGGCAGACGATTGAACGACGTTGAAGTTATGTGTATCACCAGTTGCAGTAAAACACTTATAATTCCCAGAGTGACGATCTCTCACCTGTGTAAAAGTTAGGATGTAATGGGTGATAGGATTTGAATATCTTTCTTGTATCGTATACTCCCCGGTCATATCCAGATCCGTAATTTCCGCCCCTGTGCTCCAGAAGAGAAGGTTATCATCTTTAGACCATACGATTGCCGGGCTATCTAAATTTGTAATAAGGCACTGAAGCTGGTAGTTTGAATCGCCCTCTTCGGGTTGACTGCTACCTGCGCCGTATAATATGATGATGGACTCTCCAGATACACATGGCAGGCAACCTACAAGAATAATCATTGCTACCATTGTCTCGAATAAATTAGTTTGGCCTAGGTCGACACATTTTCTTGTCCGAGTGTTACTAATACGACGACCATGATAACGCGTCATGTTGTATTTGTCTGATGCTGAGGTAAAGGTATGTTGTTGCCAGACAGGCGCAGTGATGGTATTCATGGATAACTTTTCTAGCAGTAATGCAGGTATTCCAGTTTACCAATATTGTAGACCAAAAAGCAAATGCATACTATTATATTTGCTTGCATTTCAATACATGTCTCTATATTATATTAAAACTAGTATGAGTTATTGAACCGTGCAATGACTCCATGACATTAATAATGGATACGCTCTAAGCATAATGAATATCACGTAGGCAAACTCCTGGGGAAAACCCCAAATAGCCCTGAACCAACAACAAAAAGAGTATACGTTTATTATCAGTAGTAGTTTGTATGGTAGTTTAACTGACAGTTATCGTAATCATTTTTATAGTAATGTAAATGCGTGAAGTCATGGAAGTAACACTGTTTTGATTAAAATTAGGGTGTTGGGGTGTGATGAAATGCCCACCTTTCTATATAACAAGGTTTCCACTCTGTAACACTCTACTTCTAATGTAAAGAGTTTACCAAATACGTGCCATTATAAAAAAGGTTCTAAACTGACTTATACCACACTCTGCACTTTTTCCAGCAACTGCCATATCAATGGGCTATTCCATTAGAAAGCAATACACCCCTAATACACCCCTAATATGGCCTATGGACGACATTGCATTAACCCTTACAATACACCAAATTCAAACAAATCCAACAGCACCATTGTGCCGGTGGGCCCCTACCCCCCTCATTACGCAATCACGGAAAGGTTTGTATATTATTTTGGGGAGCGCGATCCCCAAGCGTGATGCACAACATGGAGTCCGACCGCGGTGGCCGGGGTTCGAGGCCCAGGGGCGGTTCACTCCATTTTTCCTGTAACTATATATTTGTCCCCTGTCGGATTTAGTCTTCTAACCTGAAAGGGTTAGGATTATTCTTTTTCACCTGTTCACAAGGAATGTGGATTCCAAACAGGTAACACCATATAAAATTCAAACTCCCTATGGGGAAGATTCCATAAAAGTGGCTGTATTGATTTTAATTGGCATAGCCAATGTTGCATTTCACTTTCTTTAACTCCCTGATTAAACTGTATTTGATAACAATCTGTATCTTTTTTTTTAGTATCGTATGCCATCTCCTTTTCATTTTCAGCGCACACACCTTTAATTACAGGGTGGATTTTTGGTTTAAAGATAAACAATCAGGCTCATACATTAAATGCCCGATATAATAATCGTGGCCGCCGTCGTCTGATTTTGTTCGAAAATATGCAATGTCGCCCTCTGTCGCTCTTCATTTTGTGTGTGTTTGAGCGTTATTAGCGTTGAGCTCTAAATAAATATAAAAAATACACAGTCTAAATTTAGAGATTAAAAAGATAATCTTTCAAGATTGTGGTTAGGATGCAAACATCGCTAAGATATAAGATTTATCTGCTTTAAATAGTTTTCGATTTCGATTCATGGATTTTAATTGATTAAAAGTACATGAGAGTTCGTGTGCCGCGAGTTGGCCGCTATTTGTGACATATCCTTAAACTGGAAATATAATGGGGTTTCTGCTTCAAACATTTGAAAGCCTAAAAGTAAACATGGGGGTATGGGGAAGGTATTCATTTTCTGAAAACAAATGAAACATATAATATGTCCGATCTCATATTTGTCAATATCAAGGTCATTTATATACAGGGTTAGTAGAAAATAAATCGTGTGTAAAATATATGTAAAAATAACTTGTGTATTTTATACACAATTAAGTTGTGTACAAAATACACAAGTTATTTTTACATAACTTGTGTATTTTATACACAAATACTGTGTGAAAGGTTTACATAATAATTATGGAGTTCTATATTTAACATAATTATGTAAACATTTTTCTGTGTGTGGAAATACCCACATGACTTTCCACCCGGGTAGACAGTCCCGGGGTAGATCAACCCTCGGTGGATAGGTTAGGGTTTTTAACATATAATTTATAATCAATATAGTTTCCAAGGTGTTGTTTAAACAGTATTATTGCGGTCTATTCTGTGAGGGCGCTCTATTGTAGTCTACCCAGGGTTGGTCCACCCGGGACTATCTACCCCGGGTGGAAAGTTATGTGGGTATTTCCATTGCTGCATGCTATTAATATCTTCAAATTTGCGGCAAAAAAATAACATTCATCATAATTTCATTGGCATTTTGTAATGAAAATGCACCAAACAAACCACGGGCGCATCTAAAGGGGTCAGGGGCATCCTGCCAAGAAAGCTTCCCCCTGACACCCTCCTCAAATGAAATATGACAAAATCTGTTTTTAAATACAAAATATAGTCAGTTATGACTCCCCTTGATCACATGCATGTCCCCTCATGCCGCCCCTCCAAAACACCCCACTTAAAGACCCTAGTTACGCTATTGAAACAAACTCAAATGTTTTTCAATGAAAATTGTCGATACATTTGTAATGCTTTACATTTCCAACAACATAATTCGCAGTATAAAACTAAACACATACTTGATTAGCGGAAACTTAGCGCTCTTGCTACACTGCAAAAAGGTTGCTTAAAAAAACGTTGCTTAAAGTACTTTTATCATCCGTTGGTTGACGTGTTGATTAAAAATCATTCAATATATGTAGAAAGTTAGGCGTTGTATAAAAGTAAAAAATCCCCAGCGTTGAGCAATTCGTCGAAAACAATGTCCTTAAAATGTTGGTGGAAACTGTTTCTGTTGCTAAAATATGTTGCGTAAAAATATTCCACTTTGGCAACTGTTGCATGAGCATTGAGGACAATCACGCAACAGTTGATGCAAGTTACGCACATGTGAATTTTAGGCAACTGTTGTCCAAAAAAGCCAATTTCGTGAGCTGTTGCATACTTGAACAACTGTTGAGTGAATATAATTGCCTAACTTTTGAGTAACTAGAATTGTTCAACTGTTGGTGAAAACATGTTATCCAACGGTGTTGGGCAAATTTTACTTAACAGTTGAGCGGTTGCATACTTGAACAACGTTGTGTAAAATGTTGAGTAAATATTTAAGCAACCTTTTTGCAGCGCAGGACCACAATTAGATTTATTCTGTCTTGGCATCCAAAACGAAATACACTGACAAATAGTTTAAAATTGCCATCCTTGTTTGACATATATTTGTTTATGAATATCCTTTCAACGGTGTTATAGCGACGTCACTAGCGATAAATATTGAATACTCGATTTTTATAGCCAAAAAATACACGACATGGACATATACTGAATAGTTCATGTCATGTGATCTATTTTGCACCAAAAGAATCACATAAATATGTTTATGTATTATATAATATGGACTATTTATACCTTCATACCCAGATAGCAAGACTACGTTTGGCAAACGTTCACAGTAAAACCACCATTGATAAGAGATGTCAGATATCATGTATAAGCCTATAGTTTAATAGCATGTTAAAATAAATTACAGATTCACTACCGAACGGGAATAGTCTATGTATAGCTCTGCTGCATCGCCTAGAATTCCCATTACAAGTTACCGGTTCACTACCGGGAGGAAGTGATGTATGTAGCTCTGCTGCATCGCCATGAATTCACATTATTTTTGCCTACCGCGTGTTGCTATACAAAAATGCTCAATATATAATAAAAACTTGACACAAATAAAATACCCAACATATGGCTATATTTGATAAATTAAGCAACAGTTGCTATACAAAAATGCTCAATATATAATGAAAACAATTCACAAATTAATCAACAGTCACAAAATGCCCAACCAATGGTTAATTAATAATACCCAACTATTGTGTAATTGTAATTGTGCAACTGCTGAGTAACTGGAATTGTTCAACTGTTGGTGAAAACATGTTATCCAACGGTAAGCGGTTGCATACTTCAACAACGTTGTGTAAAATGTTGAGTAAATATTTAAGCAACCTTTTTGCAGTGTATGCCATAGTGCAGAAATATAACTATAAAAACTGTAACGGGACAAAACTGTCACTAATAATGCAAACTATTTGTATTATGCGCTTAGGTTATGGATTTAATAAAGGGAGAGGGGGCAAGGGGTTAAGAGAACGGTTTGCATTGTGATTGATTTAAATTTTAGATTTAAACCATCCTTGTTATGAACTTTAACATGAAGAATGTATATTAATTGAATTACACTCAGTGAACAACTTTTAACAAAGTCTTTAGGCTTACGTCCCACCTGTATTCATCAGCTACGCACACATGCCGTCGTACAAATTGGACAATGTATTGCATTGTATTGTGAGTTTATGTGACCAACCTTTCAGATCGTGTGATATATTAATGGGGCTTCAGAAAAGAGGGCATGTCTTGCATCAAAATAATTCTACAAGTTTTCTCTATTCAAATATGTTTTCAGTATTACAGTATTTGATAAGAAGGTATCAACACCGTGACACCCTGTACATGCTATTATGAAAGAAGCATTAAAACCCTAACTCCCCGGGCGTGTTTTTGTGAATTAAACTATCAGGGGAGGAAAACGGGTCAAATTTGAGGTGAAAATCAGTTTCTGCACGCGCCGCGGATTAAACCAGGGCCGCGTCAAGTCTGATGCTCTACCGACTGAGCTACACGGGGATGTTCAAAAAACTTACGTTGTTTCAGGGTGATGTAATACCTTATCTGCCCATTGTTGAGATTTTGTTCACAGTATAGCGCACTCTATAAGTTCGTCCTCCGGAAGTTAAGCGTAAACTGTCAATCGTTCGTTGTAAATGAATATTCATCCATGACTATTCATGACCTCACACGATGTGATCGTCGCGATCCAGCGTCTTTCCCAACCGATCTAATTACAAAATTCATAAAATGCAAATAACGCCAAGCCCCTCCTCTGTCACTGTCAGACGAAGCCATCCACAAATTAAAATTCGTATTTTGTTCCACGTACAAATTAATTTCAAATAACCAATTCTGAATGTTTGTGTCATATAAGAACTAAATTCTAAAGCAAATAAGTTTTACTCTAAATCACAATCAGCTTTTTTTTACCATTGATGTACCACAAATCATGTTTTGAGCCGATAAAATCCACCACGTCTTAGGTCGTCTGGTTTGCTACGACCATGATAGTGCGCCCCCTCTAAAACCATACTCCGTCGATTTAAGCATAGTAAACGGGGGACTTTGCCTTCGAGATACTTGTCCCATAGTTATAGGGTCTCTGGTTGTTTTCACAAGTTGAACCACGCGCTGAGCGTGGCATGAGATTGATGGGGCCGCCGCGGTACAAGATTGTGGCCCTGTCGGGTTTTGTAAGGTCCAGGAAGGTTAGGGTTAACAGCATATGAGAAAAGGTGCTTCTTAATGTCCATAAGCAGCTGATACAGGTTTAAATCATACCCAGATCTCAAATTGTATTTTCTTACGAAAACAGTTTTAAAAATTATGCTTTTTTACATTGTATGAGTATGAAATATTTAGATCCATTTCAAGACTATTATAAAAGCTTAATTCAAACCGTTTAACTTCACAATTTTAGGTCATACCCCTGTAGTTGAAATCACATGTAAAATAAATTATGTTTTGAGCATATTTCCTATATTGCTTCATCTTGACGTTTTAATCCTGAAATATCCTCACCGGTGGTTAGGGTTATGTGCCCTTGGATCAATTGGATTTACAACAAACTAGGACTGTCAAACACGATGATATCCGTTACAAGACGGCCGCTTCCACTTTTGGAACAGTAAGCTTAACTGATTAAAGGATACAGTTAAATCATAAAAAACATGTGAACAGTTGGTATTAGACCGAGAGAATAACATTGTGTAGCAGGGTGGAAAAATATGAATAAGAAATCCCGTCTGCTGTCTTTATTTATCTACTTGTTTGTTATCCGAAATGGTTGTGGGGGTTAATTCGTAGCGTAGATATAAAACTTTAATAAAATGAAGTGACACGATGAACACAAATTGAAGTTTGAATGATGCCCGATGAATATCCTTTTATTTTATTCAATAATAATGCTGAGATGGATGATGAGATACATAACTTGAAGATAAACTTAAACTTGAAAACTTGAAGATAGAATTGCAAATACTAATAATAAACTTCTGAAGGTGGAATATAGAACTTGTCTCAACGGTGACCAGGATGGAAGTGTTCTAAACTCTTCTTACATTGCAACTGCTGGGTGATTTTAAAGTAGCAGTTGCCTAGTAACTTGGAAACCACTTATACACAAAACTCTGCTACAAAATGCAATGAGTCACTCTAACATAATACTCAATACAACTTTAAACTCAATGAACTGGTATAAGAGATTATCATGATGGTCAAAGTGAAGTGGACAGACCAGTTGATTGGCTTTACGCTTTCAAGTACAATTCCCAGAACGCATCAATAGAACTAAATCTCAAGGATTAGGATTAAGTGTTAATAGCCAAAACGTAACAATACATTTATGATCTGACATGGCAAACTCATACACTTGAGTTTCAATAAAACTCTTAAGTAGGAATAATCTATCAATAAACTATCTACCCTGCATTTGTATAAACTTGGAATCCAAAGAAATGTTGCAAATCAACACCATTATAGCAATATAAGAAATATGGATTGATGTGAATAAATTAAAACCATTTTTATGATCATCTTTCCTTGATCAAAATGTAAAATAACTAAAACAATGTTCCGAAAATATCAATGCCACTATAGATAGAAATGACAAACTTGACTCAAAACATGCTTATGATGGAATAGAACAAACATTTGAAATCATAGCTAAATATTAATATATGCACGATAAAAGTGCCTGTTACAATTGCATAAAATGTATATTAAGATTGGAAGTGTGTTAAACGAATATGACGTCAAAGTGTCCCAATTATTACAATACCTTCTGAAAAACATCATTTATTTTGTCATTGATAGAAATATATTTAACTAGAAAATATTTTTAAATCTATTTAACTAGAAAATAAATTCAACCCAAAATATCCGGATGTGAACAATATTTTGTTGGAAAAAGTGTACTTTAGGTTCCAGATTCTGGACTGTAGACTCTCAGCAAAAATGGTTCGGAAAGGGTTCTTTACGTAAGCTCGGGGTTCGATGTAGAACCTTCTGCACTCAAGGAACCTTTAATGGTTCTAAGAAGGATACAAATGGTTCCAAACCCAGAATGAAAGGTTCTTCCTGAGTCAATGGTTCCTTATAGAACCCTAAAATACGAAAAAAGGGAGTTCCATGAAAAGCGAGAGTTCTTTATAATGACTTGCACTTCAGAACTATTTGACACACGGGTCCCAGCCAATATCGATCGTGGGCCCACAGTGGGCACTCATGGGACCCTTAATATTTTATCCACTTTGGCCTGTATACGGGCCAACATATTAAGAGTCCCATGAGGGCCCACTGTGGGCCCACGGTCGATGGTGGCTGGGGTGTGCATCGGCTTCTTTAAAATTAACACCATGGAAAGTAGATTTCGTAAGGATTTATATATCCATTTTGTTAACATAATTAATTCAAGACGTCACTCACTTAGTGATTGTTCACAAACCAGATACATGCATTTTTTTTAAATTAGAAAAGTATGCAAACAGCAAAATAAGATGGTGCTTGAAACAATCTATTTCTAAATATTTTTGAAGAACCCTCAGGGTTTTATAATAACAAAACTGTAGAACTTTTTTGGTTCTTTAAAGAACCTTTCAAGAGGGTTCTTTAACCCTGAAGAACCCTCAGGGTTCGATATAGAGGACAAAACGGAATAACCTCTTTTGGTTCTTTAAAGAACCTTTCAAGAGGGTTCTTTAACCCTGAAGAACCCTCAAGGTTCAATATAGAGGACAAAACTGAATAACCTTTTTTGGTTCTTTAAAGAACCTTTCAAGGTTCTTTAACCCTTAACCCTGAAGAACCCTTAGGGTTCCATGTAGAGAACAAAACTGAAGAACCTTTTTTGGTTCTTTAAAGAACCTTTCAAGAGGGTTCTTTAACCCTGAAGAACCCTTAGGGTTCCATTTAGAGGACAAAACTGAAGAACCTGTTTTAGTTCTTTAAAGAACCTTTCAAGAGGGTTCTTCAATGAAATGGTTCTTGGGAAGAACCCATGAGGGTTCCATATGGAGGACAACGTGAGGAACCATTTATGGTTCTAGGTTGAACCTTTTATTGCTGAGAGTGTACTAGTATCGTCCGCTACTGGAACACCCAGTATCGTTTGATACTGGTACAAAGTCAGTGTTTGAGTATCGGACGATACTGGGACATATTAAAAGTACCAGTATTGGGCGATACTAGAACAAAATCATGTGCCAGTATCGTTCAATTCTGGGACAAATTACACTGGCGGCATGTGTTCCAGCATTGCCCGAGTGGGACATAAAAACGTTCCAGTATCGTTTATTTGGTCTTCCAGTATCTATTTGGTCTTCCAGTATCGACCGTTACTGGAACAGTAAAATCGAACCAGAATCGAGCGATACTGGCAATTTTTATGTTCCAGTATTGAACGACACTGGTATACCAGTATCTAGGACCTAATGTACACTTTTCCAATTTGTTATCATACCACTGGATTTGTTACCTCGTGTATGTACCCGTCATTGATTTAGAGTACCAAGTACCACCCGATTTGAAAGGAGCCATAGTTCAGTTCCAATGGATATAGTCAGGATAAATCGTCAAACTATACTCTCTTTGGCTTCCTCTGGACAGTGACGTAACTTAACAGGCGCAGCTTTAACGCACGCGTATGTGTCTTCCGTCTTTCAACGCTCGTGTGTATACGCCAGCGCCTTGAGTAGGCGCGCGCATTATGTGCTGCAATTTGTAGAATACGCAATTACGTCACAGTCTCGTGATGGCCAAATAGACTATAGTGTTATGTGTAGAGATAAGTGCCATATACAGGCCGGGGTATAGCTGCAGCTCTACTGGTCTATATCCTTCTACACCGGCACTCGCGCGTAAATATTATAAAGATCCTTAGACTATGCTCTAAGGTCACTGTATAGAGTTGGATATAGACACATAGTCGCCAACAGACATGCTAACAACATATTTCAATTATCCCATTACGTACAGTAAAGCCTATCGAAATATGCGAGCTGACAATGTTATTATCAACTTGTCCAACAATTTCTTCTACTTGTTCAGGCTAAAATAAAATCGCCTTTGCTTTAACAATACATTGCATACCGATTAACCTTAAAATGTACACGATTCTCAAACTCGTTATACTAGAAAATCTGTATCAACAATTTCTGCATGATTGATCCATAATGAAGCGATTGTGTTTAACGAACGGTGTCTAGGGTAATCGGGTGGCACAAAACTGGGGTTTTCCGGTCCGTTTTCCAGTCCGTTTTCTAGACACCAAATCACACTCTTTCAAATGGTATATAGTTGTCGGGAACAAGTGGAAATTCCCCACACAAACACCCTGTAACGCAAGTATGGACAACAAAGGATATGCATACAGTACTGACATGACTGACAATAGAAAGTCAATGTATATGTACATGTACTCAAATCTAAAACCTGAAGCCCAGGTAAAAGATCCCTTTCCAGTTCAGATAATATTGCTTTGTTAATATTTAAAGATTCAAAAACGTGCAAAAGACGGTCATTAAATGCAATTATTGTGAATCTTGATAATGATTACGGATTGATTAGAATTTGATTAACTATCAAATGAATTTGAGCGAAATCTTAAATGTATGTGATGATTCTACTTATTATTACTCTCAATGTGAACCTCATACACTGGTTCTTGATCACGTTTTGGATTAACGTTAACATAGTCACGGCTCGACGCTTCAACCTCTGGCTTCTTCAGACTGGCGTACTGCGAACGATGAACATCGGTCAGTTGCAAGTCAGTGTATGACTCGTTGTTGGATTGCGTAGCCATAGGTGCACATTTGGGACTATGATTTAATCGGTTGGTAAGAGTGAGGTTTTGAAGGCTGGCGGAATCCTTGGGGTTAGATCTAGAGTTTATTGTCGAATCTTCTTCGTGTTTAATGTCTCTTTGTAACTTATTACGATAACAGAGGACGCCTACAATCATTCCGGTTACAAACATAATCACGTTTAGTCCAATACATACACCTACAAACAATCCCATCATGTTTGAGGGAACTGCTGTTCCAATTGTCAATAAAGGAGAGTATGTGTCAGTTGGAGAGAAAGTTGGTGGTAGTGTCTTCCGTGACATCGGTGTCAGGGACATTGTTGAGATCGTTGCCGGTTCCACTGTAGATTCAGTATTGTAGGTATTGTGAGGAATGACGATAAGCAGGACCTGATCTTGAAGATTGTATCCGTCAACACGACAAATCACATTTGTCCCATTATCAGTCATTTCAACATTGTTTATCAAAAGCACGTCGCCTGTCATTTCTAATCGAGAAGGTTCAATTGGTGGATCTGTTGACCAATAAATACTGTTGCCTGATCCTGCAAGACATTGAAAGAGAGCAAAGGCAAAACCTTGCTTTAGCTCTACTTCAAGACGATCGTATTGAAAAAGTCCAATTTCTATTTTGCCCATTGTACACTGACGATACATTCCATTTACATTGATTATCTGACAGTAGTACTGATCCATATTGCCGGTTGGTATTACTTCGTATGTGTAGATTCGTTCTATACTGTTGGGTGTTTTATTGATAATTGAGTCCGAGTTTGGGATCATCTGTCCATTTGAGGGATCATATATGTTGACCTCA
Source organism: Ophiura sarsii (assembly GCA_035610835.1). NCBI lineage: Eukaryota > Metazoa > Echinodermata > Ophiuroidea > Amphilepidida > Ophiuridae > Ophiura > Ophiura sarsii. The sequence goes on along the minus strand of CM069446.1, from coordinate 74,694,810 downwards.
ACCATTGGGTTACCTGGTGTTGAAACACATGTTATATTTATTTGTGAATAAATAAATGCTTTGATGTTATTTTGTGGATAACACTTTGGCCATTCACTGCTGGGAAAGTATAGCCCTGCTGGAAGAGTGGGTATGGGTGCATCGGTGACACTGGGGGCAAAGGGGCCGGGTATTACTGTAATAGGTACCACAGACGATTGAATGACATTGAAATTATGTGTATCACCAGTTGCAGTAAAACACTTGTAATTCCCAGAGTGATGATTTCTCACCTGGGTAAAAGTAAGGATGAAATGGGTGATAGGATTTGAATATCCCTCTTGTATAGTATACTCCCCGGTCATATCCAGATCCGTAATTTCCGCCCCTGTACTCCAGAAGAGAAGGTTGTCATCTTTAGACCATGCGATTGCTGGGCTATCTAAATAAGATAGTTGGCAGTTAAGCTGGTAGTTTGAATCGCCTTCTGAAGGTTGACTGTTACCTGTGCCGTATGATATAACGATGGTTTCTCCAGATACACATGCTAGGCAACCGGCAAGAATAATCAAGGCTTCAATTATCTCGAAGAAATTAGTATGTCCAATAGTGACACATTTTCTTGATGGAGTGTAACTGATACGATGAGCATGATAACGCGTCATGTTGTATTGTCTGTTGCTTGAGGTATAAGGTAAATTCATTACCAGTCTGTACATATCACTATAGGTGCAGGGGTTTCATGAAGCACTTTTCAAACAGTAATGCAGGAATTCCAGTTGATCAATTGAAGACCAAAATACCCTCACGATAAATCCTTTTGATAATGTAGACATACAGTACATGAGTAACCCGGGAATACAAATAGGAGGTATCGAACCGTGTAGTTGTTTCAATTGAAATAATAATGAATACACTCACAAAGAACGAATATTTTAAGAATATCCTGTCAACAAAGTCGTGGGGAAAAACCCAAATCACCCGAACAAAACAAAAAAGTTCGTTGTTAATACGTGACGCAGCATGTTCTGATCAAAGTTAGGGTGCTGAGGTGTAGTGAGGAAGTGCCCACCTTTCTACAATTACAGAAACAAGGTTTCCACTCCGTTTTAATTGCGTAACACTCAACTAATGTAAGGTGTTTACGCAATACATGCCATTATTAAAGAGTTCTAAACTGACTTACCACACTAATGCAGTTTCCGGCAACTGCCATAGGCTATTCCATTTGAAAGCAATGCCCCTATGGACGACATTACCCTTACAATATACCTAATTCAACCAATTCCAACAGAAGCATTGCGGCGGTGGGCCCAATCCCCTCATGGCGCACTCACGGAAATGTATGTATAGTTATTTCGGGAGCGCGATCCCCTAAGCGTGATGCACAATCATGACCTGGACTCCGACCGCGGCGGCCCAGGTTCGAGCCCCAGGGGCTGTTCACTCCATTTGTCCTGTAATTATTTGTCCCCTGTCGGCTTTAGTCTTCCAACCTAAAGGGTTAGGGTTATTCTTTTTCACCTGTTCACAATGAATGTGGATTTTTCAAACAGGTAACACCATTTGAATGTCACACTCCCTGTGGGGAGGATTCCATAAAAAAAAGGGCTGTATGGATTTCAATTGGCATAGCCAATGTAGCATTTCACATTCTTTAACTCCCTGATTAAACTGCTTCTGATCACTATCTGTAGTATCGTATGCAACCTCCTTATCATTTTCAGTGCCATTGGTCGGGTTAGTTGTGTTACATATCGTCCTGCAGCAAATCCCTCTTAGTCCGGATGCACACACTTTTAATTACAGGATGTTGTTTATTGATTAACAATCAGGCTCATAAGAAATCGTGGCCGATTTTGTTCGAAAATATGCAATGTCGCCCTCTGTCGCTCGTAATTTTGAGTGTTTTGAGCGTTATTAGCACTAGCTCTAAATAGGTTTTTTTTTTAAAGTCTAAATTTAGAGATTTAAAAGATAATTTATTTTATTTTTTATTTTATTTATAAAAATAGGCTGAAGAGCCAGGACAAACCCAATAGTGACAAGCACTAAATTAAAGGGATGCCCGAACATCAAAAATAAATAAAAAGGGACAGACAAAAAAAACCAAAAGGGGAACAAGACAAAATGAAAAGAAAAAAAAAAGAAAAAAACGGACCAGACGGATGAAACAAATGGAACTGGCTACAGGAGACGGTGGCAACCGCAACCTTAAAATAGTTTGCTTTTAAAGGTCTACTATTGGAAAGTACATGAGAGTTCAGTGCCTCAAGCTGGGCCCTATCTGTGACAAATCCTTAAACTGGAAATATAATGGGGGTTCTGCTTCAAACATTGAGTAAACATGGAGGTATGGGGAAGGTGTGTATTTTCTGAAAACAAATCAAACATATCGTCGCTGTTCTGACATAACGACACATCACAACAGAATTAAGTAAAGTGATGTGTCGTTATGTCAGAACAGCGACGATTTGTCCGATCTCATCTTTGCCAATATCAAGGTCATTATACAGGGTTAGTAGAAAATGAATACACTGCCGCGTATTTCCCCCTCTGGAAGCTTGCAAGTTATCACTGTGTTGTCGACAAAGTATTAAAACATCAGACCCAATTACCATTTCATTGTGTTCATTGTACATTTTATACCAATAAATTCTTGTTTCCTATTCAGATTCATGATTTTAAAGCATTACAATTCATGATTTTATCGAGCAAGTCAAAATTCCAATGTAAAATCGCCGTAGTAAATCACCTCATGAATATCAATTAGCTCATTATCGGCAGAGTAACGCTATGAGAATTTTCAACTGAGATCAACTGGTGATGGAAAACTTCATGTGCAGAAATTTATCAATGATAATAGCCATGCGCAGTTTATTGGATCCCCCTGCCAAGAAGGCTTCCCCCTGACCCCCCCCCCCCCCCCCCCCAAATGAAATGACAAAATATGTTTATATATACAAAATATAGTCGGTTATGACATACTTAGTTAGCGAAAACATAGTTATATATCTTGATATGCCACAGTGCAGACAAAGTATTTTTAAGATTATCGTTTCTCACAACAGTAAATAAGCTTACCTCTGGGATAGCTTTCTGGCAGCAGCAACTCGCTTGCCTTTCGTCAGCCCCAATAACACGTGGGGCGCTGTTGGCGGTTAAGCTATTGAGTCTCATCATCATCGCCGGGCGGTGATGGACGACAACTCATAGCGGCGTGTAAATGGCTGGTAGGTAGTACCGTCCTCCGTCTCTGTTGAGGGAGCTCTGCTTAAGCAAACTCGAACTCTTCGTCCAAACCATGAGAAGTCAGAATCAAGGATTCTGATGCTGTCTTTGGGGAACTTATGCCCAGTCCTCGTGGTATGTTCAGCGACGGGGGACGGTTCACGTTGGTGTTCGGCGGCTCTGATGCCCAAGGGGCGTTTGGTCTCGCCAATGTAGGAGGCGGGGCATTGCTGACAAGCAACTTTGCTGAACACATTCATGACATTTGGGATAAGTGAGATATGTTGTTCGTATGTCTGTTGGCAAATATGTGTCTATATCCCACTCTATGCAGTGACGATAGAGCGTAGTCTAAGAATCTTCATAATATTTACGCGGGAGTTGAGGACTGTTGCCGGAGTAGAAGGATATATATATAGTCCCCTAGAGCTATAGGCCGGCCTGTATAGGGCACTCATCTCTACACACAACACTAGTTTGACAGGGAGGCGTTGTCCCCACCGTGAAAATGTGTGGGGCGAGAACCCCCCCCCCCCCCCACCTCGCTTGCACTGTTGATGCTCCATACCCTTCCTCCTCCTTCTCCTCTTCCTCCTTAATTTGTTTCCTTTTTATTTTTTACTCTTTTGTCAAGGGGGTGGGGGGTGGCCTGCTGGGCCCCCTGGTTGTGCCACTAGTGGTGGGGACTTTCGTTGGCGGGGATTCAGGGGGTCGAGCTGTTTGGTTTTTAACTTTCCCAAACTCTCCTTGCTAACAATATTTACATTTGTTATAAAACACTGACACGGTTCAGAGACGTAGGGAGTAAGAGGCAATAAAAAAGATTCCTCCCCTCCCCTCCTCCTCCACTCCCATTCCCATCTCCTTCCCTCTCCTCTCTCTTATTATCCCCCTCAGGGGATCGGGGGGCTTGAGCCCCCAAAGCCTGGGTACAGCATCATACTTACGCCGGGTTCGATCCGCGGCGCGTGCGGAGACTGATTTCCCCCTCAAATTTGTCCCGTTTTTCTCCCCTGATAGTTTAATTCACAAAAACACGCCCGGGGAGTTAGGGTTAATGCTTCTTTCATAATAGCATGTACAGGGTGTCAAAGTTTCGATACTTTCTTAAATCACTGTTTTCTCAATCAGTTGTTCAGTGTTTTTCATTTGCGCTCTAATGAGAAGAAACTTACCGATTTAACAGCGCCAGTTGTACGGTTCAGCTTCCTAAGGCTAGTTTTCATTTATAGCTAAATCTATAAAATTACCACTACAGAACACCATGATTCATTGCCATTTGATAATGGAAACCAATAGACGCTGAAGCAATCTGATGTGGCGATGTAACATTAGTTATCACAGTTATGTATCACAATTGTTGTGTCTCGATTGCGCAAAATAAGAAAATAATGAAAGTGACAAAATCATCTTATTATATACAGGGTGTCCCTAAAAAAAGGGTGCACATGTTTGAGCAACTTGTTGACCATGAAGTCCTAAAGTTTGATGAAATATAGTAATACACACGGAAAGGGAAAACACTCAGCCTTCAGATGCCGTTTATTTGATCTGATTTGGATTTGTCAATTCTGAGATATACCCAGTTTATCAAAGCTACCCAAAATCGACGTTGTGCCACTTTTACAAAAATAATGATTATGAGCGTCAAAACGATACTAGCATTGGTCTATCCATGGGCATCAATCGTCTTGAAACATTGGGTTGTGCATTTGATCAGAATTGTTTAAAAGAGGCTGAGGAACAAAAATGATGTCCTTGGCATATGTGGTAAGGGATTTCTACGAGCAGATATTCTGGGTTCCTTAAGTGCACGCCGCACGTTTTCAATGTGTTACTGTGTCCTGCCACGTTTCATATCTTAGTCTTCCAGAATGTTCTTTATTCATTCATATTGGTGCTTGTACCATCTACCAAGTATTTCCAATACTCCTTTGTATAATAGGTGTATTCCTAGATGGTATACGTGAGTGTTTGGGAAATGAATGGCAAACTCTCTGGTGACTTCTGCTGGACTTCTCGTTTCATGATTTTTTAAGACCATGAACACCCTCTTCTAATGAATTGAGGCCGCACCCAGCCATATAGACGTCTGTCTTGTTTTGTTTTGAAAATGTAGGCCCAATAAACATTTTGTGAAACCTCGTCAAAAGGACTGGTTCGAATCATGTAACAAACATCTTTATTATTCAGTTCTGCTTGGATACACAGGCACTCATTTTATTATTTAAACCTATTTAATCTCAATACAAAAATGTTATTTTGCATAACACTGGTGAAGGGCAATCGTACAAGTGGAAGTTGTATCTTAGGAGTAACCCTTTTAAACTGTAAAGTGGCACAACATCGATTCTGGGTAGCTCTAGTTAATTGTCCATATCTCAGGATTGACAAATCCGAATCAGATGAAATAAGCACCATCTGAAAGCCAGGTGTTTGGTCTTTTAATATATGTTAACATCTTACACCAAATGTTAGAACTTCATGGTCAACAAGTTGGGTAAACACGTGCACCCTTTTTTTAGGGACACCCGGTATTTATAGGCTAATCATAATCAGGTAGAGGATGAAGGTACTTATAAGAAACAAATATTCATGTGGTGTTTTTTTATGTATTCATCCATATACTGTACATACATTTCTTATACTCTTTCAGATTAAAATAAAATAACATTACCTTTGCTTTAACAATACATTGCATTCGGGATAACCTTAAAATGTACACGATTCTCAAACTCATTATATTAGAAAATCTGTATCATTAATTTCTGCATGATTGATCAATGTTGAGTCTATTGTGTTTAACAAATGGTGTCTAGGATAGGTAAAATCTTGTGGCACAAAACTGAGGCCGCGCTCACGTTTTCCGGTCCGTTTTCTAGACACCAAATCACACTCTTCCAAATTAAAATTAGAGCAAATTAATGGTCATGGTATAATGACATAGTTGATGGGAACGAGTGGGAATTCTCCACATAAATACCCTGTAACGCAAGAATGGACAACAAAGGTGTGTATACTGACATGACTGACAATAGAAAGTCAAATGTGTATGTACATGTACTCAAATATAAAACCTTAAGCCCACTAGAAAAAGATCCCTTTTCAGTTCAGATAATATTGCTTTGTTAATATTTAAAACATTCAAAAACATGCAAAAGAGGGCGATCAAATGCAATTCTTGTGATATATGATATGAAACGTGATTTAGTAAGCGAATTACCAGAGACAGGATCAATGCGCTTTACAGGAAATACATATACAAGATAAACATAATAAAGAATACCAATGAAATTACATTGAAATAGGTTAAAAGATAATTAAATATACATGTGATAACATACAGATCAAATTTAAGCATTCAAAAGCATGGATTAAAAACACACTCATTTTTTTAAAAAGGGTGCATTGCATCCGCAATTGACAAAAACGAGTTACACCTGCGGAAAGAGAAAAGTTTCCAGCATCTTTTTAAAATATTTGACACTGCATGCGGCGCGTATGGAGAGTGGGAGAGCATTCCACAGTCTTGAACCAATATCCGAGAGAAAGCGGTATCAGCAATTAGAACGTTTGTTGAAAAGTACAACAAGGCGGATAGTGTCATTGGAACACATGCAGCAAGATCTTGAAGGCGATAATCTGCTGGAGATTAAACCAATGAAGCTCCCGCAAGAGTGGTGCAGCTACCTTTATGGGGACCAATGAACTTTTTTTTGTGTACAAAAGTACCTTTTGTTGTACTAATGTCCTTATTTTGTGAAAAAGACGCCCCCCCCCCCCCCTCCTCTTTTTTTCTGAAAACGCCCCCACCCTTCCTCATTGTTGAAAGCATTTTTTAGGCAATTCATTAGAACCTGGGTATAATATGAAAATATGAACAACAATTGTCAGTTTCTGATTAATAACGGCAATATAATAGGCTGAGAACGTAATGTTCAACATAAAAAGGAGTCAACAACATTAATTGCTATCAAATATAAAACTTTGCATTGCTTGATAACGAAGAATAAAGAAAACACGTAATAGTTTCATTTTATCTTCAAGAGTAGTCTCGTAATAAATAACAGTAAGATTCTCAATTTGAAATTTGTTGTATAACCTACTCCATGCTGATGATTTAAATTAAAAACGTTAAAACTAGAATTCCTCACGTTTTTCGTCTGACCTTTTCTAATGATTCCTGCTTTATGTTATATAATCAGCTCGTAATATGCCTGACATCTTGCCATTAAGAACAGGGTAAAGACAACCATAAGAATATCTCATAACAGAATGCCATTTGAACGGAATGAGCAACTCCTACCTATAGTTGACTGCTTGAATAAAGGCTGTTCGGATATCAACTAATTTCAAGCTTTTCAACTGTGCCAGTGTCATGCACTATATCACAAGTACATGTATACTGTCAACAATTGTGAATATCAATAACGGGTACTGGCGAATAGTGAAACGTTCAATGATCTGTGTCTTGCGGATTTGATTAATAAAACTTCTAGAGATTCCCTCAAGGACTGCTTCTTCCCTTGTAAAATACATTGAAATGTTTCGTCGTCTGGTTAATAGCCGGAAAAGATTACTATTGAAACAAGAAGGGCACCACGATACGCAGAGCCCTTAATACACATTGTCAATGTGTTAAATTTTCAAGTTGTAAGTACATGCCAGCGCCAGGGATTAAAGATATCACGCTTATCTACCAGCGGGTTCATATATGCCATTTTCTATGAATCCTTCTTCTTCCGGGTCATACGCAGCATTGACGTTTCCCTCAGTGGCTCTTTGTCTTAGTGCTGCGCGTACTATAGGGTTCTCAGGGTCAGGATGAACAATTGCATACGGGCTTTCTGTAGGGATGGCGTCATCGTCTGCTTTACTCGATGGGAACTTGTTTTTGTCCGGAACGGCATATTCTGGCGGGAAATCGGCAGAAGGTTTTGATGACGTAAGGGGAGTCGGGGCAACAATTGCAGTAGACGCGTATAAGTTGGAATGCATACTGGCTCCGTGTTCCAGGACTCGTCCAGCAGGATTCAGATCCACCGTCTCATAAGCAGCCGATACAGATTTCTTAAGATCGCCACCATCACTATCAAGATCATCGTCTGAATGATTCGTTAAGGCATACGCGAGAGAAGGAGACATGCTTGGGTTACTTTCATCTGGATCCTCGAGGGCTTGTCTCACGTGTGAATGATTGTTATTGGTTAGCTTTGGTGATGGTCGAGGACTCTCTTGGACCATGTGGGAGAGCTCTTTATCCCACATGTAACCGGTGCTGATTCGCGTTGAGGTACCATCTTCGAATTTGATATCACTTTCACGGTTTCTACGGCGACAACAGCAGCATATTGCGATTATGCAAGAAATGAGAGCTATCAGTAACAGTCCACCACCTGCTCCAATGGCTGCTATAAGGGTGATCGGTAAACCTTCTGATGTAGTATTTTGAGTTTTAAATGTAATTGAGGTAGAATCAAAAGGCGATGACGTTGACGCAGCTTTATTTGATAAAGAGGACGATACTGATTGTAAAAATGGCGACGACCTCGTTGTCGATTCTGTGTTTAAAGTGCTATATGGAATAACAATGAGTTCTGCTTGATCTTGAAGGTTGTATTCGTCAACACGGCAAATGACCTTTGTTCCATTATCAGTCACCTCGACATTTTCAATTGTCAGCACATCGCCTGTCATCTCTAACCGGGAAGAAGGTTCAATCGGTGGTTCTGTTGACCATTGAATAACGTTACGTGATCCTGCTAGACATTGGAAGCTAAGAAAAGCACCTTGCATTACTTCAAGACGATCGTATTGAAACAGCCCAATTTCTATTTTACCCATTGTACACTGACGATACATTCCATTTCTACCAAATATTTGGCAGACGAACTGAACAACATTGTCAGTCGGTGTAACTTCATATTTGTAAATTCGTTCTATACGGTGGGTTGTTTTGGTGATAACAGTGTCCGAATTTGGTATCCTCTGTCCATTTGAGGGATCATAGATGTTGACCTCAACCATTGGGTTACCTGGTATTGAGACACATGTTATATCTATTTGTGAATAAATAAGTGCTTTGATGTCATTTTGTGGGTGACACTTTGGCCATGCACTACTGGGAAAGTATACGGGTGTAATAGATACCACAGCTGATTGGATGACATTGAAATTCCGTGTATCACCAGTTGCAGTAAAACACTTGTAATTCCCAGAGTGATGATTCCTCACGTTGGTAAAAGTAAGGATGAAATAGGTGGTAGGATTTGAATAGCCCTCTTGTATCGTATATTCCCCGGTCATATCTAGATCTGTAATTGCAGTCCCTGTGCTCCAGAAGAGAATCTTGTCATCTTTAGACCATGCGATTGCTGGGCTTTCTAAATGTGTAATTAGGCACTGTAGCTGGTAGTCTAAATCGCCTTCCGCTGGTGTACCACCACCACCGTCACCGTATAATATAATAATGGTCTCTCCAGATATCCACTGTATACAACCGATAGAAAGAATAACGGCAAATAATGCAGTTCCACATTTAGGCCTACGTGTTGTAAACTTTGCAGTTACCATTGTCAATCTTTTATTCGTGAAGAGTACTCTCTGCTACATTTTAAAAATTAATGGTCGTGATTCGTAATCTAACACATCTTTGATGTATTTGTCAAACTGAAGGCGTCTTCCTATGTCATACATTACACCATAAAACGGTCGTTAAGTGCCATTACTCTCCACATAAGAAAGAGAGAACGGAATCACTGTTCGTGTTTTCATTCAATCTGACGTTATATAGCTACATGAAGCAAAACCATGTTAACAGAAAATGTAGGCTACATGTACCGACTGTAATAAAAAATTGTTTTTTCTCGGTTCAATTACTCGCAAACAAAAGAAAGGTCATGTCCAACGAACAGAGTCATTTTAACGTGGAATGGAATTTCCCGATGCAAAACATGTATAAGTATTACGGTACAAAATTCTTTTCATAAGTATGGACGTTTAGTTTAGACCAAATTGCGGCAATTATTTATTTAAATGTAAACAAGTTGTTTCTTTATTGTCAGATGAGTGTAGTATTCGATAACTGCATCGCTGCTACATGTACCGGCCGAGTGCACCAATGGCGAGTAGCTAATGAATAGCGCTACCTCGCTAGTAATGAGGCGTAACCAAAAAAACTTGCGAGTAATTTACGCTAAATCTTATACCTCACTGGATCCAAGAACGTTATGCTGCTGCAACTATTGATGTTAAAAGGTTTGCAAGGTATACGCTGACACTGATATGTCGAGGAAATAGGTAACTTTAATCAAAACATTTTGCTTGGATTAACTGAACACTCAAGTCGAATCAATTATTTGTCAAACATTATTATACATAATTATAGAAGTTAAATAAAGCAATCAAGAGATAAATGATAGAAAAATACATGCTCTCAGAATTACATCGTTAGTAAGTTACGCTACAGTTAGGCATAACCACTAGGGCGGTAGCTTACCTCCCTATTAAGTCACGCCAGTTTGGTGCACTCGGCCGATCGTGTTCTTTGGACTGAAATGCCCCATATTATGCAATGGAAATCTAATCTTGAATTTGTAAAGTTCTCCTTTAAAAAGTTGTTTACTCAAACGAACATTTCTGTCATTTGTTCAGCTTAAAGCAGGTTTTAAAAGTGTTACATTGACAACTAGTGTATAAGTGAATCCTCTATTGACTTCTGAGCACAAAATAAGGATGGTGTTGGCACATTTAAAATGCGACCGACATTATCAAGGAAGTGGTTGAACACTGAAAACATCTACAGATTTGGTGCAATTGGAAAAATAAACACATCAGCTGTCCATTGTTATGTAACACACTATGAACATATCACAAAATAATGCGACATACAGACGATTGAAGAACATTTACGAATTTGTTGAGCGACCGTTGAGCATGTTTAATTAGTAGGCATATGAAAAAATGCTAAAATTACTACTTCAAATGCTGACTTTTTTCCTTAAAATGCCTAGAACCCAGAAGCTTCCAGGGGCCCGGACCCCCCCCCCCCCCCACCCCCACCCACCCACTTGGTGTGAATGTTGTTTAAGTTTTAATAGAATTTTAATGTGCTCACTTTATGTTTGAATTTTACTCCTGTATACTTCTATACCTAATCATGCTAACAGTAACACCAGGGAAAGTGATACAGGAATAACTGCTTTTTAGATAGTAGGCATGTAAGAAAATCCCAGAATGACTACATCAAAAGGCTGAATCTTTGTCTTAAAAATGCCTTAAACCCAGGAGCTTCCAGGTGCTTCGTCCCCGAACCCCACCTGGTGCTCTGAGGCGGGGCCTTGGACCCCACCCACTTGGCCCCACCCACTTTACTCCTACTAGGTCTACCTAAATAGTAACACCAGGGAGGTGATGCATGAATTGTTTTTTAGTTAATAGGCATGTAAGAAAATGCCAGAATTACTGCTTCATAATGCTGAATATTTGCCTTGAAAATGCTCAACACCCAGGAGCCTTCCCTCCAAGGGCTCTAAGGCGGGCCCTCGACCCCACCCGCTGGTCGTTGCACTCGTTCGATCCGCTCACACGCTGATTATGGGCTTTAATTAATGTTGTGCCAGTTTGACGTAGTGCATTGTTTGCTAGCTATGATTTCTCCTCTTGGTAAAGCCTATATACATTATAAGATCACCAAAAAAAGGTCATTGTATACGACAAGGTTGTCGGGAACGAGTGGACTTTCCCACATAAACACCCTGTAACGCACCGCTGCACATTAATTGTGACTATTATCTTTTAAAGCCCTGTCACACCATGGCGTATCGCCTGAACGTATGCCAACGTATGCGAAATATCGAAAAATACGTTGGTGTACGCTGATATAAGTTATGGATAAGTTGGGGGATACGTCGTTTACGTTAAGAGCACGCTGTGATACGCTGTGAAAATTTGGAACACGTCGAGCCCGCGAAAAATTGTTGAGCATGTTCAAAATGTCTCGACGTACTCAACGTGTGCTTAATACATTCTGCATACATTCCCAATAGGTTCGTGGTACGTTAGACATGTGTTTACATACGCTGACATACGTTAGACATACGTTGACATACGCTGACATACGTTAGAGGTACGTTACTCGAAAGTTATAGGTTATAGGTTGGACCTATAGATGAGGTGACATTTGTTGACATTTAGATCGCCCTCTGTTGGTTTGAGACAAAACACACCGGTTTACACATAGTTTACATAGGCCAGATCAGGTTTTCTAACTAGATTATGGTGTCACAGCAAATTGTTATCAAAACTGTCTTTAAACTTGCTAAGAAATGCTATAAGCTATCGCATTTCACACAAAAAACTAAAACTAAATGAGTTTTACAATTCATTAGAAAGAAATTTCATGTTGTCTTCATTAACTTTACTGTAAATTCTGCCTGGAGGGAAACAACAGAGGGTGTCCCATTTGTAAATACATGACATCATAGGTCACCTCATCTATAGATTTATCCTTCTAGATATTTTAATAGTTAACATCTAGGCTGCGTTTACTTGAACTGGCAACACTTGTCCCGCCGTGTACGAAACTCAATTTCTGCAGCGGCATTAGTCACGTGTTCGTTGTACGCCGAGGATACGCTGAGGATACGTCCGAACACGGCAGACATACGCTACGAATACGTTAAGCATACGTTGGTCATACGCTCGCATACGCTGTGATACGCTGTCATAAGTTTGTTATAAGTTAATAATAATAAGCATTTATATAGCGCTCTACAAAGAACACAGCGCTTAACAATCATGACAATATAAAACAGCATTATATACAATAAAAATACAAATAACAATATATACACAAGTCATGCAAAGACAAAAAATCAGAACTTTGGAAACAAATGAGTTTTTAACCGGCGTTTGAAGATACAGATGGACGGCGCCTCTCTGATGCTGACCGGGAGCTGATTCCAAAGTCGGGGGCCACATACACGAAAGGAATTATCATCAGCTTGACGTTTAGATCGAGGAACAAAAAGCCTGGTAGCATCAGAAGAGGAGCGAAGTCGGGGTCTATTTTTGAATACGTCGGCATACGTTCAGGCCACGTTCAGGCCACGTTCAGGCCATACGCTATGGTGTGACAGGGCCTTTACGCTGGAGAGAGATACCTACAACCAACGTGTGATAAGTTCACACGGCGAATGCTAGCGTATGCGTAACGTATTGATCACAACGCATGTCATCCACTTAAATTAACATTTTGAGCGTGTTTATGAACCAAAAACCAATTATAAGAAATCCAGTTTGTACAGAGGTGTCCATTGGATGGAACAAACTTGACCAAACTATTCAAATCTCCCCCAATCTTAGTATATTTAGCATCCGTCTTAAACGAATGAGTCAGTTGTAATTATCCATATCCAAATATTCAATTTTTGTAATTTTATTTTTTACTGGGTCTTCGAGACCTAGTTACTGGATCTTCGAGACCTAGTTATAGTTTCAGCTCTATTTGTTCACCCATTTTAGACCGGGAAAACGCCCGATATTACTTGCTCACGAATGCAATGGCTGTTTATTTAATATGGGTACTAACGGACCACGTATGAACCGTGCGGTTAAATTCGAGAGTGTTGTGACCCTCAATCTTCTAGGGTCAATGAACAGATGAATGGATCACAGTACATTATCGAAATAGATGACCACGTGACTCGTCATTATTAAAACAGCAGTCAGGCAAGACGGACGCGTGTCGCGGCATACGTAGATATGGTACCACACCAATCAGTCGTAGCATGGTTAAAGCACCATGCACAGAACCCATTAGCTGTAAAAGTAATACATGTATGCGTAGAATTTCATGAGGGTCAAATAGTTTGGTCGGTCGCATATTATATTAGCTGAACGATAGCCTTTTTAAATTCATTGTTATGTTGTTATTTTGTAATGTATCGGACTGAAATTCAGAGTAAATGGATTTACCTATGAATTTTGATAATATCCTTACAATGATTTAAAATGATGATACATTTATAGTAAATTTACCGTACTTCCGTGCGAACGAAAACCGGTACCTTTAACGGATATTTCCATCGTGTTTGATACCAAATTTCTCACTCAAACCAAATAACACATTTCTATAAATCCAAAACTATAAAGGTTATTTAGTTCTCTGCACGAAAATGTGAAATATTTTGTCCAAAACGCGGTAAGATGGCTTGGAGGTCCAAGAAATAAAAGTTCGCCATTTTCCGAATCTAATGTTGCCGGTGTTTTGCGCCATTCGCCGATTCTGATCATGTGGTACGCATTTATATGGACATTGATAACCAAATACGGAGATCGACTCCAAATATCACAGACTCACAACCAGATTTTGTTTTGATTTTTTGGAGGGGCGTGGGGGAGGGGGGGGGTATCGGTTGTTAAAAGAGATAGGTACAGGGCAGGGGTACCCAAATATTTAATAAAATGTACTAATTTTCGTGTGATTAAATTTTCGCAGGATTAAAATTGTCGGATAAAGATAGGTACTGGGCAGTAGGCCTACCGGGCAGGGTTACCAACATATTTAATAACATTGTTCGTGTGATTTAATTTTCGGGCAATTCAATTTTCGCGCAATTAAATATTCGCGTGATGAAACAATTAGCAGGTTTTATGGGGGCGGGGAGGGGGGGGGTATCGCGGTGTTAAAATAGATAGGTAAAGGTACCCAAATATTTAATAACATAATTATAACACATGTACTAATTTTCGTATGATTACATTTTTCGGTTATAAGTACCGAGCAGGGGTACCAAAATACTTGATAACATTCTTCGTGTGATTTAATTTTCGGGCAATTCAATTTTCGCGCAATTAAATCTTCGCGTGATAAAACAATAAGCAGGTTTTATGGGGGTGGCTATCGGGGTGTTAAAAGAGATAGGGACAGCGCAGGGTACTAAAATATTTAATAACTTTTGTGTGATTAAATTTTCGCATGATTACAATTTCCGGGCAATTCAATTTTCGCTCGATGAAAATGTTATGAAGCGGGGGTACCAAAATAATTAATAAAATATAATACATTGACTGTAAAAATAAAAGTTGTAATGTAATGTTCGTGTGATTCAATTTTCGGGCAATTAAATTTTTGCACAACTAAACTTTCGCGTAATGATAATAATAATAATAAATAATAATAAATAAGCATTTATAATGCGCCATTTATCTAGAAACAAGTTCTTATCCAAGGCGCAATGAACAAACAAGAAAAACAATACAGAACAGTGGAAATCACAGAAAGAAAAAGAAGAAGAAAAAAGAAGAAAAAACATAATCTGTACAAACTTGCGCTGAACAAAAAAAATAAAATTGTTACGTGCTAAAAAAAAAAATTAGGACCAAAAACAATTACGATTACAAATTGAATATGAAAAACAATAACAATAGCATGGCAAACAAAATGTAAAAATCAAAACAGTTGATATTAGCAGTCATAAGCAGAATTGAATAAGAATGTTTTGAGTCCTGATTTAAACCGATGGAGAGAATTTGACTGACGAACATCGATGGGTAAAGAGTTCCAAAGTTTAGGAGCCACGGTTGAAAAAGCACGATCACCGAAAGAGGATGTTGTTCGTGGAACTGATAGTAAGCACTTTTCTCTGATGACCTCAGACTGCGAGTAGGAGTATATGGAGAGAGAAGGTCGGTTATATAAGAAGTTGCCATATTGTTTAAACCTTTTCATGTCAGAAGTAGAGTTTTTATATTTGATCCGTTCGCGAACAGGTAACCAGTGAAGACTCCGTAAAGTAGGTGTAATATGATCAAATTTGCGAGTCTTTGTTAAAACGCGAGCAGCTGAGTTCTGTATACGTTGCAGTTTCTTAAGTTGTTGTTTAGTTATTCCATTTAGTAAAGCATGGTCTAGGCGCGATGTTACAAAAGCATGCAATAGTATTTCTGCTGTATCCTTAGCTTAGAGAGAAGTTTTCTTATGAAACTGAGGTTTCTAAGTTGGAAATATACTGATTGACACACCTTTTTAACATGAAACAATAAGCAGGTTGTATGGGGGGATCGGGGTGTTAAAGGGCAGGGGTACCAAAATATTTAATAAATCTAATACTGACCAAAAAGCCCTATTTTGCAAGAAATCGGGCTTAATCTGTCGAATTGTTAGTCATGTTAGTTAGGAGATTAATGACTGCACTATATAATATATGAAGCCATTAACGGTCATCAGTAGATAGAAGATGAAGGTGTGGACTACAAAACAGATGAAGCCACGAACTGCCATCAGTAGATGGAAGATGTAGGAGTGCACTCCTTCATCTCCTATCTACTGAAGACTGTTCATGGTTTCATCTGTTATGTAGACCACTCCTTCATTGCCCATGTAATAATGATAGTTCATTATTTCATCTGTTTTGTAATCCACTCCTTCATCTTCTATCTACTAATGACTGTTCACGGCCACATCTATTATGTAGTCCCCTTCTCATAACCTATCTACTGATGACTGGTAATGACTCCATCTGTTTTGTAATCCACTCATTTATCTCCTATCTACTGATGACAGTGTATTTCTTCATATGTACTTTCGGACAAACAAAAAGTAAACTAAAAAGTTAATGCAATTCTAAACACAAAAGTAAACACAAAAGTAAACGCAAACTTAAACGTTTTTTTGCATTTTGCACCCAATTGACCTCAAAGCACGCTCAAAGTGAGTGAATATAATCACAGATGTTTCAAAAATCTGTGATATAATGGGACAGTTATTGATTAGAGTCTGGGTGGAAAACAGCTGAGTTGTTGGGCTCACATAAGTGTTTGGTATCGCGTTTACCTTTAAATTGACTTTTGTCCATAAGTGTGTCCAAAAGTAAACGCTTATAATTTGCAGTGTTATATAATCACATATATCTTCCAAATAATATGTCAACAGGCGGCAATTAACAAATAAGTCAACGTAGTCATAAATAACCATGATATATACCAACAAACTAGACCCAGTTAGGTTTTGTCCAAAATCATGCAAACATTCAAATACAACAACCGCGAAAGCCGAGAACTGCGAAAGCCGAGAACCATCTAGTTTATATTTATTATATATGTAACAGCTATTTTATATTGACCTGTGTTTCGGGAATAAATAAAGGTTATGTATGTATGTTAGATCCCCAAGCCGGACAAACCGATGTGGCAGGCCTGTTCATTTATGGATCATTTTTGGCTCGATTGCGCAAATAAGAAAAGAATTTAGGGTCACGCGTTATAAACTCGCCTCCCAATAGGGTGGTGCCGTTACATTTTTTAGCTTCATGCTGTCATTTTCCTCAAATATTTTCAAAACCACAAAAGCTATCTCAACAAATTTGGTATCATTTTAAAGCCCTAATAACAAGCTATCTGCCTGCCAAATGGCATTGGTATAGCTAATACAGAAAGGGAGATACAACTGTTTTTATGTCTGGGGACCAGGGGTGGTGCTGGAAGGGGTGCCGCTGGAAGGGGTGCCGCCTGTACAAACTCAATGGGGATAATCCCATGCTTTGTTCTTTTTACAATAACTAGTCATCCCCTAATGTTACAAACACAATTTTGGTCCCATTTCAAAGGATATTTAGTAGTCTTTAAGTATGTGGTTCAACAGACTTGTCAACTATTATTAACAATTAATTAATTATGGATAAGACAATGATCATCAGCTTTCTTCCTATTCGCTACACAGTCAACATGAATAATCAGCCTCAATTTACCGGATTTATAAAAATGACTATAACAGAAAAAGTTTTCAACCTATGATAGCAAAAGTATAAATTTTTACATAGCTTTACCACATGACTTAACTGTAACATTTGAACAGAGGGTGCAGAGATCTTCCTTGTAGCAGAAACTGATACTTAACTACAATTTCACAAGATTGTGACTTAACCCCCTTTTAGATCTAGGGTCCTCAATTGTTTCCGAACCGCAATCTTAAAATAGTTTGCTTAGTAAAAGTCTACAATTGAAAGTACATGAGAGTTCATTTGCCGCGAGTTGGGTCTTATCTGTGACAAATCCTTAAACTAGAAATATAATTGGGTTCTGCTTCAAACATTTGAAATCCTAAAAGTAAACATGGGGTATGGGGAAGGTATATATTTTCTGAAAACAAATAAAACATATAATATGTCCGATCTCATCATGCCAATATCAAGGTCATTATACAGGGTTAGTAGAAAATTGATAGTGTGTAAAATATATAAATGCACTAAAATGCACTATATTTCCCTTGCGATTGTTTAACTTTTAACATGATGAGGATATTCAATTAAGTTGGATGTTTCAGAACATCAGAAGTACACATAGACCTACTAGTAACTTCAAATCAATTTGTCAGAATTTGTAACAGATTTGCGGACAAAAGTTAATTGATCATTATTTTGTCACTGGCATTTTTCAATGAAAATGCACCAAACAAACCAGGGGCGTAACTAGATTTTATAGGGGCATCCCCATGTCAGATGGCTTGTCCCCTCCTCTCCCCCTCCTCCCCAATCTATCCCAAATACTAATGACAAACTCCTCGAGGTTATATTATACAAAAAATAGATTTCCCGAACTGTAAAAATTGTAGATGACTAAAAACGGGACAAAACTACTATATGAACTATTATGTGCTTATGGATTTAATGAAGGGAGAGGAGCTGAGAGGGGAGAGGAGGTGTGAAGAAAAAGGTTATACTTTGCATTGCGGGGTTTTTTTTTAATTTTAGATTTAAACTATTCGTGTTATGAACTTTACATGAATGCATATTAATTGAATTACACCCAGTGAAAAACTGTTAATAAAGTACTTTCTTTAGGCTTACGTCCCACCTGTATACTTCAGCTACGCACACCTAACATCCTGCAAATTGGGCAATGTATGGCATTGTATTGTGAGTTATGTGACTAAACCGTTCAGCTCGGGAAATACATTAAGGGCTTCAGAAAAGGAGACATGTCTGGCATCAAAATAATTCTACAAGTTTCCTCTATTCAAATATGTTTTCAGTAGTATACCATTGTATCGGAGATGTAAAGCTTTAAGAAGATCGAAACTTTGACACCTTGTACATGCTATTATTAAAAAAGCATTAATATCCGTAAGCAGTTGATACAGGTATTCAAGTCTTATAAATCTTACCCTGATCTCAAGTTGTATCTTTCGAAAACAGTTTTAAAAATAATGCTCTTTTACATTGCATGAGTATAAAATTAACATTAGAAAATATTTAGATCCATTTCAAGACCATTAAGCCTATAACAGCTTTATTCAAACCGTTTAACTCCACAATTGTAGGTCTTACCCCTTGTAGTTGAAATCACATGTAAAATAAATTATGTTTTGAGTCAAATTTCCTATATTGCTTCATCTTGACATTTTAATCCCGAAACATCCTCGCCGGTGGTTAGGGTTATGTGCCCATGGATCAATTGGATTTACAATAAACTAGGACTGTCAAACACGTTGATATCCGTTACAAGGCGGTCGCTTACACTTTTGGAACAGAAAGTTTAACTGATTAAAGGATACAGTTATATCATAAAAAACATGTGAACAGTTGGTATCGAGAGCATAACATAGTATAAAAAGTATATTAAAATTCGAAAGTGTGTTACACGACCATGACGTCAAAGTGTCCCAAATATTATCATACCTTATGGAAAACGTCATTTATTTTGCTATTGATTGAAATCTAGTTTATAAAATATACAATCATGACAGTGGTATAGCTGGGTTGTGGAAAAAATACCAACGCGCTCTATTGTAGTCCACCCAGAGTTGGTCCACCCAGGGTTGATCAACCCCGGGACTATCTACCCCGGGTGGAAAGTCATGTTGGTATTTTCATCGCTGCATTTAGATAGATATCCTTCTATTCGTAAAATAGATCCTTAGACTACGCTCTAAGGTCACTGCGCAGAGTTGTATATTCGCCAACTGACATGCTATAACAACATGATATTTCAGTTATCCCAAATGGAAAAAGTGTACTTTAGGTCCCAGATACTGTTATACAAATGTCGTTCAATACTGGAACATAAAGGTTGCCAGTATCGGTCGATAATGGTACGATTTCACTGTTCCAGTATCGGTTGATACTGTATAACAAAATTGTGTTCCGGTACTAGTATCGACGATACTCGAACATTTTTAAGTCCCAGTATCGGGCCATACTACACGTGATACCCGGTAAGATCTGTCCCCGTATTGAACGATACTGGTCCATAATTATATTCCAGTATACTGGAACATTTTATACGTGCCAGTATCGGGCGATACTGGAACACTGACTTTGTACCAGTATCGGACGATACTGGGTCTTCCAGTATCGGACTAGTGCAGTCCAGAATGTGGGACCTAAAGTACACTTTTTCCTTCTTCGCGCTCCAATGAGAAGTAACTTAAAGATTTAAGAGTGCCAGTTTGACGGTTCAGCTTCCTAAGGCTAGTTTTCATTTATCGCTAAATCTATAGAATTACCATTGAACATTCACTGCCATTTGATAACGGAAACCAAGTACCAAGTACCAATCAAACGTGTTGGTCAAGATTCCTCTTACCATGCTTGAAGGGGACCAACGAATTTGTAACCACACAGCATAAAATCTTCATTCGAACTCTATGAGACCAATAAATAAAGCAATTATTTTTATAGATAGGTTCGAAAACTTTGGAAACAGGTTTTCTCAATGTTACCGTGGGTTTACCCCTTAGAGTCATATATCAATTGAAGCTTAGTAACAGCGTTTCAAAAAATGCACGTTATTTTGATCTGGTTGCTATGGTAACCAGTCAAGGCCTCTGATTGGCTAAACACGGGAACCAACATAACTAGAAAACTAAATGTTGCATGTTCACCATACTTTGGGAGATGATGTATGGGAACAATGCGCACGACCCGATGAAGCCGGATTTTTAATATGGTTGCCATGGTCACCAGGAACCGACCAATCAGGTAATTTTACGTTATAATTCAAATTTGGAAAGATAAATTGAAAATCCGGCTTCATTGGGTCATTCCACTATTAAAGCTTAGTATCCATTCCAAATATCACCCTGGTACGAGGTTTAGTTTTTGAGTTACGTTGGTTCCCATATTGCAAGTTTGCGTGTTTTCTAGTTTTGAGATATCGTGCAAAACGTATGAAAAATATTAAATTTGGTGAGAAAAAAATTGACATTTGGATTAAAATAGTTCAATTATGGAAGAGCATGAATTTAGACACATTTTGAGCCATTTTGGGTGAAAATAGCAATTATATTAGCATTTTTATTGATTTTTAAAGATAAATGGCTTAAAAATAGACGGGTGAGAAAAATAAAGAAATACATAAGAAATTACGTTGACTTTGACATTTTGATGATTTATGATGTGCAATTAATTATTCTAATATGTTAATAAATAAATTTCATCAAATGTTACAATTATTTGATCAAAAAATAATTAAAACTGAAAATGCTTAAAATAGCAAGGTGAGCGTTTTCTACATACCAATGTATACAAAACACCACCGATATTTTGAGACACCCGAAACTCAATTGACTATAACTTCAGAACCGAAAATCCAATTTCCCTCAAACAAAAGCATTTTAAAGCAGAGACTTATCAGTTTTCTACTGTGCTAATATCTCATTTTTGTCCGAAGCACTGAATTTTACTATCTGACTAACATAGACCCCCCCCCCCCTAAAATAATTTCAAAGAAATGAGTGTATATTTATCTCCACTTTTTGAAAGGGACATATTACGATTTTCAATACTCAATTGTCAATCAATAATTGTAATCTAAATACTAGATACATGTTTTCAACTTGAAAAAGATTGTCTGCAGAATGCTAAAATTTCTGCCTCTAGTAAATCTGAATTTTACATACAAATGTTACAATATAAACATATCAAGAATAAATCATCAGTACACGACGGCTACAGACTGTAACAAAAAGAGTAATAAACTGCTCACAAAAAGTTAGGAAACTTTTTTTTTACTCAGGTATATTTTTATTATCTATTACCCTCTTCGTATATGTTATATCAATGGAAAGCTGAAGTGTTCTTCTTTAAAATTATACCACATTTGCAATGATTACATGTTGCTGAACTTGGCCACATGAATGAGAATGAGGCAAAGTCACAAATCAAATGTGCCAAAATTACCGTTATCTGTGCTAACAGCTAAACAGTCAATAGGTATTGATCAATAATCAAACCGTTCATGCTTGAGAACCATGAATGGTTGACAAAAAGATTTGCACAAGTGAGCACAACACACACAAGTTAACCATCATCTCTTTAGAAAACCATTGTTTGGGTATTTGCAAGCCTGGGTTAACAGGTGGAAGGTCATGAAGTGCGTCATCCACTCGTTTGAACCATGTCCCTGTTTGAACTTAGTTCTTGTCTCAATAAAGTGGATTAAGATCTTGCTTGTTTTCATTACAAGTGTCAATTTGTTTGTTCACACAGTAACACAAAATTGCTAATTTGGGCACATTTGATTTGTGACTTTGTTACATTCTCATTAATGTGGCCAAGTCCAGCAACATGTTATCATTGCACATTTGGTATCATTTTAAAGAAGATCACTTCAGCTTTCCATTGATATACAAGAGGGTAATAAATAATAAAAATATACTTGATTAAAAAAAGTTTCCTAACTTTTTGTGAGCAGTTTACAATCGCAATTTCATTTTTAACCCAATGTTAAAATAATGCAATGTCAAAAGTGATTACACTTTGTGTTAAATTTCGTTTTGGCTACCAGAATCATTTTATTTCGTCATTTTAACTACTTCTAGAAATCGTCTAGAAATCGGGTTGGGCCACTTTTACAATATCATACAATCTTATATCATGTATAAATAAAATTGTTAGGTTATCATGCAAGGAACATTAAAGAGAACAATATAATTCTTTTTCAAATAGTTTTATTCAATTTGAATAAATAAATTCATAAAATAAATAAATCATATTTGTAAAGACATAACCTTCTTTGTTATACTTTTAACCACTTGAAATTAACCATCGTTGTCTAACAAGGGCGCTTTACTGGTTCGATTCCATTCATATTCATCCCAGTAGTTTTACCATTGATTAAACCAAAGTGGCCCAGGTGATTTCATGACTATGTTAGACATTTGATCATATCTCTACTTACCGACCATCGATTTTCATGAAACAAAGCTTATTCGAAAGCTAAACAAATTCCACTTGCACGCCATTAAAACTCAAAACAGAAATTCTACTGGAGGTATTTTTAATATTTTTTTTCAAAACTGTATAACTCTTTTTTTTTGTTAAAGCCTGTACAATCAAATCCTTCTATACACCAGGAAATATTCACATTAGACGACGATGCGTACAATGAATCCGTTGCACTCTCCGAAACAATTGTTTGACTTAGAACCTTTTTGTCCTCTATAAAACACCCTGAAGAATAGAACCCCCAAAATGGTTCCTCTTTATGAACCAAATATAGTTATTTATGAACCAAGTGGACTTAGGTCTTTATTGCGCTCAGGTCTTATATGGTTCTTTATAACCCTTTTATGGTTCGATGAAGAACCATCATAGGTTCCATTTAGAGGAGAGTTTTAGAACCCCTCTTTCTGAGAGTGTACTATAATCTATGTACGTGTCCCCTTTAATTGGTATTACTTGAGGTATAAGTAGCCATGTTAAATGTCCGAGAATGCTGTGCATTTAAACTAATATTAATAAAGAACTAACGGGGTCCGTATAACCATTAAACAATGGGGCATAGTGAATGGATTACTGCAGAATCATCGATGTATTAATAATGGCTTTTTTTTTCTGTACTCGGCTAACCGATTGTGATATCCAAATGGCCAATTATTAAGTAAAGATTGTTGAATAATCTTAAAGTGGGCTAGAAAGGAAAACTAGTATATAGATGTGTTGTATTATCAAACGTATTTGTTTGAATGGGCCGAGGTCTGATTGCCCCTTTTCAACACTAGTAAACAAAAAAGTGATTACAAATTACTAGGGCAATGGTAATTCTGATTCCAACATTCCATGATTTTTTTTTCCTACAAGTGTTGACAACTTTGATTCGTGGTTAATGATCATCATGTTGCTTTATATAAACTGCTCACAAAAAGTATCGAAACACTTAGAAATGATCCAATATATAACGGCTCGAAAGGGTATGCATTAATCGAAGCAAATAACCAAGTGCATAATTTTGTTCTGCGTATTTTGACACCTCGATCGATGAGATACGATGTTGCGGAGCGGAGTTATTGTCATTTCAATGGCCGTGGGTCCAGTTTCAAAAGTGACAATCATCCTATAGAAAGAGGTTTGCATTACTGTTTAGAATGATCAGATTCGTGATTTTCAATAGGGATGAGTGTCACTTTTGAAACTGCACCCACGATCACTGAAATGACAATAACTCCGCTCCGCAACATCATATCTCAACGATCGAGGTGTCAAAATACGCAGAACAAAATTATGCACTTGGTTATTTGCTTCGATTAATACATACCTTTTCGAGCCGTTATATATTGGATCATTTCTGAGTGTTTCGATACTTTTTGTGAGCAGTTTATGTGACAACTTTCTGAAGAATAACGGATGTAATATAGGAGGACAGTGTTCTTGGTAAAACAATCCGAGAGGATGTACTTATGGATTTGGTAAACTCAAAAATACAAAAGAATACGGTTGTGTATGCAGATTGTGTCAATCCTCTCCTCATCTTTTCAAAGACTCTGTTTAGACTCAAGAGGTATTCTTGCCCATAATGGCAAGTATCTTGGGATTTTCAGGATCTGGATGAACAATGGCATATTGTGAAACCACACCATTGGACGTTGATCGCCGTTGTATAAGCGGTGAGCTGTCATAAATCCTGGGGTTCTCTGGATTTGGGTGGACAATAGCATACTGTGGAGTCTCGAAATCAGATCGGTGTTCTATAGCTGGTGAGTCGTCATAAATCCTTGGGTTTTCCGGATCTGGGTGAACAATAGCATACTTTGGAACTTCACAATTGGAGGTTGATCCCCGTTGTATAAGCCTCGAGCTGCCACAGATAGTGGGGTTCTCTGGATCTGGATGGACAACAGCATAATGTGGAACCGCAACATTGGATGATGATCGACGGTATGAAGGCGGCGAGGCAGCACTGGGTTGAAGCTCGAGTGAACCATTGTTTCTATTTTCAGATCTTTTAGACGACGTAACATCAGGCGAATCATATTGTTCGTGTCTTTTCTTTGATGCTCTGTGTGTGGAATGTCTATGCTTCCCTCTTGGAAAGGCGTGATCGGAAGTCATCGCAACTGCATTCAACTTTGGCTTTCTATGTCTAGGTAAATCTAAAGATTTGGATCTCGCTGTGGTTAATCCGGACATCGAAGAACTCCGCTTAAATGGTGTATCATACCCTGGTGGTACGTCATGTGAAGCTACAGATACATTCTGCTGTTTCGGTGTGGAATAACCTGCCCGTGGTAAAGTGTGAACTGAGTGAAAACCGCGGTTGAGCGATGAATACCCAGATGTTGGTGTTACGATAGATCCTTGCGAGCTCGCGTACGCCGAAGTAGCTTCCGATGAAGGCGGTGGTGGAGCCGGGTCGCTAGGCGGGCTTGAGAGGCTTCTACTCCTACTGGTGAATCCACCCGATATATCTACAATTTGGTATGCTAGACTGGCTCTCTTAGGAAGTCTTGTAAGAGGTGCCGTCGAGCATTGCTTACTATGTGTCCCTGGACTTTCAATATCACGTGTTGTGTATTCTATCTGTCGACAGCTTGCTGAGTATAGATTTTGCTGGTGGTATTCGAAGGAATGATTCGACGAAGAATAATCAATGCGTTGGTCTCGATTTTGAGATATCTCACTGTCCAACGTATGGTTATCTACCTCTCTCGAATCATTTTCTTTAATGGTGAATTTATCGTTAAATTTGAAATATCGAATACCAAACAGCAAAATAAACAGTATAGCTATTACAGATGAAGCACCAGCAACTACTGCAGTTATGGTAAGAGTTGTTGGACTTGTTGAAGCATCCTGTCCAATTGTCATGATTGTGCCTACTGTCGGTGCTGATGGCAATGTAAGCGGTGGTAACATAGCAGTTGTGTTATAATTACTATCAGTTGTTGCAAGTTCAACTATAATCCTTCCGGTATCATACAGAAAATATGGTGTTCCAGTTCTGCATATAACCATCGTGTTATTATCCCGCATCTGGATGTTTCTCACAGAGAAAATAGAACGAGTGAAATCGCTACGAGTCCAAATCCGAGATGTCTCAGAAATTGGTGGTTCTGTGGACCAGTTGATTGTCTCACCTGCTGCGGGTATGCGACAACTGAAAAAAGCATCTGCACCTTGCGGAACTTGCGCTATCGTTTGCTCAATGAGACCTACCGTTATGTATCCAGTTGAACATGAACGAGACATGGCTGGTTGCGAGACAGTGGTATCCCTCGAAGTGTAACAATCAATCTTCAATTGATTGTATTTCGCTAAAACTCTGAACGTATAGAAACCTTCGAGAGTGTACCAATTTTCAATCAACTCACGCAGAGGATGGGAACGGTCAGTTTCGTCGTATTTTGTCAAGAACACTTTCACAGGTGGGTTACCTTTCAAAGATACGCATCCAATTGTGATCTCGGTATCGATAAACACTGTGATGTTAACTGACGGATAGCACACAGGCCAATGATCCGAGGGATAGTAGAGACCTGAAGGCATACTGGACACAGTGATGGTTACTGAAGAAGAAGCTCTTTCTAAATAACGCGTTAAGACTCCATCTACGATACTACACTTGTATTTCCCCGTATCGGTAATAATCACCTCGCTTATTATCAAATAACTATGGAACTGTCTGGGCGCACCACTGGATCGCTCTTCCACAGACATATGGTCCACGGCATAGTCAAGCTGAATTTGCTCGCCCCAAGATATGATTGCACCGTTGAAAAACCATACCAGAGTTCGAAATTGGCCAGGGTTGAAATTTGTTGCATTGCAGTGCAACGTGTACATGGTTTCACCTGGTATGGGTGATGACCCGGAAGGAAAATGGATATTAACTGACGTCTGGTCTCCATTGACAATGCCACATGCACGCTGATTCACCAAAATGAAGATAAGCGCTAACATTGACACTCGGGTGCCAAGGAGTTTGATCATCTTGCAAACCTTCGCGGTTATGATTTCCTGATTGCAACTCTTCCGGTTTTATTACAATTCTGGTATAAACGAGCTCTCTCCTCGTCATGTTAGCTTATGTTGTCATAGTCATTTTTGACAGCCTCTTCAATTAAATGCTTACCATTTCTTTACAGACATCAAATCTTGGTTTTAAGAGTATTGTTTTACATCTGAAAAGTAACCGAGAAGTAGGTTAATCATGCAGTTATAGTTCAGAATGGATATCATATCACAAAGTACCTCAACATTACTGTCCGTAACAACTGTCCTTTTAATCTTCTTCAATCGTCGTCCAAGGTGAACTAGAATGCCGAATTAATGAGTAGCTTTTGTCCTAGCGATGACATCTGACCTTTCGCATACACCTGTACAATGTGTACATTTATAGTTTATAAGTTGTTCTAGTTTGTAAATCGCCATGTTAATGTCATTCGTCCGCGGATGTATACAAGTAGTTCCATGTCGATTAGCACTATTGACGTTTGATATCATGATAACTAGCTCTCGTCAACTCGATCCCATTCTCCGTCATTGTTTGGTAGTTATTTTCCAGAAACCCATTATCGTTACAATAATTAATTCTCGAATTCATACCAATCCACCGAAGCCATATTGCAGTTTTGTCAAATATTTATGAATGACAACAAACACTAATAATACAATATTGCTGTTTCATTCCGACTTAATTGTTGAGTTAAGTATTTTGTACTCAGCAGCTATTCGTCGTAACGATTATGTCGTGGATTGAGAAGTACAGAAATATTCAATAGCTGCCATGCTAGGTTTCTAGGACAGTCTATATGCCGAGCATTCAGTAGTTACTAAATCTATCTCGGGGCAGCTATACAGATATGGTATTTGTGCGCTAACACTTTGCAAGTAATTTCTTTAGAAGCTGCCATGTGTTAAATAGTACCACGGTGTTATACAGTTTGTCTATGGGGGAAATCAACCTTACTAAGGGCAGCTATAGAGCATTTGGGTCGTCTGGTGCGTAACCGCCGATTTGTTACGAGTCATTAATTTCACTGCAAGTTTCCCACGAAAGTCAATGGCGAATGTTTACACCTTTTTAACAATTACTCTCGACTGTTTTGGTAACCGTTGCAGGGTGCACTGATATAGACAATATACACCCAACAAAATAGATAAGTTCACCCTAGCATAAACTAGAATATTTCAAAAACTTTTTGATGGATTTAAATATTGAGATGCACCCAATTGTTAGGCATATTTTGATACCAAATTTGTTGGCCTTGAGATAATGCAACGATATGAATTTGTGCCATTTATCAATTTTTATACAGAAAAAAAAAGTGGCACCAAATCTCACTGGCTATGGCTGGTTTTGTCCATAAAATTAACAAACATTTTAGACAAAATTGCTACCGTGTCTTGGTGCACAAGATTATGATCTGCTTATTGATTTTCTTGAAATGATGTCACACATAATTGTTTGGTAGATTCCCATGTCTGTGCACGAAAATCCACCAAGAAAATGTCTGTTAATTTATGGACAAAACCAGCCATAGCCAGTGAGATTTAGTGCCACTTTTGTTCTGTATAAAATTAAGTGCATCTTTCTATATAGCTGAAAAATATTTAAATCCATCAAATATTTTTGAAAATATTCTAGTATATGCTAGGGGGAACTTACATATTTTGTTGGGTGTATTATAATTTTGTGTCAACTTCCTTAATACTGTTTTAAACAATTTTGATAAGTCGATATTGTCATTTTTATACAGGATAACACATCTTATACAATATTTCATAGATTAAGATTCAAGAACATTTAGAAATCTGAATCAAACAAAGGTTCGATCGCCGACAATACCGGGTTTTTTTTTAATGAAACAGATTTTTACTGATTGCGTTTTTCCAAATGAGATAAAATTATGTAAATTTCACCTAATACCGATGATAACAGTGACCTCGGTGATATATAATTGTTTTGATGAATGAACGTCAAAAAGTCCCAGACGACTAATTGCTTTAATTACATTGTACTTTTTTTCTGGTAGAGTTCAAACGAGGACTTCAAACTTAAATGTAGGCTTACATACACCCGCATGGATTACCACTCGGCGTGGAAGGTATCCATTTTGATCTTCATGCTTGAGCATTTTAGAATAACGTAAGTAGAAGCATTATACACCTATCAGTTGTAAGACGCACTATACGACCCCCGGGAGTGGTGCGTCACTTTACCGAGGTGCGTCAACTTCTCATGTACCATGACGCAGCCTGTGTCAAAAAAACGACAGACCATTGCCATCCAAATACGCACCCTCAGTCAACTATCAGCCCATTCGCACCCATGTAAAGTGACGGACCTTTACGCACCCTCCGTCATTTTTTTGACGGACCAAAGGCTGCCACTGACGTACCCTCCGTCAAGAATAATTGGTAAACGACGCACCCACGACGCACCTCTCCCGGGGGTCGTATAGTGCGTCTTACAACTGATAGGTGTATTACGTATTAACTGATATTAGTATACAGGTATAGGATTGGAAAAGGTGTATAATATAAGTCCCGGATACTGGTTTACCAGTATCGTTCAATACTACAATTGCCAGTATCGGTCAATACTGGCACGATTTTACTGTAACACCCAAAATGTGATCCAGTATCGACCGATACTGGTCCCGATACTGGTATGTTTGTTGTATCCAGTATCGCTCGACACTGGAAAGTTTTTGTCCGATAATCGACCGGTAGTAATTTGTCCGAGTATTGAACGATACTGGTATAAAATTGTGTTCCAGTATCACCGTTACTGCACTGTTAATCCGGCTGTGTAAAAAAGACGTTACACAACCACACTGTTTAAAATTAACCTAGCAACCGGTTGTTTAAAAAAAAAGTAAACAACTTGTGTAAAATGTTGCACCACAACCTTGTGAAAGTTTACGGGAAGTTGTGTGAAAATGTACACATTTGTGTGATTTTTTAAGCAATAGTTGCTAGTTTCATAACAGTGTTGTGTAATTTTCTTACACAAGCGATTTAGCTAGATTTACAGTGTGGAACATTTTATATGTGCCAGTTTCGTCCGATACTGGAACACTGACTTTGTTCCAGTATCGGACGAAACTAGTTCAGTCCAGAATCTGAGACCTAAATTATGTGGTTTTTTTCTATTGATGTATTTTGATGAACAATACTGGAACGATTTAATGTTCCAGTATCGGGCGATACTGGTACACATACTCTCTTAATGTAAAGGAGTGAAAACCCACTCAAAAAGAGTGAATTCCTCACTCCTCTTGGAGCCCTAGGAGGGACAGCTCCTCTTAGAGTGAAAGTAGCTCTTCAGAAGTAGTGATATTCGAAGTATTTCACTCCTCAAAAAGAGCGGGACTACTCACTCTTTTGAAAGAGTGACTTTCACTCGAAAAGAGCTGTCCCTCCTATAGCTCAAAGAGGAGTGAAAAATTCACTCTTTTTAGTGGTTTTTCACTCTTTTACACTTAGAGAGAGTAGTAGACCTGATAATCATATCCCAGGTCCGATTGGACCCAATATAAATCAGGTACCTACGGTAATTTCGTGAATACTCATACAGGGGAAACTGCCGAATTTCAGTGGTAGACTAAAATGCAGCCGACGATCAATTCCGGGTCTTTATTTTGCGAAACACCCATGCATAACATTATAATTAACCACTTCAACGCGCTATACTGACTTGACGTAACTGCGTGTGCTGAAGAATTATTCACGACACTCTGACTGCATTCTTCACGATTCGAGTGATGATTTTAAGACAACATATTCTGGTGAAATGATACTCTGCTATGATTTCAACTAACATACCAGCTGTTTATATTTCAAACTAGAATTAAAGTCAAAACATTGTATAATCCAAAATCTTGAAGAAATAGCCTGAATTGTAACCGAAATAACGCATGTCATCGTGTTTGCGAGTTGCAAAATTTAAATCATCACGATTGGTCAAATTAGGTCAAATGTTTTTCAGAGATGTGAAATTTAAAGATGAACGAGTGAATAGTTTGGCTCTATAAGAGTGAATTCCAGCTCAAAGAGAGCTGAAACAGATTCACTCCGAATTCAGAGTTCACTCTTTTACATTTAGAGAGTAGGCTACTACCAGACCGACCGATACTGGAACATCGAAATGCCCCAGTATCGGTCGATACTGGTACATAATTTTGTTCCAGTATCGGGCAATACTGAAACATCTTATATGTGCCATATACAGTATTGAGCGATACTGGAACACTGACTTTGTACCAGTAGCAAACGATACTGGATGTACCAGTGTTGGACGATACTGGTATACATTCTAGTATCTGGGACCTAAAGTACACTTTTCCGGTTGATTTTATTTTTTCGTAAGAATGTTGCCGTCATGCAAGTTGTGCGATTGTTATATAACTTCAAAAGGAAATAAAATGTGCTGATATTTTTCCTGATTTTCGACCATTTTATAACATTTAAATCATTGAAGTAACAAGTCTGGTAAGTTGTGGTAACGATTGGCACATTTTAAGCGATTGTTAATTTTAAAATTCAGGTCGAGCAATTATCTTTTTTCTCTAGCCTTCATCCCTCACTATATTTTAAGATTTGCAGTTTTGCCTTTATTTAACTTGAAATGAACGACAGTGTGCTTTTTCCTCACATTTGTAGCCATTTTAAAACATACGAGGGTCATTCAATAAGTTCTACCTCTAACCTCTAACCATTCATAGTAAATTGATATGAGTACTGGTTGTATTTTTCTGAAGATGCAGTAAAAACCAGACATCCATTTAGTGCAACGGAAACGGATAATAAAACAGCCAAATGTACCATTAGTGCTATTCATTTGGCCAATTCTAAGAGACAAAATGTACCTATTGGTCAATTAAAACCGTTCTAAATTACAAATGTCTCTTGAACAGAATATAAACAATAAAAGTGACTGATTTCTTGGGGGAAATACCCTCTAGTTAGCCAGAACTAGACCAGGACATCTATTAATCTAAACCCTACCCTATATGAGAACCGCTGCAAAAGTCATACCGTAGATACTCACCATATAGCACCTTTTTATCTCTGATATACAGGGCGCCATCTCGCGATCAAAACGGCTTTTAAAAACTTATTCTTAAAGGCACTTCCGAATCTCAAATGTTTGCCCCGGGCAAAAGTCATATGACTCGCTACATACCCGAGTTCTGCGTACACGTATCATATAAACCCCATGATGCAATGTTGATAGCTCGCGTACCGAAAGATTGGCTACAAACAGCAAAATGTACGAACAAAATTCATGTCGAGAAATGTTTCGAAAAGTCATTCTATTCATTTGAATGAAACCACAGTTATAATCTGAAACAACATTAAATCACTTTTTGGGCGAGAACCCATGTTAAATACATACAAAAATAGAAATATAAAGCATTTTAACTTCCTATTTATAGGATAGTGTTCAACTGTCATTTGAATTTATGTCTGTCCTATCATTATCATCCAGTGCTCCGTTAGCGCAGTCGGTAGATCTTCAGACTTATAATCTGAAGACCGTGGGTTCGAATCCCACAGAGAATGTTTTGTTTTTCCCGTTATTATTATATTTAGTAAATGTAGAGATTATTTTAACATCGTTCAATCATAATATTATTTTGATCCCAGATACTTTTCATTTTATTTAATAGAATGATTTTCTTACAGATTCAATGAGGTTTTAATTTGAATGTACTAATGTATTATAGTACTTCATACGGGTGCATGTACATGTGCATGTAGGTCTAATACAGGCTTAGCGTTGCGTTTAATGAATTATTGCAATACCTCGCCCATTGTCACACCATGGTTATTCACGCAATACTCTGTAAGGCCAATTGTTATTGAAAGAAGCCAATCATCGTTGAATCGATTCTTATTTCCCATCTGATCTGTTTGTTCGTTTGAGACGTGGAATAATTTTTTATATTAATTGAATTGTGCGGTACGTTGCTTTTGCGGTTGCTTAGGCGAATATCAATTACATTTGCAAGATTTAAGACTTTGAGGGGGAAATTAAATATAAATTTGACGGACATTCAAAGCAACAATTGGAAATTAGATTCCAACAAAAATTGTAACATAATGGATGTTATCAATATTGGTTTAATATACCATTTGGTTGTAAAATAGCATATGGTGGATTGTCCAGATCCGCTTTATTTATCTGATCTTACAAGTATGATCAAGTCAGTCAATGTTCAACAATGTGGTCAAAACTATTGTACTTCGTTCATGATTGACTACTTATCTATTTTTGGGAATCGTATCCCGTGTTTGAGGCGAATAAGTATTGTAATACTCACCATTTTTAAGTTTCATATCATGACTTGGCCAGTCAGACAGACTTTTGATTCCTTTTATGAAACGGGACCCAGTGTTAGTGTTCTGTTGCCAATCATTTGTAGATTTGATAATGGTATATGGATAGTAGAAATTCCTACTCGCCATCATCACATTGCTCTCTTTTTAATCCATTTCACTTCCTTGATCCACCGTTTACACGTTCTTCATGTTTATTTATCATCCTAGCCTCCTCCTATACGTGACTGATTCTAGTAGTTGGGACAATAATCAATAAAGTTCAAACCGAACAAAATTGTACTACTTCTGTATAGATTACGCATAACGCACGAAGACGGCCGCGTCTGGTGAATATATTTTCATATTTTTTTTATCATAATTATAATTACATTTAACCGATGATTCTGATTTTTCAGATAATTGTTCAATGTTCGTCCCTTAGTACCGTTTCTCCTCCCCTTCCTCGCGCCTTCCTTTCATTTCGCAATACATGTAAATTTTGGAATGGTTGGGATAATCAATAAAGTTCATACCGAAAAAATCGTACTACCTCGTATAGATCACTCTGGGACACCCTGTATACAAGGGCGTCAATTCCCTTTTGAAATGTGGGGGATGACATCGGCGTGGGGTCCAGGGTCCGCTTAGGGCCAGGGCCCCGGGGTGCCCCTAGGAGCTATCGGTTTTCTGGCGTTTCCAAGGCTCTGGGGGCTCTCATGGGGAATATTTTTTTGTTTAAAGTCACACATTTTCTTCTCGTACAGTTTTCTTTATTTTTTATCATATTGTAGAGAAAGTTGTTTGATATAAAAGCCTAAAACACTTTGAAAATACAGAACCGCTCATATTCAAATTCGAACTTAAACAAACATCCACAACAAGAACATGGTTGTATGCTCAAATCCAAATTATTTTACTTCAAACATTAGTTTTTGTCATTGTCTTCAAACTCAACTAAATTTGGAAATACAAACTTCCCCTAATTGATAATGATAACCATAAATAATTCAACTTCAATAAATTACCCAACAATTCACAAATATTAAATTAAAACACCAAACATGACAAAAAAAATTAAATGCCCTATGGTATCATATGTCATACGTTGGGGGCGGATTAGTACCATAGAACAATACTGTAATGTGCCTTTCTTTCATATAGTATAACTGAGGATCATTGATTTTCAATGTCAAAACATTATTGTCTAAGCTGATGAAACGCTTACCAGATTTCGTTCTCATTTGTGTTGGAATCCAACACAACTGTGCTGGTGCTTTGGATATTGATTCGCCTTGCAACCGCGAAACCCGCGAACCACACAAATAAATTTAGATACAAAATGATTCCACGCCCGGTCTATTTCAACGAAGCTACAAACATGACAAACAGATAATATGTTGGTACATGCACATGACCGTACAATCATGTAGGCCTAAACATGGCATATCCAGTCAGTAGGGAGGTCACGCTGCATGTCATATTTTGTTATACGCAAGAAAACAATGGAGTATCAGTGACTGCAATATTTGCTAGATATAGCTTCGGACAATGGTCTATTTGGGCATCTCAAAAACTGAGAAACGTGCTAAAAATCAGGTAGAATTTTAGAGGAGGGTCAATAACATCTGCAGATCGGTAAAATGTATAGTATTAAACATGTTTTGTGACCAACTTTATGTCGTAAAATGTTGGAAAATTCACGTTTTGAAAATCTGTGGTCTTCGAAATTACAGGAATCCTAACTCATTCTAAACCTCACCAAATCATAAAATGAACCCTCGTCTACAAAAAATTCCGTGTACGTATTGCTCTATCTGCTTGGAGATAGCGAAGACCACGGAAACTTCATAGCTTCATACCACGGAATTAAATCTTCATTGCTTTTATATAGGGCTTGGGTGACCTAACTATTGACTGTATCAGAATATCTATTCAATGACGAAACGATTGACTCTTTTCATAATCAGTCAGCTGTAGAACGGCACCCCGTTTCAATTGAGGGCGCTCTAAAACGACGGGTGTACGTAACCCAAGTAACGCACACCCGTCAATTTGAGCAATTATTGAATTTTCGCCTTTTACCTCCAATTATCAGCATAAAAAGTAACTATCCATCGAGTTGAGGGCAGCATAAGGTACCAGAAGTCCTTGCGATATCCAGTTCGATGATTTAATTTAATCTTTGACCCCAACATCACACGACACAAGC
Organism: Ophiura sarsii; assembly: GCA_035610835.1. Classification (NCBI taxonomy): domain Eukaryota; kingdom Metazoa; phylum Echinodermata; class Ophiuroidea; order Amphilepidida; family Ophiuridae; genus Ophiura; species Ophiura sarsii. The sequence goes on along the minus strand of CM069446.1, from coordinate 74,658,843 downwards.
TAAAATTATGTATTTATTGACCGGTTTGCTGCGATGAGACCACCATTTTCTAGACGAGATTACACCAATTTTAAGAATTTTTAGGGTAAATGTGATAATTTTTACATTAAATATAAGCCCAATAGTATTCAGAAGTGATGCCTTTGTAACGGTTATCTCTGTGATAAGAGAGTTATTTCGTTGTTCAAAATCAGCAAAATCGGCCTTTTATGAATTTTGAAAATTACTGTGACGTGAGGCCGTTCCCTTGGAAACGCTGTCCCGTTCACAAGCCCGCCCTCTATTGAAAAGTGTTTTTTGTTCGTATTCCGGCGGGCGACGGACTTCCGTCACTTTATGAATCGCCGTGTAAAAAATGACGGCAGTGCGTCACTAAATAGAGCGCCCTCAATTGAAACGGGGCTCCGTTCTACAGCTGACTGATAATGGCACAATTGGCCTTCCCAGATTATTTGTGTAACAATGGGGCTAGGGTCTCAATAATTCAATTTACGCAATGCTGACCGTTAACAAGTAAAAGTAGAACTGCATTCAAATGATTGAATTTAGGCAATCATTCCAAATCAAATTAAGAGTATCTTGTCCGTGGATTCACACATTTTATGGGGAACGATAAACAAACTCAACATATAAAATGACTAAATATAATATGATACTATCGAAAACAAAAAAAAACATTCTCGGTGGGATTCGAACCCCCGGCCTTTCGATCATTAACCGAACGCTCTTCCGATTGAGCCAACGGCGCACTGTACTGGTGATACAACATAAATAGATTCAAATATCGTTTGTGAACACTATTACTATCCCATAAATTGGAAGTTAATAATGCTTTAATTTATAGTTTTGTATGTTTTTTTGATTGAAAATTGATTCGATGCTGCTTCAGATTGTAACTCTGGTTTCATTGACATAAATAGAATGACTGTTAGAAACATTTCTAGACACGGATTTCGTTCACATTTGATGTTTGTAGCCACTCTTCGGCATTGCATCATGGAGTTTATATGATACGTGTACGCGGAACTCGGGTATGTAGCGAGTCATATGACTTTTGCCCGGGGCAAACATTTGAGATTCGGAAGTGCCTTTAAGAATAAGTTTTTAAAAGCCGTTTTGATCGCGAGATGGCGCCCTGTATATCAGAGATAAAAAGGTGCTATATGGTGAGTATCTACGGTATTTGCTTTTCATATGAACTAAGAGATCTTCATTTTACTGGACTAAATGGAGGGATTTCAAGTCTATCGAAGAGATAATATTCTATCACTAAGTACCTGATTGACTATTCTAGAGGTTGCATATGGGTGTTTCTTCAGTAATGAGACCCCCCTAGGGTCAATTTATTTATGTGGCCATAAAACTTGTTTTAAATTGATTTTCTAGTTCATATTTGGCGCACAGACATTTGTGCGTCAAACATTAAAAATGACCTAGTTGATGACCTCCTGAAGCACATATTAATCGCAAAGTGGGCTTTCCTTTATTTATGCAATTCATCACATTGAGGCTACCTGAATATTGTAAATTGAATTTGAAATGTTGTCAGGTCTTTGAGTTCCATGACATTTTCTGATTTTTTTTTTGATAACGGTTGTAACAGTGCGTCAATGTTACAACCGTTAGAAACCACTCTAATTCGGACGATTTCAAGCCTCTGGTGTGAAACAAAAGTTCCTGAATTGTTTTTGTTTCAAGTAATTGATGTCTTTCAACTAAGGAAATAAGCCCAAACCTTATACATGGTCAACTTTTAAATATTCAGCCGTTTGAATATTTTTGACGCACATAACGGTTGAACATTAACGGTTGTAACATTGACACACAATTTCCCATAGGGTTTGTGTACAAAAAAAATGAAACATTAAGGTAGGATTCTGAAATTTTGCTCGCTATCTCTTTGCTACTAAACAATAGTGCTGGCCAAATATGAACTAGAAAATCAATTTAAAACAAGTTTTATGGCCACGTACATAAATTGACCCTAGGGGGTCTCATTACTGAAGAAACACTCATATAAGGAAAACTCATAAAGTTACTATCATGTTAAGATTTCACATTCGAGGCATCATTGTGGCTTGACTTGTAACAACGACAATTTGACCGAATAGCAGTATTCCCGTATGCTAAAGGCGTAGCAATACATTCGAGTTGATAGTATACTTTTTGAAAGCCTACAAAGGTTAATATTGCCTACAATCTGATTGATACATGATAATACAGTATCATATTCAGAAATCATCCATTGTTTTCCATTTTCAGTATTCATATCGGGCTGTTATATCTAATCATACAATAAGGAGAGAAAACGAAAAAACATGTATTTATCTTTAGGGTAATTGTCCGTGTCCGTCCGTTGTCCAAAATCTCTCTCTGGCTTTGATCGCATCATAACAAAAGTGAAACAGGTATCAATTATCATTTACTATCAATGTGTAGCTATGTTTCAGAGCTATAATTATGACAAAGGTCATGAGATAGACATTCATATTAACGATGTTATGAGTGAGGAGGTAGAACTTATTGAATGACCCTCGTATATTAAGGGGAAAAGGTACTAAGAATGGAAGAAGGGACACCTTTTTAAGCGGTGGTGAGATTTGACTATATGACTAGAGTGAAAAGAATTAACTTTCGTGGTAACATTCCACTCTTTTGATAAAGAGTTAACAGCTGGCTTTTAGAGTGAAATATGTTCACTTCTATATACACAGTTCAACAAAAATGAGTTCCCCTTTAGATTATGCCTAACATTTTTTAAATGAGTTACTTCATCGAAATGAGTTACTCCTTCTAAAACTACGCAGGTATTGTAATGCTTGAATGAGCACACATTGAATGGAGGAATACCTCAATTCAAAAGTTGCTAAATGATATATTGAAGGATGATGGTTTTAACCATCATCCTTCAATATATCATTTAAAAGCAGCTTATAGCCCCGTTCTAGTGTTGCTATGCACACGTACATTAATGTGTGCCAAAAATCGTTTCGATGGAGTAACTCATTAAAAAAAATATCAGGCATAATCTAAAGGGGAACTTATTTTTGTTGAGCTGTGTATATTATTTATTCATTGCTAAAGTGGTAAATATGCTTGACACTTTTTATTGGCCTTTGGTTGCTGGCAATAACCTATCATTTTGAAAAGCAATAAAAGTAGGCATAGGCATAGGCGTTTATCACTATAATAGCCATTTCCCTTGCCGGTAGTTTCATCCCAACTGTAATACATGTATGCACATTTCACTTTTAATACCATTACCAATAGATGTGTGTGACATCTGTGACTTGAATCGTTTTGATTATTGAACGCCAAAAGGGCGAGAAATAACTCGTACGATTCATTTGTAATTAATCTTTTCTTCGCCCTTTAACCAGTGACAACAGTTGTTATACACCCGCATGGATTACCAAGGCATGATGGCAAACCATTAATCCTGATTCTTGAGCATTGTATAATAACGTAAGTAGAAGGATCCCGTATACAGGTAGGATTTTGTATTTCGTTTGAATATTGTAATCATGCAATGCCAGTTTTGAAACATTAATTAAGCAATAACTCGGTAAAAATGTACTAAGAATGTAACGAGGGACATCTTTTTTATTTTAATCAACAACTGACTGTCACATTCCTTATATAAAGTTAAATGTTACCACTTCTCACGGTAATGCCCGCCATTCCATTCTTATCACTCTTTTACATTTGGGATATTCCATTTGACATTCATACGGTCATACCCCCTATGGAAGGCATTACAGGGAGTGGGAATTTCAAACGGGGTTACCTGCATGGATGACTCCATCATGTTTCTGGCCTCATATTCAATTCCTTGTTGTCAATTCCCTTGTTGTTAATTCTCTAAGGCCATGTGGTTCGAACTCGCCACCCTTCCCGTTTGCATGTCCAGATATTTACGTTTTGCACCATCTGAGATTCGAATTAGCATATCGCAATAACTACTTGTTCTATCCCATAAAAAGTATATATTTTCTGAGCGGTAATCTCACAAGAAATCCAAATATGTGATTAGAATTTGCATAGGACCTAATGGTAACATCTTGTGATTAAGAATGTTCAAAGAATATCGATATTTTTTTCATATTTTGATGAAAGCTCGATATTTTTTTTTATTCCTATCCCAATCATCATTTTACTGTGCATATTAGTTCCTCATGCAATTTACCCATCAGAACATAATGGTTGTCAAGGGTAACTTGTTGAAATATACTATATCGGGAAGTAAATGAGCGCAAACGTTTACATTTCATATTTATTAGAGTTTTCACATATATTTTGGCTATTCACCCTATCCTGATTTAAGCAGGATTTTTGAATTCCCCTATTTGAGAGCTTTCCAAAAATGTATAATTTTAATATTATCTGTTGAAGAATTCTGTTGCTATAGTCATGTATGTAAAACCGATGAATTAGGGCAAGTTCACTGTGTAGTGAATAGGGAAAAGCCAAGGACAAATGCAATCTATTCGTGGTTACAATTGTTACGTAATAGTTGACACGTGTGTTGAAACAGAAACTTATAGAATATAAAACAATCTATAAAATGAGAGCAAAATCATGTTTGTACCATACAGAGATATTGTAATTTGAACGTATAGAATTGGGAACATTTTCTACATTCCCCATAGAGATTGTACACAACGCCACCGCCACCCCTGACTTACAGTAATATAAATACTTGATTTATTCACAGAGTGTAGCTAAATAAAGAAGCTTTCAAATGACTATAATGCGTATAAACAATTATATTATTGCTCGATAAATAAGTGATTTAACTTGAGTTCAGTTTGATAATGATAGCAAAACTTGTTGTAAAACCATTTTACGAGTGTGCCCAACAATTTCTCCTTTGCATGCACACTTTGTTTATACATTCAGAGATGTCACTTTTAGCTTGTCATTATAGCTAGGCTAATAATATACAGTAAGCAAGTTTGCGACCTCTTTGATTTTAGGCTGGTAACACAATCCCATAGTGCATTTCGTTAAAACAGTGTAAATTATTTTTTCAACGATACGTATCACGTGATAACCACGATCGTTTTCGCAAAATATCGCAAAATGGCGCGGTACCCCCAAATCTATACCGACACGCCAGGGTTTACGAATCTACTTAGTCAGAGAACGGGGATTATCACATTGTTGCATAATCTCTTGATTGTTAATCAAGAGAGTATTTATCGAACTAGAGACCTATCACACTTATTAACCCTCGTCCTCCTGAGACGTTTTTATAACACTGTAACTAAGACCCCCCCCCCCCCCCTAAAAATCCAAAACCGAGATGCAGAGTACGCTTTTTGCTGAGACTAGTAAGACTAGGAAGACAACTCAATCCACCTTATAGAATTGACTGTACCTTTTGAGACTAACATTCAGAAAGCCCATGATCGTAAATCCAGTAAGTACGAAAACCTTGTTTCCGACATTTCTGATAATGGCTTTACCTGTGACCTCACATGTTTTGAAATTGGATCTCGTGGTCTAATCACACCAGATAATATTAACAATATCAAGGCAATATTCACCTTTGTCAAAGCCAAACCATCAAGGCAATTCATGAAGGAACTCAGCAAGTTGGCCCTTTTGTGCAGCTACACTATTTGGAATGCGAGGCAAGAGCCAGCCTGGGGAAGCGATGATCAACCCTACCTCAAGGTGTGATTCTCTATCCCTGCACATAGTTCCACCAGGGATACTATTAACTTTGGGATAGGAAAGTAGTATACCAACGTACGTAACGAAAACGGACCTTTTGCATATTTGAATAAATTATAGTAATCGTCCGGAATGCGTCCGTGACCGGCGTTTAACGCGTTTAACAATGTTTAACCCGGTTTAACGGCAGGTTAAACGGCATGTTAGTCAGCATAGGTTTGGGGGCGCTGTAGATTTAAACAGACGACGGTGGCCACGCGAAACCTACATTTTGAATTCGTAGTGAATAACACGTAATCGCGAATTTTAAACTATCATTTTGACAAATACATCATAATTAAAAGGATTTTTATCGTTAATCGGGCGATGACTGTTAAAAATAATTCAAAATGGTGCACTCCCGTTGCCAAATTGGGTCGTCTGAGAGACGCGTGGCCAGCGTTGCGTCGTCTGCTACAATCATCACGCCTGATCGGTATAGCGCCCCCAATTCTATGCTGACTAAGTTCAATTTAAAAGTGGACCCGATCGGCAAGCTCAGTGACATACCCCTGGTTCCACTTTGCTGGGTTCGCTCTATTTCTGTGTATCTCCTGGTTCCGGTTGGACATTATTGATTTTTGTGGTTATTTGATGTATTTTTGTTTGTTGTTCAGCCCTGCGTTAAACCTGGACCACTGTGTGGTTCCGATTTTTGTCCTGGGCTTTAATCTACCTTCTTTTTTCTCGCATTGTATAATTTTTGTCAGTGATTGCTTGAATAAAGATTGATTACACACTCATATATCCTAGTCTCAGCTTTTGTGGGTACCGTACCTGGAATAGATAGAGGTATCCCAAAGAAGATAGGGGAGCTTCCCAGAAACCATTGTGGCTGGTCGCATTACCATGTCTAATCAAACGTGCACTCTCATAATTTTGTACATGGTTCCCATTCCTGATTCAGAATAAACTGGGTAAACATGAATCGTTAATAAAATAAAACATCATTGCACAGTTCTAGTTCTGCTCTATCAATTTATGTTATTTTTGTTCACTAACGATTCATGTTATAGAGGGAAATATTACTTTTAAAGCTCCAAATCATAAAAATAAAATGCATCGTGGGAAGGTTATGATTTCAGTCCATTCCAAAACCCGCTAGCTTTACTGCACCTGTGTTGGCACCCGTCATGCCCGTGTGTGAAATACACTTTTGAAATGCTCGCTTTGAAACGTTATAGGCATATCATGCGTGTATTATGCTCTTATGCTCCATACAGACATGGATCGATCCTCTTTCCATACATACCAAAACAAACATCCCAAGCATGACGTCACTAATCATGGCTGACCTCAAAATCCCGCTGAATTCGTCTGTACAGTGGCTAACATAGGCCAACATTGAAATTGTCGCCAAAAAAGTTCCAAATATCGGAATTTCACCCGTTTTTTGCTTATAAGTGAGGGAAATGGCAAATGAAGACTGCATTAGTGCATAAATGGTTTGAAATACAAGCTACATTTTTTACCCATTTAGTCGATGTACATCAACGTTAGTTCGTTGCAGTTTGACTTCTAATATTTCTGTCAAACCGATTTGCCAAGCTTGCTGGGAAAGAACATTTCCAACCTATACATTTGTATGGAATTCTACATGGAAAAATGCCTCGCTTCATATTAAGGAAACTAAACATACCCTATGAATATTCTCGTATCAGAGAGGCAGATAAATGTAATGATATACATAGCACAATAAGTACATTGACCCGATAACCACGCATGTCCCACATACAATGACGGGTTTATATATGCATCAAATCCATAACCAATCCCATACCTACCTAATGATGATTTACATTAAAATCGTCTGTACGAATATCTTTAGAAAAAACTCAATATCAAAAATGGAAGAAAATCCACTTTTGTAATGTGAAACTGGTTTTTAGATGATAATTGACACATTTTATACGGAGACCTGCCATGTTACCATGGTAAGATCACAACAAACGCCGGAACATATTGTGTGTTCGTCAACTTCAACCAGTGGCCGCAATGATGAGAATCACGTGGTGGGCGAACCTGCCTCTAGGGTGTACACTCCCCGCTCTCCCCTACTATAGTCGAGGGGTACTCAGATATTTTTTCGTAGGGATGTGCCGCCAAAACGCAAAAATGACCCATAGGCCTACATTAACCAATTTTCGAGGGGAAATGGACTCATACGTTTACCGAAGACCTATCAATTTTCCTATAATTATTTGACAGATGTTGCTAAAATGTCCGTGAAAAAGAGCAACATTAAGGATTTTATACCCATACATTTACCAAAAAGGCTTTGAAAAGGGGTCATTCATTTGACAGCGGGTGAAAATGGGACCCTATTTGGCGGTACATCCCCATTACCTCATTAGCCCCTCCCCCTCCCAACCATGGGTAGTCGACTAATCTCATTAGACAGTCCCTCTTAAAAGCACAGCCAATTTATGTCAATTGAGAACCCAGACTAAACGTAGAGAGTTCACCAATACATGTCATTATATAACTTGCCTTTATCCCGAGCTTTATATCAGCTTTTATTTCATAATCTTATACATATTATTTGTCTTTATATACCACAATAAACTAATTATGCGGCTTCCCCGGTGAAGCTTTACGCATTCAAGATCGAGACTGCCTCGACGTCTGTAAGCCCCCACCCGCACCCCACCCCACCCCACCCCACCGCCACACACACCCCCCGACTCATTGCCCGGACTCTTTGCTCGCAATTTGATTCAGGTTGTACTGGTATGGTATCTTGTTGAACCTTTGAACTGAAATCTAGTTCTGTTTGACAAGTATTACCAAGACGAAAGCGGCGGGTTCAGGATCAAGTGCAAAGCACCTTGTACTCAAAGCACTTTGTAATTTTACTCCGCCTCGTACCTGCTGCGGGCCAATCGTTCATTCAGGAGTTTGCTGTGACCCTTGTTGGTGACCGGGCATTCTTCGTCGCAATGATACTGCATTTGTACTATACATTTCACTTAATACATGTACATGCATTTACTGGCTTATTTTACAACAAAAGCACGAATTTAGTAAACAAAGTGGTGGCGTTTAGATTGTAGATAAAAATTTATGCATATCAGACGTTGGCGCTTGTATACTATGAAGACAGAATTTCGTGTAAGTACTACTGTTAACTGTTTGTACTCATTCATCATGTTCATGTATTTATATTTGGGTGTGGTAACTTAGTCCAAATGATAAGACTATAGTTGGGTGACGTTCACATTACTAATTCAATCATTTGAAATGTAGAGTTCTCATTTTCGCGTTACCTTTTAAGCAAGCTAGTCAAATCACATAAGCAAGTGTTTCCCCTCAACATGTTTATATTCTTAATAATTGATAACTCGTGCGTGTAAGCCTGTAAAACGCGCAATCGTACATTTGAAACATAATCTTCTTTCACTAGTGTGGTATACAATCCAACAGAAAACAAAATGTTGTTATTTATAATTCAAAATTAATAACGTTATCTGCATAAGGTCAGACACTAAGATTAGAGTCAGTTGCAATAGTGTTGTGTCTGATTAATACTACGACCGGATGGTTGCATTGGATATGTCTAGAGTCCACGTCTAAGGATATCACGCAGCAAAAATGGGCCAGGGAATGACAACACACGCACCCTGGCCCTACGAGCATTTGGATCGAACCCGCGGCCGGGATATTCCAAAGAATCCAAGCGATACACCTACACACCACATCAGTCGTGCTCCTCAAATGAAGTCTTTCGTCACTATACATAGCCTGTATTTCTGATTTATACACGCCACATCAGTCGTGCTCCTTAAATTAAGTCTTTCGTCACTATACATAGCCTGTATTTCTGATTTATTGCGTACTGAGATTTTGCGTAATTAACATGAAGGCATGGTTCTCAGTCTTAACACTTTCCACGCGGCAAGCGTCAGACGACATTCCAAAAGTTCACAAAATATTTCAAAAATGTCAAAATTGAATGTCATTACCATATTTGGAATCACCATGACAAACGCGTTAGAATAAGTACAAACATGTCTAGTATTGGTTCAGTAATTCTTGAGATAGACTTTGAAAGTTGGGAAAGGATTCTCACACAAATCTGTTTTGTATAATGGTAAAACTAATATCCCGACTAATATCCGCGTCTGTCAGACGTTATTTGGGTCCATCATCTCTACTTTAAATTGAAATTAAATAAAAATTAAAAAAACTTAAATAAAAAAAAAACTCTTCTTCTGCAGATATGAACAAGACAGGTCGTTATCAGGATGGAGCAAGCTAAACCATCGCATGTTTTTGTGGAAAAACAAAAGGGCGAACAAATTGTAAGTACTTTCTTTTACCTGTTGCTAGTTCTATTATTATTCTACGGCAGCTGATATTACAATTATTTGTATAGCAATATCGATAATAGTTATGTTACTTAAAATTGAGCTTAGTGGCACTGTACTTTAGTGCTCAACAAAAGAAAGTCGTTCAGAAAATTAGTCACTTTTCAAAAGTCACATTTTCAATACACTACGCGGAAGAAAACACCAATTGTTAAAGGGACATTAAGTGGTGTTGAAAATTTTAAATGTTTAAAAATTTACTTCAGAATTCAAGATGAACATTAAAAATTGCCATTATTGTTGTTTCTACTAACAAAAACACAGCAAAACTTGATTAAAACAATATCATCGCTATTTATTGAAAAACGCCCTCTATGCAAATATGGTTCGCGTTATGTATCACGCGTACTGCAGGGGGATACTGCCGGACGTAAAATGCTCGTCGCGGCTGTACGAGCATTTTTGAATCGACGTTTTCTTGTACAAAGAGGGCTGATTTTTCTTAATCCAAGTTATAGGTGTAAGTTCATACATGTTATACACATATAAAAATAAACTAATCCCAGTTTTTATCATAATTGAGAGCGCAGCCTCCAACACATCTCTTAATGCCCCTTTAACAAGCACATAAGCCGTATCAGTCCCGTTTTTATCGCTGCGCATTTCCCCTCAATGCGCGGGCTAAGTCAAATTCAACGTGCCATGTATGGGTTAGGGTGCACTGTGTGATCGATTACCGGCTGGTCAATCCTGGTTATGACAGTGTCACACACGGGGTGAACCTCACACACACCATTTTCCCTCCCGGGTAGTGTATTGAAAATGTGACTTTTGAAAAGTGACTAATTTTCTTTAAATGGCGCTAATCATGGTTTGTCTTTGTTGCTAGGTGTTATGACTGGAATCAAAATGTGCCTAAAAGATTTATCCAAATGTCTATCTAGCCTGTTTGGTAAACAAATAATCGAAAGTTACTTTAAATGACCTAAACAAAGTGTACGACTTTCTTTTGTTGAGCACTTTATAATTGTGCATGTATTGAATTGAGTTTATACCGATCGACCTTATCAACACTGGCTCTTAGTAGTTTAAGTCATCATGAATTATATCTCTCGGGGCAAAGTCTGTGTTTATAGGGAAAATCAGTTAAACACACACATTTTGTTTGGGGTTAACTGTTGGTATGATAATTATTCTATAGCAAACAAATTAATAAACGTATGGGATGTTAACCCAAAAAGGCATGAAATATATCAAGCGCTGTAACTTTTGAACTATTAATGTGATGTATAATATAAAAAATACAAAATGTACACGTTTATAATATGGACTAGCGGGATACCCTCGCTACGCTCGGGTCACCGCTAGATAAGCAAATGAGATTCATGAGTTGTTACTTGAGGTATGTGAAACTTAGCACCTGATAGGCGGTACGCATACTTCCTTGCCGTCTATAAACTCGCCAAAATGGTTATAAGGGCGCACACAACTAATTCAGTATTGAAATCCACTTCCGGCAAAAAGTTGTATACAGCAATAGTTCCTATCAAGCACAGAGTGTGCGAGATCGACACATTTGTTGGTGCTGATGTCCTCTCGAATGTCGCATCTATGTGTTGAGTGGAACATGTACGTGAAGTTTGTAAAAAAACCGGGATGATTTGAGCTTTATTATAATTTCATCAGCCGATTTACCGCCACTGTGCCGCTCCCAGACTGAGGACTGAAAATTAGGTGATGAAATTAATACTTCCCAATTCAGCGGCATTTACTGAAAAATGTAATCGGTAAACTTGCCTTGATATTCAGATATGTTATAAATAATCGTTGATGGCATAACAGTGCAAATTCTCATAAAAATTCCCTGAAGAATTTTTGAAATAGAGCAGTTTTAATAGGCCGTCATTTGTGTGTAAAGCCTATGGAGAGCGTATTAGTTGCGTGCTCCTAAATCTGCGGGTTCTGTATTTGAAGCAACCCCGTCATGTTATATCAAGCCAGTGCCACTGTACACAAACTCCCATTGCCGAGATTGAAGCCTCTAGTGTGGTAGCGCACTCGATTTACGAGTCACATCGCGCGTCTAAATTAAATCTGCGAGTCACATTGCGCGTCTCATGTGCCTTATAAGGACTTTCGTGCTGTCAATCATAGCGGCGCCCTCCTTTTACGAGTCACATCGCGCGTACTCAAAATTAACCAAACCAAAACAGAAGAATACACAATAAAAAGAAACGGAAACGAGTCATGGAAGAAATGCAAGTATCTCGGCAGCTTATTGGACACAAATGAAGATATTTGCAGAAGGAAACAATTGGCTATGATGGCATACAATAAACTGAAATTTATCATGAATTCAAGAACAACATCAACGAACTTAAAACTAAGAACGTTTAACTCATTCATAACCAGCATCCCCGGGGGGCCCAGTCAAACATGATAGTGTACACAGGCGTGACCAAAAAAACGCGTAAAAAGGGGTGTTTTTTCAGTGTTGGACGCGTCACGCGAGTGACGCGTTAAGGGTATCAAAAACGCTGATTTTCAAGAAAAAGGGTGGCTTAAAATACCTGTCGAACGTGTTTAGGGTAACTTGTTTTGTTCTCCGTTCCCAGAAGAATGTTATCCCCGTTTTTGCGATTTCTTTTGAGCGTCTCATTTCCAATTTGAGAATGCATGTGTGTCACTCGTCTCTACAGCATCATAATCGCAAATAGACAAAACTTGTTTAGGGGTCATATTCTGGCAAGAACTTGTTTAGGGGTCAAAATTTGCAAGGAAAGCGCGCTAAAAACTTGTTTAGGGGGTAATTTTGCTTGCAGGGTAAAACTTGTTTAGGGGGTGTCTGGAAAAATGTTGGTCACGCGTGTGTACACCATTATGTTTGACTGGCCCCCCTGGGCCAGCATCTTCCTTTATAATTGTGAACTATGGACAATGGACAAGAAAGCTGAACACAAAATCGACGTGTTCCAGAGATCGTTATTACGTAGAATGATGAAATTAAAGGTAGATGACCCGATCACATTTTCGTAACACATAATTATTTCAAACATACGGAGATTTTCATATCATATGAAAGCTCGTATTTTTCTCATCATCATACTGAAATTTGACGGCCTAAATCGGTATAATTACGGAGAAATCGATGAAATAACGTCGAATTACCGCGAATGGTGGTAACCACCGATATAGTTTGTGTACAACTCAATGGGTACAGTTCACAGCATCTTGTGCGTCTAAAATAAGAACCATTAGAGCTATGCAACTCAAACTTTGGAACACGACTTTTTTAAGGATGACCTTTCATGTAGAATAGAAAACTTCAAGTTGAAAATCGGAAAATGTGATCGGGTCATCTACCTTTAAGCTGGCAAGACAAAGTAACTAATGAGGAGTTATATCAACGAACGAGTCAAACCAGATGGAGCAACTTAATAAGAACTAGGCGTATGACCTGGTTTGGTCATCTCCTAAGACTCCCAGAGAAAACCCCAGCAAAGATGTCCCTAGCAGAAATAGGAAGAAGTGTTAAAAGACCACAAGGTAGACCAAAACAGACGTGGATAAGAATGATCCAAAAACAATTGCAAACTAAATATTGACTATACAAACGCAGAAAATCTAGCAGAACTGGCCAGTGACAGATATACCTGGCATTTACTAACTGATAAGTGAGGGCGCCATGTCAACAAAGACGTAATGCGTAACTGATGATGATGATCGCGCGTACTCACGCCCATCCCATGTGCCCTTATATGGGAGGCTCTTGTTTTGCTATTCGAATTTCCCCTCCCATTGGTTATAGGAGTGCGTATTATAGTGCCGCGGCAGTGAGCCCTTGCGACGCGACGCGTTACCACAGTATGATTACGTGGTAGTTCGCGCAACGCACAATATCTTGCAATTCTAGTGTCATTTTTTAAGCCAAATTCGAGCGGTTTTTTGCTGTGTTTGGAGCCAATTGTTAACCAACTTTACTGGAATATACTTTATCATACTTCCCGTTATTTTCATATACACACACCCCGTTTCAAGATTTATAGTAAGATTAAATGAATAATGAAGAAGTTTAGGCAGTTTTACAGAGGCTGTTCCTGAGACTTAACAACCCCTTAAACTATCTCATACTCGATCATGTTTAAAGTTAGACAATTTTCAGTGAGTTAGACGCGTGTTCAAGTTAAACACATTTTAGTCGAGAATTACGTTTAGTTAATCGACCTGTTTAAAGTCAAAATTACACGCGTGTTATTAGCTTTATGTATAATAATTGTGCATCTCTTACAAGAACACTACTGACTAGTATAAACTAGTTTAACCTCCGATGAGATGTAACCTAGCATATTTTGTTATTTACCAATTTGTTTGTTTTGTTGGCTAAGCTCTTTCTATAACCAGGCACTACATTAACATTTGTACGTGAGGCATCGCATACATTAAACGTTCTCACCTAAATCACGTAATTCACTCCTGTTGACTTCTTCACTATGATCACCTCTTATATGTTTATGTGATTCCCCTGGGCGCGTGTCATTTACGTGACAAATTAAGCCAATTTAAATTGTTTGAGAATATTTTGTTCGCAAACCATTCCACATTCCACGGTAGAAAACCTCCCACTTATCAAACTAATTTCAATGCTAAATGATCACAAATAGCAAAAGGATTCCTGACTACATTGTACCATGACTACGGCCCTGTGTCCTTATGTTGCCCCTCTTATGCTTATACGGCATTGTAGTGTTTCCTAATTAAAGGGGTACGAAGAGATGTGTTGAAGGCTGCGCCCTCAATTAGGATTTAAAAAAACGAGATTTCTACATGTTTACAATTGTATTACATACACAAACTTGCAGCTGTAAGAATTTAAAAAAATAAGCCGTCTTTGTGAAATAAAACGTCGTTTCAAAATATTCCATCCCCGGCTTGGACAGCATTTTATGGTAAACAGCATTATACGCTATTTTTCTTTTTCGATTCAAATTACATACGACCTTACATAAAGGGCGTTTAAAAAAAAATCAATAAATAGAGATGATATTTCAACATATTTCAACATTGTTTTAATCAAGTTTTGCTGGTTTTTTTGTGAGTAGAAACAACAATAATGGCCAATTATAATGATCATCTTTAATATTGAAGTAATTTTAAACATAGGTCTATCTTAGTACCCCTTTAACTGTTAACAGTACCGCCGGTAAACTCCTTTGGAATTAAACTAAGACATACGATGTTGCCTGTAAATCACCGTTCCACAGGTGCAGCTTTATGCTGATGCCACTAAGGTCGCTTTGCAGTCGTGATCGCTCCTATGACGAGTTTTACGTCATATTCCAAACAAAAAAGTCCTGCAGCGACTTCCCGATACATCGATCAGAAGATCGCTTGACTGGAAACTAGTGCGGGGTGTAAATGAGTTTAATATCGGCAGATCGTTTCGATAACTACGAGTGTGCTACTGCTAGTATATCGGACGATACCGAATTGATGCCAGCATAATCGGGCAATTGCGTGTGAGAGAGTATAGCGGAAAGACTATCGCCCGATAGTACTAGACTTTAAAAAGTGACAGCCAGTGGGAGAGATAGAGCGTGTGTGGTCTAGCGGATAGATCGCAGGTCTCACGATACAAAGGTTGTGAGTTCGAGCCCCGCTACGGCCAACATGTTTGTATCCTTATACAAGGTACTTAGTCTCAATTGCTTCGTGGTTCAGAAGTTACGTAGAAATGGTGGTCTCGTGCATCAGAAGAGCAAAAATCCGAGCACGTTAAAGATCACAGACTCCTTCGTAAGAGTAGGGGATCATCCCGGTCTGTGTACATAAAAACTCATGTCCCTAGGTTTCAGGGGCACCGTTAATGCCCGAGGTAGGGCGCTGTGTACAGTATAACAGTATGTAGTGTATATGTATGTATGATACTAATAATTGCCCGTTAATACTTTCGTCACGTTCACTCAAAATGGTTGCCCCAATAAAATTAGATAAATTTAAACCGATGAGCAAAAAAATAATAATATTAATATTTGTGGACTGAACTGAAGCCAAATTGGATAAATGTAATAAAACCCATTAAAATGGCAAATTCCCCAGAATGACGTGCAATCCCCCCCCCCCCCCTCTACATTTTTCGGATGCGCAACTATAGATGGTGTGACCGGTGACGTCATGTATTTACAAATGGGACACCCTCTGTTGATTCCCTCCAGGCAGAATATACAGTAAAGTTAATGAAGACAACATGAAATTTCTTTCTAATGAATTGTAAAACTCATTTATTTTTAATTTTTTTTGTGAAATGCGATAGCTTATAGCATATAGCATTCCTAAGCAAGTTTAAAGACAGTTTTGATAACAATATGCTGTGACACCACAATCTAGTTAGAAAACCTGATCAGAAGATCGCTTGACTGAAAACCTGATCTGGCCTATGTAAACTATAGGAACTCTTGCCCGGTGTGTTTTGTCTCAAATCAACAGAGGGCGTCCTCATCTATACGTTTGGTCATCAAATTATGTCAAGAGGATCCTTTTTTGTCTTTCTTTTTTTAGCTTTACAAGTGACTAAATACCAGTCAGTTACGGAACGAGAGCCCGTATCACTTGAGGGCGCTTAAACTTAACTGTGGTAACGTGTATCCGTCACTTTGTGCAATCATTGCATCTTCGCTTTTCAACCCTAATATTTGCATAAACATTTACATCTTAACAAATTGAGGGCAGCCTAGGTAACATAGTTCCTTGCGGCAGCTATAGTCCATTGATTATCTCACCTTTGACCCAGGTCGAAATTACACCTCTTTGAGCATATTATATCGCGATGAAACTACCATTTTCTAGGCGAGTTTACACAATTTTAATGTCGCCGTATGAAAGTTGAGAACGTCACTTAATAGCACGCCCTCAAGCCGAACGCGCTACCGGTCCGTAGCAGCAGACTGTATACATGGTATACACCGAAAACAAAATACCGATAACACTGCGCGCAACAGCTACTGGTTAAAATATCCGGAAGTTGATATTACACGGGTAATTTATATAATTTTTCTTCTATTTTAGGAATGCTGGGGTTACCGGACCAACACAATTAAGACAATAGCTTGCTATGTTATCGGTGTCCTCACGGTGGGGTTTCTATTTCTTGTCTTTTACTGGAAGGAAGATTGGAAACTCAAAGCTACCAGTTCAAGATGCGCACTGGAGGATGCCGACGCGGTTCTCATCAAAGTGAGTATCGGATTACCAATAAAATCGTGTCACCACATAAGGCCAAAATAAATGTTTGATTGTCATCGTCCGCCCGACCCTCTTAATCCTTCCGACTTTTTTTTTTTAAATAAAAAATAAATGAAAAAATCATTTAAAGTGTTTAGAAAATAAAAATACTCATCAAAACATTACAGATTTTGTTCCCCGTTTTGGTTACCACAACAAGTACATTTTACTGTTGGTACCTATCCATAACCAATCCCATACCTACCAAATGATGATTTACATTAAAATCTTCTGTACGAATATTATAATGATAAAATCAATATAAAAAATGGAAGAAAATTCACTATTGTGATGATAATTTGAGAAACATTGTAAGGTGATCTGCCATGTAACCATGGCTACCATGGGAGCGCGCAACAAACAGTAAACATATTTTGCGTGTTCGCCAAATTCAACAAGTGGCCGCCATGATGAGAATCACGTGGTGGGCGAACCTTTCCCTAGGGTGTACACTCCCCGCTCTCCCCTACATCACATTAACACTAAACAGTACAAAAGTTACAACGCCTGATACATTTCATATTATTAGGGTTAACAAATCCTGAATTTTGAATTGTCATGAAACGGATTAAACCGGGTCAAATATCAAGTATATAAGTCTGCAAATTAATATTCTGTCAGTATTCTAAAATAAGTAAAATGATGATGTCTTCCAATTAACTTTTACGCAAAACGCAATCCACCGTTACAGTTATTTTGGAAACACACGCCTTCCTTTTCACCACCTTTTAAATGTGAAAATGCAATGAAAGCAAACATATTAGAATGTAAATCATCCTTTTTACTATAAGGCACTCTGAAAACCCATTCATTATAATAAGACACAACAAACAAAAACTTCATTTTTTATTTCCCATGAAGATTACATAGTCTCATCCTGATTATATCGGGATGAGACTATGTAGTCTCATCCTGATTATATCAGACGAGATAAAAAGCCGAAATTGCTCATGAAGGAGCGTCCTAGATTCGCCATTTTGTTGCTGCAGGTGACTGCACTTCATAAACAAAACCTTGAAAGAAACAAACGTCCTTGTAATTGTGTTATGAATGTCGTTTTAGCGTAGTAAGTGTTACCATGATTTATCAACTTATCACTTTTTATGAGTTTTAGATCCTCTGATACCCAATTTGAACCCTTTGGCTTTATTGATGCCGTTGATCCCAATTTCCGCATGAAATACCAACTTTATTGACTATTATGATGGGTAGACTGGCGTGTTGGTGGCACTAAATTGATGAATCCTTCTCAAGTTTACATGGAGCGTGTTTCTGCTGGGAAAGAAACCGCTATAAACGCTAAGTTTGCAAACCAGGTTTGGAACCGGCAATAATCGGCAATAATCGGCAATAAACCCAATAGAAACATAAAGGCGATTCTTAGCGGTTTGCGCCGTGAACCGTGTCACGCTAGGTTATACACATTATTGTGAAGCAATCTTTTTCAGGTGCGCTGGCATTGTTTGGAATTACAAAAGGTCAAATGTCGTGGCCCATCGACTAGGATCGATAAACTTAGCGGTAACTTTTCGCGAGTAGAAACAGGGGGATTAAAAACTGACCGATTGAAACTTAGCGTTTATTAGCGTTTACTTTTTGCAGTGCCCCAGCAGAAACACGCTCATGATGAATCAAGCCACTGATAAAACGTTGATAGCCGTGCTATTAAGTCAGGCACGGTCAATGAATTGTGTTTGATTGGAGCATCACGAGATTATCCCAGGGGAGTGTTTATTTGGCATTTACAAAATATGACAGGCGCGAAAGTTTTAATATTCAATCGACATAGGCCTATAACCACATTGAAAAACCATTAAATGTGTTTTCCCAATGCTCTGATTATACTATATCATGGGACATCACACGACGAAGCGGCATATAACAGTTTACGACTACATTGGACATGATTGTTCTCAAATGTAAGACGAGATGAAATGACAGTCTTGGCCAACAGCGCACTTTCTGTATATACAGCATGTCCCGAAAAAAATGAAGCCACAAACGTGAGAGCTTATCATTTTCGAAATTAAGCAAAACTTCTTCCTCATATTTAAGAATTAGAAAACAGAGTATCAGACAAATACTTTGGAAACCAAGCTTGACGTTGATGCGTAAGTAGGCTGGAAATGATTTCCCAATGACCAACAATGACACTGTTTATGGATCACTCAGTCCTCAAAATAAGTAACTGACCAGGTAATTAATATGCTCTTTACTCCAAAAGTATAGCTCTTACGTAAAACATTAAATTATACAGTTGTAAGGAAATCTCTTCTCTTAAATTTGAGATATTACACATGAAGATAGAACTGAATATTAACTCAGTTATGTGCCCAAAACCAAAACAAAGATAGTTTTTCATTTTAACATTTTGTTCGTCGACACGCAGCCTCGGACTAGCAACAGGCAGAGTATTGATTAACTGGTGGTAGCGATAACTCACGGGTTGATAGTAAGATGAGGAATGGGGATGCTTCAATTGATCAATGCAGCCCATACACATACCTGTCACACACCCCTGCGTGTTCAAACCCCAAGTGTGAAAATGTAAACTGCACTTTGTTCTAACCTTATCAATGTAGCGTTCTCAATTATTAACCAATCTTCATGAACAATGTCTCAAATTGAAGAAAAGAGATTTCCTTACAACTTTATAATTTAATAGTTTTACATAGGAGCTATAGTTTTGGAGTTAAGAGTATTATTTATTACCTGTATTAGTTACTTTTTTTTATGACTGTATATAAAATGTCTTGCATTACCTGTGTTTGGTTTCTCTTGTGTATAGGATATGTATCAACGATTGCACGTGTCAAAGATACAATGCCAGACGTCATCCAAGAATGGGTGAGTTCAAATAGGGTTCTTTCTCATTGTGACTTTGGTCTTGTGACTCATAGAAAACAACATCGATGTCACTGACATCGACAATAGAGATAATCATATGTTTTGAACTCAGCACCAACAAAGAGTATTGCACTCTGTGTTCTCTTTCATACGTGTATTATCTCTGACATGTCTGACAAGTAACAAGGCGATCATTTGTACACCATTTGAACAATATTCCAACATGTCTTTAATTAAAGGCATATTATGTGATCTTTTCCAGAGAGCGCCCTCTATTCATGATTTCTTTTTTAGAAAGTAGATTTTCTTGCAGATTTACATTTCCGATCATAAATCGTACATACATTCCAAGTTACAGAGCGATACGATTCCTAATTACCTCAAAATCATGGTTTTAAAGTGAATTTAGAGTTAAAATATAAACTGTCGGAATTCCGACAGTTTATTTTCACTCTAAAATCATGATTTTGAAGTAATTAAGAATCGTATCGCCCTGTAACTTGGAATGTATGCATGATTTATGATCAGAAATGTAAATCTGCAAGAAAATCTGCTTTCAATTTTTTTTTCGATGTTGTGGGCGTTCCCTGGAAAGATCACATAATATACCTTTAATTGACCCCTATTGTCCGAAACGTTGACCTTTTGGAGACCTTTGATTGATCTTTTGTGTTTTAATCGTATGAACTGTTCATCCAGTGATAGATATGTTAACACTTTCCACGCGGCAAGCGTCTGCATACGACATTCCAAAATTTCACAGAATGTTTCAAAAGTGCCAAGATTATTGAATTTCATTACCATATCTGGAATCACCATGAGAAATGCATTAAGATAAGCTCAAACATGCCTCGTATTGGTTCAGGAAATCTTGAGATACGACTTTGAAAATTGGGAAAGGTTTCTGAAAAATCTGTTTCGTATGATAAAAGTAATAGCCGCGTGGAAAGTGTTAAGCTATAGGATATCTTGAAACTGTATAACAGGAGGGATTCATTTATATTGTTCCGGAAGATAACTTCACAAAGTATAAATTTCAATAAATTGCATGAAGAAAATTCAAATTTACCTTGACATTATGATACCCCTGTAAAGTAAACATACCCATAATTTAGTTCAAAGAACATTTGCCGCAATACTTTCGTAAACAGGGCGTTTTATTTCAGATATGAATCTGATAAAGAAACAGGCTATTCCATTGTCCTCTCAGTATGAAGTTGGTCCTTTCATGACGAGCACATGTGGTCCAGTGGAATGAGCACCGCACTCATCATTAGGCCAAACAAAGAAGGTCTGTCTCAGAAGCCCGCCCGCATTGGTATGTAAAATGAGCTACGGCGCGTAGGTCTATGCGCTGGAGGCTAAAAAACGTCTTCTTTTTTTTTGGGGGGGGGGGGTTATTTTTATTATTATTATTATTTTTATTTTTTTTTAATTTAAAAAAGTTCTCCGTTATCTTGGATAAGCAACAACAAACAAAATAGCAACAACAAAAAAATATGCGCATACCTCATAGCCTATTTTCTAAAAATAAAATAAAATCGCACAGCACTTAGCTTTTTTGCCAAATGTTTCTGAGACAGACCTTTTTCTTTGTTTGGCCTTAGCGAAAGGTTGTGAGTTCGAGTCCAACTGTGACCAACGTGTTGTGTCCTTGGGCAAGACACTGTACCGCACTTGCTTCTCTCCACCCAAGTGTAAAAATGGGTAGCTGTCTGGGGATAATCACAATCTAAGTGTCTGGTAGGAATACGCTCAATTATAAGAAATTGTATGATATGCAGCAAAACCTATAGTGAAGCGAACTGATAATGATTATCCTACATGGTGGCAGCGGATTATTACGCGCTTTGAGCATAATAATTGGAAAAGCGCTATATAAAAACTGATATTTCAACAACAAAAACTTTTTTCTTTTCTCTCATATAGGACCCAAACGTTTGTCCGCAACCAACTGTGTAAACATTGACCCTAAACAAAGGAACAAACAAACATATTAAATAACTGTTCCTTTTCACAGACCATGCCCACCGGAACTCTTGAGAGAAGTCTTGCGACGTGACATCGTTAAAAACGATGAACTGCGATTGTTCAAATTCCAAAAAGCGAAGTACATCTGGGATCCAAGTTTCAGCATATTCTTTCCTCTAAGGTAAGTAGGAATTACAATGATTGATTCTAAAGGTGCCATTGTGTCTAATCAAATCTGGCTAGCTAAATTCCAAACTTGGTATAGGTCTATAGTGAGGTTGTACTTACCGACTAAATATACATTTGGATGAATATTTCCGGCATATTTTGATTCCAAAGTTGCCACCTAACAACAAAGGTAAACCATGATTAGCACCATTTAAAGAAAATTAGGCACTTTTCAAATGTCACATTTTCAAGGCACGTAAGCCGCGTGAAAATGCTGTGCGTGGCACTTGAATGACCGGAAATGAATTGGATATTGATCACACAATGCAACTGCGTTGGGGTCGTGCCTGAGCGAGCGGGCTTTTTGATTATGAACAGGTAACATGTGGTATTTTCTTCCCGCGTATTGTATTGAAAATGCGACTTTTACAAAGTGACTAATTTTCTTTAAATGGTGCTAATCATGGTTTATCTTTGTTGTTATGTGGCAACTTTGGTATCAAATTGTGCCGGAAAGATTCATCCAAATGTCTATCTAGTTTGTTTGGTCAAAAAATAATCGGGAGTTACTCTAAAGGACCTAAACCAATTGTATGATTTTCTTTTGTTGAGCACTTTATTTAATATCCATGTGCCTATCCCTACTCCTAACATACAAAGGAAATGTTAGTAAAAAGGTCCACTTAAGCCAACCCCCCCCCCCCCCCCCCCCCCCCCCCCCCCCCCCCCCAGGTAATGGGGAACGTTTTCACTTTTTGAGTTTAATGGAAAAAGTTTAATTAGGGTCCCAGAAACTGATATGCAAGTATCGTTCAATTTTGTTTAAAGGGGCACTAAGAGATATGTTGGAGGCTGCGCCCTCAATTATGATAAAAACTGGGATTGGTATATGTTTACAATTATATTACATGTATGAACTTAAACCTATAAGGATCAAGAAAAATCAGCCCTCTTTGTACAACAAAACGTCTATTCAAAAAATAATGATCTTACAAGATCAGCGTTTTACGTCAGACAGTGCCCCCCTGCAGTATGCGTGATATTTACGTCGCACAATACATAAAGAGATTTTTAAGAAAAAGTTGTAATAAATAGCGATGGTATTGTTTAAATCAAGTTATGCTGTGTTTTGTGAGTAAACCCAACGATAATAGTAACTTTTAATATTAATCTTGAATTCTGAAGTCATTTAATTAAAATAAAAAAATTATCAACACCACTTTGTGCCCCTTTAAAAGTATGACCGGATACTTGGACTGTATGCATTCCAGTATTACCCGAAACTGGATTTTGTTTTTGTTTGTTACAGTATCGTTAGAGCAGAGACACACCGTTAAACCATAACCTAACCCTACCATATACCACAATATACCACGACTGGACACGTTGGTACCACCCGGCGTGGAAGTTTTTGGATGAAAAAATTGACCCAGCCCATAATAGTTTGCGCAATACACTGCGCAAACTAACCTTGACAGCCGTGGTGTAGTGGGGAATTCTTCGCCTCTGGTGCGAGAGGTCCCTGGATCAAATCAAATCCCGGGGGGAGTTATTTGAGCGTAGTTTAGCCATAAATACTCCAGTATTTATGGTAAAACACAGGCGGGATAGCCCCTATGTTACCCGTCGAAAGGCGATGATTAAATAGTTTAATTCTACCCATGAGCATTTTTGTATTACTTTTAGAATTGATATATCATCAGCTTTTGTACCTGTCAATTATTTCAGGGCTTTAGAAGTTGATATTCCAACGGACGAATTCTACAGTCGATATGCAAATGGTCTTTCTGAAGAGGAAGCTGAAGAAAGGTAATTGACAATACAAAATATAACCATGGACAATACATTTAAACGTTTAGGTATCCTCTTTTTATCAAATACAAATATTTTGTTTTTATCCGTTATTCATGCAATCACATTGGTGCGCGCATTGTCTCTTCGTCAGGGATGGTATAAACTAAACGGTCTTGAGATAAAGCCATTTCTAGAAGATTAACACTTTCAAAGCGGCTATAATTTGAACGATAAACAAAACAGATTTAATTCAGAAACCTTTCATAATTTTCAAAGTCTATCTCAAAGATTACTGACCCAAATACTAGTCATGTTTGTACTTATTTCAATGCATTTCTCATGGTAATGAAATTCAATAATGTTGACATTTTTGAAACAGGCCTACCTTGGCATATGATTGGTAGGCATAAAGCTCGAGTTTAATATAACGATTCCTGCCATATCAACGTGACGTCATGAGAAACTGGACCTACGACCATTGAAATGACACTCCGCAACATCGTATCTCAACAATCGAGGTGTCAAAATACGCAGAACAAAATTATGCACTGGGATATTTGCTTTGATTAATCCATACCCTTTCGGGCCATTAAAGATTGGCTCATTTTTAAGTGTCTCGATACTTTTGTGATGAGTTTATTATGTTGTAAAGTTGAAGAGGATGGATGTATCATTAAAATTAAATATATCACCCACCCAAGGTCATTTTGTGAGAAATACATTAAAAAGCAACGTCTAATATGATCGCGGGACCCAGAATCCAGACACGTAAATATAATACCATATGTTTACTTATATTTAAATATAAATGTTCGTCATCAAAAGGGCAAGGGCTTTTCGAGGTGTTGATGAATTGAAGGGATTTCATTGTCATGTAATGCGCCTCAGTACAGCTGAACCTAAAATCCCAACATCTGAGCAACCGTGACTTTCTAGTTCACCTTTGTACATCGAAGAAGAGTCGACAAATATTTCATTTGGTATACATTCATACCATGCGTACACAAAATCCAGTAATTTGATTGGCCTATCGGTGTGCATTATTTATCCTATTAGCCTATTACTGTGCAACAGACCATACCCTTTATTTCAATTTGTCAATCATCACCTCATCAGTTCAGTTCTTTCTCAAAATATTTTCAAATATTCTCACGTTCAAATATATATTAGCTATATATTGTGTTGGCCTATAAACAATATTCTAGCAGAACCTATATGACTAGCGAAACTCAATTAAATCCACACGAGGATCAAGCAAAATATGCAATCAGTAAGCGAAATGAATAAAAATAGAATATAGACTATAGTCTTTATGGTCATCACGAGACAGTGACGTAACTGCGTTTTCTAATTATTACAGCACATAACGTGCGCGCCTACTTGAGGCGTTGGCGTATACACACGAGCGTTGAAAGACGGAAGATACATCGCGTGCGTAATAGCTGCGCCTGTTAAGACCCTAAAACGGGTTACGGTCCTGCGTTTCACTCCCTTTACTCCCATTCGACTGAATTTTCACTCTTTCAACTCGTTTTACATTTAGAGAGTATAGGCCTACTTCTCGTCAAATACGGTAAAAAGGTTAGCCTACTTACCTCCTGTACAAGCAGGATGAGTATTGGTCGTACGCGGATGAATATTGTATTTGGTCCATAGATAAAGCGCCTATTAATAAATTTAGAGAACAGGATATTGAAATAAAATCAAGGTAGTATTAATCAAAATACATAAAATTAAGTGGCATGGCTACCTCCTCCTCCTCCTCCTCCTCCTCCTCGGGACTATAATACATAGGAAACCAAATAGAGTATCCCGTAGAGTATTATAGTCCCGAGGAGGAGGAGGAGGAGGAGGAGGAGGTAGCCATGCCACTTAATTTTATGTATTTTGATTAATACTACCTTGATTTTATTTCAATATCCTGTTCTCTAAATTTATTAATAGGCGCTTTATCTATGGACCAAATACAATATTCATCCGCGTACGACCAATACTCATCCTGCTTGTACAGGAGGTAAGTAGGCTAACCTTTTTACCGTATTTGACGAGAAGTAGGCCTATACTCTCTAAATGTAAAACGAGTTGAAAGAGTGAAAATTCAGTCGAATGGGAGTAAAGGGAGTGAAACGCAGGACCGTAACCCGTTTTAGGGTGGAAAATGTCCACTCTAAATGAGTGTGACAGTTAATTTTTCACTCTCAATTAGAGTGGAACATTGTCATGTAAAATCCCCTTTCACTCCTTTTAGAGTGTTTTTCCACTCAAAAACGTTTTGTCCTGCGTTTAACTCCTTGAAAGAGTGGAAAACCACTCTTTTACATTTAGAGAGTACGTTTTATCTCTCAGCGCGATGGACCGCATATCATTGTTTAGAACAATAGAAACCGGCTGCAACCGCACGGAACCCTACGGAACCGGCGGTTGCCGGGCGGTCGAGTTTTGATGTGCTCCCTTATCCAAGCTGTCGCATTCGTGTTCGTTTTGGTAAACGCACGCGTCACGCATGATGGACAGTGCCCCTATTGCGTTATAGTAAATTCGCATTTGACTTCCATCACAAAATGCACAACAAATGATGTATTTTCCCAGTGACCGGTAGATGACTCGGGTATTACACGACGATTTACCTCAATAGGGATGTCAAAATAAGTAGGTCATCATGTGCACTGGTTGACGCTAATTGTTGGTATATCATACATTAAAACTTTTACATCATTTATAGTAATAATATGGTATAATATGGAGAAGAATACAAACAGCAAATAGTACTTTAGTGTACAGCATAATAGAGATGCACTATAAATTATGTCTATATCCATAAAATGCCCGTGGCACCCCTCTCATCCGAAACGCATTGAAACACACACAGAATCGTTGGCAGAATGGCATATTTCGGAAATGACTTATGGTACTTGGATTCGAATGAAAACAGATCATTTTCTGGGTTATTCACAAAGCTCACATTTACAACTGCTAACAGGGGATTTTATTTGCCCGAGATATGACTTTAGAAAGGATGATAAATCGGCACAAATGTGACTTTTGACACTTTCTGCATTTATTCAGATTCCTCTTGTATCTCGTTTGTTAGGCAAAAAAAAAAGAGTTGACTTTCCCTTTCCGACCGACCCGAATTGTCGGAAATCTAGGGTCGCTATTTTTTTTTTTTTTTTTTTTTTTTTTTTTTCTATTTTTTTTTGAAAGAAGCACATAACAATAGGGAAAAATGAAAACGTGTTTTTGAGTAGTATCTGCTTGTTTAAAAATCAAAAAAAAAATCAAAAAAAATCTTTAAAATGTGTTTTTTTGTGCAGTCAATTTTCAAAAAATGTCAACAACAACAAAAAAAAATCCGACCGTCCGACCCTGACTTTGACCCTGAAAGGGCAAGTCAACTTTTTTTTTTGGCCTTATCCCTATCGTGTTTGGCCAATTGGGCTGTGTGTATTGTAAAACCCCGTCGCTTGGACACTTACCACTGATTCAAATTGCCGTTTATCAGCAAGTATCGGTGGTCTAGTTCCATGCGGCAGGCGGCTGCAGACGACATTCCAAAATTTCACAAAATGTTTCAAAAATGTCAAAAATATTGATTTTCATCACCATATTTGGAATCACCTTGTGAAATGCATTAACATGAATACAAACATTCCTAGTATTGGTGCAGTAATCCTTGAGATAGACTTTGAAAGTTGGCAAAGGTTTCTGAAAAATCTGTTTTGTGTATGGTAAAAACAATAGCCGCGTGGAAAGCGTTAAGAAGCCTGTCTAGTAATCATGCGACCGGGGTTCAATTCCCCGCCGGTGAATGTCCTTGCTTATTTTTCGTGGGACATTCGCCGGTGGTTCTTAATATTTGTTGTTATATTGTTGTGGTTGGTAAACTGCTTTATATTATATTATATTATATAGGCTGTATGATATAAAACATTATTATATACTTTCTGCATTGACAATTTGTGTACTATACGTTTCTTTAAACTAACAGGACATTTCGTTAACTTTAACAATTTCCACGCGGCTATTGGTTTTACTTTCAAGGTCTATCTCAAGGATTACTGAACCATACTAGGCATGTGTGTACTTATTTCAATGCATTTCTCCTGGTGATTCTAAATATGGTAATGAAACTAAATAATGTTGACATTTTTGAAACATTTTGTGAAACTTTGGAATGTCGTCTGCAGACGCCTGCCGCTTGGCAAGTATTAAGGTTTCTGTTTCTAAGAAATTGATGGATGTAAGAATTGACTGAGTCCATTATTAATCGAACCAATACTTAAAGGGGCATTGAGAGATACGTATGGGGACCGGAGTGCGCCCTCAGTTATCCTGGAAATCAGTTTTTTGCATCAAAGTAATACTTAGGCATATACTAACTACCATCTGAAACAGTTTACCAACATTCGCCGTTTATCATATAAAATTTCATGATTTTCTTAGTTTCGATATCATCATATCGAAACTCAGGTGCTGAATTCAGAAGCTATGCATCGTTTTACTCACAGACTTTCGCGAAAAAATCTCAACCCGGAAGTGCCGTTATTTGATTATTTTGGCATGAAGGCGATGTCGGAATTGTATGACATTTTGGATTTGGGCTATGTTGATGATTATCTTTACGTTATTTGCTGATTTAGTATATCGATACATCTCTCAATGCCCCTTTAACCTCAACAATTCAAAATTGGCGATCTTTTTTAACAGAGCGTATTTTGTGGGGTGAATCACCGCGTTGAACAGAGGTCATGTAGTGCGCGAGAAGATGCTAGTGATTCATCAATATGTGTGTGCACCTACCTACATACGCTCTTCTTTATTTTGATTATAGTCACTGTCATAATACCATGGACATAATTCAAGCTATTTCACGCGAGCGTGTTTTGCTGTTGTTCGTGGAGCTGCGTCTAAATGCATGAGATGCACGAACAATTATGCATGCATGCGCGTACGATTTCCCGTTGGACCGTTTGATCATTTTTGAAATCGCCCGGTACGCACATCCGGGTTTACGCACGTCGTACGCATGTATAGTACGTACGCATTGTTGGAATTATGTCCATAGTATTGTGACGCTGCCTATAGACCACTTCAAATTGAGATCGGAAATCTTCGGAAAACAGGTCACGTGGAGTATGTATCGAGCAGACGGTAAAAAGTGAAAATATTACCCCAAATCTCTTTCAACTCACCGTTTTTGTTACTGAAATGCCGCAACATCAACTTTGTGAGGGATACAATCTATCACAACACCAGCGCAATCTACCACATGTGGCCACACGGGCAGACGGGTGAAAAACACGTTTGTTTTTCTCCGGCACATGGACATGACCTGTGAGTTGACAGGTCATGTAACCGAGCGTCAAATCACTCGGCTACTCGGAAGCATTCGGAACCGATCGTATATTTTCGGATTTGAAATGGTCTATAAAATTCGCCGGGGCTCGTCTATTTGAAACTGATTGAACTAAGGAAGAGGGTGCACTTTGATGAGTTTGTCTTCGTTGTAAATCAACAACAAAAAAAAAATTATCATTTAACAATACTCTAAGCCGCCCAGTTTGCTTCTAGAGCATTTTCAGCATATCTCAGGTTTCATTCGGAATCTTTCAAAAGTTTTTGAGATATCCACGTAGAATGTTAATTGTCAACTTTAGGTGATTCCTTCGTAAATAGTAGGGGGTTATCCCGGTCTGTGTCTGTACGCTCGTGTTTGTATTCCTAGGTTCCAGGGATACGTTATGCGAGTATACTCAACAAGAGGTTTCTGCACAGTATAGGAAGATGATAATAATACTATTCAGTATTTATATAGCGCCTTTTCCAAAGCGCTGTAATTTCGCTGCTGGTAAATCATCAGAATCGGGTCGCATCGACTAGGGTGCTGCTAATTTCTAGCGCAAACCTATCCGCACATCCACCATTTCTCAATGCAGCTTCCCAAATACCATTGGGTCAAGGAAGTTTTTGATAACCGTAACCGAAACAACTGATCACCAATTTTGAAAGCAGGAGGAAACCGGAGGACCCGGAGAAAACCTGCGAAAGCGTGCATGGATCGTGATTAACCAATTAATGCATATAAAGCCCGGTCGTGCACAGAATTGAACCCGGACTCCATTGGTGCAAGGCGAGGGAAGTACCGCTCCCTGTATGATGTATGATGATGATGATTCATCTATCAAAGCCTTTTTAATAGCGTTACCATGGTTACCGAGATGAGTAGTTCTGTTTTTATGAATTTTAAAGGTCAATCAAAATGGTGATTCAAGTATGCTTTACTCGATGGAGCATTTTAAGACAAATATAATGTAAACATAATTACTCTTAAATAGATAGATCGAAAAACAATTTGATACTTTCTGTAAATCCTATTTAAAACGTGCATGGTCGTGTAGGACAGCGTTGTTAAGTAACAATAATAATAATAATAATAATAATATTAACTAATCAACATACACACTCCACGTAAGGTTTCATATGACTTCATGAGCCCATTCCCGTGTATGATTTTATATTGATGATTGTATGTTTATTTTGTAATTACTTCTCTCTCTTGTCTATATCATATTTAATATTGTACCTTGTATTTGTGTATTTTTGTGTATTTTACTCTTATTCTTTTGGATGCACCACCTTCGGGTGGGTGCCGCTGTTTTGAAAGTGTTTTCCGAATAAATAAATTTAAAAAAAATATATATATATATACTTAAAACCAATTATATTGCCAGTTTTTTTTTTTTAGTAAGGATTGAAATACATGCGGATAACGCGTTACTACGTAACAGGTGTAACTCCCAACTCGGTATCCGTCTGGGACTTGGTCGATAGGTCTGAACAAACAAAAGTTATCATTGAATGCTTATGCTATCGGCCTATTGAGGTTCCGTGTTCGAGTCTGAGTAACACCTGTGCGTATTATAGGCCTACAGGGTAGTAACCTGCCATCGTCGTATGATACAAATTATACAGGCTTAGAAACTCTTTATTCTATTTCCTCGGCAATATTAAAGGGTAATTATGTTTGTTTTGTGGTTTTTTACAATATCCTCCATTGAATAAAACATACATGAATCACCATTTTGGTTGATCGTTAAGCAAACTTAAAACACAAATCCGATGTTGTTGTTTCTGTTATTTGACAGGTATTGAATCCGTTCTACATCTTTCAAATCTTCAGTGTGGCTGTTTGGCTCTCAGATGAGTACTACTATTACTCGGGTTGCATTATACTGATGTCAGCAATATCTATAGCAATATCTCTGTATACAACGAGGCAGGTAAGAATAAGAACTTCTTATCATTTCAAATTGAGATCGGAAATCTTCGGAAAAACAGGTCACGTGGAGTAGGTGCGTTGCGCGTTCTTCACAACAGTTAATCGCATTCACAGCATTGTCCTAGTTGGTTGTCCGCCTAGTGATTTACTATGTTTACATACACGCGTGCACACATGAGAAGTAAAACGTGGAACGAGACAATTTTGTTTTTTTATCAACAAAGGCGTTGACCGGCAAATTCCAAATGTATCGAGCAGACGGTAAAAAGTGAAAATATTACCCCAAATCTCTTTCATCTCACCGTTTTTTGTTACTGAAATGCCGCAACATCAATTTTGTGAGGGATACAATATATCACCAACACCAGCGCAATCTACCACACGGGCAGACGGTGAAAAACACGTTTGTTTTTCTCCGGCATCTGGCCATGACCTGTGAGCTGACAGGTCATGTAACCGAGCGTAAAATCACTCGGCTAATCGGAAGCATTCGGAACTGATCGTATATTTTCGGATTTGAAATGGTCTATTTTATGGACTGTCGAGTATGACTTTTACGAACAGAGTTGATGTTTTTGCCAATATTTTTACAATATTCATACCATCCAACGCCTAAAATACTATTGTGTATTGAACATAGTGGTCGGAAAATGATGGAATTGAGGGTATCTTAGCAAGATATATTCTTCTTTTTTAATTCAGTCTAACACGTCAAAAAGCACTCAGGTAGAACACACGTTCAAAATGCTTCTAAATATGGCTCAAGGGTTTTAAACATAGATTATGGTAATTTCTTGTAATTGTTGACTGCTAGTATCTGATAAAATATTTTTCAAAAATTAACCATAACGCCCCCGAGAAAGGACTCGTGAATAAAAGTATCAGGGGAATGGGCGGAATGGTTGTTGAAAAACCCTGACCTACAGTCGCGGGGATTCGAACCCGAATCCACCAGTATTGGAAGTCCATGCCCTAGTTGACTTCGCCAGTTCTCGGAGTTCTGTGGTGCTCGGGGTTGGTATTGATAGATTAATAGTTAAGTATTAATTAAACATTGCACGTTTTTACAGCAAAATATTACTTTGCGAGACATGGTAGAGTCACAAGCAGTCGTGAAGATTCAGCGCCTCGGTAAAGGTATGTATCGTGCGACGAACGCTATACCGGGTAATTTTTCAACCACATTTAAATTTTCAGAGAATTTGTGTTTACTTAGTCTTGATCAGCAGTACGTTTTGAAATTATCCTGAAAAATGGTACATTTATCTTGGTTGGTTCTTAAGATATGGTTCATTACAGAAGCATGCAGAAAACTGCCTTGTCCACGGGAGCGTCCTTTGTCTGGTGCTTGACATTACTTACCTACGTCTCGTTGTTGAATGTGAATGGCATATAAGCATAGAGATTGGGATACTTTGTAAGGCCGGGCTTTTTATTTCTGAAACTAGAGCATGCTGTTTTGTTGAAGACAAAAACTATATGACGCTCCCGTGGACAAGTCAGTTCTGTACATGTGTTCTGTAATGAACCATATTTGAAGAACCATAAATGTGCCATATTTTCAGGATAATTTCAAAACTTACTGCTGATTAAGACTAAGTAAACACAAATTCTCTGAAACTTTAAATGTGGTTGAAAAATTACTTTGAACTTGGGTCAACTTTTTTTGAACCACCCGGTATATTGTTCACAAGTATAAATTATGACTAATGTTGGTTTTTAATATCGATGTTACATTAGAGTTTCCGTGATTATATTATACCATATTATGTCCCATATAATCTATTTGTAAATATGCACTATTTTATTAAGCAGACACGTTACAAGAAGTACCGGAGCAGCAATTGGTCCCAGGTGACGTCATACATATTCCTCCGCACGGTTGCATGATGACCTGTGACGCAGTTCTTCTAAGTGGCAACTGCATTGTCAACGAAAGCATGTTAACAGGTTAGGAGAAATAATCTTAAAGTTGTAAAATGTGTATTTATTTTAAACTATAGTGCAAGTGACAACATTCTGTTTTATTGCGAGGTGCATAGTTGCTCTAAATACGTCTTTCAGAAGTTTAGAATCTTTTGACAATTTGTTAAACATTTAATAAAATAAGGTTACGTAAATCAATACAAATGTTTACTGCTACTCAAGGTCTTATATACGAAGTTTTGTAAAGAGAGGCATTCGATAAAATTAAATTCATATTTTTTTCTCCAACATACTGTATGAAACAGACAGTCCGTAGTGAAAGTCGTGCTGAATTAGCCTTTTTACATTCTGACCGGAAAAGTATACCCCAAACCAAAATCCCACTTCCGACAGGGGACCGCTGTTTATATCTGGCGGGCTAAACAGGGAACACAAATAATGGCTATTGTGTTCAGCCGATATAAAATGAACCTAGCTCATTTAACTTTTATTTTTAAGATCATGGGCATATGGAATAATTTTTGTGAAGCCGTCATTGTCAATTTACAGCATTACATTAACACTATCAACAGCTATCAACGACATCAAAGCATAATGTCCTTATGATCATAACCCTATTTGTTGTGGATTTCCTCTTGAATTATTGACAGGCGAAAGTGTTCCAGTGACTAAGACGTCACTACCAACGTCCTCTACTGATCTTTACTCGAGTGATTCTCACAAGCGTAATACGTTATTTTGTGGGACGCATGTTCTACAGATTCGTAAGGAAGGCGATCAAGAAGTCCGTGCAGTGGTTGTACAAACAGGTAAAACAGCTAGGTTAAATGTGATTGCTGCCCTCTCTGGGCGGAAATTGTTCATAGGAAGAAATGTAAAATCACGGGCGATTTTTTTTTTTAAATCTGCATCACAATCAGTGAATGTGTTGTTCTACAAAATCGTCAAAAAAGTATGCTAAAAGTTCGAGCAGGCGCTGAACAAACATGCAAGAATTGAAGCCAAAGGAAACATTTGAGTACTGCCCTTCCCGAAAGGCATTGTTAATCGACAAAACAAAAACTCTGACGATGTACGAGGAACGTTTGTTTCTGCATAAATATATATAGCTAATTGTGACATTTTTGATTTATGACTTAACTTGACATTTTCCTAATGACTTGCCCTAACATAGTAATGAATTGATTCCATTGAAAGATGCATTGTCTTGATCAAGTCCGCACCGATGAATGTCCTTATTTTTCGAGTTGGGATATTCGCAATATTATTTTTTACTATAAGTTAAAAGTTTAACGGGTTCGCCGTCGGACAAGTTTTAATCTGTCAAGCTTTCGTCAGGATTAGCTCTGACTTCTTCATGACCAAATTATTATAATATTAAACAAAACATAGAGATTGCCACTTCTCTTGTTATCATCATTTAGGCTGCCCCTTGCCCGATGATTTGAGAGTAGGTGCCCTTTCCTACTTGTGAAAGAATTGATGGCTCTGAAAAGAGCCGTTCAAATGGATTGCCTCTTCCACTGAACAGAGATGGTGGCTCTGAAAAGAGCTCTACACGTAGGCTGCCACTGGCCTACTATATATATAAATTTGGTTATAATAGAACCTCCAAAGGACTGCCCCTTGACCAATGGAAATAACATAGAGACTGCCCCTTGTCTACTACAGACTACAATAAGTATAATGCACAGTAGTGCGGTCACTGATCTGTAGAGATTATTTTGTACTTCCTTTATCAACAGGATTTGCAACGACCAAAGGGAGTTTAGTGCGTTCCATACTGTTTCCAAAACCAATGGAGATCAAGATGCATAGGGATGCACTGATATTTGTGGGCTGCTTGGCATCATTAGGTAAGCATAATTCTGTTATACCCTACACACCAACATCGGTAGTATGCGTCGTTCTTAAAAAGCATGCACTATGAATAGGCCTACTTCTGTGAAGGGTATAACAGAATTACTCCCATCATCTACACAAGTGTGTTCAAAATTCGGTTTTGATGATGTCCTTACATGTGTACTTAGAGTACAGAGAGTGATATAAGTGTTTTCATTTGATGTGACCCGGTTTCGATCTGGATAATTATATATATGTATAGTCTTTGTCAAAGATACCTCGCAAAATTACGTGTCGAGCGCGGGGCGAAGCGATGCGTATGCCGACCTGTCGAGGGAGGCCGAGCGGTAGAGGGCGCTCACACTATTTTAAAAGTGGTCAGTGGTCACACACACCACCTTGATATATGCAGTAATGGAAATACCCACATGATTTTCAAGCTGGTGTAAACCATCATCTGTTACGCTCTATTCATAATGGTAGTATTGCTTTATTCCGTAATGTTTAAGGGGATTAAAATCATGTCCTGCCAGTTTACCCCTCGCTAATCAAGTGATTGAGAGACATACTTTGCAATGCATATTCCCACTAGGATCCCTTTTTCAACTGATTTATTTCCTTTTGTAAAAGTTAGGGTTAGAAATATATTCTACGTCCACTAAGTATGTAGTTCCTACCTAGACAACCCCGGGTAGACACTCATGTGGGTGTTACACCTTATGGGGTTTTTAAATTCCTGGATCGGCAGATCGTATAAATGACCTGATTTGTTAAGTCATAAACATTACCAGCTAAGGCCAACAAAAAAAATATGTAGTGTTGCCCTCAAGTGCCAAAAATTTAAATTCGGGTCGGTCGGTCGGAAATCTATTTTGTTTTTGTTTGTTTTTGGGGTTTTTTTCAACTTTTTTTTTTCAACTTTTTTTTTTCAACTTTTTTTTCCAACTTTTTGGCTGAAAAATATATGGTTTATGTCAAGACAAAATTGGTATATGCCCATATGTCAATTTAACTAATGTTTCTAGTGTGACAATAGTCTAAAAAACATTTATTTAGGCTTATTTATTCATTTCCAGCAAGAAATAGTACCATTTAGACACTTTTAATCAAATTTAAATCTAAAAAATTAAAAAAAATTAAAATTAAAAAAATTAAAAAAAATGCGACCCTAGTTTTTACGATTTTAGGGTCGGTCGCTGAGGGCAACACAACTCTTTCTTTTTTTTGGCCTAACCTAGAGACCTTCTCGAAACACCACCGACAGTTATAGTGAATAGTCTGCAAATCCAATTGGACAAGATGGTTGAGTAACATCGGTATCCTAATTAAATGAGAGTAAGATTTGAAGTAATTTTGATGATATTTTTCTCTTCATTTTTCAGCATTTTTGGGTTTTATCTATGCAATAGTTGTCATGCATCTGAATGGGGTGAGTAATTCTTGAGATAGACTTTAAAAGATGGGAAAGGTTTCTCAAGAATCTGTTTTGAATGGTAAACTAATAGCCGCGTGGAAAGTGTCAAATCCCGTAGGCACTCGTGTCACTCACAAATATTTAGAACACAGTTTGTGTTGTCCAAGCGTCTTCATGTTCATACAAAAACTAGAAACACAATAGCAACCAAACTTCGGTCATTATAGATGTGACATGAATATTTTAAATTATGTTATCGACGTCGAAGTCCATATTCAATGGTTAAGGGTCGCTAATGTCAATTGAAGAAAGCTTATGGAGAAGAAACAAGTGCCATTGTGTTTAGCCGTTTTTATACAATACAACATCCCAACCTCATATTCTGACTTTAAAACCTCTTTTTTTATTTTGATCAGGCAACAGTTCGAAATATCATAATACGTTCCTTGGACGTGATCACTATAGCTGTTCCCCCAGCTTTACCCGCGGCCCTGACCATCGGTATGGTGTACGCACAACTCCGTCTGAAAGCCAAAGGTATTTTCTGTATCAGTCCTCAACGGATTAATATCAGTGGTTCTATCGATGTCGTCTGTTTTGACAAGGTACGTCAAAGTTGTACAACTTATAACCCTAACCCTTACCCTAACCCTAATACAATAGTTGCTAGGTTTCATATGCAACTTACACAAAGGTTCCTGACATGTAAGCTAATTCAAAACATTAACCCTAACCCGCTTAGACAGGCTACAAACCCCTACGCTGCTACAGTTTGGTACCCCGCTCTCGCCAAGTCTATCTCGTACCACGCTCCGCCGGGTTATGAAATTGCGAGAAAAACTCAATGTTTGTGAAGCAGACCCGTATTATAGCTCAGTCGGTGAAGTGTCTAACTTGCACGCACGCTGCCCGAGTTCGATCCCCAGCGTATGCGGAGACTGACCGCCCCCCCCCCCCCCCCCCCCCTAAATGTGACCCGTCTTTCCCCCATGATTTAATTAACCAAAAAACACCCAGGGAGTTAGGGTTAATCGGGTTCGCCGATTGTTACTGCAGGTGATAAAAACATAAATATTTTAGATAACTTTTAGAATCTTTTATTGGTTATTACTATCAATCAACTATATTTATACATGTTCACATAATTTTCATAGTTTCATCATGTTTACATTGCATATCATTACATTTTATAACAGATTTTCATATGCTTTTGAGCATGTATACATTCATATTTATACACGTTCACATAGTTTCATCATGTTTTCATTGCATATCAATACATTTACAAAATGTTCATATGCTTTGTAGCATGTTTACACGGCATAATTGTATAGTTTCAGCGAATAATGTATATCATAATACATAACTACACCATAAGTATATTATGCATAGTACAGAGCATCATCATGTTTTATACATGTTTACAGATTAAATACGATTATGATGAAATTACGAGGCAATAATTATTATTAATTAGGAATCATTTTAATTACCCCAATGACGAAAATCTACGTTATGAAGGAAATTTACATTAAGTATATTAAGTGGCGGCCCGTACAAGGGAAATCTACGTTAACTGTATCAAGGGTCGGCCCGTATGAGGGAAATATACGTTAAATGTATCAAGGGTCGGCCCGTATGAGGGAAATCTACGTTAAGTGTTCTAAGTGACGGCCCGTACAGGGTGAGTCCAAAAAAACTGCAATAGTGGAAAGAAGCCATCTTGTTTTAAAAACTAAGTTGAAGTTTGAATTTTTTTAAATGTTATAAGAATACCTTATTTGTTACTAAATTTGTGTGATAAAATGAAGTCAATATCATTTTCCGTTTGCCTTTGGTGAACCTTTTTACCTGTGCACCCATTTCATACTTTTGTCCACGAGATACCCGAAATATGCATCAGATCGCAAAATGTGTCTCTCATTCAAATTTTGAAACTTGAGTACATTTGTGATGTTATTGGAATTTGATGCATCCTTTCTTGTTTACATGTGAGTTAGCATAATCAATTTACCATACCCATGCTATGAAAGCTTATAATGTTCTAAATTTTGATAAAAAACTGATATTTTCCAATTTTTTGTTGGCGGGATATTCACATATTAAAATGCAATGTGTGCCATTTCAATTTAAAATCACTGTGCTCGTGGACAAACATGTAACTTTGGTTGTGCAGCAAAGAGGGTCACCAAAGACAAACGAAAAATGCGATCGACTTCATTTTTTCACACAAAGTTAGGATTAAATATATCATTCTTGCAACGTTTAAAAAGTTTTAAAATTCATTTTGGTTTTGAAAACAAAATGGCTTCTTTCCACTATTGCAGTTTTTTTTGACTCACCCTGTACAACGAAAATCTACGTTACATTTATCAAGTGGCGGCCCGGATGAGGGAAATCTACATTAAGTGTATTAAGTGTCGGCCTGTACAAGAGAAATATACGTTAAATGATTACGGGACGGCGCGTATGAGGGAAATCTACGATTAACCCTTAAGTTTATTAAGTGACGGACCCGTAAGAGGGAAATCGACGTTAATTAAGAGATTGAAAGTATGCACACAATTATGAATTTTGTATTGTCGTGGATGAATTAAGTCAATACACATGTATTGATCTATATGTTTTGTTTCTTGCGCAAATGATGATACGATCACAATAGCATTTCCCCTACGGGGTCGTTCTATTATTCCCACATCAACATTAGCGCACTTGCATTGATTTTTCCAATTTATCTCGAAACTACACATACGCATTTATTGACCTATAAATATTAAAATCATTGGCTACAACTTTTTTGTTGGGTGCGGTCATTTAAATCACCGTAACTTTTAAAAGTATCTACTCAATTTTATGAATGAGGTATCACTAAATTACAGGGAAGCAACTTGCTCACTTAACACTTTCGACGCGGCAGGCGTCTGCAGATGACATTCCAAAATTTCACAAAATATTCAAAAATGTCAAATTTATTGAATTTCATCACCATATTTGGAATCACCATGAGAAATACATTAAAATAAGTACAAACATGCCTAGTATTGGTTCGGTAATCCTTGAGATAAACTTGAAAAAGTTGGGAAAAGTTTCTGAAAAATCTGTTTTGTTTACGGTAGAACTAATAGCCGCGTTGAAAGTGTTGTTGTAGGCCTATATATCTCAAATTTTGGGGACAAATCATTGAATTTGTTGTAGGTAACATGACGTACCTGGCCAGGATATTTGTGTGTTAGGTTTTGGTTGTCTATATGAATCTTGAAAAGTGTACTATAGGTGCAAGGCATGCCTCATTTCTTTAACCCTAACACTCTTGAGTAATCCAAAAGTTTTTCAATGAAATAATGTCCCCAGGCTATATACTTGGCGAAGTATACTGAGCCAAGCATGGTTGACTCCCGTGGCCCAGTGGTTAGTCGTTTGCCTCTGGTCCGGAGTTCGAGCCCCGGGACCGTGGGGGCCCTTTTTCCCCTCGATTTTTGGCCGCGAAATTATTTTTTTTGGAAAATGTGCCTCGGGGGTTAGGGTTAATAGAATGAAGTGCATCATGTGTGACATTGCGTCATGTTATTGATGCATCTTAGACCTAAAGTTCAATGTATCTATGAAAATAAAGCTTTCCTTCTGTAAATTGCTTACTGTACAATGAGTAGGCCTAAATTCAAAATTAAATTTGGAGAAAATAGTTGCTTTTATACCGATGGTAGCTTCATTGTGTTCAAACTATCTACTATCGTTTTATTTATTTCAGACAGGCACACTTACAGAAGACGGGCTGGATCTGATGGGCCTGCGCACAGTAGCACATGCAAGGTATACCACAGGGTTTCCCTAAATAAGCTTGGAAAACGAAATCTGATTTGCCATACCAAAGACACAAATATCTCTAATTGTTTTGTTTCGGTAGCGTAAATTGCAATCGCGTCCAAGTTCACTACAAGTTTAGCATGTTGATCCGTACCTGACTGTTAAAATGAGCCTGTAAATGAGTGGTTGCCGAATTATAATGGAAAGGTTTATTAAATAAGACAAGCAAAGTCATGTTACTATTAGGAATGTTTGAAAAGGGTTAGGTATGTAATATCATAAGTATCAACATCTTAACGGTGACGATGCTAACATCGAATTTGTTATCAAAACATCCAATCGATATCCGAACCAGTAATAAAATTGTATTTCTTTACAAAAACAAATATTTCAGTTTTAGAGACATCGTAACATCGTTGGATGGTATGGAATCAGCGCACGTCAAAACTGCTATGGCAACGTGCCATTCTTTAGCTATTATAGACGGTGAAATGACCGGGGATCCCATCGATATAAAGATGTTCCAGGCAACGAAATGGGTTTGTAACATACATTATCACTCTCCTCGTAAATATTCATGAACTAATCATGCGTATTCATTGGCTAATACACCTATCAGTTGTAAGACGCACTATACGACCCCCGGGAGTGGTGCGTCACTTTACCGAGGTGCGTCAACTTCTCATGTACCATGACGCAGCCTGTGTCAAAAAAATGACGGACCATTGCCATCCAAATACTCCCCCTCAGTCAACTATAAGCCCATTCGCACCCATGTAAAGTGACGGACCTTTACGCACCCTCCGTCATTTTTTTGACGGACCAAAGGCTGCCACTGACGTACCCTCCGTCAAGAATTATTGGTAAACGACGCACCCACGACGCACCTCTCCCGGGGGTCGTATAGTGCGTCTTACAACTGATAGGTGTATAAGTATCAAATGTTTGTTTCCCATGGGGAAAAAAATCCCTTGAACCTCATCCCCAGCGTCACAGATACCTACATGGTTTCTGTCAAACTAAGAGGGTAAAACTCTTTTCCATCGAAATTGGCTACTGGCCCCTCAACCCTCACCCGTTTTGGGTCAAGGTAATAGACCCGTTATAGCATGAACCTCGGGGAAAGGTTGTCCCATTACCCCTCTAAGCATGTCGTTTTTGTATATTGCTAAAAATGTAGTAATACATATAGGTAATTAACATGTAGGCCTACACGTTCACACCCGAGTACATGTTTAGCTTAACATGTACATACTCCGAGTATATGTTTAGCTTAACACGTGCATACTCCGAGTACATGTTTAGTACCTGATGAGGTGCAGCCTGCCTTAAACAAAGTACACTAAAACTCCATAGAGAATTTATACTTGAGACTAAGGGTAACCAACGTCCAAATCTAATAGCGCAATAGTAATATTGACTTTATTCAGTCCAGGAAACACGATGTGACGAAGGCAATGACCTTTCTACGGTGTTTTTTCTCGCGAATAATATAAAACCATATAATTATTTACTTCTAGTCATAGTTTTTATGTTATTGATAGCTTTAAAGGGACATTGACATGATAGACGGTGATTAAGATAAACGGTTTCAGCTGGTAGTTAGTATACGCCTAAGTATTACGTAGGTGCAAACAAAACCTGATTTCCATGAAGAATTGAGGGCGAACTCCCATACGTATCTCTCAATGCCCCTTTAAGGCGACAGTATCGTAATAGAACTAAGTAGATTATACTCTGCTTCATATATATGTAGTGTAAGATAACGATATTTTAATGAGAATTATTGTCAAACTTTAATCCACAGACCTTGAATGAACCAGATGGCATAAAACGTGGCTTCATGTCGGTGTTGCCTGACAATGACAAGGTAATCTTTTCAATATGTTTAATAATGTGATAAAACGGTGTGTATTGAACCAAAGTACCCGGATGTGCAAAATAGTCAAAATAGTGTATGACATGTGTTGAATATGTATGACGAGTATGAATGCGCGAGTATTGCATTGCAGTGTAGGCTACATTTTGGTGATCGACGTCACACGGAGTTCTATATTTTTAATCATTTATGATAATTTGTAATAGTATTTGATGGCTTAGTTTGGTGTTGCCATTTTCATCTTCGTTGATAGAATCAGCGTCCCAGATAGATGTGCGCGCGAGTAAAGTCCCCTATTTATGGAATAGAACGTTAACCTGGTTAAGCTTACATTACTCACTCACTCATTTTTATTTGTTTTTGTTATAGTCAAAGACAGAAATATCAATCGTAAAACAGTTTCCGTTTTCATCCGCCATGCAACGAATGAGCGTTCTAACACATGATGGAGAATCCAAGCAAATGAATGCATATGTGAAAGGCTCACCGGAGATGATTGCGTCATTATCGTTAAAGGAAACTCGTAAGAAAAAATGTCATTGAACCTTGAGCATGTATCGGTTATGGTAAATTTATATTTACATTTATAATCTCAAAATTATAAACCAAAAACATCCATACATTCAGAAATATACATACCGCATCAACATGTTGATACTCCTGGCTTTACATATATTTTAATACATCAAATCTTGCCAATCAGTCAGTATTAAATCTAGCCAAAGCATTAAGCTACCGGTACTTTATTACCATAATGTTGTTAAAATTTAAGTGAGCAAATGCATAAATGAATGTCTGATTTATCGTTTCTTGGGATCAAAATATCGATAAGTTTAATTTACTAAAAGTTATTTATTTTAAAATTGCACGTAACAATTTCAGCAAGTTGCCAACGACTTCCTCCCGACACTCCGCACTCATTGAGTGCTAAGAACCAGTTCTAAGATAACATAAAATAGTTCCGTGGTA
The DNA here is from genome assembly GCA_035610835.1 of Ophiura sarsii. Taxonomy (NCBI): domain Eukaryota; kingdom Metazoa; phylum Echinodermata; class Ophiuroidea; order Amphilepidida; family Ophiuridae; genus Ophiura; species Ophiura sarsii. The sequence continues at coordinate 74,615,647 of CM069446.1, read as the reverse complement.
TCTATAGCACTCAGTTAAATGGTTCTTGTACTGTCAGTGACAGGGAAGATGGCCATTGAGCTTTCTAAAATTGAGCTATATTTGAATAGTTTTTACTGAATTTCAATTCAATTTTATATCATTAGTTCCGGTAAATTTCAACGAAGTTCTTGAATCCTACGCGCAAGAAGGGTTTCGTGTACTTGCCCTTGCCTACAAGTTGGTAGATAGCTTACCAAACCAGGCCAGTGAAATCAAACGGTAAGTAACGTCCCGTTTGCGAAACAGTGTTACAAGTGTGTGTCCCTAATGGTACATCGTACTATGGCCACGTGAAAACCTTGTTTCATGGTCCCGACCGGCTTAAAGTTTAGAGCATTTCAGATGGTTTATTGCACAGTCGCGTAGTTAACTCAAATAAGCTTCCAAATTCTAGATTCTTAATTTCCTTAACCAAGACATGAAGAGGTGAGTTTATAGTCTAACTCAATCATATCTTATTCAAAAATATAACGTTCGTGTATGAAGAGATTATGCATTTATAGAAAAATAAAGTACCAACGTGAAAATATGATTTGAAAGGTATCGTATAATGGATGTTTACCTGGATATTTCGAATAATTATACTACTAATCCGTTTTAAGGGGGACTCAAGGAAGTTTTTGATTTGATTTTTTGATTTTTGTGAGTGCTGTAATTATTGAACTATTAATCAAATGCATACAAAAGTATACATTTTTTGAAAGGAAATGGATAAGAGAATCCAAATTTGGCGTCAATATTGACCAAAAATGTTGAAATTTTGAGAAAATCACAAAATTCACTTTTTTGAACCAAATTTTGTTGGAACAAGCTAACAAAATTATTTTTGAGTAAATGATGCCCAAAAATGCTTGATGCTAATGTTATGTCACTAAACTAGGGACGATTCTCTCTTTTTTCACCTAAACTTGTATTTTTTGAAATTTTGACCAAAAAGTGCCAAAAAAGTGACTTTCGAAGAAAAAATGAAAAAATCGTCCTTAGATTAGTGTCTTAATTTTGTAATTTTCTCAGAAAATCAACATTTTTGGTCAAAATTGATGCCAAAAATGGATTCTCTGACCCAAATCCCATCCAAAAATGTATACTTTTATATGCATTTGATTAATAGTTCAATAATGACAGTACTCACAAAATTCCAAAAAAACTTCCTGAAGTCCCCCCTTAACAGCGAGATTATGAGTTTTGTTTTTCATTTATTTATTTATTTATTTATTCATCCTGAAGGAATGAAGTTGAGAATGACTTGACATTTCTCGGATTAATGGTCATGCAGAATCAATTGAAGCCTGAGACAAACGAAGTCATTCAAGAGCTCAAAGATGCCAATATTAGGACAGTCATGATAACAGGTAAATTATTGTAATAAAACCCCTATCTGATCTGATTCTGATCTAGAGCGTGTTTCTATTGGGGAAGAAACCGCTAATAAACGGTAAGTTTGCCCAGTAGAAACAGGCAGAACCCGCTAAGAATCGGTATTTTTGGTAAACCAGGTTTGGAACCGGTAAGAATCGGCAATAAACCCAATAGAAACAGAAAGGCGATTAGTCTTAGTGGTTTGTACCGTGAACCGTGTCAAGCTGGGTTATACACATTGTGAAGCAATCTTTTTCAGGTGCGGTTGCATTGTTTGGTATTACAAAAGGTCAAATGTCGTGGCCCATCGACTAGGATCGATAAACTTAGCGGTAACTTTTCGCGAATAGAAACAGGGGAGATTAAAAACTTACCGAGTAAATCTTAGCGTTTAATCTTAGCGTTTACTTTTTGCAGTGCCCCAGTAGAAACACGCTCTAAGTAAGTAAATGAATTGAACCGGGGACCTCCGGGTTACCAGTCCGGTGCATTATCAACCAATCATGAGATGTTCATGGTCATTGGATTTTTAACTAGCGGTACTTTGTGATTACCCATCTGATATTTTGTTTGCGCATGCCTTTTGCCCAACTTGCGATCACGGACTAGACGTGTTTATAAAGTGCTGAACAAAAGTAACTCACACACTTTGTGTATGTCCTACAGAGCAACTTTCAATTATGCCCGCAATTATGTCTTGACCAAACAGGCTAGGTAGACATTTGGATGAATCTTTCAGGCATATTTTGTGTACCAAACTTGCCACAAAACAACAATAATAATCCATGATTAGCCCCATTTAAAGAAAATCCGTGACGTTTCGCATTTTCAACACACTACGCGGAGAGAAAAGGCTGTGTATGCAATTACTTGGCCTGGATGACCGCGGGGATATCGATCACACATGCTGCACTACCGAACATTTGAATTAGCCCGCACAGGGGAAATGTGCAGTGACCAATACGGGACAAATAACAAATTGACATTTAGACATATTGGTTATAATTGAATGTGTTCTGTTTAGGTTTAACTGCAACTTGAACGTTTAAAATGGTCAAATACTGACTTATTTGTTACATAATATTAAAACTTTTACTCGTAGGAAAGAAGAAAGACGCATGTTCAGCAATCTTAAAGGGGCATTGAGAGATACGTATGGGAGTGCGCCCTCAATTATCCTGGAAATCAGTTTTTTGCATCAAAGTAATACTTATTAGGCATAAACTAACTACCATCTGAAACAGTTTACCAACATTCGCCGTTTATCATATAAAATTTCATGATTTTTTTAGTTTCCATATGATCATATCGAAACTAGGTGCTGAATTCGGAAGTTATGCGATCGTTTTACATGCGTACTTTCGCGGCAAATCTCAACCCGGAAGTGCCGTTATTAGCTTATTTTGCATGAAGGTGATGTCGGAATTGTATGACATTTTGGATTTGGGCTATGTTGACAGTGGCGTAGCTCAGGGGGGGGGGGGGGGGGGGGCAGACGGAAAAACCCCATTTGTGCCCCCGCCCCCAGCCCCTCTAAAAAAAATAAAAAAGGAGGAAAAAAAATAAAATAGGAAAATAATGATAAAAGACCGAGATGTACTGTGCGATTTTTTTTGACCGTGCGAATTTTTTTGAACCCCCTCAATGCGCGGGCTAATTCAAATTCAAAGTGTCATGCATGGGTGAGAGATATAAATGTAAAAGGGATTTTTATGGAAAGGAGAAACGACTGCACTGTGTGATCGATTGCCCGCCGGTCAAACCTGGTTATAATAGTGTCACACACGGGGTGAACCTCACACAAACCTATTTTCCTCCCGCGTAGTGTATTTAAAATGCGACTTTTGAAAAGGGACTATTTTTCTTTAAATGGCGCTAATCATTGTTTATCTTTGTTGCTGGGTGTTATGTTTGGAATCAAAATGTGCCTAAAAGATTCATCCAAATGTCTATCTTGCCTGTTTGGTAAAAATATAATCGAAAGTTACTTTAAAATGACCTAAACAAAGTGTACGACTTTCTTTTCTTGAGCACTTTACCATAATCGTATTGCGTCTCATCCCGGACAGTTTAAATTGACCATTTTGCGAGGTTTGAATCGAACTATATGATTGCATATTATTAATCAGGTGATAACATACTTACGGCTATCAGCATCGCCAGAAAGTGTCGCATGTGTGAAATAGATGACGTCATAATAAGAATTGATGCAGAGACTGGAAGCAACAATAATGAGGATAAAGTATGTCCGTTGAAGTACACGGTCGTCGAATCCAATCCGTCAGAGCCGGATACACCGGACTCCGATATGAAGGTAGAAAGAAGAGCTAACATTCACATTCAATCCCAACTCTTGCATGGGAGTTATACCCGATCCAATATTAAAATTCTTCTACTGACCAAGGTGTATTATATTTTCCCCATTACCCTGCTCTGCAAATGTGCTTGCCATGTAGAGAAGAATACTCATGTGTAGAAATCGGGTCACTCACCTCTAAACACAAATAATGCTTATGTTTTCCTTATTGAGCAGAGCCTTTCCATTGTAAAGTAGGTTTATTAACGCTTTCCAAGCGGCAGTCGTCTGCAAACGACAGTTCCAAAATTTCACAAAATATTTCAAAAATGTCAACATTATGGAATTTCATCATCATATTTGGAATCGCCATGAGAAATGCATTAAAATAAGTACAAACATGCTTAGTATTTGGTTCAGTAGTTCTTGAGATAAGACTTTGCAATTTAGGAATGGTTTCTGAAAAATCTGTTTAGTAATGGTCGCGTGAAAAGTGTTCATGAAGGTCACATTGTAGCTTCTTTTATATCATAGCCGCTTAGAAAAGCGCCAAATCGCTGTTTTTATCCAACATTAGTATGGGATTGATAACTTCCTGGTATGTGCGAAGTAATCGTCCTACAACTTCTTAAAGCTGGCCTCCACTTTGGGTAGTTCACCACAGACTAACTAGTCATACACCTGTTCACTTGATGACAGACTGTACAGAGTTAACATGGAGACATTGTAACCTTGTCAAATCCCCAAGAGGACTGGATGAAGCTCGAAACCCAGAGTGGTAGATCGCCTTTAACAATTGATTTGTCTCAAAGTAGATCCAATTACTTTTCTATTTTCCTTAGGAAATCACACACTCAATGATATGCTACTTAATATTGACAATCATAGCATGTTCAAGATCATATTATTATCAACTCCGTAAAAACCATATGATGCGTCTCATACAGTCATCAAAAAAAGTAACTATACAGGTAATAAATGGACTTTTAACTCTAAAAATATATATCCTACCTAAAAATATTAAATCATAAAGTTCTTGAGAAATTTATCTTATTTAATATGAGATATTGCACTCTAGGATCGGTTGAATATTAAAGAAGTGACATTCCAAAATGTAAGGTAAAGTCACAATTTCATTTTCACATTATTTTTTCATTTCAACACGGGGGAGAGTATGACAGGTAGCGTGTGTGTGGCGTATTGATCCATCGGAACAATACGGCCGACTGTCCAACGTGCGCAGGCATCCCCAATTGCACTATTGGTAATCGATAAGGTACCCATAGATGGGTCCGCGTGTAAAAATAAAAATGTGAAAATGAAAATCGGACTTCTCCTTACATTTGAGAGTGTCATTTCCTCAATAATCACCCGATCCTAGCGTGCAATATCTCATATTAAAGAAGATGAATTTTTCAACAACTTTATCATTTAATATTTTAAGGTGGGATATATGTTTTTAGAGTTAGAAGCCCATTTATTACCTGTATAGTTACTTTTTTGATGACTGTATTGCCCCTGAGTGTAAGAAGTAACAGCTAGGAGTTCCAAATGTGTCTTTTAAAGGCAGCCTAAGCCTAACATTGAGAAATGTTTGATTTTTTTTCTGCAGGAAATTACACAAAATGATGTTCTACTTAATATTGAAAATCGTGAGAAGAGAAAGCTTTTTGCAATTGACGGCAGAACATTTGCCACTATAAGACAACACCATCAGCATCTAATACCAAATGTAAGACGCTAAAAAAGGGGGACCTTAGTGAATTCCAAAGTAGATAGTAAATGTGTTATAAATAATCATTAAGCATATTTCGGACGGTTTTGTAGAAAACAAAAGGAATAAAAATGTCTGTTCTGACCATGCCATAAATAAAGTTAATCCACGGCTCAACCTCGATTATCAAATGTTACGTTCGTTATAAAGAAAATTGTAAATCTACCGAATGAAAGCACGCCCTCGCCGTTCGTGTCCGCCATATTTTTTAAAGGACTTTAGGCCTAATGCATGTGATTTTACATAGTACTTAACTCTACCTTTCCAGCTTGTAGCCAATGGTCTTGTATTTGCTCGAATGTCACCGGATCAAAAGCAAGAATTTGTTGAGTATCTTCAGGAATATCAATTCTGCGTCGGCATGTGTGGAGATGGCGCCAACGATTGCGGCGCCTTGAAGACTGCGCATGCGGGCATCTCGCTATCGGAAGCTGAAGCATCCGTGGCCTCGCCGTTTACCTCTAAAATTCAAAATATTTCCTGTGTGCCTATGTTAATTAAGTAAGTGAATATCTATTTTGAATAGGTTTGTAAAACAATACCTGTCCTCTTGTTTAAAATTTAGATTAATTGATTAACTGGCGCCAAGTATCTGCCGAAAGAATTAAAGATTCATGAGCTGTGTAAAACGTCTTATCCACTGGCAAGTATAAATTACAGATTGATTCTGTTTCCTCATTCGCCATGTATTTGATTTATTTGTGACTTTTGTCAGTGTCATTGCGCTTTATTCCGTTAAGACGGAATAAATCTAATTGTGGTCCTGGGACATGATGCGCTCATTGTAATATGAAAAGATTGTCTACGTGAGGTAGGTTTCATTCGCTTCCGGTCATGCCGAGGTATTGTAACCCAAATTATCCACGTTATCCAAATTACCCACGTTATTCCTGAATAAAGATGCGTAACTTGACAATTCTGTACTTAATGTAGGTATCTCCGTTTTTAAGACTACCACTCACATGGCGGGATTGATACAATAATAACACAATACGGTCTGTAGGAGTATTTTAAAATGTGAAAGTTTCTATTTCCCTTGTCTATTTATATACAGAGAGGGCCGCGCGGCTTTGGTGACGTCATTTTCTATGTTCAAGTATATGGCACTTTACAGTATGATACAATTCACTTCCGTGATGATTATCTACTCGGTAAGAAATCAAGGATAGCCAAAAATTGTGAACTTTTAAAGGGGCATTAAGAGATATGGTGGAGGCAGCGCCCTCAATTACAAAAATATATGATGAAATCTGGGATTCGAATATTTTTACAATTGTATTACATGTATGAACTTACACCTATAAGGATTAAGAAAAATTTAAAACATTGTTTTAATCAAAGTTTTGCTGGGTGTTTTTTTAGTACAACAACAATAATTTTAAATGTTCATCTTGAATTCTGAAGTAAATTAATTAAAATTAAAAAAATTTAACATGACATTTTGTCCCTTTAAGCTATTTTCCATCATATTGGCTCAAGTAACTAGTTTAGTTACATGCTGCAGCGTGTACATGCTTCAGCGTAGATTCAAGTTGATAAAACATTCTCTATTGGTGATATAACCCTTTATTCGCGTTTTCAAAGATGTTAACAACTGTGTGTGTCTGAGTGCCACCACACACTTCACCCGGGCAGCAAAGCTTTATAGTGCTATGTAGATATTGCAGAATCTATGCAAATCTTTAAATTAATTGAAAGCAGGGTAGGTTTAGAATTTACTGGAATCGGTCACTCACGGCCTTAGTACACTGATTTCGAACGGCAAAGCCGTGAGGGACCAGGATAATTCAATGTACGTTTTATGACTCCTAAGGGAGCCTCCATGCAAAGAAAGTTACCAAACGAAACAAATACTCTTCGTTTAATCATGGAAGTACATACTGTTCTGACGTTTCTATAGTTTCCTTGAGTTTCCTCTTTATTTAAAATGTTCTGGTAAATAAATATTCACAATTTAATTAGTGCAACGCTTCTATAGTTTACCAGCAAGGAACACCCCATGATGATAGCACGCGTTAGTGTCCATCAATTTGTATGACATCTAAGGGTGCCGCCCTAATCCCAACCGTTAGAATTGCTACGTTGGTTTACGAGGTGCACGGAATAGTATATGTTGGGCCCTTGTATTAAAATGTAAAAATGATCTGGATGGTAAATGGGGACCTTCCCGTCCTTTTGCTTGGCCAGGTTTGGTGGATTTATCAGGTCGCTGCGGGGACAGGTCGCTGCGGGGACAGGTCGCTGCGGGGACGGGCCTTCGGCCTGTCCCCTTCGCGTCTGCCGACATCAGCGACCGATATCAGTTCTAGGTAGGTTTAGATATTTTTGGACTTATTTCAGCAAACTATTGGCATTGAAAAAACTCCCTCCCCTTAACCCTAACACTCCCGGTGGATTTTCCAACGAAATTTTTTTCAAGCAAAAAAACCACACACAACAAGAGGTGCCACGCCCCGGGGTTTGAACCCACGACCTCTCGGTTACAAGTCGAACGCTCTACCAACTGAGCCACGGGGGGAGCTATGCTGGGCGAGTGTATTCGCCCAGCTATGTAGCCCGGGGCCATTATTTCACCCAAAAACCTCAGCGCCACGTGGAACCGACAGGCTGGGAAATGGGATTTCATGGGGTGCGGGGCTGTAAGGGTTAATCAAGGTGAAATTAGAGAAAAAAGTGAAAATTAAAAAGAAGAAAAAAATCGTTCCTTAACCCTAACACTCCCGGTGGATTTTCCAACGAAATTTGTTTCAAGCAAAAAACACACACACAACAAGAGGTGCCACGCCTCGGGGTTTGAAGCCACGACCTCTCGGTTACAAGTCGAACGCTCTACCAACTGAGCCACGGGGGAGCTATGCTGGGCGAGTGTATTCGCCCGGCTATGTAGCCCGGGGCCATTATTTCACCCAAAAACCTCAGCGCCACGTGGAACCGACAGGCTGGGAAATGGGATTTCATGGGATGCGGGGCTGTAAGGGTTAATCAAGGTGAAATTAGAGAAAAAAGTGAAAATTAAAAAGAAGAAAAAAAATCGTTCCTTAACCCTAACACTCCCGGTGGATTTTCCAACGAATTTTTTTTCAAGCAAAAAAAACACACACAACAAGAGGTGCCACGCCCCGGGGTTTGAACCCACGACCTCTCGGTTACAAGTCGAACGCTCTACCAACTGAGCCACGGGGGGAGCTATGCTGGGCGAGTGTATTCGCCCGGCTATGTAGCCCGGGGCCATTATTTCACCCAAAAAACTCAGCGCCACGTGGAACCGACAGGCTGGAAAATGGGATTTCATGGGGTGCGGGGCTGTAAGGGTTAATCAAGGTGAAATTAGAGAAAAAAGTGAAAATTAAAAAGAAGAAAAAAAATCGTTCCTTAACCCTAACACTCCCGGTGGATTTTCCAACGAAAAATTTTCAAGCAAAAAAAACACACACAACAAGAGGTGCCACGCCCCGGGGTTTGAACCCACGACCTCTCGGTTACAAGTCGAACGCTCTACCAACTGAGCCACGGGGGGAGCTATGCTGGGCGAGTGTATTCGCCCGGCTATGTAGCCCGGGGCCATTATTTCACCCAAAAACCTCAGCGCCACGTGGAACCGACAGGCTGGAAAATGGGATTTCATGGGGTGCGGGGCTGTAAGGGTTAATCAAGGTGAAATTAGAGAAAAAAGTGAAAATTAAAAAGAAGAAAAAAAATCGTTCCTTAACCCTAACACTCCCGGTGGATTTTCCAACGAAAAATTTTCAAGCAAAAAAAACACACACAACAAGAGGTGCCAGGCCCCGGGGTTTGAACCCACGACCTCTCGGTTACAAGTCGAACGCTCTACCAACTGAGCCCCGGGGGGAGCTATGCTGGGCGAGTGTATTCGCCCGGCTATGTAGCCCGGGGCCATTATTTCACCCAAAAACCTCAGCGCCACGTGGAACCGACAGGCTGGAAAATGGGATTTCATGGGGTGCGGGGCTGTAAGGGTTAATCAAGGTGAAATTAGAGAAAAAAGTGAAAATTAAAAAGAAGAAAAAAAATCGTTCCTTAACCCTAACACTCCCGGTGGATTTTCCAACGAAAATTTTTCAAGCAAAAAAAACACACACAACAAGAGGTGCCACGCCCCGGGGTTTGAACCCACGACCTCTCGGTTACAAGTCGAACGCTCTACCAACTGAGCCACGGGGGGAGCTATGCTGGGCGAGTGTATTCGCCCGGCTATGTAGCCCGGGGCCATTATTTCACCCAAAACCTCAGCGCCACGTGGAACCGACAGGCTGGGAAATGGGATTTCATGGGGTGCGGGGTTGTAAGGGTTAAAACTGAAGTCTTTCCTCTAAAGGTCAAAAATGCCGAATCTGTATCCCCTGCGCAATTCTCGCGGCTTTCGTTCGTTTTAAAGGCAGCGCAAAGGTCCCCTCTGGCTAGTTCAACCATGGTGAACTGGATTAGCCTACACCTGTTCATTTGATGACAGATGGAATACAGTTAAGATGGAGAAATCTCAACCTTGAGATATTCCCAAATGATCTGGCTGGTAATAGTGGACCTAAGGGTTTAAGTAAAATCAGCAGGTACACATTTCGTTCCAAATCCAACTGAACTTCACGAACGTGGGAGACGTCCTCGATAACCATATCAAATAATTTCAACCACATACAATTGTATATGTAACAAAGATGATTTATTATGCACTCCAGCATGCTTCACTTTCATCACATTTCCACTGGTTTCTCTGTCACCAGTGTCTACTGGTTCCCATTGATATTATATTGCCGCAGAAAGGCGTATAATGCTGTTAAACGAGGGTCTTTGAAAAAATCCTGCTGCAAGTAGTATAATTAATGATACTTGAATTCAGTCCAGTCGTGTTTTTCTTAAAGACCCTTTATTTTTTGAATAACACATGCACATTTTTAGTTGGGAATAGCTGTGGAAGTCAGACGCGCGCCCTGCAGCTAGCTGTATAAGCGTTGCACTGTTTATTTGAGGGGGGGGGGGGGGGGGGTGGGGTGGGGTGGGGGGGGGGAAGCACTGTTGGCACTTGTAGTAGTGGTTGTGCTAACTGCTAAGCATGCTGGACTGCACAAGAAATCTTCTTTGTTTGTATATTGAACATAATATTGATATACATACATGATTGTTTTCTGACGACGTTTGACATAAACTAAATCAACACTTGTTGGCGTCTCGAGTTAAAAAACATGTTTATTCTGCGTAAGATCAGTGTTGTTAATCAAATTCAATAATGATAGCTCAAGTAGGAGGTTTATTTGCTCTTTTCACCCAATCATAGCATTGTTCTATTTATTTAACAGTACGACTGAAAACTACCCGAAACATTTTTTGATAAAGCAGTAATTCCGTATAATGTGGTGTTTGCATAGTGAAAAGGAACTTTACCAAGAAATCTTACATAGACCTAAAAATATCACTTTTGCATCCGTTCAAGGAGTCATAACCATGACCTTTCTCACCACTGCAAAAGACTACCCTACTAAGTGAAGGACTATCATGTGCGTAGGAAAATCTTAAGAGTTTTCAAGCTGACCCCGCGGCTCTATTTGGTAGGAGCTAGACTACCACGCAGGCACCACGGGTTCGATTCCCGGGGACGGCCGTACTCCTAATGTGACTTTTTTTTTCTTCCCCTGAAAATGTTATTCCCCAAAACACGCCTTGTAACGTAACGATGTATTTATGATGCAGTATGATGACCGTAAAATGGAATTGATACACAATTCAAAGGATTTTCCGGGGAATTTTCTTCATGGAGAGCGCCATCAGCATCGTATTGTTTTACGCATGAATATTCCTCTTAATTAAAACAATATTATGTGATCTTTTTCAAACTTCTACACATACAGGGTGTCTCAATAAAAACCGTTACCCAACTTATTGACCATGAACTTCTAAAAATTGGTGTAACAATTGTATACATCTTGATAGACTAAACGCTTAGCTTTCATATGCCGTTTATTTCATCTAATTTGGTTTTGTAAATCCTGAGATATGATCAATTAACTAAAGCTACCTAAAATCAACGTTGTGCCACTTTTACAGAAAGAATGCTTAAGGGCGTGTTCACACTATAGCTTTTTCCTCAACCCGGGTCGGACCCGGGTCGAACCCGGATTGATCGATAATTCATTTTCTGTTCACACTAGAGCGCTATGTATATATGTCAAACTCTGTTTGTTGCAAGTGTTGGCTGTGGTTTTTTCTTCTTTTAGCTGGATATTTAAGCTTTATCTCAAACTGTTTTTAAGCTAAAAAGTTTATGAAATACGTATGTAGGGATTCTGTACGCCGGTCTGAAACAAAATATCTGGTGCAGAACATAACATGCAATCTATATTCTAAACACTGGCAAATCCAAAGAAAGATTTGGGTTCCAGACTTGTTGTTATGTGTTTCAGTATATATTGGCGTAAATATTCTTATTGTGGATCATTGAGTTCAAACTAATTTGAGAGCGTGCGAAGCAAAGCTGAAAACTGACGTAAACAACTTCGGTCAGAGGTTAGCAGTCAGGTTTGCAACCCGGGTCGAACAGCAATTTCTGTTCACACTACAGTCGACCCGGGTTGAACCCGGGTTGAACCCGGGTTCTACCCTTCACTTTCGCAGGGTTGTAATTTTCGACCCGGGTCGGTTTTTTGAGCCTATTTTTCTGTTCACACTAGACTTCAACCCGGGTTCGACCCGGGTCCGACCCGGGTCGTGGAGAAAACTAGCTATAGTGTGAACACGCCCTAAGATAAGCATTAAAACCCTCGTCCTCCTAAGGGAGGGTGGTCGCCGATTGCGCTAAAACAGTGACCTAGGGCGTCTAGGTGATCGCTTTTACATCCTCTGCGCTCATTTCGTGTCAAAAAAGTGTCCCATGTAAAACATGATTTGAATGCAATTGAAAAATATAAAATTGTATATCAAATAGTAATAATCTTGTTCAGCAATATTTAATGTGTCATAGGAATTTGTTTCTATCCATTTTGGAGCTTTTGTTATCAAATGATGGAAAATCTATTCAGGCATGTCAAATTCAGCTAAGGCCACTTTTCTTGTGCATATAATTCTTTTATTAGGATCATCATTCAGTGTGTAATTGAACGTAATCAATAAAATCAATAATAATCTAACTGGTACATTTTGATAGTTAGTTCAATTTAAGCAAAAAAACATATCCATGAAAACCACAGAATATTTGAATATTAGATGTATTTTACACAATACATTGATGTATTCTATAGATGAGGTGACCGTTGTTTACATTTAGGACGCCCTCTGTTGATTTGAGACAAAACACACCGGGCAAGAGTTCCTATAGTTTACATAGGCCAGATCAGGTTTTCTAACTAGATTGTGGTGTCACAGCAAATTGTTATCAAAACTGTCTTTAAACTTGCTTAGGAATGCTATAAGCTATCGCATTTCACACAAAAAATTAAAAATAAATGAGTTTTACAATTCATTAGAAAGAAATTTCATGTTGTCTTCATTAACTTTACTGTATATTCTGCCTGGAGGGAATCAACAGAGGGTGTCCCATTTGTAAATACACGACGTCACCGGTCACACCATCTATAAATCATCACTGTAACCATTTGAAAACCTCAGTTGAAAATCCAATTCCTGTCCATAAGTAGCCAAAGTGGTACTCGCACTCTTGTTACTGAATTGGTCATATCTCAGGAGTTAAGGTGAAATTTAATGGTGTATTGATAGAGGACTTATAGGGCTTACCAAGAGCCCATTCTTTTCTTTTTGTCCTTCGTTGGACATTTGTTTGACATGGCCTGTCTTTTCCGTAAACAAAACACCACAGAACTTTACTAAAATCATCTGCTTCCAATTTAAGGAATCGTTCAACATTTGTTTTCTAATTAATTTTCATCATTAAAGCATTCCGTTCACACGTGTACAGTTGCGATCGTAACCGGAACACTGTAAATCATATATCGTCAACACGATGTCAAACAATGGAATTATATTTACGAACGAAGAAACACTATTGCTCTGTAACTTAAATATGCATATATATATATATATATTAGTGTTTATGTTTATAAATGTAATTTGCCATGTTTGACCACCAACATAATTGCATTTAGAGGAAAAAATCAAGCGTAAATAGGGAGGTAAGCTACCTCCCTAGTAGTAGTTATGCTCTAACTGTAGCATAACTTACTAATGATGTAATTCTTAGAGCATAACTGGCGAGTAACACCAGCATAGTAACTAGCGAGGTAAATATCCACATTAACCAGCATCGTCCCCTTACCAAATTAAATGTCGCATGCGTCAAATGTGTGTAGCCTACATGTATCAAACAGCAATTATATTGACACGAATGGTGTTCCGTAGAATTATAAAAATGTGTCGTCAGTCGCTACGTCAAGCGTTGATTTAAATAACATGAATAATGCAACACGTCACACCACCTCCAGTAGAGCAAAGAAATCTGTGAATATGACGCCATTTGTTGTGTTCGAACATTTCAAATTTTATTACCATTCTTTCAAAAAATAAGGGCCATAATTACATTATAAACACATTTTCAAATATGTATAAAACATAACAGGCAAATTGTTGAATAATTGACCGTATATACAAATAAACACGTTGTCATCAGCAGTGTTCAGTGATCATTCCATATTGACAGGTTATTAGCATATTTTAATATTATTTTTAACGCAGATTTCATCGACTCTTAGCGATCTTATGTTCCACTATATTGACATCTATTTATGCACGTTGACAGTTCTTTTAAGTAAGTGTTTTACAAATTACGGTAATATGTTGAGTGCTATTTGTTTAGGATATCTGACCGCATATAACACCGGGGAGTTTTCTAAGGTTTCACACCACCAAATACATCTCCCATAGGTTTACACGTGAAATGCCCAATTTTAAAATGGATATTTCTCGACGTTATAGGAAACTGGTATCTTGAAATTTGGTTTTAATTTAAAGATAAAAGCCATGTCTACTAACTCAACAACACATGTATGGGGGGTAACCGGCATTTTGTTGAGCTAGAGCCTTTTCAAAAAGTAGGAGTTAGGTTTTCCTGGTCACACGCAATTGTTGATTTAGATGATGGCGTCAGCTACCGGAAATGACCTGAACACAAATGTCTCTGTTAAAATATTAAAAAATCATCATTTCATCAATTTTTTTGTACCTGAAGAACAGTTATGTGTCTGTCAAATATCACACTATAATTAATTTCGCCATAACATGTAATAGATACCCTAATTTTAAACTGTATTTAGAATAGGTCTCCCGTTTCGGCATAGAAACGGGCCTGTTTTGGAATATTGCCTCACCCTTTGAGGCAATATTCCAAAACAGGACCAGAGTAGTGGTGTGAAACCCTAAAAAATGAAGGTGCATCGTAAACACGTTAAATCACTTAACTTGTTTTATTGACAAAAGCTAATTCGTGGGATTTTTCATATTAGAGATATTTATATCATGAAAAAGCTGGAACTGTGCTGATTACAGAACTGTTTCGATCATTTTTCTACGATTACTACAAAAAAAGTTATGAGTGAATGATGATTGTGATGTCATAAAAAGGCTACAAAACAAGAAATCATGAAAACAGGCCAAAAAAGATACATATTTCAATAGAATAACATTAAAAGGTTAATAAGAAAAGTGATTTAGGTAAGTTTTTGAAGGTGAAATTTCATAAAAGATGATGACACAAAGTATTGGAAATTAATTTTCTTAAAAAATCTTTATTTTTTTTAATTTTTTTTTTTATTATTGTTTTTATCATTTTACCTATAATTCCTAGTTCATATTTTGAGACATCCGACGGGTTTTCACAGATCGCATCATGATCTCCTATTATTTTTGACTAACTTAGAATATTTGCCCCTTGCTAGCCTTCTCCAGCCTTCCAGCCGGCCCTTCACCCTAACACACTACCCAGTTATATTCTCGCCTTGATGCAACATACTTATACACGATGTTCTTGTGACTCCAGCAAAAATTAACGTCTTACAGGGTTAGTCAAAAAGAAGTTGTACGGGAATGAATGTTTGTTTAAAAATCGACCAAACAAATTCGACAACCAATGGGGCACTTATAGTGGATAGATTTTTAAGAGGATTAAGCGTTCCGTGGACAGCTAAAAAAGGGGTTCTTTTATCAAAACAGGCATAGCTCCTGATATAATTGATCGATTTCAATGATTCCTTTTGTCATATGAGCGGAATAAGTTGCTCTTTGAATACATGCCTCATTGGTTTGTCAAATTTGTTTGGTCTATTTTTAAACAAATATTCATTCCAGTACAACTTCTTTTTGACTCACCCTGTATTTCATTGTTATTACCAGTGAGCAGAGGAGAGGCTTATGATAGATTGTCACTGAAGAAACCGCTCTCGAAACTGATGAAGGCACCGGTCATTTTCTCCATGGCCATACACATTGCTGTTCAGGCTGCATTTCAAGTTGCCATTTTTATACTTGTGCAAGTGGAACCATGGTATGATACTCGTTATTGTTTATATGTTTGTTTGTTTTTTTGTTTTTTGTAATGTATATGATACTGACCAATTTAAACAATGTATCATACCAGTGTTGCAGAGCCAGTGTTGTATAGATTGAACGCCTCGTAAACTGTAGATGACATTCTGGGACCGCGCAGTGAAATTGAAAATGTACTCGCACGGGTGCAAAAATGCTTTTCTGAACTGGCGCTGACAAAAAGATAGATAATGTACATCAATTAACTATAGTCAAGATTAACCATAAAGATTTAGAATTATGTAAAATAAAATTTCACCTTAGTGTGATGAGCAAAATCTGAAATATAATGGTGCTGACTCTGTCTTGCTATACTATATTTGGCTTCCTCTAGACAGTGACGTAACTTAACATCTTTCTCCTTTAAATATCTTCCGCCTTTTAACGGTTCGTATGTATACGCCAGTGCCGCGAGTAGGCGCGCGCGTTATGTGCTGCAATTACTAGAATACGCGGTTACGTCACTGTCTCGTGATGGCCAAATAGACTATAGGGAATTGTTAACCTAATGCGAAGGTATTTCCTATTTTACAGGTTTACACCATTAGTTCCGCTTCCAGACAGCAAAAACAACAAATGCTATGAGACGACATCGGTGTTTCTACTTTCATGTTTTCAGTACATCACTATGGCGTTCGTATTCACGCCAAGAGTGCCGTTTAGGCAACCGATTTACAAACAGCGTAAGTCATACATTTTTACCGGTTTTATGAAACTATTGAAATGTCTCAATCGGATACTTTTTCAATTCAAATGAGTACAGAGTGATTGCCTATTCCAGTGTACACTATCTTTTAATCACGGAGCATGCTGAGTCGATTCCAGACTTTTCATTACATTACATAGGCCTACCCATTACTTTAATTCAAACTTCAGGTCGTGTCCCTCCAGATTAACCTTCTAGGTACACTAACATAACCATGATATCAGCACTTCCTTTATACAAATGCCTCTAATAATAGCGATTCTACGCCGTGGCCTTGTTACGAATGTACCTCGTTTTGAATATATTCCATTTAGTGTCAAAACACTAATTGAATATGCTCTCCTAATTTCGGTGTAAATTTCAACTATTCGTAGAGGATATTTCGCAATGAATAGGGTATTATAATGGTATTACAGTAGCAATAATAACATTGTATGAAATATTGAATAATGCAATATTCGCGGAAACCCTTTTAAGAAACTCTTGTGTGTCAAGTGTTAGAACTTGACATACAAGATACATGTACTATGGTATTTATGTAACTGAATGGCATTATCGTTTCCATAACAGCATTATATATCTGTGCACTTGTAGCTGTAGCTCTGTGACTACGATATTATTATATTTTCCATTACAGCATTATATTCCTGTGCACTTGTAGCTGTAGCTGTGACTACGATATTATTATCTTTTCCATTACAGCATTATATTCCTGTGCACTTGTAGCTGTAGCTGTGACTACGATACTATTATCTTTTCCATTACAGCATTATATTCCTGTGCACTTGTAGCTGTAGCTGTGACTACGATATTATTATCTTTTCCATTACAGCATTATATTCCTGTGCACTTGTAGCCGTAGCTGTGACTACGATATTATTAGTCATGGTTGCACCTCCACATATTGAGAAAATATTAAAGGTATGTATGCACTTTAGATGTCCCTAAATACATGCCAGATTCACTGCACCATGAGCTGGGTCATTAGGTGTATTGACTTTTCGCCCGTTGGTTTTTATTGACATAAATCCTTATAGACAACAATTTACAAAGGAATTGGGCGGAGTAGTTTTTGTGAGATATGTCGAATTTTTCGGCCGTTTTAGTGAGAATCGATTACCTCGATCATGGTGTGTGGTTTGTGCCATGTAGTTCGGAAGAGTGTACTTTAGGACTCATATACTGGAATACCAATATCGTTCGATACAAGCGCATACAATTCCTCGGTCGATGCTGGTACACTCTAATTATTCTAGTATAGGGTGATACTGTTACACTCATATTGTCATGATTGTGTTCCAGTATCCACAATAACTGGGGCATTTTAATGTGTTCGTATTGACTGATATTAGCCAATTGTACCAGTATATCGAAGATACTGACCTATCAAAATGTTCAAGAATAGAACGATATTGGTGAATTATGTTCTAATATCGAACAATATCGGTACTGGGACATTTTATGTAGCAGTAGCGATATTGGTCTACAATTTGTGTACCAGTATTGAACGATAATGGATGTTCCAGTATCGGATTTACTACGTTCCCGAATCTGGTACCTTAAGTACACTTTTTGCAATATTTCTAACCCATAATTAGTGAATTAGTGGCAATGGGCATCTTTCCCGCTAACTTGTTTACTAATACTAACGAAGCATTTCGGTGTGTCTTCAAGAGGGTTTCAGTAACTGAACATTAGGTTTTTTTCTGATATGTATAGTGTTTATATTCGCGTTTCGATGGCAAGTAATTTTTTCTCTCGTGAGAAGCGCCTTTAGTAGTGTAAGGGGCCATATCCAAACTCTCAAGTGATTTTATAGCGTTTTAATACCGATTTTACCCCGGTATTAAAACGGTATTTTTTTCTATTGTTAAAAGCATCGGAAAAAGATCGGTGATTAACTAGAGCACTGGTCAGCTTAATAACACAACCTTCCTCGCGCTTTCATCTGTCTGCTTCACTAATAGAGCCATCGAGAGTACTACAATAGTTCTATTGTTAACGCCAGATAAGTAGAGAAGGGGAGAGAGGCGGCTCTAGTTAATCACCGATCTTTTTCCGATGCTTTTAACAATAGAAAAAAATACCGTTTTAATACCGGGGTAAAATCGGTATAAAAACGCTATAAAATCACTTGAGAGTTTGGATATGGCCCCTAACGTACCTTTGGATATTTGTATTAACTTTGTGCACATTACGACGCCATCGTACAAAGGTGTGGCATTAAAAAAGCTGTAAACATTAAATGAAATCAATTAATATATAGGTTTCATTGTATGCCCTATATATCATGAATATAGCCTGTTTCTTTGAACTAGTTCCGAGTTGATATTTTGGTATTCATGCCCGCAAACAACTGGCAGAAAGGGTCGATTATTGCTCCCGTCCTCCATAAATGCCTTGACTGACAGAATTCCCTTCGTCGAGTATATACTGACATTCAAACATCTTTACTTTAAGGGGTGTGTGGACTCTCAAGTACAGCCTCCGTAAAACTGCCGTAACTTCTTCAATATTTATTTAATCTTTATAAACGTTACAGTTTTTTGCACAAAAGGGTTCAATGAATCCAACCATGATAATGAAATTGACCATTTTGGAAAAAATTATAAAAAACATGTTTTTGACCCATTTTAGGTTTGGAAAAGATAACTCAAAATATATTTTGTCAAATGTTGTCATACTAGTTTTATGATAATCTTGATAACATTCCCCCCAGGAGCATTTTTTTTTTTTAATATATATATTTAATTTTTTTTGAGTTATAGACCAAAATGTGCCAAAAAATGTTATTTTTTTCCAAAAAAATGTGATTTTCATGATTTTGGCAGTAAAAACAATCATATTTCTTACTCATTGAACCCTTTTGTGCAAAAAACTGTATACGTTTATAAAGATTAAATGAATATTGAAGAAGTTACGGCAGTTTTACGGAGGATGTACCTGAGAGTCCATAACCCCCTTAAGTTGACTCAATCTAGTTATCAATCTAGTGATTTTAAACCCTGATATCTCATTGTCATCCGTATTTAGGTAGTTTAACAGTTTTATACAGGTTTTACAAATAAAGTCAGAAGATCTTGTATCAAATAAGTAGGTTACAGAATTATTGGACATTATTCTTTAACAACTACCCAAAACATTGCTCTGTAATCCAATAATAAGTCAAATTGTTACACGTTAGGAGATTAACGTCAGAAAATTCCTTCAACGTATAAATAAAAGATATTTTCTTCTCAACAGTTTACCTTACGCTACCCTCAAATGTGCAGTCATACCAAATTGGGATTGTTATCAAATCATTTTGGCAAACAGGATACCTCTACTTAGCCCACGTATTATTCTATATAAATTTGTTTTACAAATGAGTGAGTGAGATGTCGAGTGCAATTGATATTTGCATAATGATAAAAAAATCAAAGAAGATTTTATTCTCAGTTATTTACTTCTTTCGTGACATGAATAATTGTTTTCTCACTCTAATTTCTACCCACGATTAAAGTAATCGACTGATAAATAAGCTGACCGCGTTTTACGCCATTCCAATGCGATTTACACACAGTAAATTGGTTTTGATAAATGGCAATTATAATCACACCAATTGTCAAAATGTTCCTGAAATATTAATTCTTTAACTCTGGGATAAGCAGTTAATCTTCTGATACGAAAGTGTCAAATGAAAAGACAAATCAGAATACTTGCACCACCAGTAAACCTTCAAGAAGTGGAGGCATGTGTCAGAACCGAAGTGACATCCCTACGCCGCAACCATGGCAACAGGGGAATTGTTAGACGAACTGTTCGCAACTTGTTGGACAGGGCACACTCATGTCTGCAGCAAAATGGTGGCCATGTCAAAGGAAGGCTTCATTAAAAAACAACTTAATATCAGCAAACAACTACCACTTATTTCTATTTTAAATTGCCAGGAAGCCAATATTTTAGTTTATGTCTTACAAAAAAACATTTAACAGAAAACCGTAACTCAGACCGTATAATTTGTGAACCTAATATGGCAAATATTTTCCTTCACAAATGTGAATGACTTTTAAGCATGTTATGTGCAATTATCAAGACACAAAATGTCTTCAGAACATTTTATTTGTGCTATATGTATGTGAAGTATTATCATCTAAACTATTTATTTCTACAATGTTTTACATGTTTTACCACAGTTGACTCATTTAATATACCAAGAACAACTGTGTAAATCCCATTGGAATGGAGAAAGACGTAGACAGTTTACCAAAGGTGTCACAGTTTGCTTATTTTTCAGTCGATTACTTTAATTTTTTGGAAGGATAAACTAGATTAACAACGCTTTGATACAGGCTACACAAATTCCATGGTTCAATGCACGCATCAAGGTCAAATGGTCGTTTCAAATCGTACACAATGTCTTTGGATTCACCCTGTATAACTCATTAACAAAGTTCAAAGTACTCATGAAAATAAATCACAATTCAAAAGTTCCCATGTTAGTAAAGATTCAACAAAATCAATATTCATGATTATCAGCTATTATTTGTACAACGATGTTAGTAAAGATTCAACAAAATCAATATTCATGATTATCAGCTATTATTTGTATAACGACGGGGGAATGCTAACACTTTCCACGCGGTCGGCGTCTGCAGACGACATTCCAACATTTCATAAAATGTTTCAAAAATGTCAAAATTATTAAATGTCATTATCATATTTGGAATCACCGTAAATAATGCATTGAAATAAGTACAATCATGCCTAGCATTGAGATAGACTTTAAAAATTGGGATTTTGTTGTTGTTGTTCTGCGTATTTTGACACCTCGATTGTCGAGTTACGATGTTGCGGAGCGGAGTTATTGTCATTTTAATGGTCGTAGGTCCAGTTCAGAGAATGATCAGGTTTATGCTTTACACACGTGTATAAAATGCTTCTCATATGGATGATTGTCACTTTTGAAACTGGACCTACGAGGCTACGACCATTGAAATGCAAATAAACTCCACTCCGCAACATCGTATCTCATCAATCGAGGTGTCAAAATATGCAGAACAAAATTATGCACTGTTTTTTTTTGCTTCAATTAATCCATACCCTTTCGGGCCGTTAATTATTGGCTCATTTTTAAGTGTCTCGATACTTTTTGTGATGAGTATATATATAAACATTGTGAGAATACTACTATGTGGTCCTAACTTTGTATGTAGAACATAAAAAAGTCAATCACATCAAACCCTGTGTCATTGGAGTCATTTGGGGTTATTATTTGCCGTACAAACTTGGATGCATCAGTAATAATGCTCACCAAAGACAAGCCCAGTAAATTAAAGTTATGTCATTTTATCAAAGAAAGTTACTTGCAAATTATGTCATTGAGTCAAGGTTCAAACAGTTTAATATCTGGTGGTTGGTGTGGGGGGGGGGGGGGTCTTCACTTTTTGCATTATTTTACTGACTTTGTACTACTGCTACCAACTTTATATACAGATCCAACACTTACCGGATTATCTATTCAAAGCGGAAATAATTGGCATTGCTGCCTTACATCTTATTATCGCTTGTTTTATAGAGGTAAGAATAGCCAGTTAGCATAATTCTGATTTGTGAATTAATATCAAATGAGCCGTGGTTCCCTGGAGCCATACACTGAATAAAGCGTGACGCTAATGTAGCGTGTAAAGATACCAACCTATCCTTTACTGTACAGGGCGGACTATGGCTCCAGGGGACTATGTGTCCTACTATTCCTGACTGACAGGTCTGTTTGGACATTTGGGTTAAGGGAAACAGTAATTGTATATAATGTACACCTGTAACTTACGAAGCAACTTTAAATGATAGCCTGTTGAGATTTTAAAATTGACAAGTCATATATGGGGGTAAGTAGGGGTCATTGACCTATACAAGGGTAAAATTGAAGATGTACTCTGATCTTGATCGGATTTGTTGTATATTATGTCATTCAATAATACAACAAGAAAAAAGTCAAGCATGACCTAGGGGTCAAAGGTCGGTCACACAGGGGTCACTAGGGCAAAAACAAGATTTTCACTCAAAACGCCTTTGCAATTTAGTGAAATGACCCAGGATCATCAGAATCAGTCAACATATTCCTTATGACTGTACGCATATATAATAGTTAGGTTTTTAAAATGCAAAATTGTTTGGGGTCACTAGATGTCAAAATGTAAATTTTCAATCCGTTCACTTAAAATGTCTCAGAAAATGACTGATGACCGTCATAATTGGTCAACAGAATCCTTGGGTACATGCACACATAGGGTGTTCAGCGATTAAAAGTGACATATCATACGGGACACTAGGGGTCATTGACCTATACAGGGAGAAAATTGAAGACATGCTCCAATTTGAACCGGACTTGTTTCATCTTGTTTGATTTGATAAGACAAAAAACCATACCATACGTGTTTGCACGGTACCTGCCACATAACACTTGGGTAACATTCTGTTAAAGTGTTGACGGTCTCATAACGTCTCCGTAACATCCTATTAACATCATATTACCGTTTCCTCGCAATTGTACCGTCTCAAAACTCCTGCCGGGCGCGGGTGGCCGGCAAAGTTCTTGGAAGTGTTCAACAGACGGGAAACGGCCTCACAGAGTGCCACCGTCCGCAACCTTTTTCACGCGGTGAGGGGCCGCCCAAGTCACACGGATACATGTGAAGGCCCATTATGAGGTAACCTGTGCAATCATTACCGTCCACGGACCGCCCACTAACTTTTAATAAATGCACACGCGCGTTTGCCTCCAGCAAAGGAATCTGAAAGCAAGAATAATTTGTGATCTCTTTTATGTTTTTCTCTCAGTATTTTGTGGTACCGAACGAGACGATAATGAAGTATGTGAGCTGCAGTTTCTGTCGACAGAGGAAGAAGGACAAATACGTACACCTTGAGATGAATGCTATGAGCGAGCAGAAGTCGGACTGTTAAAGTTTGGACTTGAGATATGAATTACGCACCCGTGGAAGAAATAATTTTGGGTACACGGCACATCATCCCTGGTCAAAGAGAGACACACGCGGGCGCCCTCCGATCAGCTCACTGCGCATACTAGGGGGGGGGGGGGGGGGGGTGGGGGTACCGCGCCATTTTGTCCCGAAGCAATGGTTATGACGTCATATTTTTGTCGATTTTCAGAACTTGGATTTACGTGCAAAAAATATGCCCTTGGCATCATACTTTCACAGGTGTGCAGTTCATTTTAAATTTCAGATGTTCTATAATGGATGGTTTTCTAAACAATTCGAGAAAGAAAATCGAGCTGCACACCTCAGAATTGCCAAAAAAAGCTTTAAACAAGTCCACTTTTTGTGCCTTTGAACAGAGTGTCTGTCGGGAATGTAGAATTATAACACAGTGCATTATTCCATGACCCCGGTCCAATTAATAAAATTAGATATTAATAAATTATTCGCCAACATCTTGTTAAATTAGCACGGGTGTAGTGGATGGAACGTTGACATGAGGATCGAAAGGTTGTGAGTTCGAGCCCCATTATGGTCACTTTTGTTTTATATGCGGGATCTTGCCGCTGGATTTGTTTGGCCTGCCGGCATCATCTGTATGCGTGCCCACACGGCCAGCGCTGCTGTCGTTGACCATATACATTAAATTACGCCATTTTGTGTTCGAAAATTTCAACGTTTTTTACCGTTCTTTCAAAAATAAGGAGTATAATCACATTACAAACACATTTTGTGCAAGAGAAACACACACATTTGGCAAAAATGGCACAATAAAAATCCGTTCGTTATAAATAAATGAATATGGTTAGGCCTAAATAATAAAACTATCACAATTATACTCGTGGATCTCTGTGGCGTGCATAGGTTGGCCATGTCGTTGGCAATCGGCAATCACGGGTTCGATTTTCGAATATTCCTTGTTATCCTTTTATTTTTCTATTTTTTAAACTTGATGGTGGATTAATGTAACATCCTTGTTATATCATATTTTATCAATTATAAAGGCCGCCCATGCGTTTATAGTTTTCTTTTTATTCATTTATCTATCATAAATTTATCTCTTGATTTATTTAACTTTGTATCTAAACAATTAAAATGCGTACCGTAAACAATTATATTATTGCTCGATAAATAAGTGATTTAACTTGAGTTCAGTTTGATTAATATGATATCAAAACTTGTTGTAAAACCATTTTACCAGTGTGCCCAACAATTTCTCCTTTGCACACTTTATTTATACATTCAGAGATGTCATTTTTAGCTTGTTATAGCTAGGCTAATAATATACAATTATAAGCAAGTTTGCGACCTCTTTGATTTTAGGCTGGTAACACAATCCCACAGTGCATTTCGTTAAAACAGTGTAAATTATTTTTCAACGATACGTATCACGTGATAACCACGATCGTGTTCTTAAAATATCGCAAAATGGCGCGGTACCCCCCCCCCCCCCCCCCCCCCCCCCCCTGACGTACGTAGCTAAACAGGTCCCGTGATGGTGTTTTATGCATTGATGTGGTGTGAAAACACAGTATCAAGAGTGTGAATCCCACTTTGGCCACTTTTAAACAAGAACTTTCAACTTAAAAAAATGCCTTCGTGATTCCGATGATGATTATTATAGGATATGTCAATATATTGACATAATAATCTCAAAAATATGTCAATTATATTTTTTAAATACATCTAAAATTCAAATAGTTTATAGTATGTCATGGATAATATGGACGAAAATGTTTTTCTATTCAAATTTAACTAGGGGAATATGGGGCAACTGGACCGTGGGGCAAGTGGACCGAAATGAAGGATTTTGTAATTGTATGGGCATACTGCTTTCTTTTGAACAATACGACTTTTGTTGATACTTGACATATATCTTTACCTTCTACAATCCAAAACATTTGGAACTTTAGGGTATTTACACATGTGATTCTTCTCCATATCTTTGAAGCTAACTCCTTGAGTGACTGATTGAAAATTCACAGATAGTATGGGCGATATATGAAGATGGGTTTAGATCATGTTTAATGTACTTTATATGATTGACAGATATGCAACAGTAAATATATACATGCAGTACAGTCGTCTTAAGATACTAGGTGCATATTGCATTTGATGGGTGCTATATTGTAGTGTGCTTAGGGACTTTCCGAAATATGATTAAACCATAGGTTGTGGTTGAAATGACCGTAAAATGGCGCATATTGCTAATTTGGGACATTGGTGGTTTGGATTTCCGATCAATATTATCATTTAAAGAATGCTTCAACTTAAATCATTATCACGGGTATTCATTTGGTAGAGTTATTAGTTCATAAATTTGCAAATAACAAAGTACACCATTTCTTACTTATCTAAAGACACTCGTCTACTTGTAGGACCCGAACGCCGTAATATTTGCGAATTCAAAGATACTCACTGGCTACAGAAATCTGTGTAATGGCTAAAAACAAGAAATGTATTGGAGTTATTGATTATTATGACAAATGGTGGTATGTTTTAAAACATTTTGGCGTAAAATGTATTACGTCACAGGCGTGTTTTAATAACGTTTCATCTCGACAAAGTGTTACGTCATTTGTTGGGGTAAGTGGGGTGTGGGGCAACTGGACCACCTGCAAAAACTAAATCTAAATTGTAAAATTCATTTTAAAAATGAGTTGTTAGTGTCAATAAAACATGACTCGGTATTAAAATGTGAATAGAATATGAAATAATTCACATTCTTTCAAGTTCTTAGACATTTTGGGGCATTTCGGGTCTAATACCACTATTTCTGATATTGAAGGATTACAATATGACATGAAATTGCTTTAGAATGGTTTAAAACCTCGGTATTATGAATTACATCTTTATTATATTTTGAATGGTGTCTGTAAAGGTATTTGCTATGACGAAATATCATGATTTATGTATTTTACCCACTGATTTTTGTGTATATCAACGGTTGGGTCATCATTGTCATATTGACTAACTTCCCCTGTAACATGAAAAGCTGGCTAAATATCAAGATGGTTTATTATAAGTACTAAATGATGATTATATGAAGTAAATAAAATCATTAAAGAAAGGGGTATATATAGACAAATGTAAGGGGTGTCTGAATATCACAACCATGTAACCATTTAACTAGGTTCATACCGTTTTATCTCATAAACGTGCAGTCGAAAATTGCGCTTGCTTTGTACACCATTAGTATTACTGCTTTTTACACGTTAACCACGAAAACTGTGTAAAACATGGGTTGCATGAGACCTGTATCATTTTTACACGTTAAATAATATGGAAATGAGTTTGTAAAGAAAATACTGCTTAGTTACCGTGTTGTCAATCAATTATTTCTGTGTATTCTAACCGTTGGAACATATAGGACCAGTTGCCCCAACGATGGGGTAACTGGACCGTGCCAAGTAAAGTTTTTAGTTAGTGGTAATTGGCCTTTTGTTTGGATATTTTTTAACATATGTTATATGTCAACAGTTACATGGGTGATATTTTCATAGCAATTCCATAAATATTTACACGAGCTTTAAGCTTTTATATCATGAAATATGCTTAACCGGTCCAGTTGCCCCATCCTCCCCTAACTATAACATTTAGTAGGTAGATTATTATTGATTTAATTGATCGTGTTCAATTACACACTGAATGACTATTTTAATCAAATAGTTCTCTGAACATGAAAAGTGGTCTAGGCTGAATTGTACATGGGCGAGCAGATTTGCAATAATTTGATAACGGAAGCTCCAAAATGGATAGACAAAAATCCTTATGGCACATTAAAGTTTGCCAAACATGATTATTAGTATTTCGCGAACAATTTGTATATATTTTATATGGCAAAAAAGATCATGTTTCACATGGAACACTTTTTAACACGCCCTTTACATTCAAGTTAAAGGCATATTATGTGAATTTTTTTCAGGGAGCGCCCTCTAGTCATGATTCCTAAGTACTTCAAAATCATGGTTTAAAGAGTGAAAATAAACTGTCCGGTCTGCGCGACAACTTATTTTTCACTCTAAATTGACTCTAAATCCAGGATTTTGAAGTTATTAGGAATCGTATCGCTCTGTAACTCCGAATATATTTATGATTTATGATCAGAAATGTAAATCTGCAAGAAAATTTACTTTCTAAAAATAATCATAAATAGAGGGCGCCCCCTTGAAAAGATCACATAATATGCCTTTAATAATTATTATATTATATGCTGCTATTATGATTGTAAACAAATGCATTAGTTCACTAAAGACAGTAATAAAGTTACAAACACAAACAAAAATAAATATTCATTAGTGGTAAATGAATTTAATACGGAGGTTTTAACTTTTAGTAACACTACATCTCAAAAGAATAAAGCATTGTACATTTATATAGAAACATGCGCTGTATGTGTCCGCCTGAAATAGTTTTCCATGGTAGGAAAGGTCTTTTTTGATCACTCGTTTGGATTTCAGCGGTGATCATTTTTGCTGGTCACACACATATAGATGAACAAGATTAGTGCTGATTACAATCTATGTGCTGATACATTGTGTGCGCCGTGTCGGTAGCCTGGTAAATGAAGCAAAGTGATTGTGACGATTTCCTAACGGCAGCAAAAACCAGTGGTTCGGAAGTCACGTAGAAATGGTGGTCCCGTGCATCGGAAGTGCAATACCCGCGCACGTTAAAAGGTTGTTTTGAACTTTGAAAGCTCTCATGGAACTCCGTTCTCTTTTTTCTGCTGTCAAGGACAAGTTCACATTGAGCTACTAAGATTTCACAGCTACTTGAAGCAGGTAACACATATTACATTCCAGTTGCCTGTAAGGTTTGAGCCCAAGTTTGATAGGTTGAACTGGTCATGACGCTAGTATTAGTAAGTTCCACCCATGCTGGGGACCTTGAGTGTGGCAGCGGTGGAACTAGAAACAAGCCTGAGGGGCTGCAGTATTGCCACATGACTTTCCACACGTGGTGATTTTCCGCCCGATTTGGGCTAGTTTTAAAACTAAAATCTGCTCTTTGGATAATATAATGTGATTTTTTTTTCTTCGAAATTTGAACATTTGTTTTTATAAAATATGATATAGCACTAGTTTTTATGACAAATTGAAATTAAAAGTTGGAATTTGAACATTTTCAAAAGTAGTATATAGAGCTTCTAGTTACACCAACGCTAAAGCGCCTTGAGCTATGCTTAGGATAGCGGTGGAAATGGTAGCACGCATGCTGGCAAGACACAGTTGGTGTAAAATAAATCAGATAAATGGTGTAGGAGGGGATGATTTATTACCCTGGATATGTCATCAAAGACGTGGTCAAGAAAGTTGGATTTTATACAGGGCATGGAACCGTAAAGCTGTTCGCAGACCTTAAAAGGGAAGTATTAAAGCACAAATTAAGGTGATTTTTATAAACAATTTTTCTTTCCAAAATCCTGTTTTCTGGACTCTGTACACATAATGTAATTCACGGAGATTTTCCTCTATGGCGAAAACTGAATACACGTTTTCCCGCTTTAAATTGACGACTACTGCATACTGGGTGGAGATCCCGGTTGAAGGTTGTAAAATGCCGTATCGCTGATTATTCTTTAAGCACTTTTAATCCACATTAATGTTTTAAACATCATTCTCATGAATATCAAATTAATGAATCAATCACGTTTTTGACTTTTCAGTCAGAGAGGGTTTTTATGCATCTTATGATGTCGTTGAACTGTTTCAATTTGTGTCAACCTGAGATTTCAAGACGATGAAATTGTATTTCTTGTGGTTATGGAGTAGAATAGTTAATGTGAAGCAGCTCTCCGATTATGCCGATTGTATAACGACTGCTTATAAACCCCAGCAGCAGATCTTCTTTGCCTTGTTGTGGGAAACATTGTGAAATCCTAGATAAACAAGAAACGGAGAAATATTTGTGTTAATGTTTAACTAAAATAGAAGTTTGTTTGGAAAGTACATGAATTATAACTGTCACTCACATTGGAGGTTATACATGTATTAACGGATTAGCTACCTTGTCGGGAACAATAACTGCAGTGTTTTAGATTTCCAGAAAGAAGACACTACTGTTTATGATATTATGAAGGCCAATTTGGTAACACGGTTCATGCAATGAATTGGACCTCATGTACCGATTCAATTGCATATATACTCATCACAAAAAGTATCGAGACACTTAACAAATGAGCCAATAATTAACGGCCCAAAAGGGTATGGATTAATCGAAGCAAATTACTCAGTGCATAATTTTGTTCTGCATACTCTGATACCTCGATTGTTGAGATACGAGGTTGCGGAGTGGAGTTATTGTTATTTCAATGGTCGTATAGGTCCAGTTTCAAAGGTGACAATCATCCCTATAAAGCATAAACCTGACCATTCTCCGCTCCGCAACATCGCATCTCAATAATCGAGGTGTCAAAATACGCAGAACAAAATTATGCACCGGGTTTTTTGCTTCGATTAATCCATACCCTTTCGGGCCGTTAATTATTGGCTCATTTTTAAGTGTCTCGATACTTTTTGTGAGGAGTTTAGAATAGGCCAGGGTGCGATTCCCCTTTGTAGTCCATCGCACGTGGCTACATGGATAACCTCTATAATGCCTTGTTGGACGGCACCAAGCAGATGGAAACATTACCATTCATACATTTAAAATCAACTGGTAATTGACCGAACTAAATCCCCATCCCAACTTATAGCGACTTTGAGCAGCAATGGTCATCCATTCATAAGGGGGACTTAGGAAGGTTTTTTTTTTGAATTTGTGAGTGCTGTAATTATTGAACTATGACTCAAATGTATATTTAAAAGTAGATAATTAAAAACGACTTAAGCAATCACATATTGTTCTACAGAACTGTTTCATGAGGGCCTGATATATATTATAGACCCTCACTCCTCTGGAACAAATTGCAGACTGATTTATTTGTGTCAAACATGGTTAATATATACAAAAAATCTACTAAATATATACAAAAAACTACTAAAAACTAAAAGTAATACATTTTTGGAAAGGAAATGGATCAGAGAATCAGAGAATCCAAATTTGGCATTAATTTTGGTAAAAAATGTTGATTTTTTGAGAAAATCACAACAACAAAAATTACCAGAAATGTTGACTAAAAAGTGGCACAAAAAAAGAAAATACTTTTTTTTTTCCGGGTTTTTTTGGCACTTTTTGGTCAAAATGTAAAAAAAATATTAGATTAGGTTTTCAAAAATCGTTTCTAATTTAATGTCTTTACATCATCATCAAGAGATTTGGCATAGCAACAAAATTGGGTCAAAAAAGTGAATTTTGTGATTTCCTCCAAAACAATCAACATTTTTGGTCAAAATTGACGCAAAATTTGGATTCTCTGATCCATTTCCTTTCCAAAAATATATACTGTTATATGCATTTGATTAATAGTTCAATAATTAAAGCACTCACAAAATTCAAAAAATCAGGTCAAAAACTTCCTTGAGCCCCCTCCCCCCCCCCCCCCCCCCTTAAATGTCCATTGACGCACGTCACAGGAAGTTGACCTCGCGTAAAAGTACGGTGGTGAAAATGGTGGTGATCACGTGCTTCTACTCAGACCATCACCACTAATCACCACACAAATAACCACCTTTTGTATTCGAATAGAAACACGCTTATTTTCAATTACCCGGCACCCACGTACCGCATTAACGAATACAAGAGGTTTGATCGGGCGCGCATATCTAACACATGCCTACATATTCATGAGGTTAGCTAAATCCAATGATCATGGTGTGACTGGAAAATGGTCTCAGCATTCCCTTGCACAAATGTATCGCAACCCTCACACAAAACCAAAAGGATTACAGTTTGCACCGTGGGCAACATGTTGCCATCCAGTATAGATAACTCGCCTTAAAGAATACAACCCATTAGATACTAATAGGGAAGACATCAAAACTCGACCGCTTTGGTAAAAAAATAATCGAAAGTTACTTTAAATGACCAAAACAAAGTGTACAACTTTCTTTTGTTGAGCACTTTATGACAGATTGGTTTACCATGTTTACAGTAGATTTATGCGAACAAGAAAAGATGAACTTTGGTCTGAGTTAAATCTTCGAGTAAATTCATCATCATGTGGATAAATTGAGTAAGCATTGTAAGTGAAAGATTTTTACTGACCATGGAGGATCTGTACCTGGGACATCTCTGGATCGCTAGACCAGCGCTCTACCAATTGAGTTAATGAGTCAGGTGGGGATTACGCTTGAGCCTACAGTGCAAGAGAGCATAAATTTCCAAATATTGAATTATAAATATAGTGCCTCCTGATTGTTGTACAACAATGAACATTTCAATTATACGTATGTGTATCATATATAATTAAAACAGCTTTGTCTAAGTACTATTTCGTGTCCTTGATTATGATTATCAGCAGTGTTACATTTCTTATTAAACCTGATTTCGGATTGGCCAATACTTGATTAGCCATTCACGCTAATCCAACCAGCTACTGCCTACTTCCTTTCATGGCCTTGACTATTTAAACTTTTTTTTTTATTTATTTAGACTTAGTGCAGGCCCTTAACACGATACCTGTTTGTACACCCATGCATGTCAGCACACGGTCATCTAAAGTAACATACACCATTATGCTTAAAACTCTTGACTGCACACTGGCGAATTGCATTTCAAATTTCTTGTAGCGCGAATTTCAAACCACTGGTCCCTAGCATGGGCATGTCCTTGAATATTCCTTCCATTGTTTGCGTGCATGGCTGCACAAGTATTAATAGACTTATGCCAAGTCTGTGTACAGTTGTATGAAATAGTGGTTACATGTGGGTTTTTTTCTCTTTTTAAATATACTAAATGTTTGGAGGACGATATCTTAAATACTAAAAGGATATTGAATTATCTGCTCAGACCATTCTTTTAAGCACATCTTTACCTTTAATTTTGTACTATGCAAGTCTGATTTGGATACATAGTATTACTTAATAATTTCAACGAGTTTGGTCATTAATTAAGTTTAATTAAGTCAGATTTTGGTGGGTTTTTTAAAAGTAAAGATAAATGTGAACTTTTTCTCAGACAGTATTGTTAGCAATGATGGGAACTTCATTTCTTGTAACTTTGGTGCTAATAGCATTTATAGTTTTTGCTGGAAATTCCAGAAAGCAAATTTTTAATATATTTCTTTATAATATGCTAATCATATATAAAACATAAGGTCAAACCATTTTTTTTCTATGACATTAAATCACCAAGCTGTATTCTATAATATGATATTGTCTCCTTGTCTTACATTATGTAACTTTTTGAATTAGAGCGTAATTTCAATAACATGCACTTTTGGAAATTTATGCACTGTAGCGAATTGATTTAGCAGCCCCGCCCAACAGCCTGGTAGAGGATTATTAAATACTACGTCATACTCTGTTCTCATTTGAAACGAGTGACCAATCCGCCAAGAAAAATACCTATGCACAAAACACCACTTGTTCGTTCATATGGAGATTTATATTATGCGAAACTTGACGCCAACCAAATGTTTATCTGTAAATATGTATTCATCATAATGATCTGTGTTGCTATGGTAATCATGGCTAAGTATTCACTAATTGTTGGGTATTGATTATTACTGAGTCGGACACACGTGGGATCTGCTGTACATGTCACTCATGACGTATGAAACAGTGACGTACTATTAATTCCAATGCTGCTTCAATACCTTAACACAACAGCTTAGAACAACATTTACATATTTCAAGTGAACACTAATTCAACCTACTTACATGACGTCAGAGCGAAATGAATGTTTTTGTAGTTTCATAAAGGTTTACGTATTCATAATTAAATAAATATTATTAATAACACCTGCCATAGGCCTACTGGGTGTCTCAAAAATGCCCTCAATATTAGGCTTTTTATTAACCATTTATGCAATTTGTTTACATATTTGGAAAGTAAAGTACGGTTAGCATTTCAAAACACCAAACCAAACACCATTTCATTCGGTTCTGAAATAGCCGAGTCCCGGCTAATTTAAATATAACCATCGTTTTTTACTTGGAAAACAAACAATGACGAACAATGGTTACATTACGCAGGTACCAACCAGTAGCGTATCCAGGGGGTGGCCCAGCAGGCCATGGCCCCCCTATTGAAAAAAGAGTCAAAAAAAAAATAAGGAAGAGGATAAGAAGGAGGAAGAGAAGGAGGTAGGGGAGGAGGAAGGGTAAGGGACATATGCGGCGCAAAAGGGGGTGGGGTTGCGGGGTCACGTCCCCATAATTTTAATGTGAGGGACGTTAAAAACGTTATACTAGACCTTTTTAATGTTAAAATGCCAATTTTTGTGCGCTTTGCACGTATTAGTTTCAATGTTTCAATATTCAAGCTTAACAAGAGGGCTTCAGGAACGTTTTTTCTGGACCATTTTAGTTCAAAAACTGGGTTTTTTCGATTCGCGCTCACTTTTTCAACAGGTTTCAACATTATAATGGGTCTCAAGACACACCAAATATTCTAAACATTTTGTTTGGACGTTAAAAACGTCATACTGGACCATTTAAGTGTTAGAAATGTCAGATTTGGCATACATCGCGCGCATTAGTTTGAATGTTTCATTATTCAAGCTTAACAAGATGGCATTGCATGCATGCAGGACAGTTTCCCATGACCATTTCAGTTCAAAAACTGAAAAAACTGAAATTTCTACTGATTTTAACATTACAATAGTCCTCAAACTATGCCAAATATTCTAAAATATTATGTGGGAACGTTAAAAACGTCATACTGGACCAATTTAAGTGTTAGAAATGTCAATGTTTACGTACTTCGCGCATTAGTTTCAATGTTTCATTATACAAGCTTGACAAGATGGCTTCAGGACAGTTTTCCATGACCATTTTAGTTCAAAAAGTCAAAAATTTTGCGTGCTCCGCGCGAATATTTATGCAGGTTTAAACATTATATTAGCCCTCAGACCAACCAAATATTCTAAATATGTGCGAGACGTTAAAAACATCATACTGGACCAAAGTTTTAATGCAAAAACCACATCAAAAATTCTGAATATTATGTGGGGAACGTTATTATCATTATGGACCATCAGTGTTAGAAATGCAATTTTTCCGCGCTTCGCGCGCGTATTAATTTTAATATTTTATTATTTAAGTATAATAAGGTGGCTTCAGAACAGTTTTCCATGACCATTTTTCGAGTTATAACTCAAGAATTTTGCGCGATCCGCGCGCATATTTTCTACACGTTTTAACATTATAATGGCCCTCAAGCCATAAATATTCTAAATATTATGTGGGGGACGTTAAAAACATCATAAACATCATACTG
This sequence comes from Ophiura sarsii, assembly GCA_035610835.1. NCBI lineage: Eukaryota > Metazoa > Echinodermata > Ophiuroidea > Amphilepidida > Ophiuridae > Ophiura > Ophiura sarsii. Next base: position 74,580,647 of record CM069446.1, on the reverse strand, counting down.
GACCATTTAAGTGTTAAAAATGCCAATTTTTGCGCGTATTAATTTAAATATTTTATTATTTAAGCTTAACAAGGTGCCTTCAAGACAGTTTTCCATGAACAATTTTAGTTCAAAAACTCAAAAATTGTGCGCTCCGCGCGAATACAGGTTTTAACATTATTATGACCCTCAAACAACACCAAAAATTATAAATATTATGTGGGAAAGTTATTATCATACTGGACCATTAGTGTTAGAAATGCAATTTTTTGCGCGATTCGCGCACGTATTGGTTTCAATATTTCATTATTTAAGCTTAACAAGATGGCTTCAGGTCAAAAACTCCAAATTTTTTCTAGAGATTTTGATATTTATAATGGCCCTCAACCACTCCAAAGTCTCTATGCTAAATATTATGTAGGGGACGTTAAAAAAGTCATACTGTACCTTTTTAGTGTTAAAATCACAATTTTTGCGCGCTTCGCGCGTATAAGGTTCAACTTTTAAATATATATTTAAGATCAACAAGATAGCTTCAGGGTTTTTTGGCCCCACCATCAAAACAGTCCTGGATACGCCATTGGTACCAATCCGCAAGTCCCTCCTCTTGGAAACAATTTTTTAAAGATGGTTTTAATAAACAACTTCAATGCAATTTAAACAAATTTGTTATTAATGACGATGAGATTATAATGTAAATAATATTACAAATATGAATTCTAGATGTATTTACCGTATTTTAGTTAATAGAATTTTTACCCATCCTACCGCTCAAACAAAATATAAAAACGAGTTTGATATTGATGACGATAAGTGGAACAATATTTAAATCATGTTCTGAAGTCAAACTTCGGATGTTTCAATATAAGATCAATGTTAATTACTTAATGACAAACAAAAGGTTGTGTAGGATTATTGATAGTGATATGTGTTCCTTTTGTAATAATAAAATCGAGGATATGTAGCATCTTTTTGGGAATTGTAACTTTGTAAATCCTTTTTGGAATGATTTTTCCGACTGGTATAAACAGTATTTTAATGACGATATTGATTTAAATTATAAGCTAATTCTATTTGGCTTTAGCTCTGACCGTTTGGTAAATCTTTGTTTCATTTTAATCAAGAGAGTTATTTATACTAACAAATTTAAAAAACAGACTCCTTCCTTTATTCATTTCAAATATCTTGTGAAATTCCATTATAATCTTGAAAAGATTATTGCTGTAAAGTGTAATACCATGTACAAATTCCTAAAGAAATGGAAGGCACTTGACACTCTTTGTATTCAATGAGTATTTTAAAACAATATTATTATTATGTTTACTGATGAATGATGACCATAATGTAGTGTACACTTTTGTTAATGTTGTATGGTTTTTTGTAATTTCTGTTTGTTTGTTGAGCACTATATAAAAAATTCAAAAAAATAAACGCTCCTTTTGGAGCACTAAAGAGAAAAAAACATACCATTGTTTGTCAAAATGGCGTTTCTCTGTACATTGATTGACGAAAATAAAAATGATAATCTCCAAAATATAGAAATATATGCATTCAACAGTTAGCTCCGGAATTGGAGCCCGTTTCACTTGAGGGCGCCCAAAATTGACGGGTGTGAGTAAACGTGTACTCGTCAACAATGGAATAAAGCCACACACTATTCATTGGAGTTTGGAACATTCCACAATGTTGTTCGTTTGTTTGTTCGTTCGTTCGTTCGTTCGTTTGTTTGTTCATTTGTTCGAATTTTCGAACGTTCGTTCGTTCGTTAGAATTGATGTTGGTTTATCTGTAAAGTGATGTTGAATCACCCCCGACCCCGGGCTATGTTGGATCAGTTAATTCTGCAGTCAGTGTAGGCTATACTTACTGTGTGTTGGGCGCTCTTCTTGACTGGTAACGTCACAACGCTGCCATCTCCTCTATGAGAAACAGAGCCACACACTACAAAACATTGCAATCGTACCGGAGGACTTCCCGACATTCCGATTTCACTGCATATGCATTCTAGAATAATATAAAAAGAAAAAAATTAAACAAATTGAAGATTTTCAATTACTATATAACAGGATGTGGTGGTATGGAATTGTTATAAAAATGTAGTTTTAACACTAAGGGGCCATATCCAAACTCTCAGTGATTTTAAAGCATTTTCTACCGATTTTACCCCGGTATTCCAACGAAATGCATTGTTATTTCGTTCTATTTCGTTGGAATACCGGGGTAAAATCGGTAGAAAAATGCTTTAAAATCACTGAGAGTTTGGTGGCCCCTAAGAAATTGAGTAATCACATACCGCAATTTTATATTAGTATTCTTAATGCCTATGCAGAATTAAACTCAAAACATGGTGAACCAGATACCGTTGAGGAAATAAGCAATCAGGTGATTTGGAACGATAGTCAAGTGTTGATAAATAATAAATCTGTATTCTACAGGGTGTCCCAAAAGTCTATGCACGTTTTTGAAGAGTCATATCTCATAAAATATAAATCATATGGTATAAATTTAACCATATTTTGATACCAAACATAACCCTATTGATGAACCCACAACATTATAAAACTGGTTGAAAGTTTTTGGCCGTGTGAGACCCACCCATACCAACTACCACACATTGTTGCTAAAACAGGTGCGCATAAATTAACGGTATGAAAGCAACGTTGCGCATTAGTCACAGTTCACTGCTTACCTTGCAACATTAATGTTATTACTAAACTCGGTCACTCACAACATAAATAGGCGTAAGTAGACAACAGCAAAAGTCTTCATTCAAGAGGGTTTACAGCATAGATAAGCGAATACAAATTGTATGGTTCTACGCTGAAACAAATACAGTTCAACTTACTTTATAAAAGTTCAGAAATATTTTAAAGTGAAACGCGCACCAGGAAGAATATCCATTCTTTAGTTGGTGGATACATTTTTGAACACAGGAACTGTGCATGATTTGTCTCGATATGGTAGAAAAAAGACTGGTTAAGATCAACAAGTCACATTGATGTCATAGACATAAGACATGCAGTAGCCAAAAGTCCAAAGAGATATATTCGCTGTGTGATGTGTGTGTTCACTTTTCTGTTATGTTATTCAATTTGTTTAGGTCTGTGTTTTTGCATTAGCACACGTCTCTGTATAAATGGAAAACATTTAAACTAGATTTCACTATAGAAACGAAAAATATGTGTGATATAGTTTGTCATTATGATGGGATCACTGTAATGTAAAATTTTAAATATTACAATTGACGGATCACTTTCCGTGTAACCAACTCTACCCGTCTTTTTGTTAATCTCGATAGGTATGGATTTATGAACTTTATTCCTCCGAAGTATAATATTACATTTTTGCAGTAATACATATTTCACTTCTAGGGTGGCATTACAAACAGATGTTACTCCAATGTTTGGTATCAAAATTATTTCCCACATCTCCTCTTTCTAAATATGTATTCATATTTTCAATACCACTTATATTTTGTGAAATACAAAGCTTCAAAGTCGTGCATAGACTTTTGGGACACCCTGTACAAACAATTTTATCAGGCCGGTATTGTTAAAATCGGTGACCTATTTGACAAGAATGGTATTCGTCCCTTTCATACATTGGGCATAACACAGTGTGTTAACTTGAACTATATGAAGTGGTACGGTATTATTCAAGCCATTGCAATGACTACTTGTAATGGTAATGCAACTGTCATAACACATCATGATGAAATTATCGGGTGTACGTTTGATGATAATTTTATCCAATTGATACTACGAAGTCTAGTACCATTTACCGACAGTTTATTAAGAAAGCTAACACTACCGCCAAATGCATTGCTACGTTGAAAAACGTGTATGGTCTTGAAATGCCTGTTTATAAAGATTTGTTTATGTTGCCATGGAGAGGTACAATTGATAGGAGACTACGATGGTTACAGTTTAGAATTAACCATTTTATTTACCAACAAATAAATGGCTGCATAAAATTGGTATTATTACAAGCCCAAATTGTTTGAGATGCAAAACTGAGATCGAAACTCTTACCACATTTTTATCACTTGCCCTGATGTTGTTAAATTTTGGAATGATTTAAAACAGAAGTGGAATGATTTGTTTGACAATCTCACGAATGTTAAAAAACTGTTCGGTATATTTAATCATGATGATGATGAGTGGTTAAAGAGGAACCAGCTTCCCGTAGATATATTTGCATCTGCAAATATAGGGGGTCCTCTCTGTCGACCGGTGTCTTTGACATCAGAGAAACTGCTCGACTAGAGGGGACCCTAGCGAGACAAAGAGGGAGGCTGGGATTTCATTACATGAAATGAGATAAAGTAGGTATTTATATTTAAATTGGTCTGGTACAATAAGGGTTTAAAGTTTTAATGAATCATAGCGAATTCTCTCTCTCTCTCTCTCTCTCTCTCTCTCTTTTTTTGTGTTGTTACTTGTATATTTATATATGTAAAATAAAAGGTCAGCCCTTTTTCTTGTTGGGTTCTGACAGAATATAAAAAATGGTGTTTCCAAATATGGTGATGAGATTCAACAGTTTTGAACATTTGTGAAACATTTTGTCGCGTGGAAAGTGTTAAATTGGCAAAAAAGAAGAAGTAATAAGTGAACTCCATTGCCGAAAATAGTGCATTGTCCCTAAAGTTGCCGAGAATAATGAGCAGAATTATCGGAAGTCACCGTAAATTACAAAACGCGAACAATTTCTGAAGTTGGTGTTAAATATCAAAACAAAGCCAAATTGTCTTATAGTTTCCTATATTTATTGAGAAAATACGCAATTGCAAAAGAATTGATGAAATTGTGTCAACTCTACGACCCCCGGCCCCTTATATACCAACAGGAACACCCCGTTGAATAACATCCCTACTTTTATACACTGAAAAATGTTAACATGGCTTGACAACAAAAAATGCATACCTTCTAACCTTTGAAAATAATATATTCTAAGAATTTATGACAGGTAGTATCGAAATTAGCTGCGGTTAAGCCCCCGCAAAGTTGATTTTTAGTTTCCCGTAACATTTGTTTTCAAAATTAGCGAGGCAACTTTTTCATTATTTATTATTCATTATTTTTACGACTTTCATTAATTACAAAATGTGGATTTCAGACGTATATTGTTAAACTGGTTAAACACTGCTGCACTCTATCACAGAATGAAATTGGGTCAATTTAGATATATGTAAGTTACAGAAAGGCTATATGCTGGTCAAGATGAATACTTTGTTCACGACGGACGATTGATCGGACAATTTCCATCACACAAAATGCATGAATTCGGACGTTTTTATTGCAAAAACGGTATTTTTTCCCCCGAAATTTCAATAATGAATTCAAACGCAGGCATGAAAATGAAGCGCGGGCGGGTGACGGAAAACTAAAACTCAACTTTGCGGGGCCTTAAATGTCCATTAATTAATACATTCAACTGTAATGTCTTCGTTAATCCCCGGAAACAAAATGGTGTATCCTATATTTTAGATAAAGCTTTCTTCTCATAACAAAGTATTCATGAACGTTAATGGTGCTTGCTATCGATGAATATCATATCCATAGTATTTAATTCAGATGTCTTTAATTACAAATCAGTTAAGCTCCTTCATCCTTCACTGCAAAATCAATGGGTACTCGACAGAGATGAGTTTGAGGCTGCCGCTTCAATTTTAATCAAAGCCGGGATTTCTATATACAATTGTTTTATGCAGCGTGTCACAACAACTGGGTCCAAAAATTGCAAAGCTTATATTAAAAAGTAGTGAGGAACGAATAACTACTTCATATTGAATATATTTGAGTAATTTGACCTTATGTAATTGGCGAAATTGTGAGATTAATCCGATGTCAACATTTGGAAATACAGGGTGTCCAAAAAAAATGTTAACACTCCGGGCACATAAGATATCTTAACAGGACAGGAACACACGGGTCTAATCTTGATGTATTATGAAAGCTGAGTAAATAAGCTCTCATTTGCATTTTATTGCGTTCCAATTGGTTATTTAGAAACGGAGATATGCTTCAGCAAACATGAGGAAGCAAAATCAGCTTGGTCCAATCCTCTCAGTATGAAAGTAAAGCTTTTAAAATGCACGAAGCAAGAAGCAACATGATTAAGTCACACACACGCATCAGTTAATCTCTTCTTTGTTCTTTTCAACGCATTCTTTGGATTCTTTTCAAGCTTATTAGACATAAATAAATATATTCCACTCTTTTTCCATGTGCAATGAGTAGCTGTCAGTAAAGCAGTCTTTAAAATTGAAATTGAAACATTTCATGTTCTTTGTTGAAATGGTCCATCCAATTAAATAAATTAACTAATATTGCACTGAAATAAAACTAGTATTGCACTGAAATTAACCATAAATACCTATATAATTTATGTGGAATATATTTATTTATGTCTTTTAACTTTTGAAAAGAATCGAAAGAATGCGTTGAAAAGAACAAAGAAGAGATTAACTGATGTGTGTGTGTGACTTAATCATGTTGCTTCTTGCTTCGTGCATTTTAAAAGCTTTACTTTCATACTGAGAGGATTGGACCAAGCCGATTTTGCTTCCTCATGTTTGCTGAAGCATATCTCCGGTTCTAAATAACTAATTGGAACGCCGCAATAAAATGCAAATGAAAGCTTATTTACTCAACTTTCATAATACATCAAGATTAGACCCGTGTGTTCCTGTCCTTTTAAAATATCTTATGTGCCGGAGTGTTAACATTTTTTTGGAACACCCTGTACAGCTGTGTGCAAGTGTAGTTACCCTGCATGGAGTTTATTCTCCGAAATAACTTATGTTTGGTCAAACTAAACTCATTTAAAGTCCAACTGTTTACATTCATTTTTGGGTTTCTGTATCTTAATCGGATATGCAACATACATACATACATTGTACATATGAGATTTTATAAAGCGCTATTTCATTTAGATCACGACGCTGGCAGCAAACAAACAAAATTAAAAGGTACAATCAACAAACAAACAAAAAGGTACCAATAAAAAAACCTAGTACTACATGTATACAAAGAGAACAATTAAATAGGAAACAGGTGAGTCTTCAGGTGTTTCTTGAAAACTTGTAAGGATTCACAGAGTCTGATGTTGCTGGGTAGATCATTTCATAGTTTAGGACCAGCAACAGTGAAAGATTTATCTGTGGCAGAGTTTTTTGTACGTTTAAACAACTATGAGAGATCGATCAGACCCGGATCGAAGACCAGGTCGATAGTGAGCAATGCACTGATTCAGATAGATAGATCCCATTTCATAAATACATTTATAAATATGTACACACAATTTGTAGATGATACGCTGTCGCAACGGGAGCAAATGGAGTTCTTTGAGCAACGGAGATGGCGATAATAAATTACATCATTGCAAAGAACGTACAGTTTAAATCTTCATTGTTAAAGTTCGATTTCATTATTCATTTTGTACACTTTCTTGTTAAAGGTGTTGCTTTCCTTTGAATAACCGTATTTTTGTGAAGGTATGATTTGAATGAATAACTCAATGGCTGGTTGGAAATGATGTAATACGTAAAATGAAAATTAATGAATGATATCTAAATAATGATAATAATATATTATCAATGTATAAATGTACAATTAAGATTGTAAGCAGTAGCAACTCTTGCAGGCTTGCAAATAGTATAATCATGATAATATAATCCACTCAAATGCATTGTTACGCCTTTAGCATACTGAAATTATGTACGCCAATCCGTCGAATTCGTTGTTACAATTCACGCCATAAGAATGCCGCGTATATTTAGTATGACTTATAGCACGATAAGGAATGTGCTATGTGCTTATAGTGCTATAAGGAATTATTGACAGTACTAGAATTAGTGATGATTTATGTGGCGGAACTCTGCTGTCCAAACCCCTGCACAGTAGGACACAGATAGAACTTAGAAGTTTTGATTCAAGCAACACTGATCAAGATAAACAATCATCTACTAAACACACACATAACAAGTTGGGATATAATTAATCAGGTTATTTACGATGTCAAATTTATAGCACTCTGAAGCTGTACGATAAGTGAAATTTGTGGAACTCTGGACTGGCTGTGTATGTGCTATTAATATTTAATATGATAGTCACTTTATGGGGTTTCTTTATGTGCAACCTTCAATCATCTCTTGAAGAGACTTGAAATCATCCTTTTAGTCCTGTATATTGAAGATCTCTAAGTCCTTATGAAAAGCAAACATGACTTTGCAGTGTTCTATAGGGGAGGGTTAAACTTAAATGGTTGCCCTGATCTGGTTCTGGCTAATTAGACGGGACATTGTTCACACCAGTCAGTCACTGTCAGGGGTAGCACTGGCTCAAAAATGTGAGGAGTCCCATTTGCATTTTTCAGGACCCTTTAAGGACTGCAAAAACTAAATTTAAGGGGTCCCCCAGAAATATAAGGGGTCCTGAAGTTTGAGCCTTTGAAAATGGTCAACATTTTTTTAGAGACAAACAGTCGCTAACACAGATACGCACACTAGCGTAAGATCATGTAACTCATATACCTATGTCGTGTCCATCTTAATCAGTAGAAGATACTTATATATAGAATGTTTTGGAAATCGCTTGAAACTTTTGCGGAAGCAATTCGGAAGCGATTTAGTGTGTTGAACAACTTTTAAAAATACAGGATTTGCATTGTATTTATCTTTTACGGACATTAATCAATTTAAAATGTAGGCACAGGATGGAGATTGACAATTTTCAGAATGTCTTAAGGTTTCCACGTCCATACATCGTCAGATTTAAGGGGTCCCTTTATTTTCGATTGGGACCCGTTAGGGGCCATATCCAAACTCTCAGTGATTTTAAAGCATTTTTCTACCGATTTTACCCCGGTATTCCAACGAAATGCATTGTTATTTCGTTCTATTTCGTTGGAATACCGAAGTAAAATCGGTAGAAAAATGCTTTAAAATCACTGAGAGTTTGGATATGGCCCCTTAGTGAAGTTCAATATGTAAACTTACGCGTCCATTATCGTCCAACAAGAAAATAAGGGGTCCTAGGACGCGAGGACGCGCAAGGACGCGAGCCCTGGTCACTTTTATTGTTTACAGTCTGTTGAAGAGATATCTGAAATTTAGAACAGTTACACTTGAGTGATATGTACGTTTTGTCTCTTAGAGTTGGCGACATTGCTAATTTACTATACATGTGGTGCTACGTCAATGAAAATTTTATAAGAGTTATGTTAGCTTTTATTTAATTACAAACCACATACCGTTAAACTTCATCTATAAGCACTCATTGACTAATAGTTAATAAGCAGAGAATAGATAAAAAGGTATGAGCGCCCTCTATTGATCTAGAGAAATTATCACGAATTTGTTTAGTGTATTCGATATTCAATAATATAAAGTTGTATTACTCTCTAAATAATTTCATGGACAGACGAATTGCTCAATTGGTAAAGCGCCCGGTAAAGCGTCAACTTCAGTATCACGAGGTTGGTGGATCAATTCTCAACTACACCTTTTGCAATTTCTTTTGAAATCCAAGTAATATAGAAATTAATGCAAACTTGAATGTAAAATGATTACTCAATTATACTAGCTTTATTGTTATTTTTCAAAAAACAAGCGCATAATTAATTTGATTGTATAAAGTAATGATCTTAATAGTCCAACCTTTTTATAAGCTAAAACACATTTATACTACAAATTAACCACAGCAAAATGTATTCATTGGCTTATTTTAAATGTTTCACACAGTAATACAAACGTTTCCTTCATCATGATTTAAGGGCAAATTATGATGATGCATATTAGGTTGGTAGATCAAGTTAAGCAACAAAATGAAAGTAACTATGCAAACCACTATAATCCTGGTCTCACAATGAATGAATAGGTGAATGAATGGATGGCTATTAAATCAATTTATTTCCAATAAGATAGAGGGCCGTCCATTTATACCGACCCATCAATCATACATGTAGTTATAAAACAGTATCTGACACAGCAGTCTCGTTTAGATCAATTGGTTAAGCCGGCAGTTAGGGCAATTGTGATCGCAGGTTCCAGATGACAATTCCTGGTTCGAATCTCACTTCAAGACTTCTTCTTTTGGAAAGTTTATAAATATTTACGGTGTATATCAAATTCTTAACTTTGTTTTTACCATGAATAAATAGTGAATCTATCTTTGTCTTTAATGTGGGTTTTCGCTTTTTTTCCCTCTCTTTCTACTATTTTTTATTTTAATTTTAATGTTATCACAATCGTTTATAAATAGTACAAACATTTAAATCAACCTCAACGACTTAGTATTTTTGTGAAGACATGCATGGATGGAGTACAATGAGACAATACGTTGATTACAATTCACTGCTTTTCAGTTCTGCTACTTATGGTTTTGGCCATTGTTGGTTCTAGATGACAATTCCTGATTGAGTTTATAGAGAAACATACATGTACATGTCATGTATATGGTTCACAGATCGATACAAGCATGTAGCATGTCTATCGAATTTGGGGCAGAGGACTTCTTTAGTGATATAGACACAGTTTCGTAATTCTAAAACTAATCCGTTATAAATCAATAACACGTGGCCACTATACTACCATTTACATGAATGTAATGCATGACCTTCAATACCACGTGAGCTGCTCAAACTATGACATGTTCATTAGGCGTGCAATTTAAAGGCAATCCATCAAACGTGTGTATTATAGTTCCGAAAAACTTAAACAGACTTAAAAAGATGGATGGTGCCGTAAATAAGTCCTTCGCGTGATTTCTTTTATTATTTCCACTCAGTTTTGTTTTATTTGTTTTGTGCTTTGTGTTTCTCCAAGAATAGGTATGGCACAAACGTGTAATATCGCGTTTCGAATCAACAGGCAAACAGTCAAAACGTTATTGACTGGCCATGGCTTGCGTGTCCAGTTTGATTAAATTTTGTTTCATTAAAAAAAAATATATATATAAAAAAACCAACGAAAAAGATAGATTCCTTGTTCATTCATGATAAAAATAAAACACTGTCAAGAATTTGAAAATTATGACCTTTCCAAAAGAAGAAGTCTTGAAGTGAGATTCGAACCAGGAATTGTCATCTGGAACCCGCTATCACAATTGCCCTAACTGCCGGCTTAACCAATTGATCTAAACGAGACTGCTGTGTCAGATACTGTTTTATAACTACATGTATGATTGATGGGTCGGTATAAATGGACGGCCCTCTATCTTATTGGAAATAAATTGATTTAATAGCCATCCATTCATTCACCTATTCATTCATTGTGAGACCAGGATTATAGTGGTTTGCATAGTTACTTTCATTTTGTTGCTTAACTTGATCTACCAACAACAGGCTCTCGTGTCGAAATGGACCACAAAAAGTCCGGATTCTTCATGATTCCCAAATAATGTCAGAATTTGTTGTTGTTCAACATTAAAGAAAAAACAAGGACATTTGAGGCTAGAAAGAGAAAAAAGAAAGGGAAAGAAAGTAGTCATCCTGGTTTAGCCCCCCCCCCCCCCCCCCCGCATTCCCCGTAGCATTGTTGTGTGTATGTGGTGGGGGGGGGGGCTTTAATGCATGCCCTATCCCAGTGTCATGAATTAAAATAGAGAAAATTAAATTATTACATGCAAGGAATAAATTGCCTGAATCAAGTCATTATAATTGTTGCCTAGTCCTGTCCCATACATTCTGGCACGCGTGTCAATATAAATAATGATGAGGGCGCACCACCAAATGACTCCGCATATGTAATAACGAAATTCGGTTCAAACAAGTAGATTTTAACATTGAAGTCACAATTTTAATAAGAAGATAGGCTTGAAATTGCACGATATTCGGCAATATGATTGAGATATATGTCAAGATTATATAACCAACAAATCATACTATTTTGAAAACGGTAAGCAAAAATAGGCACGCGGATGTACATGACAGCATCCAACTATGAGTGATGTGTATTCGGTCATCAGAACTTTCGACGAATAGGGAAATGAGTGTTGCGAGACTCGGTGAAATAAGGTGGGAATTTCATCTTGGAAAACGAATAATATTTTTTTCTTACCAAATCTATGTTAAAATAACCCATTGCATTACAGGCATTGCCGAATTTGAGTAATAAGCTTATTTCTGTTTTTTTCTCAAATCTGGCCCGTAGGCCGTATTAATAAATGGACTGCGCGAGTCCGACTCCAGAGCCCGACTCCCGAGCCCAGCAAAATACTCGAGTAGTTCTCTGTGATCTAAGTTTGATCAAATCTGAAATCTGGGCCCAAGCATACTAGTTCTTTCAACGCTGAGGATTTATTTTATTACACCTCAGTACAGCTTGAATTGGGCTAGAGGCAAAATAAAAATAAAAACATGTTTAGCATCAGGTTTTTTTTCAAAAAAGGAAGGAAGAGGCCCTTTTGTTTTATTTTCCCCCCCACTTTACGTACAAAACCGCCCTGGTAAGCGATAAACATTGCGAACCTGAAAAAGTTTTGACTGAAATAAAGAGAAAAAAGAGAAAAAAGAAAAGAAAATTGAAGCGGACCCCAAAAAAGGAAGCGGGAGGGGACGCTAAACAGGTTTATTTTTTATTTTGCCTTGCCCTTAGTCTAGTGTACAACCAAAATCACTATGACGACAATGCGATGATAGTGCGATGCAGCGCATTGATCGCGATTGGCACATTTACAACACAAGGTTTATCGCAAATAGAAAAAAAAGCCATTGATTATCCTTCTGTTGCATTGTGGGATCACAAATGGGGCAACCTGTTGACCTTCGCTGACATCACACAAGCAGTAACTTCCACATACAAATGGTCTGCGACAAGCCTGGGCAATTCATGGGTACCACTGACCAGACCCCCACCCCCCAAAAAGAAACCCCTGGCCCTTTTCCACTGCGCCCTCCCTGTCCTTCGCTGGATCAGCAATGCAACGGGTCCTCACGCATCTATAGGTTATTTCTCTTCCTCGAAGCAGTGATTTCACTGCATCATCCACTTACTGATCGCCAGTGACGTACCCAGCTTTTGGAAACGGGGGTGGGGGGGGGGGGGGGCAGGCAGGCAGGCAGGCAGGCAGGCACGACCATAGTTGTACCGACGAAAGGCATGGTACCGACAATTTTTTCGTAAAACTTGCACAATTATTTCCCCGTCAGCAGCTGAAATCTTGATGGGTGGGTGGGTGGGGGAGCGATGAAGTTGCCCGCGTAACCAGTCAAAAAAATTGCATGGTCAAAATCGCACCGAGATATTTTTTTGGGGGGTGGCACCGGCCCCCCTGGGTACGCCACTACTGATCGCACTGAATACCCCCCCCCCCCCCCCCCCCCCCCGGTGACGTACACCCCACACATATCAAAATGAGTAAATGCATAAACGTGCGTAATTTAAAAAAATAGGGACATGTAATGATATAGCTAGCTTGCCTGCTATAGTTCTATAGCCAGCCAGCCAGCCAGCTTGCTTTCTATAGCTAGCTGTTATATAATGTTATATAATACAGGACTACTAGCTGGTATTGTATACAAATCTGTTTTTAAAGAGGTCAAACACACACACAGCAGAACTTGAGGTTGCCAGTTTATAAAAATTATACTTATAGCCCAATTGTGTCATCAGTTTGAATTAGAGCTTTATTTATCATTGTCTTAGAAAATAGTTGGGCTACAAATTAACTCTTGTTGGGTGGGTGCATTATGTATATCATGGAAACATGAAATGAAGAACAAATAAGCAAGCAGCCTGCCTTACTTGAAACAGACAGATATAACACCATTGGTATTAGAATGTTCTATGTGGCTACTGGCTACAACGTTACTCTATGGACTATGCAGCGGAATAAAACGCAAAATCTTGCGTGTCTCGGAGACAGGAACGCGTTGCATCACCAAACTTTATTTGGACCGATGTCTTCGGCTTCTTGAAATGTTTACATTGAATGAAAGAAAACAGATGTTTGTGCATTGATTGCATTTGTTTTGTTCTGTGCTGGACTACTGGTACTGCATGCATAGACTTGCCACAGACATTTCAACATTACGCACACTTTCGCATACATCTTCGAGACATGAAAGCGTACATACATTGCATTACAAAACTGTATGTGGACCTACACGTAAACCGCTTGAAATAGTGCGCTAATATTGAATGGAAGTCAAACATGTGGGTTTTTTTGCCTGGCATTGTTGTTGTTTTGGCCCATTTGGGCTTGTAATTAAAAACCTTGGCAAAACTGTAAGCCCAACTGGCAACACCTGGAATGATAATCACCCTCTCTACACACGTTTTGTATAGGGGAAGTGGCCTCAAATGTTCTGTCTTCCAATTGTGTGTGATGTGTGTGTGCACTCAATTTCAAAAAAAAAAAAAAAAAAAATTGAAGAGGGAAAATTTGAAAATTAGTTTGGAAGACAAAAAATTGGACTATCAGAATCCAGATTGACAAAATATCCTGTTCAACCTAATATGCATCATCATAATTTGCCCTTAAATCATGATGAAGGAAACGTTTGTATTACTGTGTGAAACATTTAAAATAAGCCAATGAATACATTTTGCTGTGGTTAATTTGTAGTATAAATGTGTTTTAGCTTATAAAAAGGTTGGACTATTAAGATCATTACTTTATACAATCAAATTAATTATGCGCTTGTTTTTTGAAAAATAACAATAAAGCTAGTATAATTGAGTAATCATTTTACATTCAAGTTTGCATTAATTTCTATATTACTTGGATTTCAAAAGAAATTGCAAAAGGTGTAGTTGAGAATTGATCCACCAACCTCGTGATACTGAAGTTGACGCTTTACCGGGCGCTTTACCAATTGAGCAATTCGTCTGTCCATGAAATTATTTAGAGAGTAATACAACTTTATATTATTGAATATCGAATACACTAAACAAATTCGTGATAATTTCTCTAGATCAATAGAGGGCGCTCATACCTTTTTATCTATTATCTGCTTATTAACTATTAGTCAATGAGTGCTTATAGATGAAGTTTAACGGTATTTTGTGCAGAAAAGGTACTAATCGTTGATTACGCTGTGCAATTATATAGGCCTACGAGGGTTGGTCAATAAATAATGAAAGTTATCATTGTATGGGATGCATGAATGATTCTATATTGAGGGATAGTGTGATCAATACAAAGTAGGAACCTTTGTCTCTCAAACAATACACCTTTGGATTCTAAGTATGAACTATGAGTATGACGTCATAGCATTAATTTAAAGTAAGTAGGGCCTACACTTAGGAAACTTCTAAATCAGTTATTTGGTGGGAAAGTTGAATTGTTTGTATGAAACACGTGGTAAGTAGATTGCATAACATGACACCAGAAGCACGTAAATCCCGATTATTTCTTGCATACTTATGATACCTATGACGATAACTTTAATCCCCGTGGAATTTGAAATATGTAGAATAAGAGGAAAAAGATCGGAGAAGCCATTGAATAAAAAGTATACAAATATCAATATTTCAAATAGCCCATTTTCATTGAAAAATACCCAGTCAGTGAATCACTAATGTTGCGGAAAATCAAATGAATTAGGAAAAACTCCAAGAAATTAACCAGTTTCGGCAATTCCACAGGATAGGTAACTAAGTATCTGAACTTATTTATATGAACCTACAGAAAATAATTATGCACATGTGCAAACAGCAGATAATTTTGAACTGGGCCAAAAATGGCAAAAATCATGACATTTGCCAGATAAAAGCTTACTGTGCCTTCAAAATAAAATCAGAAGCATTGAAAATCTAGACAATGCAAACTGAATACCCGCTTCTTGATTAAACAGCCATGACCTAGACTAAACCATTCCTCACATGAAAACTGCCTACTTGAATTGCCAAATGCAGAGATTTACACAGTTCAACAAAAATAAGTTCCCCTTTAGATTATGCCTGATATTTTTAAAATGAGTTACTCCATCGAAACGAATTTTGGCACACATTAATGTACGTGTTCCCTGCAACACTAAAACGGGATTATAACTACACAGATGTTGTAATGCTTGAATGAGCACACATTGAATGGAGGAATACCTCATTTCAAAAGTTGCTAAAAGTTCAATATCACATGTGCTCAATCAAGCAGTACCTGTGCGGTGTTCATGCAGACATTGTTATGTTCAAGCTGTTTAACCCTCCTCCTTCAATACATCATTATCAACTTTTGAATTGAGGTATTCATCCATTCAATGACATGTGTGTTCATTCAAGCATTACAACACCTGCATACTGCGTAGTTATATCCCCATTCTAGTGTTGGGGTGAACACGTACATTAATGTGTGCCAAAATTCGTTTTGATGGAGTAACTCATTTTAAAAACATCAGGCATAATCTAAAGGGGAACTTATTTCTGTTGAACAGTGTATTTTACATGTAAATAAAGAAAGTGCACTTACTTGATCTGTCAGCTGTTGTGAATTCTGGAACGCACAATAAAAGGCACATTGCGATGAAGACTGCTAACATAACTGTGGTATAAAAACTTCGTCACCTAATAATGATAGTATAACCTGTCACTTGTCACGGTGCGGCTCTGTACAATGTCGATATAATAGGAAAATCGCGTCTTGTGCTTGTTCAGTCAACTTTTATTATAAAAATGGATATAAAGTGTGCAATCTGAATACAAAATGTAATTATTCTATGTAAAGAGATATAAAACCTGCGCGCGCGGGTGGTGTACTTCCTGCGCAATTCAAAAATGCATAATGAAGTGATGTCGCGTGGGGGATCGGGTGATTTTCGTCGAAAACAACAAACGTAAACTACATGTATATTGGGTCACGTGACCTGTGAAAATGCTAAAAAATATCTTAACTTGACGTTACACTAACTATGATAACACTTCAGCTAGTAATGCATTCCATATTCAATTAGAAAATTATGCATTGATTCATTTTTATACATCTGGTGCAGGTATTCCGGTCTACAGGTGGTTCAGAACCTTTTTTTACAGCCATTCTCACATACTCTTATAAATTTCTTTGCATTTTATAAAAGCGGTGGCTATTGAGCATAACGGGGCAAAAATCTAAGACTTAGATTATTTTGTTAAAGAAATGTGAAAGTAAAAAAGATATAAATTGGATTTGACATGTTTGATATCCGATAACTATAGAGAGATTTGATGAGACGGATCAAATGTAAAAAAGATCGAAACATATTTGGTTTTAATTTTTTGTTTTTTTTCTGTTATTAAAATGATAATAATATTATGAGATGCACACGTTTTGAAACCGGAAAAAGAACAAATGCATGATATCTTAACAACTTGCCGCCATCGTGTATACACTCTTAGAAAAAGGGTGCTTCAGGGGTTCTTGGCTTCCCGTATATGGAACCCTCAGGGTTAAAGGTTCTTTTAGTTTAAAGCACCCCCAAAACTTCTGTAGAGAACCTTTAGAGGTTCTAAAGACGCATTTTTTGTTCTTTTTGAACCTTTAAAGGTTCTTTGTGGAACCTATAAAGGTTCTAAAAAGGTTTCCATATACGGGACAGCCAAGAACCTCTGAAGCACCCTTTTTCCAAGAGTGTACAGCGCGATAATGATTTTCGGTATATCCTTGGTGTAAGATATTCATTATAAGTTAGACTTGAGTAAAGACCCCATTACGGAATAAAGCTGTATAATCATTTATCTGTCAATAAAGGATTAACCCTAACAGACCCTTAGCCCATGAAATCCCATTTCCCAGCCTGTCGGTTCCACCTGGCGCTGAGGTTTTTGGGTGAAATAATGGCCCCGGGCTACATAGCTGGGTGAGTACACTCGCCCAGCATAGCTTCCCCCGTGGCTCAGTTGGTAGAGCGTTCGCCTGTCAACCGAGAGGTCGTGGGTTCAAACCCCGGAACGTGGCACCTCTTGTAGTGTGTGCTTTTTTTGCTTGAAAAAATTTGTTGGAAAATCCACCGGGAGTGTTAGGGTTAAGGGGGGGGGGGGGGTCTATGTTATTTGCACCAATTTTGGAAACAGATTTTCTCAATGTTACCGTGGGCTTACCCCTAATAGAGTCATATATCAAATTGAAGCTTAGGTAACAGCGTTTCAAAAAATGCGCGTTATTTTGATCTGGTTGCTATGGTAACCATACATGGCCTCTGATTGGCTAAACACGGGAACAAACGTAACTAGAAAACTAAATGTTGTATGTTCACCATACTTTTATAGATGATGTATGGGGAAAATGCGCACGAATCAATGAAGCCGGATTTTTTTATACGGTTGCCATGGTAACCAGGAACCGATCAATCAGGTAATTTTACGTTATAATTCAAATTTGGAAAGATAAATTGAAAATCCGGCTTCATTGGTTCATTCCTCTATTCAAGCTTATTATCCATTCCAAATATCACTCTGATACGAGGTTTCGTTTTTGAGTTACGTTTGTTCCCATTGTGCAAGTTTGCATGTTTTATAGTTTGAGATTCCGTGCAAAACGTATGAAACTATATTAAATTGGCGAGAAAAAAAGTTGACATTTGACAACCGGTAGTGTTGAAATCTGATTATACCCCCAAATTAAATAAGCTGAGTTGATTTATTTCTCCAAATATATCAGATAGAATTGATGACAGCTTATATATAAATTATTGTCAAGGCGTATTACGTCTACTAACACTAAATTTACAAAACAATCTTGAGGAAGTGTCACAAAGTCATTACCATACAGATAGAGTATGACCAAGTTGACGAGATCGTCAAATATCCGCGGGAGCAGGTGGGAAAGACTATTATCTCCTATACAGGGTGAGTCAAAAAGACTGCAATAGTGGAAAGAAGCCATTTTGTTTCAAAACCAAAATGAATTTTAAAACTTTTTAAACGTTGCAAGAATGATGTATTAAATCTTTGTGTGAAAAAATGAAGTTAATATCATTTTCCGTTTGCCTTTGGTGAACCTTTTGACAAGTGCACCCATTTCACACGTTTGTCCACGAGATACCCAAAATATGCATCAGATCGCAAAATGTGCCTCTCATTCAAATTTGGAAACTTGACATCATTTGTGATGTTATTGGAATTTGATGCATCCTTTCTTGTTTACATGTGAGTTAGCATAATCAATTATAATCATACCCATGATTTGAAAGCGTATAATGTTCTAAATTTTAATAAAAAACTGACATTTTCCATTTTTTGTTGGCGGGATATTCAAATATGAAAATGCAATGTGTGCCATTTCAAATGAAAATCACTGTGCTCGTGGACAAACAGGTAAATTTGGTTGTGCAACATAGAGGGTCACCAAAGGCAAACGAACAATGCGATCGACTTCATTTTTTCACACAAAGTTAGGGTTAAATACATCCTTCTTGCAACGTTTAAAAAGTTTTAAAATTCATTTTGGTTTTGAAAACAAAATGGCTTCTTTCCACTATTGCAGTCTTTTTGACTCACCCTATATGTAGAGAACACAGTTTAACAAGTCCATAGAACAATCCATCTGGAAGTATCGTAAGCTGGTTTTGTCCAAGGTTTAAATCGGACAATCTCCACGGAGTCCAGAGAATATCCCGAATGGCATTGTAATAAGTTTATTCCATCTAAGGACGTGTTCACGCTATAGCTTTTTCCTCAACCCGGGTCGGACCCGGGTCGAACCCGGATTGATCGCTATTTCATTTTCTGTTAGCGCTATGTATGTGTTGAAGTTGATTTTATTTTGACATTGCTCAATGTTACGGTGAAAACCCATTGCCTCCATCTGGCGTGATATATTGGCGTACATATCCTTATTGTGGATCATTGAGTTCAAACTAGTTTGCACGGTCTCATCCGCCCAGAGTTCCATCGTGGCTTCCGTTTCAATTTGACTCCATTTATTTGTCATTTTGATAAAGATTTCAACCAGAACCAGAGGCATAAGAGAACGTGCGAAGCAAAGCTCGAAACTGACGTAAACAACTACCATGCCAAACCACGGTCAGAGGTTAGGTCAGCAGTCAGGTTATCTACTTCCGGCAACCCGGGTCGAAACAGCGATTTCTGTTCACACTACAGTCGATGCGGGTTGAACCCGGGTTGAACCCGGGTTCTACCATTCACTTTCGCTGGGTTGTAATTTTCGACCCGAGTCGGGTTTTTTCGTGGTCCCGCGTAGGCCTATAAGAAGCAAAAGTCAACAAATTAGAAGCCATAAATTATTGTTAATGCACCCTTGGTGCTTTGGACGAAAACACTGCCTATGGTTTCTTAGGAATTAGTAACCCCTGGCCTGCATATTTATCGCCCAAAGATAATTATAGTGTATACCGACAGAGTAATTGGGCCAAACTGATCTTCTATTCGCAGCAAGATGAAATCCAAGAAATACACGTGTGATTTCAATACAGTCTTTTCACAGGGTTCCCCATGCCTTCATGTAACACCGTACATACTGCTATTACTAGTTTTACCATGTACGAAACTTTTTCAGAAACTTTTCCTGACTGTCAAAGTTTATCTCAAGGGTTACTGAACTAACACTAGGCATATTTGTACTTATTTAAATGCCTTTCCTATGGTGATTTTAAGTTATGGCGTTCAAATTCAATAAGTGTGATATGACATCTTAGCTTAGCTTTGTAACATTTTGTGAAATGTTAGAACTGTCATCTGCAGACAATTGTCGCATGGAAAGTGTTAAACATCTGTCAACGATACAAATTATTTGAAGTATTATAGTTCAAGTGTTGATACAAACAATGCCATGATTATATAGCACTGTATAAAATCAAATAATACTGATGACTTAGGCAAATTAAAAATAAAAACATGTTTAGCGTTCGGAGTTTTCACATAAGGAAGGAGGAGGTCCTTTTTTCTTCTTCCCATTTTTAGTGCAAAATCGCCCTAGTTTAAAGCCAAGCAGAAAAAGGAGGTAATCATTTCTGAAGCCTGTACTGGTATATGTCCATTACGCTCGGTGCAGAGATCAACTTAATTGCTAGCAAGGTCACATCATGGATATATTGCATTTGGTACTCTAAGCACAGTGTGAAATAAGGCCAGACAGAACGTCAAGTAAACTTTGATTTTATTTGTTCAGCCATAACCATGATAACGTGTACACTGGCACCCAACGCTGACACCCAATCACATCTCAGGATACTTACTGGTTTTGCTAATTTTCCCTACACTGCTATGACATATAATGCAGATGTGCATTACATGTAGACATATGGCTTAGGCCTACTAACTTGTATATCAATACCTCTTTGCTAAAATAATTCTCCCATTGTAAGTTGATACATGCCTGGAATGTAGGTCATATCAAATTAGTAGCACAATTGACCCTAGAGACGAAAATTGGTCTGATGAAATGAGAGTACACCAATGATGATACAAGTTTATCCTAAACATTGAAAAGTGATAGGCATAAAAGAGTGATTGTTACAGATATTTGGGAGTTTATTTTAAAGGGTGTTATTTATTAAGGTTGATGGAATTGAAATAAAACATTTTTGATTTTAAATCACTGAATATTGTTTGCTTTCGCTATGAACTAATAATAGTATCCAGGAACATAGATCTTGTTCAAAGAAGTCTACTACACGGTCCGAGACTACCAGTCAGAATCAACAGGTCATAATGTGAACTTTGGGTTTCTAAATGTATCGTGGTGACACTTTTATCATACTCCATTCAATCCTGGCTTTGTCACACCAATAGCCAGTAGCCTGCTGAAATATGGGTGTATACGAAATGCAATATACATGTATCACATTTATCAGTGCAGCTGGTTTTCCAGATAAATTCATAAATTAATATGTTCATAAATTCATAAAATGTATGTATGTATTTATTCATAATCATATTAATTATTATAAGTTAGCGTAATACATTGAATAATAAGCATTAATTAATCAATACGTTTATTGATAAATACAATTGAGTAATAAATAAGTACATTTGTTTAATGAAATAACTTAATATTAATTTATAAATTTATAAATTCATTTATAAATTCATTTAACAATTCATTTAATTTTAATACATTAATACATACATTAATTAATTTGAATTATTTCAATCAACTTCAGCAATATTTATAAGCAATTTCATTAAACTCATCAATTTAAGTAATTACTTTATTTAAAAATAAGCCCCCCAAACAAACATAAAAATACTAATTAAAAATAATAACAATAAAAATCAACAACTACAATAGCATGAAAATGTTGAACATGTTGAAGAAGATTTGTGGACCTCTAATTTGGTCACCCGGGCATCTCAGCAGCATGGCAAAACAAATGAAGCAGTTCAGTGAAAAACGTTACATGACTTTGATGTGATAGGTCTGTTCTTAAAGGTGGATGTTCGGATCACCCTTTTTACCCATCAACATATTTTGATATCAGAAGAAACTCCATATTTTTCTCATTTCTCTGAAAATGTTTGAAATGTTTGATATGTTCCATTTATGCGTTATAGCCCAAAATGCAGTGAGTTATTGATAAAGGTGGTTAAAGGTAGACGTTCTGATTGCTTTCCCGATTTTCAACTTGATGTTTTCTATTTTACATGAAAGGTCAAGGATACCACAAAAAACAGAGGCCCGATTCAGTGAGAAACCAAAACCATCATGGTAACGGTCAGTTTGTGTACTCAATGGACATATTTCATGTCACCTGATGCTTCTATGATAAGAACTATTGGAGTTATCTAACTCAAACTGTGAATTACAAATATGTTAAGGATGACTCTTAGTAAATCATGCCAATTGTGGCAATATTTTGTGTATTTGGGCCGATGGCCTCATGTATTTGGAAATAAAACTAAACTAAACTAGTCATGTATTATAGAAAACATCAAATTGAAAACCGGGCCAGATATCGGAACACCATTAACATACATGTTGCAAGGTGTGACTGGTAACACCTTTCACTTCTCATAAAGGGGCACTAAGAGATGTGTTGGAGGCTGCGCCCACAATTATGATAAAAACTGGGATTAGTATATTTTTATAATTGTATTACATGTATGAACTTACACCATAAGGATTAAGAAAAACCAGCCCTCTTTGTACAAGAAAACGTTGAGTCAAAAATGCTCGTAGAGCCGCAACGAGCATTTTACGTCTGACAGTATCCCCCTGTAGTACGCGTGATACATAACGCGAACCATATTTACATAGAGGGCGTTTTTCAATAAATAGCGATTATATTGTTTTTAATCAAGTTTTGCTGTGTTTTTGTTAGTAGAGAAACAACAATAATGGCAATTTTTTATGTTCATCTTGAATTCTGAAGTAAATGTGTAAAAAATTTAAAATTGTCTTCATCCTTAAATGTACACCCCTTCTGAGCGCTGTTTGTCTTTTTTAAGACTCTTCTTGTTTAATCTGTTTTATTTCAGGGTTCTGGGGGTTGATCAATACAATAAAATAGCTATTCCGTCAAATAAACTTACTCCCTCTGAAATAAAAAAAAAGGCTATTCCATCAAATAAACTTACTCCCTCTGATATAAAATGGCTATTCCAATAAATAAACTTACTCCCTCTGAAATAAAATGGCTATTCCATCAAATCAAATCAACTTATTCCTCTGAAATGGCTATTTCATCAAATAAACTGTGACCAATTTGTTTCCGTGAGTACTCTCTCCCCAATAAAAACAAAGGTCACCCATTATACTTAATCAACTAAATGAAAACAGTCTTTCACAAACATCAGTCCTGCGACTGTTTTGAGACAAAGCGTCTCCAATACACACATTCAATTCATAGCATTATATTGTCTTGCAAGTAATGTTTATAATGTGTTTATTCCAACCTTACCTCATCGCTTAATTTGTATACCTATTTAAAACATCCTTAATAAAGCTATATAGCAACCAAATAGTATTCTCTAGTCTCACTTCTTACTTCTGTGTTGTATGGTACGGTTTCTTTACTAGGTACACAATGCCTAAACCGCGTTGTCTTTTTTAAAGACAGTTCTTGTTGAGTATAAGACTATTATAGGCTATGCGTAAGGTCATTTCTTCTACACTTTGGGGCATCCGTTACATGCTTCCGAACACAACAATAGTCTGGTCAGACATACTTCCCCGTCTGTATTATTACGGGCAGCGCAGATCTGGTGCAGGTCGGCGTATTGCACATTTTATTAACGCACAGGCTCGTGGCCACATATATCATGCTATGAATAACGCCTTTATTGTTAACCATGCATCAGTGCTGCTACCTCCTGCTCAGTTTGTGCTTTATAGAAGAGATGGGCTTCACCTGAGCGATGATGGGTGCATCATTTTCAGGATGAATCTCGCAGAAGCCCTTGTCTACTTCAAGGCCATTATGGGCAGCAAGGCCTTCCCTCCTCGTGCATAGTGGGGGGGGGGGGGGGGGGGGGGGGCAGGGGTCGCATTCTGACGCGTCTGAGCGTCCTAGACCTCTCACTTTCAAATAGTGACGCGTCAGGTTTCAAATTAGAAAGACTTGCGGGTCCCGATCAAAATTTAAGGGACCCCTTAAATTTGATGATGTATGGAAATGGAAACCTTAAGAAATTCTGTAAATAACATATCCATCCTTTGCTCACAATATAAATTCATTAAAACTGTCCATAAAAAAGTAAAATTTTCAAATAGCCAAAATTCAGGACCCCTCAATTTCTTGGGGGACCCCTTAAATTTCACAATATAAATTCATTAAAACTGTCCATAAAAAAGTAAAATTTTCAAATAGCCAAAATTCAGGACCCCTCAATTTCTTGGGGGACCCCTTAAATTTGTTTTTTGAAGTCCTACGGGGTCCTGAAAAATTTCATGGGACCTCTCACATTTTTGATCCAGTGCTATCCCTGGGGGGGGGGTCTTTTGGGGCAAACTCCTTCATTAAGGAGCCTGTGTAGCGTTGTGATTGGGGGGAATTAAATTGCCCACTTTCGCAAATGTCAGGTTTACCGAATGTTGCATGGTAGCAATGAGAGCGATAGCCGTATAATATTATATTACATGTAGGCAAAGTAAATTAACAATTATTAAAGCAATAATGTGATCATGCAAAAATCAGGTACTTTAAAAGTACTATAAGTGTATGGTAAACAAAATATTATATCAAATCATAAGGTGATAAAATGTCCACCTTTATGCAAATCGGTTAAGTTTGTGTATGGGAAACAAAATGTCATATCAAATAAATGATACAGTGTTAAAGTGTTCATCTTAATGCAAATCTGGTAAATGAAATGTATGCCAATCAAATATTATGGCAAAGGATAGGTGATAAAGGTGCTAAATATATGGGAGAAGCATCATCCGCCGTACCGACATGCGGGTGAGCTATGTATACACATGCTACAATTGACAAATCTCGATACACCAATATAAACGCAAAAATGTGCATTTCAGCAATGGCGGATCGTGCAAATAAATGACCCGTATGTAGCAAGAAGCTACCATTACCTCATACCTCGGTATCGACTCCCTCAAACTTTATGGTGGCAATAAGCCAGTATTGATTTGTGCCAGAATTAAATAGATTACCAAACTAATCTTTGCTATTGACTGATAGATTATTGTCTATGTTTATAATTATTGTAACGTATTGAAACGTAAACCATGTTATTTACTGGTCTATACATGTAAATCCCATTGTACAAACCAGTGAATGAAATGGTTTACGCAAATTATGCTAGTTTTCCTTTTTTTCATCGGATTGATCTCATATTTTCAGGATATCAAAATATTTAATTGGGCTTTACATTGAGACTAAATTTTTTATTTATTTTTTATTTATAACAATAGGCTGAAGAGCCAGGACAAACCCAATAGTGAACAAGCACTAAATTAAAGGGATGCCCGAAGAATAAGCTGTACAGACACAGACCGGAATGATAAAAGCCACAGTCCATGCATATACAATTGGATCGACCGTTATCATAGGAATCCCGACGCAAACTTCAGAAACCTCGTATATATCAGGAAAAACTTCAGACAAAGCTATTGGAACCACGCTCATTGCAATCCCAAATATCCAGATAATCACTACGGTAACCTTAGTAGAAGTGGGTGATAAACGATGTTCATTGAAAGGGTATTTGACTCCTTGAAATCTATCAAACTTATAAGAGTTATCAATAACACGGACACCTCACTAGAAAGTATCGACAGGACACCGGCTAGCTTGCAGACGGGCCCCCTTCTCCAAGAGTCAGAATAAGAAGGAAAATAATCGGAGAAATAGATATCCGCCGATGCTAAGATAATCATATTAATTCCCATCAAGAAATCTGAGAATGATAGATTTGAAATCAGGAGAGTCTCTGAACCTTGTTAGATTGTTTGTCAATTGCTCGAAGGTATAGTACTAACATGTTGCATGTCACTGCGAAGATTCCAAGAGCCCACATCGATATTCTGAGAGGAATATCATCTAACATTAGTTTGCAAGTAAGATAAACGGGTCTTGAATTCTGATAAACACAGTTTGCCTTTACAGCAAAGCAACAAGTGGCACTTTCATCTACCAATATTGTTGAGTTTTCCAGCCCTACAAAAGACAATGTCGAGGCAAGAAACAGAGTATTTGATCTTAAATCTACAGTTTTAAAGTTACTGTTGCTAAAACATTCGCTCTCCAACTTTTGGATTCCATTATGTGACATATTAATGAACTGCAAATGAGATAATCTTCGACCACCCCTCTTGGGAAAACGAGCAATTTGTTATTGTTAATGGTAGGATGCTCTAGTTTAAATATTCCATTGAAGATATCTGGATACACGTGTGCAAGCTGGTTATTTGCCAGATTAACGGCCGAGTGCACCAATGACGGGTAGCTGAAGAATAGCGCTACCTGGCTAGTATTAAACTGAGGCGTAACCCAAAATGTTGAGAGCGCCAATGCGGGGTAAGCTACTAGGCTAGTAACTGGCGGGTAATTTACGCTAAATTTTATACCTGACCGGACCCAAGAGTAAGTTGGGGCATAACGTGTTATGCCACAAGTCAATCGATTCTAGCAGTAGCGTAAATTTGTTGTGAACATTGGAGAGGGTGATTCGCTGATATGCGATATGCGGAAGGACAAATTGCGCTTGCATGCACAGGGGTGTATATTTGAGGTGGAATGTGACCCCCACATAAGTTGAAAGATTTCATTCATGCAATTTAGTGAATACTTTTAGTCACGATTTTGGGTCACATTTTGACCAACATTTACTAATTGTCCAAGGATTTTTGTTCCCCGTTGACAATTGTTGATGGTAAATTCAATTTTGGAAAATAAACCATTCGTATAAAACACTTTGCTTTAACATAACATAACATAACAATTAATATTCATATAGCGCTATTCCATCTAGATCATAGCGCTTTAACAAATGGGTCACTGATCATAATAGGCATAACATCGGGGAATGATTACATACACCACCACCCAAACGTTTGGTGGATTTATCCCCCTATATTCTTAAAATCCCCCGGAATCTACGCCAATGTGATTCAAAATGCACGACTGCTAAACGTCGATGATATCGCTGAAAATAATGACGCGTTATATCTCCAAAATGTGCGCCGAGCTGTAAATGTGGAACGCGTTATTCGACCTCGGTGTGACCCAATGGCATTTTTCACAGATGGGGAATTTTTCACTCGTTTTAGGTTAAGAATGAGCAAAGGATCTGTTCTGTTGGGTACGTTACCGATCCAATATGGTTCAAACTGTAATGATTCCCTTACGCCGGAAATGCAGGTCCTCTCTCCCCTATTCATACTGGGAGGGGGAACAAGACAACTAGGAGGAGGGGATGTACTTTCGGTCCACCACAGCATGCCGAGCATTCCATCGGGTGACTGCCGCATTAGCAAATCACAAGACAAGATTTCATTTACATGCCAAGACAAGAAGAGATGAGAGGCGTCAAACGAGCATTTTATGATATTGCTGGATTTCCAGGTGTAATTGGGGCACTTGATTGGACCCATGTACACATTGAGATCCCTGGTGGGGTGAACCTGTTGGGGTGAATGAGGAGCTTTACCGTAACAGTAAAGGGATCTTCTCCATTAATGTTCAGATTATTTCTGACGCAGATTTTATGATTAGAAACATCGTGACACGTTGGCCCAGTGGCGTAGCCAGGTTATTCATATTGGGGGGCGAGAACTGAAAATGAACCGACAAGATTGTTTTGAGTGAAGACGCGCGCGTGTAGCGTGCGAAATTTTTTGACTTTACACCTATTTTTGGCACGATTGAGGTACATTTTGGCTCTAAACAAGCTTGTACCAACGAATATTGCATTTAGGTGACTGTTATGCGCGCGTAGCGCGCGAAAATTTTTCATATGTGTACTTTTGACCATCATAATTCCATGATTCCTCTGGTCAAATGAACCGACAGTGCCAATCTCAACCGACCCGACACGACGTCAATATTGGGGGGGGGGCGATCGCCCCCCCCCCCCCCCCTTTGAATATAAATATAATACATGGAATGCACAATTGCTGAGTGTCGTCCTGATTTGCCAGATATTACATGAAAACATAAGCATTACATTTGAATTCTAGGTGACAATTGTATATTAAAAATAAACATGAACATACAAGGTAGACTTTGCTTTTAGAGTGAACAAAGACCAAACGCTCTGGATTTATTCAGAATTACTTGCAAATACTAATTATGCTAATTAGCGTGATTACACACCGAAAACACTATGTAAAAAATTATGTAAATATAGAACTCCATAATTATTATGTAAGAGTTTACATAAAACATGTAATATATACCCAAGCTTAGTGTGTAAATTGCTATGCAAAAGCTTTACACAACTGTTTACATAGTATTATGGAGTTCTATTTTTACACAGATTGTGTAATGTTTACATAATTTGTGTATTTTTTTACATAGTGTTTTCTGTGTGTATCAGCCACATTTGCCCTAACACCTGCACATAATATAATACATCTAAGTAGACACTGTTATTCCACCAACAACCATGTAAAGATGTCAAACCTCATGTTAATGTTCTGTTTATTTTACGGAATGAAAAAAAAATATCTGGACATTTTGCTGCCATTTTACGGACGTTACTTTTTGGTTCCGGCAGCAAAATTTCCAGAGAATTGTTTTCATTCCGTAAAATAAACAGAACATTAACATGAGTTTTGACGCAGAAAATATGGCATATTTCACTTTACGGAGTCCGTAAATTTACAGATATTTTTAACAGTCATGACAGTGTATAACATTTATATTGTTAATGACTTTTCGGACCAAATATCTTATTTCCCCATTGAAGACTTTCTACTATATGCATTTCTTACGACCTGTTAACTCATACTTTTGTCCTTAGATTTTAATTTTGAATGTGTTGTCCATTCGTACAGGAAGAAATGTCATTACAACTATAAAAGAGATCGAAAATAGCCAATATTTTGTTATGTTTACTTTATAGCTTTTATTACAGTCAAGTATACAAACAATATGTATTATATGTTAAAAATAGAGAGCAAATATTATTTACATGGTTGCAACTGTGGGATGGACGGGTTGGTGGAACGGGAAGAAATTCATAGGCAAGAGATTGTGTGTATCGAAAACTGCAGACGGAAACATACATCGTAGTATGTTAGCCACCGATTCACTGATAGTGGTGGCAGTATTTTGTTTGATAATGGTGTAGTTTATAATCAGTATCAATATGTGTTACAGAGATCGGCAAATTCAGAAATATGTGTACGATAAATATAGTTAATCACAACGTACAGTAATTATGATACTATTGGAAAGTTACAAGACAATAGTAAAAATACCTTTCCTTGTAAGCGAAGTAGCTCGTTAAGGACTCAACCACAATGCATTGCATTTTTCTCAAAATGCCCTATACTTCTAGTCTCCAATTCGTCTCGGGTTTCCATAGACATGCTCAAAATGGCATTCATCGTTGGAGTTTTTTAGATTAAATACTACATTAATTAATTAATTAATTAGTTCTGTGTTCCTTTTTTTCTTATTTCTAAACTTAAGAGCTCCACTTATGCATTTTATGTAACAATATATCATAGTTGGCTGGCGTTCACGCATTGCATTGCGGAATATCCTTAAAATCTTCTTTGACTTGAAAAAAGTCACATCTTTTAGGGCGAAATAAAACATTAGTTCTTCGTATTTGTGGGCTTGTTGGACTGTATACACTCTTATTCTTGAGGGTGTCTACTAACCTAAGACCTAAGACCTAAGACCTAAGACCTAAGACCCAAAACCTAAGACCCAAAACCTAAGACCCAAAAACTAAGACCCAAAACCTAAGACCCAAAACCTAAGACCCAAAAACTAAGACCCAAAACCTAAGACCCAAAAACTAAGACCCCCTCCCAAATGTCCTAAAAATCAGTTTTAAATACACGAGGATAGTTGATAAGTTGTTTAGAGAGGATGACGGATCATTTGAATCCATTTTGGCGCCAAAAATCCAAGGGTCTTAGGTTAGTAGTTGAGAGGGGGGTAAACTACTAACCTAAGACCCCCTCCCAAATGTCCTAAAAATCAGTTTTATATACACGAGGATAGTTGATCAGTTGTTTGGAGAGGATGACGGATCATTTGAATCCATTTTGGAGCCAAAAATCCAAGGGTCTTAGGTTAGTAGTTGAGAGGGGGGTAAACTACTAACCTAAGACCCCCTCCCAAATGTCCTAAAAATCAGTTTTATATACACGAGGATAGTTGATAAGTTGTTTGGAGAGGATGACGGATCATTTGAATCCATTTTGGAGCCAAAAATCCAAGGGTCTTAGGTTAGTAGTTGAGAGGGGGGTAAACTACTAACCTAAGACCCCCTCCCAAATGTCCTAAAAATCAGTTTTATATACACGAGGATAGTTGATAAGTTGTTTGGAGAGGATGACGAATCATTTGAATCCATTTTGGCGTCAAAAATCCAAGGGTCTTAGGTTAGTAGTTGAGAGGGGGGTAAACTACTAACCTAAGACCCCCTCCCAAATGTCCTAAAAATCAGTTTTATATACACGAGGATAGTTGATAAGTTGTTTGGAGAGGATGACGGATCATTTAAATCCATTTTGGCGCCAAAAATCCAAGGGTCTTAGGTTAGTAGTTGAGAGGGGGGTAAACTACTAACCTAAGACCCCCTCTCAAATGACCTAAAAATCAGTTTTATATACACGAGGATAGTTGATAAGTTGTTTAGAGAGGATGACGGATCATTTGAATCCATTTTGGCGCCAAAAATCCAAGGATCTTAGGTTAGTAGTTGAGAGGGGGGTAAACTACTAACCTAAGACCCCCTCCCAAATGTCTTAAAAATCAGTTATATATACACGAGGATAGTTGATAAGTTGTTTGGAGAGGATGACGGATCATTTGAATCCATTTTGGCGCCAAAATTCCAAGGGTCTTAGGTTAGTAGTTGAGAGGGGGGTAAACTACTAACCTAAGACCCCCTCCCAAATGTCCTAAAAATCAGTTTGATATACACGAGGATAGTTGATAAGTTGTTTGGAGAGGATGACGGATCATTTGAATCCATTTTGGCGCCAAAAATCCAAGGGTCTTAGGTTAGTAGTTGAGAGGGGGGTAAACTACTAACCTAAGACCCCCTCCCAAATGTCCTAAAAAACAGTTTATATACACGAGGATAGTTGATAAGTTGTTTAGAGAGGATGACGGATCATTTGAATCCATTTTGGAGCCAAAAATCCAAGGGTCTTAGGTTAGTAGTTGAGAGGGGGGGGGGGGGGGGGGGGGGGGGGGGTAAACTACTAACCTAAGACCCCCTCCCAAATGTCCTAAAAATCAGTTTTATATACACGAGGATAGTTGATAAGTTGTTTGGAGAGGATGACGGATCATTTGAATCCATTTTGGAGCCAAAAATATAAGGGTCTTAGGTTAGTAGTTGAGAGGGGGGTAAACTACTAACCTAAGATCCCCTTCCAAATGTCCTAAAAATCAGTTTTATATACACGAGGATAGTGGATAAGTTATTTAGAGAGGATGACGGATCATTTTAATCCATTTTGGCGCCAACAATCCAAGGGTCTTAGGTTAGTAGTTGAGAGGGGGGTAAACTACCCCCTCCCAAATGTCCTAAAAATCAGTTTTAGATACACAAGCTATAATCGACTAACACTGCTTTAATAAATTCACGAAAAGCTAAGAATTTGTAAGGTCTCTGTGTATTAGCCCGATATGGCCATGTTTATCCCGAATTCTCGCGATCGTTTTTTCCCCCCAGAATGCACTCTGTTCTGAATTGTCGAACTAGCTTCTAAAGGCTCCTATCGGCTTTTTGAAATTCGACATATTAACCTTGTTTAGTTAGGCAAAAAAAATAATTGTTTGTTTGTCCTTTGAGGGTCCTTAAATGATAGGGGTCGGTAGGCCGGATTTTTTAATTTTAATTTTAAAAACACATCACTTTGACAGTTTAGAACTCTTTGTCATAAGTTTGCGACATTGCTGCTTTAGGCCTAGTAAAAAAAGTTACATGTTTCCCGTCCCCGCCCGCCTCTGTTTTAGCCGCTGCCTTCTTTTCTTTATTTTAAAAAAGTTGTTTTTTTAAACTTTTTTTAAAACTTTTTAATTTTCATAGCTTTAATTGGTCCCCTAAATAGCATCGATTGACCCCTACCTGACTACTCGAGTCACCTATATCACCCCTAAGTATAATATTATCTTGGTTTGTTGAAATAATTTTAAACGACGATCAAGACACAGTCATACATGCAGTTTTGAATTATTTCTAACATTTGAAAAAATACCTAAATTCAGTAAATAATCATTAAATAGGGGAAGAGAAGTGTTGACTGTAACATGTTGGCAGTATTTATTATAGTCGGATTTATAATTGAACGAACACCTTGAAGTTCAGTACATTGCGTAAAAAAAAGTTGTTTGATTGTCCTCTTCCGACTGACCCTAATTTTGAAAACTGAGAAAAACTTCTTTTTTTTTGCTTTGACAAATGAATATCGACCCTAATTCTGGAAATTCCAGATTTTTTTTTTTTTCCAGAATTTTGCTTCCTGGAAATATGCTAAAATATAATTTTCACAGTTTCTTTAGTCTTTTAAACTGTTTTAAAACATGAATGACCTAATTAAATAACCCATTCAAATATATCAGTACCTATTTTAAAGTTAAT
Organism: Ophiura sarsii; assembly: GCA_035610835.1. Taxonomy (NCBI): domain Eukaryota; kingdom Metazoa; phylum Echinodermata; class Ophiuroidea; order Amphilepidida; family Ophiuridae; genus Ophiura; species Ophiura sarsii. Next base: position 74,547,559 of record CM069446.1, on the reverse strand, counting down.
TATGCATCTTTTGAATGTGATTTATAAAAATTTAAAAGACACCTTTTCCCGACCGACCTACCCAGTTTCTGAAAGTGATCTATGGACAATCAAAACAAAAAAAATTGTGGCCTAAGCGTGATAATTTCGGGCGTGATCATCTTTTTGTGCTGTGTGTGTGTTTTTTGTTCAATATTAATTGGACTATAGTAATCATCGGAAGACGATGATTTCCACTCGACAGAATGACGTTGTATGGGCGCCCATTCGGGGTAAATATATTGAATATAGTTTTGTACTTGTTACAAGATGAATAAATTATGATAATCTGTTTTGTAATGAATATTAATTAGTAATATGAATATTTATTATTACTTGTATTTTTTGCCTGAAATTTCAATGACTTTTTTTGCCCGATCAAAAAGAGTTTGGAATTTTAGAATTTGGCTATAGTATAATGTTGTGGTAAGGGACGCACCATTAGATTTTCAGGGGGGGGGGGGGGGTAGGAAGTTTTCGGAAGAAAAAAAATTCACCCTCTATGCAGGCCAAAAAAAGAAATTCACCCCCTGATGAGTAAAAAAACCCAAAAAATTGTACCCCACCCAACTCAATATGAATGAATACAATAAATAAAAAAATTCACCGCCTTAGGCGGCGCAAAAAAAAATTCCCCCCTTACGATGGCAAAAAAACAACAACTCACCCCCGAACACAACTTCCTACCCTGAAAATCTAATGGTGCGTCCCTAATGATTGACTTTTAAATGACTAGTTGTTTTTTGAAAATTGATCTGAACACACATGAATCACCGCATGTTCCAGTTTTACAGGCACTTAGGCACTGACCAATTTACTATCATAACAAAACAGGTGTAACTGAAGTTTGACAAATGACCACAGGGTTAATTCCCGGTTAATTGAATCAAATAAACCAAAGATAGTCAATAAACACATGTCCCATGAGGGCTGCCCTGGACATCATGGACAGCAAATAAACAATTGAATAGCATGCTGCAAATTGAATTCAAACAATTAACTGGATTCAAATGATCTCTTATCCTCTCTAAACAACTTTCAACTATCCTCGTGTATCTAAAACTGATTTTTAGGACATTTAGGAGGGGGTCATAGGTTAGTAGTTTACCCCCTTCTCAACTACTAACCTAAGACCCTTGGATTTTTGGCGCCAAAATGGATTCAAATGATCCGTCATCCCCTCTAAACAACTTATCAACTATCCTCGTGTATCTAAAACTGATTTTTAGGACATTTGAGAGGGGGTCTTAGGTTAGTAGTTTACCCCCCCCCCCCCCCCCCCCCCTCTTAACTACTAACCTAAGACCCTTGGATTTTTGGCGCCAAAATGGATTCAAATGATCCGTCATCCTCTCCAAAAAACTTATCAACTATCCTCGTGTATATAAAACTGATTTTTAGGACATTTGGGAGGGGGTCTTAGGTTAATAGTTTACCCCCCTCTCAACTACTAACCTAAGACCCTTGGATTTTTGGCGCCAAAATGGATTCAAATGATCCGTCATCCTCTCTAAACAACTTATCAACTATCCTCGTGTATATAAAACTGATTTTTAGGTCATTTGAGAGGGGGTCTTAGGTTAGTAGTTTACCCCCCTCTCAACTACTAACCTAAGACCCTTGGATTTTTGGCGCTAAAATGGTTTCAAATGATCCGTCATCCTCTCCAAACAACTTATCAACTATCCTCGTGTATATAAAACTGATTTTTAGGACATTTGGGAGGGGGTCTTAGGTTAGTAGTTTACCCCCCTCTCAACTACTAACCTAAGACCCTTAGATTTTTGGCTCCAAAATGGATTCAAATGATCCGTCATCCTCTCCAAACAACTTATCAACTATCCTCGTGTATATAAAACTGATTTTTAGGACATTTGGGAGGGGGTCTTAGGTTAGTAGTTTACCCCCCTCTCAACTACTAACCTAAGACCCTTGGATTTTTGGCGCCAAAATGGATTCAAATGATCCGTCATCCTCTCCAAACAACTTATCAACTATCTTCGTGTATATAAAACTGATTTTTAGGACATTTGGGAGGGGGTCTTAGGTTAGTAGTTTACCCCCCTCTCAACTACTAACCTAAGACCCTTGGATTTTTGGCTCCAAAATGGATTCAAATGATCCGTCATCCTCTCCAAACAACTTATCAACTATCCTCGTGTATATAAAACTGATTTTTAGGACATTTGGGAGGGGGTCTTAGGTTAGTAGTTTACCCCCCTCTCAACTACTAACCTAAGACCCTTGGATTTTTGGCGCCAAAATGGATTCAAATGATCCGTCATCCTCTCCAAACAACTTATCAACTATCCTCGTGTATATAAAACTGATTTTTAGGACATTTGGGAGGGGGTCTTAGGTTAGTAGTTTACCCCCCTCTCAACTACTAACCTAAGACCCTTGGATTTTTGGCGCCAAAATGGATTCAAATGATCCGTCATCCTCTCTAAACAACTTATCAACTATCCTCGTGTATATAAAACTGATTTTTAGGACATTTGGGAGGGGGTCTTAGGTTAGTAGTTTACCCCCCTCTCAACTACTAACCTAAGACCCTTGGATTTTTGGCGCCAAAATGGATTCAAATGATCCGTCATCCTCTCCAAACAACTTATCAACTATCTTCGTGTATATAAAACTGATTTTTAGGACATTTGGGAGGGGGTCTTAGGTTAGTAGTTTACCCCCCTCTCAACTACTAACCTAAGACCCTTGGATTTTTGGCTCCAAAATGGATTCAAATGATCCGTCATCCACTCCAAACAACTTATCAACTATCCTCGTGTATATAAAACTGATTTTTAGGACATTTGGGAGGGGGTCTTAGGTTAGTAGTTTACCCCCCCTCTCAACTACTAACCTAAGACCCTTGGATTTTTGGCGCCAAAATGGATTCAAATGATCCGTCATCCTCTCTAAACAACTTATCAACTATCCTCGTGTATATAAAACTGATTTTTAGGACATTTGGGAGGGGGTCTTAGGTTAGTAGTTTACCCCCCTCTCAACTACTAACCTAAGACCCTTGGATTTTTGGCGCCAAAATGGATTCAAATGATCCGTCATCCTCTCCAAACAACTTATCAACTATCCTCGTGTATATAAAACTGATTTTTAGGACATTTGGGAGGGGGTCTTAGGTTAGTAGTTTACCCCCCTCTCAACTACTAACCTAAGACCCTTGGATTTTTGGTGCCAAAATGGATTCAAATGATCCGTCATCCTCTCCAAACAACTTATCAACTATCCTCGTGTATATAAAACTGATTTTTAGGACATTTGGGAGGGGGTCTTAGGTTAGTAGTTTACCCCCTCTCAACTACTAACCTAAGACCCTTGGATTTTTGGCGCCAAAATGGATTCAAATGATCCGTCATCCTCTCTAAACAACTTATCAACTATCCTCGTGTATATAAAACTGATTTTTAGGACATTTGGGAGGGGGTCTTAGGTTAGTAGTTTACCCCCCTCTCAACTACTAACCTAAGACCCTTGGATTTTTGGCGCCAAAATGGATTCAAATGATCCGTCATCCTCTCTAAACAACTTATCAACTATCCTCGTGTATATAAAACTGATTTTTAGGACATTTGGGAGGGGGTCTTAGGTTAGTAGTTTACCCCCTCTCAACTACTAACCTAAGACCCTTGGATTTTTGGCTCCAAAATGGATTCAAATGATCCGTCATCCTCTCCAAACAACTTATCAACTATCCTCGTGTATATAAAACTGATTTTTAGGACATTTGGGAGGGGGTCTTAGGTTAGTAGTTTACCCCCCTCTCAACTACTAACCTAAGACCCTTGGATTTTTGGCGCCAAAATGGATTCAAATGATCCGTCATCCTCTCTAAACAACTTATCAACTATCCTCGTGTATATAAAACTGATTTTTAGGACATTTGGGAGGGGGTCTTAGGTTAGTAGTTTACCCCCCTCTCAACTACTAACCTAAGACCCTTGGATTTTTGACGCCAAAATGGATTCAAATGATTCGTCATCCTCTCCAAACAACTTATCAACTATCCTCGTGTATATAAAACTGATTTTTAGGACATTTGGGAGGGGGTCTTAGGTTAGTAGTTTACCCCCCTCTCAACTACTAACCTAAGACCCTTGGATTTTTGGCTCCAAAATGGATTCAAATGATCCGTCATCCTCTCCAAACAACTTATCAACTATCCTCGTGTATATAAAACTGATTTTTAGGACATTTGGGAGGGGGTCTTAGGTTAGTAGTTTACCCCCCTCTCAACTACTAACCTAAGACCCTTGGATTTTTGGCTCCAAAATGGATTCAAATGATCCGTCATCCTCTCTAAACAACTTATCAACTATCCTCGTGTATATAAACTGTTTTTTAGGACATTTGGGAGGGGGTCTTAGGTTAGTAGTTTACCCCCCTCTCAACTACTAACCTAAGACCCTTGGATTTTTGGCGCCAAAATGGATTCAAATGATCCGTCATCCTCTCTAAACAACTTATCAACTATCCTCGTGTATATAAAACTGATTTTTAGGACATTTGGGAGGGGGTCTTAGGTTAGTAGTTTACCCCCCTCTCAACTACTAACCTAAGACCCTTGGATTTTTGGCGCCAAAATGGATTCAAATGATCCGTCATCCTCTCTAAACAACTTATCAACTATCCTCGTGTATATAAAACTGATTTTTAGGACATTTGGGAGGGGGTCTTAGGTTAGTAGTTTACCCCCCTCTCAACTACTAACCTAAGACCCTTGGATTTTTGGTGCCAAAATGGATTCAAATGATCCGTCATCCTCTCCAAACAACTTATCAACTATCCTCGTGTATATAAAACTGATTTTTAGGACATTTGGGAGGGGGTCTTAGGTTAGTAGTTTACCCCCCTCTCAACTACTAACCTAAGACCCTTGGATTTTTGGCGCCAAAATGGATTCAAATGATCCGTCATCCTCTCTAAACAACTTATCAACTATCCTCGTGTATATAAAACTGATTTTTAGGACATTTGGGAGGGGGTCTTAGGTTAGTAGTTTACCCCCCTCTCAACTACTAACCTAAGACCCTTGGATGTTTGGCTCCAAAATGGATTCAAATGATCCGTCATCCTCTCCAAACAACTTATCAACTATCCTCGTGTATATAAAACTGATTTTTAGGACATTTGGGAGGGGGTCTTAGGTTAGTAGTTTACCCCCCTCTCAACTACTAACCTAAGACCCTTGGATTTTTGGCGCCAAAATGGATTCAAATGATCCGTCATCCTCTCTAAACAACTTATCAACTATCCTCGTGTATTTAAAACTGTTTTTTAGGACATTTGGGAGGGGGTCTTAGTTTTTGGGTCTTAGGTTTTGGGTCTTAGTTTTTGGGTCTTAGGTTTTGGGTCTTAGGTTTTGGGTCTTAGTTTTTGGGTCTTAGGTTTTGGGTCTTAGGTTTTGGGTCTTAGGTCTTAGGTCTTAGGTCTTAGGTTAGTAGACACCCTATTCTTGATTAGTCAAATTGTCTGTGTGATTTCTTTTTGACACATGTTTGTGTTACACTGATCAATTCATTGGTCGTTATACGTCTGAAATGAGTTGGAAAAATGTGTCACCTATTTTTGACACTGAAGTGTGTCAAATGGAACAAATATCCGGGTCAAAATGATCATTTGAATAGTAAGTTCCGATTCAGATTTAACAAATAAAATGATCATTTTGACCCGGATATTTGTTACATTTGACACACTTCAGTGTCAAAAAAAGTTGACACATTTTTCCGTGTTATTTTGACTAATAAGTTGTTGTTTCCCCGCGGACTAATTTTCTGTGTCAGATTTGACCATTTCCGTGTCAAATTTGACTAATCTAGAATAAGAGTGTACATGTAGGGCCTATAGTAGAATGAGAACAGTATTAACAAGTAGACCTTCAAACCGACTATTATAAACACAGAATATAAATAAAAGTTGTACGTACTACTAATGAAGTTAAAACCACTATAAATAACACACAACTACCATGACTACTACATACTAGTATCAAAATTAGCAATAAAATATGCTGTAAGACCTGAAATATTCGCGAGTCTAAAAATTTCGCGAATCACCAACACTGACCTAATTTGCGGCGTGAAAAAGTCGCGAATGTAAACTTTCAAACATGTCTGTAGGTAGTTTTGAAATATTCGCGGCATGAATTTTTTGGAGTAAGTGATCCTCGCAAAATTCGCGAAATTTAAATACACGCAAACATATCTGGCTTTACAGTAGTCTGCAATACACTAATCACTGTCTAATGCTATTATAGTACTGGCATGACTGGCATGAATAGAATTCAGCTACGAAGATTGCGTGATGATTTAATATGTTTAACGTGGTAGGCATAGATTGTTTTCCTGTAGTTTGGAAATGTCTTCAGAATTATGTTTACATTTTATTTGCTAAGCCATCGAAATGAAATAAGAACGTTCATTGTATTGCACTTAAAAAGTATGTTCTACTCCATAAAAGTCCATTTGGACGGCCGGATATTTAATAAGGAAGTTATCCGTGATATGAGCGATATCAAAATGCCTGTTTAAACACTAGAGTAGGTGATCGTCAAGTATAAAACACAAACTTAGATTAACATCGTTGTCCATGTATGATAAATAATGACACTTAATGTTCCGTATTAATTATGACTTGAGATGCTTGGTAATGGTCGAGTAAGTTCTTTGTTTTAATTGTATAGTACTACATACATGTATAATATTTGATTTTTCTACAAACACACATAACACATTTTATATATGATTTTATTGTATTAATTATGACTTGAGATGCTTGGTAATGGTCGAGTAAGTTCTTTGTTTTTAATTGTATAGTACTACATACATGTAATATATTTGATTTTTCTACAAACACACATAACACATTTTATATATGATTTTATTGTAGATAGATGTTTCAATTTTACATTATTTACATTTATACACGAGCCTATTTACAATATACTCCCATTCCATAGGTATAGGCCTACTTCTGCATCTGTATAAAAATTGAGAAAATTGATTCAACTACATTTACTTTGCTATCATGACATGCTATCTTGAGTAGATAGCAATCCCATTTATTGACCCACCGATAAATGATGGGTTATTTTCTATTCAAAGCAATGCATGCGATATTTTAATGAAAAGAATGGTATGGTTGTGAATGATTTCCTTCCAACAGTCAGACAGAGATGCTTCAGTCTTGCAATGATAGGTTTGTGAAATAAATAATCAAACACTTATCATCCATATCATGAGTTGCTCTGAAAGTATTCAAACTGCATTTAGAGTCTTTCTAAATCGAACAAATTTCAGGATTCTGTTTTGATTGTGTCAACATAAAATTGTCATGTTTACGTTGCTATCAATGTCGCTGAGTAATACTCTCTTCAATATATAGCAATGTTCACATTGGTGTGACAAGACCACACACAATACTACCTCTTGTTTGCATAAGCCTAGTGAGAAAGTCGTTATTCAGAATTGTTTATATTGAGTTGGTTGATCAGTTCATGTCTCGTAAGTAAGAATACGTTTATATATTTGATAATTCAGGATCTCTTCACGATTCCAGAATTTGGAACAACAACAGGGTATGTGCTCAATTTGAGGCTGGCCATTACCCTATAATGCATGCTTTTGGGTGATAATGGATAAACGCTTGCTTGACATATCTGATGACACCGATGCTTCGTCCTGCAAACATCTGAACGTGCATATAACGCAGCGCATCGAAGTACCAGAAACGTGGTTAACGACTCAACGGTGTCTTGAAGTCAAGGTGGAGGCTCCTATCAATTGACAGTAGGGTTCGATATTCACCTGCTCGTTCTGCAATAACCATTGTAGCTGCAGCTATTCGTGGAGACCGTGATTTCCAGGCACCACCACCACAACCTAACCAGCCAATCGTGCATGCTCCAGATCACGTGCTGGCAATATTGTGAGAAGAGCCATCGTTGAACAGCATTTTCAATCAAAGGTAAATAACTGATCTTTTAAATTAAAATATACTTAATTCAAATGTTTCTCTTTCACCCCATATCGATATTTCATAATGCTTTTAATTAAGATAATATTCCAGTTAAGTCAAGTGGGTTTTCCTGCACAACTGTATCTCGGATCTTTCTTAATATATCCATCCTTATCGCTTGCATTTCTTGCTTCATTTTTAAATCTATCTGAAATAATTGGATTTTGAATGCGTGTTCTTCTCTCAGATATTTCAGACGTTTCGCGTGAAATTCGGCTGCCCTCATATCGACTCCTTTCAGACCCGAGTTGGACATTGCAGTAGCTTCCTCCGAAGAATCAGATTGGTTTTCGTCCTCATGTTGGTCATCTGGAGGTTTATCCTTTGCTTCACTGCAGCTAGCGACGTTGCAAGATTCCATACCTATGATAAATATACAGAAAAGGCGGCTTGTACCGAATACTCACGTCACGTCACGTCACGTCACGTCACGCTGTGTTTATAAATCACGCGATTGGTGTTTATAAATCACGTGATTGGTGTTTATAGATCACGTAGTGTTAATCACACTTCACACGATTGGTGTTTATAAATCACGCGATTGGTGTTTATCGTCACGTCATGTTAAATCTGTACCGTACTGAACTAGTAATACCTGTACACGGTCTCAGGTTATAAATGCATCCGGGCCGGGGCTGTCACGTATACATTTATGGAAGGTTTTACTATACAGCATGATTTTGCTTCATTGAATCAAATACTTGTATGTAGTATACAATTAACGTTGCATTTTATACACTGCACATGGCCCGGGCACATGGTACATTGTGCCATCCATGGTCAGTGTCTGCAGTGATCAGCGCTCTACAACCGAAGGTCGCGGGCGGCACACTTTCAGAAGTTGATAACTTAAATCGCCCCTTGCGGTCGCGGTCTATATAACGTTGCAGGGACTGTGTTTCTAGTTTCGAAATGCAGCGTGCGTTATTACAGTAGAAATTGTACGGGAATATTTTTGTTGTTTGTTTACACGGTCGGTCCGTACGGACACATGCTTGGGTCCTCGGAAGGACCAAGCTCAAGCAAAATGCTCGGGCCAGGCTTGCCTATTGAAGCATGCTGGCTGAATGAAATGAAAGTTAGAAAAGATGGAAGAAAGCGGGTAAGAAAGGAATAAAGTAGAAGAGCCACTTCCAACAAATAAAGTTAACAATTTTGCTGTCAGCCTCGGACCCCGGGGGGGGGGGGGGGGGGGGGGGGGGGGGCACTCACTACTTTGGGGTAGGGGTGTGCCGCACAGGTTCTCAAAAGGGCCCGGGGCTATAGAACTGAACTGAGTGGATTTTATGATGAAAAATAGGGTCTTAGGAACTGATTTTGTCAAAAAAGTAGGTTTGAGAACTGGCCCATAGTTCAATTTGATTAGCAAGAACGCAAATTTTTGATTTTTTTTTGGTTTTAGAACGCAAATTTTTCGAAGAATTGGGGTTTTGGAACGCAAAATTTCGCGATTTTTGAATTTTCAATAGAATGGGGGTCTTAAGAACTGATCCAGGCTCAAAAGGGGGTCATAAGAGCTAGCAGCAGAGGGTGAAAAAGGGGGTCTTCAGCGCGGCACCTATACCCTTTTCCAATGTCAGTGCCCTTCCCCCCCCCCCCCCCCCCCCCGGGCCTCGGACATGAGAAAAGAATAGTCTTGATCCAATCTCATTTGCCAAACCAATATGAAGGAGTAGCCTAAGGGACGTTCAAGCATGCTCCTCACACTTCTCACTTTTAAAGCTAGCTAGATTGATAATTTCTACTCAGATACTCAGATAGGCCTATTCAAAATAAAAATAGACCCAAACAGCCTCCTGCCAAACAGTTATCAATTTTCAGGGGGAAATGGACCCATATGTTTACTGGTGACCCATAATTAATTGTCCTATATATTAGAAAACTTACCAAAGGATTTACCAAAAATGGCTTTGAAAAGGGGTTATTCAGTTTGACCAGAAGGTGAAAAATGGGACTTGGAGGAACATCCACGTACCGGTAACCTCTTATCCTATAAGTAGTACCTCCCACCCTCGGATTTTTTGAGAGAAAAAACGCTTATGAAAAGGAGAAACGCTTGACTACTACGCATAGGCCGAGACAGTTTCCTTCTTTCAATATCATGTTAACTTTCCCAAACAGTCACATTTTACCAAAATAATGACGGTTTTCTTTGAAAAGTGGCACTTTTCAACGATTTGGAAATTATTGACTGTTCATGCATGATGATCATTTATATTTCATTTCAAATAGAAAGCCAAAGAAAGAAGTTTTTTTTCATTTTAATTTAAATAAAGACACTTAAAATGATTTTTTAAAACGCACTGGAGATCAGTATTTGTAAGTTAGGCCCAGGACCGTAAGCAGGATTTTTTTAGGGGGGGGGGGCGTATTTTTTTGAAAAGGTACATTGGTACCCAAAAAATCGTAAAAGGTTGCCCCCACATTTTTTTTAGTCATTAGGAATTAAAAGTTATGAAGCAAAGATTTTTTTCAAAAATTCGACGAGGGCGCGGACGATATTGTAATATTTTACCGTTAGCCTAATTTCGTCAATTCCTAAGACGTTGAAGGCCATGGACGGTCAATTTCACGCACCTGGTCTTGTTTATGATCTGGCGCTGATATAAACAATAATGTTTAGAGCTCGATAGTTCTTGCCCGGGGCGGTGGTTCTTCTACCAAAATCATACATGGATGTGCCCCGGATGTGCCTTTCAGACTTGAAATTCCGACTTTCAATACCTGCTTTGAAACACCCGGTCGGTATAATCTGAGACGAATATACCTGAGGTATTCGTCTCAGGTATAATCAAACTTGGTGAAATGTCTACCGATCAATATATCCCTTGTCAATGTCATTTTTTTACGTATTTACAAATAACAGAAGGTAAGTAGAAAACTTTGGGTTCTCAAATGTGTATTTTAACCAATTGGTTTTTCAAAAGGTGTATTTTACCCGGGGGGGGGGGGTACTCACGTATATTGGCCATACGGGTATGTGCGGCTGGCAAGGATCACGCCTTCCGGTCGCTCCTTAAGACCCCTTTTCATCCATTGGCAGTTCCCTTAGACCCCAAATTCAACCAAAAATCATAAAATTTGTGAAAATCTTATGAATTTGAGTTATGTAGCCTCAAATTTGGCCTAAATTCAGTTCATAAGGCAAAATTTTGCCTAAAATTCAGTTTATAAAACACAACTTTGTATAAGAATTCAGTTCTCTGAGACCCCAATTTCGGCGACCATTCAGTTCGGTAAGCCCCTGTTTTGGTGCCCGTTCAGTTCGGTAAGCCCCTGTTTTCAGACTGCCCAGCCGCACACCCCTACCCTCTTCAAATTCGAGTACCCCCCGGTGTAAATTAATCAGTCTGAACTTCGGATATTTGAAATCCATGCAGCAGTTATTGAATGTCAGGCCTTTTTTAAGGGGGTATCAATAAATATATCTGACAAAGTACACCCTCTATAATACCATCAACTAACGGGTATTAATATAAACTTGTCTGATTACCCGTCGATATACCAAATTTCGCGAAACACCCCAAAAGGCATGCACATACCACTACATAGTGAGTACCCCCCGTTACAACTCCAGACTCGTTGCGGGATCAACCATAAATATAAATGTTGTTTTGATTCTGATTGTTGGATTGAACCAG
>CM069446.1:74512847-74535766 GCA_035610835.1 Ophiura sarsii | reverse complement strand
TCCCGTTATTTCCTCTATCTTTCATGCAAATTAGGCGCCACTTTGATCACAACTAACGGAGAAATAAGGATAACAAACACACAAATAAACACACCCCCACACAAACAAACACACACCGTTTCCAGATTTATAGTAGGATGGTGGAAGGTCTTATGGTTTAACACACTGAAATGCATTTTAAAATTTCAAAAAAGGTCTGTATACTATGGCAACACCCATTTCTATTTTGGACTATTTTGGGCTATTTTCCCTATTTCTAAGATTTTTTGGGTTAAAATATGCCCAGTTCTTCCAAGCTACTGACTCAAAAGTGTAAAAGGTATCAAATAAAGGACTTATGTGTTGCAAGGTATTATCTTTCTTCTTTGCTGACAGGTAATGCCAACTCTTCAACATTATTTTGTATCCTATTTTTGGCTCTGGCAACTCTGGAAGTTCTATGAAATTAAGAATATGCGTTTTTTACCCAAATTTAGCACGCAATAAAATCATTTTGCCTGGGCACTCAGATTGTTTTCTTGTTGGTTTTGATACATTGCCCCTTTCAATTCTGGAGAGAACTGCTTGGGCAATTATTTAGGGATAAGACAGGGTTGCCAGAAAGTAGTACCATGTTTTATTAAAGAAATTCAAAGATTTTGTGTACGGAACTTTAACCTTTGAATTTTCAGTTTCATGTTTTATTGTTGCGTATAAACTTGCCGCCTTTAAAAAACTATAAAAATAACTGTAGTTCTAGATGGAATTTTTGACAAATCTAAACATTTCTGAAATCAGTATGTTGCTTGCTGCCAAATAAAATTTTAAAAAGTTGCTAGAAAATGACCATGTGAAGGGTTTTCCTATGCCACCACACATATATTATACTTGTATAGGTAAACATACAGAGATGAACCCTAGTACAACAAATCATACTATAGTGATATTTGTCATCAGTTGGTATTATTCATCATAGGGTATTTTGCATGTTTCACTATCTGTCCCCATCCTAAGTATGACTCCTTCTAAATATGATTTTTGTGGTAATTTCTGTATCGCTTACCAGAGCTCAAAAACACACTTCTTTGTGCTTGTTCTTATCTACTCTTTCTCATCTATCTTGTCATTCGTTTAACATTTTGTACAAATGCACTATTCCCTTGAAATTTAAGGTGAAATTCTAAGCCCATTCACTTAACGGCACTAGCGGTGTTTATCGAAATCGGCGCCATGTTTTATTAATAAATAGTCTCTTTTAATATTTTCGTTAGTTCGTAAGTGGTGTGCGTACCGTATATAGACGTTTGTTATTTTGCGATGGGGGATGAGACTAATCTGGACCGCGATACTCGCGAAATGTCTAAAATATATTCTGCCATTGCGTTTACACGGCGGAGAATTACGATTAAATATGGAATAATTTAGCATTTTCATGTTTTAAAAAGTGGCTGGAAAGAAAGATGAGGACTTTATGAAGGTGCGTAGCTAGTATGAAAATCAACGGAAATGCAGTTTTGCTGTAATTCACCTGGCACTCATTCGAAAGCCACACCATTCACTTTATACAGCAAATCAAATTGACAGTTTCTCGCAATACAATTTCCCCATACGTTGGGTGGGGGGGGGGAAAAAAAGGAAAAAAACCCCACCAAAACGTATGGACCCTGTAAACCCTGATCTGAGTGTCATTTCCTCGGAGCAGTGCGCCAACACTTTGTACTATTTGATGTCCAGGTGCACGGATAGAATAGTGCTTTGTTATATGATTACTCAAGTCATATTTAATTTATTCAACAAGTATATCATTTTTGTCACAAATTTCCAGATCCAAGATGCCCAGATGTGATGATGAGTCAGATTCCAGAAGGAAACATTCCAGGACAGATGAAGATGTTCCACACAGTACACAGAAACCCACAAAGAGACATCACCGTTCATCTGGTTTCACCAGAATAAGACAGAGCGGTAGGTACACATGAGTGCTGATTGTGAGCCCGTGGGGGGGGGGGGGGGGCACTGACATTGGAAAAGGGTATAGGTATGTGCCGTGCTGAATACCCCCTTTTTCACCCACTGCTGCTAGCTCTTATGACCCCCCCTTTTTGAGCCTGCATCAGTTCTTAAGACCCCAATTTTATTGAAAATTCAAAAATCGCGAAATTTTGCGTTCCAAAGCCTCAATACTTCGAACATTTTGCATTCTAAAACCAAACAAAATTGACAATTTGCGTTCTTGCTAATCAAAATTGAACTACAGGCCAGTTCTCAAGACCTACTTTTAAGAAAAAATCAGTTCCTAAGACCCTACTTTTCGTCATAAAATCCACTCAGGGCCACTCAGTTCAGTTCTGTAGCCCCCCTTTTTGAGACCCTGGGCGGCACACCCCTACCCCCAGGATTGTGAGACACAATGGGCTACCGCTAAGGCCACGAAAAAAATGAACCCTGTTCTAAGGGCAAATGGACCTCTCAGGATGGGTCGGGATCGCTCAGGCTTTTTTCCCCCTCAAAATTACTGCAATATATCAAAATAATCTGTAACATTTTGCCATATTTTGACAAGCCCAACAAATCATTCGGGTCGGTATTCATTTGGATGTGAAAAAAAATGTTCACCAATTTATTTTTAAAAAAGGGTCAGTTGGGACCGTAAAAACATGGTTTCTTTACTTCATCGCCTTGCCCACCTTTATACAGTTCTTAAAAAATTAAATTTAAGTTGAAACAATTTTGGCAGTAAAAACATCCGCAGGTGTACGTTAATAAAATTTAGGAAAAAAATATCCCTTGAAATATTTCACCCAAAATTACAAAAGGAGCTTAATGTTGAGAACTCACTTTAACCTACTCCAAATCGTTTAATAATATACACCAGATAAATTTGAATGTTGGTTATCAGTGTCACGCACCGCCCTAAACATATATAATTCACGAGATATACCAGCAACATTTTGGAGCACCAGCCGGGAATCGAACCTGGGACCTTCCGATCAAATGTCGAACGCGCTAGTGTATAGACTAAAAGAGGACTTCCCCGTCAAGTCTATGACACCAACACACTTATATATCGTGACAATACTCCCCCCCCCCCCCCCTAAACAAGGCACGTCCTCGTAAATACAACTTAAACTACATCATTAAATACGCTCCACAATGGGTGGTGGGTGGGCCCGCCCTGGTGTTAAGAAACACCAGATCCCACCGCTGCCACCAATTTTGTCACGCACCGCCCTAAACATATATAATTCACGAGATATACCAGCAACATTTCGAAGCACCAGCCGGGAATCGAACCCGGGACCTTCCGATCAAATGTCGAACGCGCTAGTGTATAGACTAAAAGAGGACTTCCCCATCAAGTCTATGACACCAACACACTTATATATCGTGACAATAGTCATCCAGTAGTTTGAAAATAAATTGATACGTTAGACTAATACCGTATTATCCCTATTAAGCTCCCATGCCCACCCCCGTTTTTCTCAATGACAACCAACAAACAATCCCTTATAAGCGCCCACCCTTTCAATTAACGTAGCACTGTACAACAACATTTTTCACCACAGCGTCCTTCAGTAAACATGTAAAGCGCAGTACCAGTAAGCCTGACGTCATGTAATGTAGCCACAGGGAGACCCCACAATGTTGATTTTCCCCAAAAAATTTAAACAGTTTACTTTTCGATCGCACATGGTTTTCCGCTAGTGGAACCTCGCCGAATTCGACAGTGTTTACGATAAATTAGTTAAAAAAGGTAACTTAATAAGCGCCCACCCAAAATGAGTTTGCTAACCGCCCTTGGTGCTTAATAGGGATAATACGGTACAGGAACTTACATGTACTTTTTACAACTGCTACGTGTCATGTGAAACCATCACTCAGGCAACTGACATGCTGATGATGATAGGTCACATGATAGATGTCAGTCATGAGGTCACATGATAGATGTCAGTCATGTCACATGATAGATGTCACATGATAGATGTGGATGGCTAGTATAGTAGTGACCATGATCACAGTAAACAACTGGATCACGGTTGAGAATGTCTGCGGATCCGCGCCTTTATTCGCGTTTCCCATGTTGTCGAGACCTGCCCCTTGTCTGGTGTTTCTTCTTTAATTTTTTATTCAGCTCTGTATTTGCACAAACACTGTTTATACTGTGATCAAGGTCTATCAACTGAAACATTGGTTTTAACCCCCTGGGGTCTACCTGTCTATCTTACAGTGGTTCTGATTGGTTTATTAGCTTACTACAAGTAAGCTAAAGAGACTCGAAGCGAAAGGTCACGGTATAGGTCAAGGGGAAAGTGCGACTATGAAATATGGTTTTATCTTGGTCACACAAGTGGTATTTGTCGGGAAATGTACTTGAGATAGTGAAACAATATGATCGCATAAATATGTTATAAAATGGGCTTGATTGCCATTCGACAAAATAGGTAATTTTGCGTTATTTTCTTTATTGTCAAAATTGTATTGAAAATGCATGTGAAAACGCTATGATAGAAAGTTGATTAACAATGACACGCGTGTTCATGACGTACAAGCGTGATTGTCTTATTGTGATTGGTTTAACTACGAGAGATCATTATTATTCATGATACGAAATCAGCGGCAAAAATGGGTGGGGAGGTCGTTTTTCGTTAATTGATGTTAATCGCTTCTGTATATATTCTTCAAACTATATCTCCGATTTCAGCGGCCAAAATTAATGGAAAATAATGTTTTCAAAGGTTTTTCATCATGAGGTGCTGTTAAAAATTCGCGAAAAAGAGTAAAACTTGCAAATATTGCCTTGCCAAAATGCTGAATTTGCGTGCATTATCGTGCGTAATATTTTTTATTACCCCCACCAGTTTGGTATCGTCTGCCATTGATAAAACTTGTGGACGAATGACATAAACTCAATGGGTAAAACACTTCCGGGTTTGGAGCTCGGGTCTTCGGAGGAAAATTTGCGGGGTTTTGATTGGTCATTTGGCACTGCCGAATGAATCTTCGGAAAAACGATAGATGACCCAACTTCATCTTTTCTCGCTTCAAAATCGATCAAGTGGTTCAAAAGTTACGACGATGTGAAGAGTTCATCTTCAAATTTCCACCTGAAGATTTCGTCCGATAATGTAGCGAGTAGGTATGGTAGTAAATAATATTATATAGATTAATAATAATTAATAATATCGTAGACTTTAATTCATTTTCACCCGCAACTTTCATGATGAAATGTTCTTGTTCTGAGTACCCTATACTTTGTATTGACAGCTTGGACCATTACATGAGTGTGGCAGGCAACTCTGATGTCGTTTATGCACGTACGCCACTGCAGTGAACATACAACATGCGGTTCATTTTCATTACGACATGATTTTGCCGTGAAATCGTGCACTTGGTAGAGGACTGATATGTATTTCACTTGAAAATGCAGTAGTTGTAATGTTTTGATGTATATAAATACTTGCTTAAAATCATCACTGAAACCAGACGATCGTCGCAATAATTTTTCTGTCGAACCGCCATCTTGTTTATAGTAACCGCCCACAACCTTCCCGATGCGCCCTATTTGGGCGCTTGTTCAAAGTTCGCCATTCATAAAATCATCGAAACCGTGCAATTAGACATGATGCGCCCAAAACAAATCTTTCTTTGCACATACGTTGGGCGTAAACTGGCTTAGGTTATTTTTAATTGCGATTGAGTTTTGTTATGATTCAATATTTTAGACAGAAATTATAATAAAATGCGTTGAGTTAATGAATTTCTTGGATAAGTTTCTTTAATTTACCATCCATACTGCATAATATAGGCACGTGCCTAATTAATTATTACTAGGCCGAAATTATAGCACTGCACTGGTCGTAAATGTAAACATTTTTTATTGGGAAAAGTAAAAATATTCCAATACAAATTAATTCGAACTTACTACTTCATGACTTACTTGTCCTTTTATTATGCCTTTAGTTTTGGTTCTAAATTTGTATTTATTATAGTGAAAACAAATAGTAATAGTTTTCATAATTTTTTGGGAGGGGGGTAGGGTTCTTTGTAATGACTTAATCCAAATTTCAAAATTGAATTTGCATAAAAATTAAAATCTTAATTGTTTAGGTAGGTAGGGGAACTTTATGTTACGGAACTTGCTTTTATTACTTCTTTAAACGTTACATTACTTTACGTTACATTACGTTTAATACCCTACGTTACGTTACGTTACTTTACGTTATGTTACTTTACGTTAGTTTACCTTAGATTAATTTACTTTACGTTACGTTACGTTACTTTGCGTTACGTTACTTTACATTAGTTTACCTTAGGATAATTTACGTTACGTTACTTTACGTTACATTACGTTACATTAGTTAACGTTACGTTACTTTAAGTTACGTTACTTTAGCCTAGGTTACTTTACGTTACGTTAGGTTACTTTGCGTTATGTTACATTACTTTACTTAGGCCTACACACACATCATTTCATTGGTGGGAGGGCACCAGTGGAGGCAAGCCTTCTGGCAGGGGATGCCGCCACCTAAATTACATCCCTGTGCTGGGATTTTTATAGGTAAATTGTATTTTTATCTCAATTTTTCTAATTGACTTTTCAAACTAATTATTTTATAATAATTATTAGGTTCCGATGAAGACATCGATGAGTCCATGGTTCCGGTGATTTAGCCTCTTTCTGAAGCAATACCTGGTATTCGTTCCTATATACCGCTCCCAGCCTCCCACCATCAAGAAGAAGAAGTCAATGTTTCCCTTTCTGGCCCATCAACATCAGTCTCACTGGATATGGCTTCAGAGTCATCAAATCAAGCTGGTATGTATTTGGTAGAATTTTATAACACAATCATTCATAATACTAAATAAATTATGTCCCATGAATTATATAAATACTACGGTAATAAGTTGGGGGATTGAATGTTGTTGGATTTTTATTAAATAAATTGTATTTCTATCTCAATTTTTCTAATTGACTTTTCAAACTGATTCTTTTAGGTTCCGATGAGGAGTCCATGGTTCCGGTGACTGAGCCTCTGTCTGAAGCAAGACCTCGTATTCCTTCCTCTTTACCGCTCCCACCATCAAGCTCAAGAAGATTGAAATTACAAAGTAACTAGAAGGACAGAGAATAAAACGAGCGATACAAAACTCCAAGAAGTACTTAGACGGATTCTTAGAGTCAACCCGATTATTGGTTGACAAGCGTGTACGCCACAAGTGCATAAATCCAGCAGGAATACCGCAGTGGTATAATGGGAAAATAATCTCACTTCAAGAGGCAACAATTGATGGTGATAAAACTATATTTACAATCAAATATGATGAAGAAGCCTTATCTTCTGACGAACCTATAACAGAAGAGTTTCCCATACTAAAGGATCTCCGCAAAAAGGATCTAATAATTGTCGATTAAATTTGAGCCCCTCTCAAATATTTCTGATCAATCAATTTGAGCGACTTTCCTGATCAATTTGGTTACAGAAAATTATCCGCATTCTGTACATGCAACAATTATATGCCGAATATGATGCTAATTGATCAATGCGTTTAGTTCTGAAGATGAAAATAATATCAATTTAAGCAATTTTCTTATTAAAATAGCTTAGAATTAATATGCGAATTATATCAATTTATTGAAAGGACTTATGTAGATTTGTGCCAAATTTGATTGATATTGGTAAATGCATTTTAATGAATTGTATTGATGAGTAAACTTTAAATATATTCTTGTTAAAATGGCTAATTAGTATGCAAATTAGATCAACAATTGAATTCATACACTATGTTTATAGAGATTTATTGAAAGGGCTTGTGTTGATAATTATGTGTGACAGATATGAGGCCAATTATTCAAAGCATTTGGATCTGATGATGAAAATAATTATATTAGCCATTTTCTTGTTGAAATAGCCAATTAATATGCAAATTTGATTAATTATTCAAGCCACATTCACATGTTATACCAATTTATTAAGGATGTAGATATTGCTATCCTAATTTTGTGGATATTGGTATATTCTCATTTTTAACGCAATCATTAATGCATCTTAACGTATTGATTAAAATCGTTAAAATGGCTAATTGATATGCAAATTAGATCAATTAATCAATTCATATACAGTTATTTATTTTATAGAGATTTATTGAAAGGGCTTGTTTTGATAATTATGTGTGCCAAATATGGGGCCAATTCATCAAAGCGTTTGGATCTGACGATGAAAATAATGATATTAGCCATTTTCTTGTTAATATAGCTAATTAATTATGCAAATTTGATTAAATATTCAAGTGACATGATTATTTTATAGCAATTTATTGAAAGGACTAATATGTAGATAATTATCTGTGCCAATTTTGATGGACATTGGTATGTATTTTAATCTATTGATGTATAATACTTCGTTTTAGTCATTTTCTCGTTAAAATGGCTAATTAATATGCAAATTAGATCAAATATTCAACTCATACATTATTTTATAGAGATTTATTGAAAGGGCTTGTGTTGATAATCATGTGTGCCAAATATGAGGCCCATTGATCGAAGCGTTTAGATCCGACAACAAAAATTATATCTTAAAACATTGTATCAGTAGGCTAAGTAAAATTCAATTATTTAAATATTTCTGGTCAAAATGCTTTTTGCCCCTTTGTTTACACAGTATTTTAAGTAATAATTTTGTACACGAAACACAACTTTTTAAATGGCCATACATTTTTAAAATAATTTTTAATTAATTATGCAAAAACAGGTTCTGATATTGAAATTAATCAACAGGAATTCATGATAAGACATTGTAATTTAAGTAATAATTCTGTACAAGAAACACCATTTTTTTCTTTTATGGCCATACATTTGTTAGTTAATTATTCAAAAACTGAAGCTCTGATATTGAAATTAAATAGGAAGTCATGATAAGACATTGTACCAAATTTTAAGTTGATATCATTTTTCTTTGATGTATTCTCGCTCTAGAATCAATGCAAAACCCTGCAACTATAATTAACACACAGTTTTGTGTGGCTTTTCAAATAATCCAAATAATTGATAGTATATACTGACTCATATCACCTGTACAGCATAAAACAAATATGCCACTATTATAGTATGTTCAGTCAAAGATGACACAATTACCTTTATTTTATGTAATCTCAACTGAAGCATATATAGAAGGGCAAATTTGCTTACACTGTGAATGCATAATATATATATACATGTATGTTTCATGTAAGGTATAATGTGGATTTGAGCTTTACATAATTTGTCATATGCTGGACAGATTAAAGTGGTTTATATATTATAGACATGTTTTATGAATCAGAATTGTAGTGAGCTTCTGCATCATTGATGCTCTCGTTATAAGATGTACTCATATAAATAGCCAATTCAAATGCAGCTTGTAAAATATTTCACTCCCATCTTTATCAGGGATACAATTATTCTAACAATGTCTCTCATTGGTGCAATAAATGATGTATCCATCTTTTTGGGGCGGAGGCAACGGCCTCGCCTCTATTATATAAGTAGATATTGCCCTTTTGGGAAAACAACATCTTACCTACGGTTTACATGCGACAATAAATCCCTTACGTCTCACGTATGTCACAATACATAAAAACAGATCCTTCTTTTAGCGTATACATATTGCCAACGAGTGTGTGTGACCTATTTCAATTAAAACTGGTTCAATCAGTATTAAACAGGTTTATTCTTGGAATTGGGCTACTTTTTGGTGCGGGCCAACCGTTTTAAGTGACATTTGGGATGCGGTTATAGCAACACTACATATCTGATCAAATAACAGTTTTTTATACAGCCTGCAGTCAATTCATGGACTAGCATCCATCAATAAACCATAGTCCATGAATAAACACATCTTCATTTACCGACAGTGTTTACGATAAATTAGTTAAAAAGGTAACTTAATAAGCGCCCACCCAAAATGACTTTGCTAACCACCCTGGGCGCTTTAAGGGAAGTGTCAACCCAAAATATATGAATTTTATCAAGCACTGTAACTTTTAAACTAATAATGCAATGTACATAAAAGTATACAATTTTTCAAATGAAATGAGTCGGAGAATCCATTTTTGGTATTAAATTTTCCCAAAAATAGTGATTTCTAAATTTTTGCCCAAAAATCACTTTTTTGGCGCCAACAATTTTCAGACAACCTAACAAAATCAGTTTTTGATTCAAAATTTCAAAATTTCACCAAAATCATCTAAAGTCAATTATCTAGGAAGCACCTTTTTTTTTTTGGCTTAAATTTTTTTAGTTTTGAAAATATTGACCAAAAAGTGCCAACAAATGGTTTTTTATCTCAAAAATCACATTTTTGGCACATTTTGGTCAATATTTTCAAAACTAAAATTTATTAAGCAAAAAAAAAAAGTGCTTCCTAGATACATGTAATTGACTTTAGATGAATTTGGTGAAATTTTGAAATTTTGAATCAAAAACTGATTTTGTTAGGTTGTCTGAAAATTTGTAAAATTCCTTCAAATTTGAACTTCTACAAAACATCGATTTAGTAAAAATATTGACATTTTTCACCATTTAAAGCTAATGTTCTCGGAATACACGGGCGCGTGACCTAAAAGGCGAGTACACTATTATGAACAATCAAATTAAACTATCAGATTCAATTTATATTGTCACAATGTGAAGAAATTGGAAGAAAACTGAAATTTAAATGATCGTAAGATTGGCCTTTGTTTACATTTTTAGGCATTGTTTTGCGCTCTTTTCTTTTTCGCGTCTTCGTCGCTGATATTAAGCGGCGCGTCTAGTATTACGCACGGGAAGATTCAGCGCGCAACGCAATGATAGAACAGCTGTCGCAGCATTTGAAAAGCGCGGAACTGCGCTTAAATTCCCGCCAAATAACCATGCACCTTTTCCTGGCTCAAACTTACCAAAACAACAATTTAAAATCACCCAAAAGAAAGGGAAATAATCGCTTCCGATTAGTAACTTATGATGGTAATAATAGAATACATGTAAAAGTATAATATAATAGAGAAATATGAAATTCAATTTTTGAAACAAGTGCCGGGTTGACACTGCCCTTAATAGGGATAATACGGTACAGGAACCTTCTTTTTACAACTGCTACGTGTCATGTGAAACCATCACTCAGGCAACTGACATGCTGATGATGATAGGTCACATGATAGATGTCAGTCATGTCACATGATAGATGTCACATGATAGATGTGGATGGCTAGTATAGTAGTGACCATGATCACAGTAAACAACTGGATCACGGTTGAGAATGTCTGCGGATCCGCGCCTTTATTCGCGTTTCCCATGTTGTCGAGACCTGCCCCTTGTCTGGCGCTCTTGCTTGTGTTTCTTCTTTAATTTTTTATTCAGCTCTGTATTTGCACAAACACTGTTTATACTGTGATCAAGGTCTATCAAGTGAAACATTGGTTTTAACCCCCTGGGGTCTTCTTTTAGCGTATACATATTGCCAACGAGTGTGTGTGACCTATTTCAATTAAAACTGGTTCAATCAGTATTAAACAGGTTTATTCTTGGAATTGGGCTACTTTTTGGCGCGGGCCAACCCTTTTAAGTGACATTTGGGATGCGGTTATAGCAACACTACATATCTGATCAAATAACAGTTGTTTATACAGCCTGCGGTAAATTCATGGACTTGCATCCATCAATAAACCATAGTCAATGAATAAACACATTTTAGGAAAGTTTTAAAGGCAAAATAGGAAAAAGAATGTGGCTTTATTGATATAGTTACCCCTTTGAAAGGTAGAAATCGGATGGATCAAAAAAGTTACCGAATACCAATATTTTGACAGTACGTGCAAAGGGTATATTTTGCGACGTTATTTGTTCCCGATATGTTTCCTCTATTATGTACACGATGTAGCGTAGCATTCACAAAAACAAGCAAACAAATGTAATATCACAACAACAGCCCCAAAACATCACCCTTGATTTACAAGCCAAATCCTTTATTCATATTTTTTAACTCAATCGAATTTGGGGTCTTAGAGAACTGAATTCTTATACAAAATTGTGTCTTTATAAACTGAATTTTAGGCAAAATTTTACCTTATGAATTGAATTTAGGCCAAATTTGAGGCTACATAAACTCAAATTCATAAGATTTTCACACATTTTATGATTTTGGTTGAATTTGGGGTCTAAGGGAACTGCCAATGGATGAAAAGGGGGTCTTATGGAACTGCCAGTGGATGAAAGGCGTGAAAAGGGGTCCTTGCCAGCCGCACATACCCGTATGGCCAATTACGTGAGTACCCCCTCCGGGACATTTTGGCTCTAAACAAGCTTGTAGCGTGCGAAGAAATTCATCTGTGTACTTTTGACCATTATAATTCCATGATTCCTCTGGTCAAATGAACCAACAGTGCCAATCTCAACCGACACGACGTCAATATTGTGGGGGGGGGGGGGGGGGGGGGCGATGGGATTTGACAAGGTTACAATCTCAATGTTAACTCTATACTGTCAGTCCCCAAGTGACAGGTGTGTAACCATTTCTTGTGTGGTAAAGTCTGACGACGTTGTAAGCCAGCTTTAAGTTGTAACATACTTGAATTCTAAAAACCCTTTAATGTTCTCACCCGTTAACATCGTCCTGTCTTTTTATAGTATTATTAACAGGATTTAATGATTTCCATTCATGCTATATTTAGAGAATAAAGGTATTGTTTTTAGACCGTACCCGTGTTATATTGTCTGACATAAATGCGGACGATAGTATTATTTTAAGTAGAATGCGGCGTCGTTGTTCTACGCAAAAAATAATACTATCGAACGCATTTATGTCAGACATTATAACACGGGTACGGTCTAAAAACAATACCTTTATTCTCATTCTTAAACAATCATACTTTAGACATTTATCAAAGAAATAAGTACATTTTATTGTCCACATTTGACAACTTTTACCCCTGCTAGGATCGAATAACCCACAAACATTCCACCCAATCACATGCGATGAGTAAACCATGCGTAAGCGTCGCGGCGCCGGCATTAAAACGGGAAAAGCGCTAAAAACGCACTGCAGAAGTGCGCCTTATGGAGCAAACCACACATTGTGAAGGTCGGGCGCACTGTTAAAATGTAAGCCCCACCTCCCCATGTTAAGTTGTCTCATCTAGATGTCGCCGATTTCTCTGAGAACCAATGAGATTGCTTAAACTTTCTTAGCTGTTTAAGAATGATAAATAAAACTTATGACATAAGCACTCTATGTGTTACCTATATCACACTCTGCTATCTTTTTTCTTCAAATTTATATGACCGCTCCTTTCCTTTTTAAAGGAATTTTTATTAACCAATCGGCCGGTAGTTCTCAGGGGGTTAACCTCCTGGACAGGTTACCCCGCTCATTAGTCAAATATTTGGTTTTGAACTTTAAAACATGTCCCTTTAGTGGTGGAATACAGTATAATTGGGCCAATTTTCAGGTTGGGACCATGGAGAGTAAGCACAATTCAAACCTGGGTTTACTAGTATGGGAGTCTGTGCCCATGTCCATGTGGCCAAGATGTCACATACTCCCCCAAATTAACTTTTCTGTCAGCCCCTGTGATCAGGGGCAGCACTAGGGGGACAAGGCCCCCTCCCAAAAAAAAAAAATTAGGAAAAAATAAACAATTTTAGCATAAGGTTAAATTAGACTAAAATGTTGACAATTTTAGCATAAAACAGCTACATTTGGTGTGCAAAAAAAAAAAAATCCATCTGTCTCTTTTACACCCGATTTGCTTTGTTCATTTTTTCTTCTTCAGAAGGCAGTGTCCTGGGTTTAGATGACTCTAGCCATCCATCATCAGACTCTTATTTGCCATCCTCGACGTCTTTTGAAGAGAGTGATTCGGATTGGGATGCAGATGATAGAACACTGCCAAAGTCTCCAAGCATAAAGAAACGGAAAACCATAAAAGGAGGCATCAAGACTATAAAAGGAGGTGTTAAGACCAAAAAAGGAGGTGCACAGGTGGCAGGTGATGATAAACCATTCCAATGTGAGATATGTAAAAGACTATACAAGTACAAAAAGATCCTTCGGGTTCATCTGCAAGGACATGATAAAGATAGGCAGCATCAGATCTCGATAGGGTGCTTTGAATGCATGCATTGTGGCAAGCGATATGACGATATTGGGCGGTACTCCACTCACGAATCAAGATATTGTCAGTTTTCTAATGGTCAAAAAGGGCGCCCTCTTAGTAAAAGAGGGTTCCAAGAAGAGGACCAAGGTACTGATGACGATAAGTGTCCTTGTGAAATTTGCAACAGACTTTACCGTAACAAATATTCGCTAGAGGCTCACATAAAGCGTCACAAAGAAGATGAACGACATCAGACTCCTACCGGTAGCTATGAATGCCTGAGCTGCTTCAAGAGGTACAATGACAATTTAAAATTCAGAAGGCATAGATCGCGATTCTGTGCATTGGCGCGCAAAATGGACAACTTCGTCTACGAGCATGTCAGGCCTTACAGGTGTGATATTTGCGGGGATTCGTTCCATTTTGAACCTGATTTGAAAGAGCACTGTAAGATTCATTTGGAAGCAGAAGAGCACTGCCCGATACCAATGTGCAAAAGATCGTTTCCCAATGTCGTCAGCCTGGATGAGCATAGAAAGCGTCATGACATTGATGATAGGAATGTCACAGCCACAGGGTCGTACGCGTGTCCCAACTGTGGTACCTCGAGAGGCTATAACACTCAGAAAGATTGTACGTTCCATGAACAATTTGTCTGCCCTGTTGCTAAGTGTCGATGTGGTATATGCGGAGGATTTTATAATATGTCAGCACTGAGGAGCCACTTTCATAGTGAAACAAGTCATATTACTGTAGATAGTGCTTCACACAATCAGGATGTTTCGAGCAGTCATAGCGTCCCAAGCGGTCATAGCGTTCCAAGCGGTCATAGCGTTCCAAGCGGTCATAGCGTTCCAAGTAGTCATAGCGTTCCAAGTAGTCATAGCGTTCTAAGCGGTGATAACGTTCTAAGCGGTGATAACGTTCCAAGCGGTCAGCTTGAACCCAGAAGCCAATATCCTTATGGTTGTGGTCGCTGTAATTCTGAATTTGCCAGTCTAACTGATTTAAACTTACATTATCTCACTCACCATCGAAAAAAAAGGCATGTTGAGAACAAGACCACTTACCCTTGCAGATTATGCGGCAGGGTGTTTGAAAAATTTCCAACTTTAAGCCTTCACAACAGATCTGTTCATTTGAAAAGACGACCCAAAAAGTTGTACCCATGCAAGCAGTGCAAAAACGATCATTTACTTCGAACACAGAAGGCCTTAAGGGATCATATTACAAAAAACCACACAAATCTTGGCGAATACAAATGCGGATATTGTCCACTTTTATTCCCCACCTATAGGCAGCGTCATATACATGAGCGCACCCACTCAACTCGCAAGAAATTTATTTGTGAATTCTGTGGCAAAGCATTGACAGGAAGTGGAATCCGTATGCACAGCAGCAAGTGTAAAGTCAAGCAATTGCGAAAATCAAGCAAGGGTGTAACCATGGTAACGCTCAAGAAGCAGATAATAACACAGGTAAAAACTGTGACCAAACTTGTAGATCCTGGTGAAGTAGGTGATTGTTCTCCACTAGAAACTATAGAAGCATGGGCGACACCTACCACCATCATGCAAAAAACCACAGGAGCTTTTAAATACAAGTGTAGTAAATGTTCAGTTAGTTTTGAGGAAGAGAACAACTATAATGTCCACACAAATTCATGCAAAGTCAGGAAAGGAATTGAAAATTATGGGGAACTTTACCAAAAGGAATATTTGACTTGTGTAGAATGTTCAGACATATTTCTGACTGTCAAGCAACTGTATGTGCACAAGATGACCCATTGGTTTCTGAGCTGCGCCGGATGCGACATCCGGCTTCCGGATGAAGAAACACTACAGATGCACATGAAGCTTGAATGCCCTGGAAAGTTTGATAAATGGATGGAGAATCCTTTGCCACTAGAAAGTCATGAAGACAATGACACTACAAGTGCTAAAATTGACATATTAGCAAAGGACACTCAACAGGTGAAGCCTGAGTGCCTACCTAATATGGAGCTTGATACAAAGGGGTGTCTTGAAACTATCGCACCTGGTATGAAGGAGGGTCTCTCACCGGTTTGTATACCTGATGACTGTGGAGCCACAAATAGGGTGGTCAATGAATTACATGAAATTAATGGAATGGTGCAAGCGCAGAAACCTGAATGCCATGGAAATGTAGATCAGAAACAGAAAATCATCTCTACTGAGATTTTCAGTTTAAGCAGCGAGGGAACCTGCGATCCAGCCGATACACCGGACGGTCCAAATTTAAACAATGAGGAAATTCAAGAACCAATTTTGGGAAAAGAAGATCAATGTCTTGATGGTAAAGTTGCTAATCATACAGATTACAACTGTACAGACTGTGACATAGATTTTATATCAGCAGCAGCACTTAATGAACACATGAGATTGGTAGCCATCACAAAGTCTCAGTATCCGCAGAGATGTTGTTGCTCAGGGAAATATCTCAGCGGTAGAAGAGTATTGATCCTGCAAAGTGAATGCCATTTGCTGCAACATAGAAAACAGTATCAGTTCACCTGCCCGTTTTGTTTTCAACACTGCAGAGCCGGTCACTTCCTGGCCAACCATATAGATGTACGTCACAGTGGCCTAGGAGATGATACAGCACCGTGTGTAAGCTGCGGCAGAATGTTTCTTGTTGGCGATCTGCAACAACATGTCAAGTTCCACAAAGAACAATTAGAGTATTTGCACTGTAGGTGTTTTCAATGTGGAAAAGACTGCCCAAGTCCAAATGCTCTGGACCTTCACTCCCAAGAAAAACACAAGCTTCATTGTGATGTATGTAATGAAGTTTTCAAAGATACCAGTACAATGAAAGACCATCTTATGAAACAGCACAGTGTCAACTACATTCCTAATCAGAATATGTGCAAACATTGCAACGCACACTTCGAGAAATCCAGTGAGTTATCAGCTCACATTAAAACCGTGCTCCTCGAGAATTCCAATACATCGAATCTGCTTGCATGCTCCTTGGAGAAAGTGTACTGCGTCTGTTTAAACTGTGAGATAGCGTTTGCAAACAGGATGGCTTACAACGCTCATTTAATTTCTCGGATTTATGAATGCCAGTATTGCCACAAGCACTCTTCTCATAAGCGGACACACTGGATTAGAACTGTGGCAAAGTGTGGCGGCTGCACAGAACTGATACGTACGGTGTGCCAGAGAGATCAACACCGTAAAATGCATGCTTCTTCTAAAAAGCGGAAATACGGCATTCGATCTGTGGCAAAGTGTGACGGCTGCAAAGAACTGCTACGTAATGTGACCCAGAGATCTCAGCACCGTAAAATGCATGCTGAAGGCAACGTATGCGCTTGCTGTAATGAACACATCGATACGAAAGCAGCTCGACATCACGTGCTGTCTGCAGGGTGCAGTTGCTCCAGGTGCGGAGAAGAAATGCGTGGATACTGCCAGAAGATTGCCCACGTAGCAGCGTATCCTTTCACCTGCTTTAGGTGTGACCGTCATTTTACGACGTATGACAAGTTGATTAATCATTTGCTAGGTTTTGACGCGTCCGCTCCAACTGGTTGTAGAGAACAAGTGTTGGATAGATGGGAGGTTTGTTTCAAAGAAGGAAAGCCTGTTTTTGTGTGTATGTACTGCGATGAACAGGTGGATGGTGAGAATCAGAAAGTTGCACACGAAGCAGCTTTTATGTTCGAATGTCATCGATGTAGGCGACACTTCAGATCAACTAGAGAGTCATTTTGCCATTTTAAATCAGAACAACACGAAACACACATTGAGGACAAATACAAATTAACCACAAATGCAACCACACGACATTCTTCCATTTTAGATGAACCTAGCCTTTGGAAAGAGAATGGTTGCGCAAAGATGGATGTCGTGAGTAAGCAAGTAGGCGTGACAGCAGAGATATCTCAAATTCAAGTCGGAGATTATGTTGTTGAGCTCTGTAAAAAATATGGATTGTCAAATAACAAAGTGTTGCCAGCCACCAGAGACCAAACCAAAGAACCTGATGATGGTGTTGGTGTCCATGACAACACTGATGAGGATGATGACAGCGCCGATGAAGAGGATGATAGCAACATGCATATTTTCCGGTGTACATATTGTAATGGATGGTTGTATTCCAAACGGTCGCTTCGTAAGCATATGCAATTGAGCAAAAGCAGACTGATGGGTCTGCTTTGTTCATGCACAGTATGTAAGAAATCGTTTACCAAGATGTGTCAAGTAGATTTGCACCAGTCTTTGGTTTGTAAGAACTGTCATCAACACTTTCCTGGAAAAGAGTTGAAGGCAGAACATGAACGCATTTGTGTCCCACAAGACTGGACTTGTAAAGTTGAGGAAAATATTGAGGAGAACGATACTTGTAAAGTTGAGGAAGAAATTGAGGAGAACGATGACGATACAAGCAAAACAACCGAAGTGTGTAAATTCTGTCAGAAAGCATTTGAAACTGGCGCAGATCATTTCACGTCCATGAAATTGATGCGATGCATGTGCATTGTATGCTACAAGGAATTGACTACAAAATGTGAAATTGCGTCGCATCAAAAGATTTTCTGTCATGAGTGCCCAAAATGCCAGCGACATTTCTCAGAACAATCGTTCACTGCGCATGTTGAGAGATGTTATCCCTGTGGCCTGTGTCGGGAAAGTTTTCAGACACAAGATGTCCTTGCGGAACACTGGCGAAGATGGCATGAGATTACTTGGACTCTCTGCCAACTCGGTCAGTGCCCTCTCCCACTAATTTACAACTGTCTAAGGAGGCCACGGCTAGAGTACCGTCTACTAGCAGGGAACACCGTGATAGCTTGGAACCGCCTCACCCATTTAAATCTGACTGCTTGGATTACCCTAACTGTGTGGTGCACCCCATAGCTAACAATATGTATTGCTACCATCCGTCACCTGGTCGACACATCGTCTCTTTAACAGAAAAGGGTGGTAAAATTATAACATCAGCAATTAAATATGTACCAGAGTTCCCAATAACCCGGGGTACGGCAGTCAACCTGTGAGGGTTGCAGCCCGTCCCCCAACTCAACACAAAAGTTGGTAACCATGACTGTTTTTCATTTTTTCAAAAGGATTTTTCTACAATTGTATCCCCCTTTTTTTTACAAAAAAGAGGACAAAATTGTGGTGAAAAATCCCCCCTTTGGTTTTCGATGACTATCATTTCAAACACCCCTTTTCGAGACACTTTATACACAGGGTGGTTCAATAAAACGTTGACAGTCTTTTGAAGCCATTTTTTTAAAATTCTGTAGATTTAAAAAAATATTTTTCAATAATTCATCAACTATATGATCTTGACCATCTATGCTGAAAATATGGTTACAAATAACCTTACGGTTGCAAAATAACAGCTATTTGAACAAAGTCTGTCTCATTTCACTCTGTCCACGGGTACTGATTTCGCGACGTTGCATTGAATACTGAATGATGAATTGCATGCAAGTAATCTAAGATTTGAAGATCCCGCAAGGTGAAACCAGTGTAATTGTTAACATATTGCTTGTTATGTTATTATTATATACAGTCAACACAATACCTAACTGTCCAGATAATAAATGTGCTGATAATTCTAAAAGTATGGTATTACTCCTACATAAACATATTAAATTTCCCCTCTTTTATTTGAGATATTGCATGGTAGGAATGGTATGATTATTGAACAAGCTACAATCCCATATGTAAGGTCAAAGTCTGATTTTCATTTAAACATTTTTCTTTTCAACATGGGGACAGTATGCTAGGTAAAGCCTGTGTGCCGTATAGATCAACCGTAACAATGTGGCTGGCCGACTATCCAACAACCTGGGCATCGACCGGTGAATTATTACTACCACTAGTAGTAATTAATAATTTCCCGATTTGAGTCCGCGTGTAGAAATGCAAAATGTGAAAATGATAATCGTACTTGACATTACATTTGGGATTGTAACTTTCTTAACAATCAACAATTCTCAGCATGCAATATCTCAAATTAAAGAGGAGAAATTTCTCAACAGCTTTATAATTTAATATGTCTATGTAGGAGTCATAATTTTAGAGTTATCAGCACATTTATTACCTGGTCAGTTACTTAAAGGGGCATTGAGAGATACGTATGGGAGTGCGCCCTCAATTGTCCTGGAAATCTTTTTTTTTTTGCATCAAAGTAATACTTAGGCATATACTAACTAACATCTGAAACAGTTTACCAACATTCGCCGTTTATCATATAAAATTTCATGATTTTCTTAGTTTCGATATGATCATAATATCGAAACTAAGGTGCTGAATTCGGAAGTTATGCTATCGTTTACTCACAGACTATCGCGGCAAATCTCAAACCGGAAGTGCCGTTATTTGCTTATTTGGCATGAAGGCGATGTCGGAATTGTATGACATTTTGAATTTGGGCTATGTTGATGATTATCTTTACGTTATATGCTCATTTAGTATATCGATACATCTCTCAATGCCCCTTTAAAGTGTTGACTGTATATCTCAGATTCCCCATATAGATTATTGATTTTGATTTAGAAGTATGGTCAGCAAGGGGTATAAGTGGTAATTTTCGCGAGTGGATATGAAAACGCGAAAATATAAACATGCAAAAATCGACCTTTCTACTATGCAGAAATATTCTTTTGCAATAAGAGTTACATTATATACCGTGAAATTAAAACCAAACACTATAAAATCATGAAATATTTGTACGCAAAAATTACCACTTATATTTATTGCCGAGGGGGGGGGGGGGGGGGGTACTCACGTATGTTAGGCATATGGGGACGTGCCGCTCAAGTGGGTCGTTTTTTCATGAGACATCCTTAGCCATGGGTAGGCTTTTCAGTGAAAAATCCTTAGACATGGGTCCTGTTTTCGCGATTTCCGCAAAAATTAGGTCTATTTTCGCGAAAATTTGCCAAAATTAGGTCTATTTTCGCGAAAAATCACCTTAGAAATGGGTATGGGTTTTGAATCTCTAGCGGCACACCCCCGACAAAACCAAATCCGAGTACCCCCCCCCCCCCCCCCCCCCCCCCGGATTTATTGCAAGTTTATTATCGGTTAAGGTTACGTGTACACAAAATGAAAATACTCTGATTTACAAGTACTGTTCTATTCTGTCTAAAACTTTATTTTTGGTATGCACACATTCTAATAGCAAACCCTTGGTGTCAAATACAGTCCTCAAAATAAGTAACTGACCAGTTAATTAATATGCTCTCAGCTCCAAATACCTCCTAATAAAAAAATATCAAATTATAAAGTTGTAAGGAAATCTCCTTGCTTCAATTTGAGAAATTACATGTAAAGATTGAAGGAATAATTAACTCAGTTATGTGCCCAAAACCAAAACAAAGACAGTTTTCATTTTAACATTTTGTTCGTCGACACGCTACAGCTTTGGACTAGCAACAGGGAGATAGCGATAACTCACGGGTTGATAGTAAGATGAGGATTGGGGATGCTTCGATTGATCAATGCAGCCCATAGACATACCTGTCACACAGTCCTGCGTGTTCAAAACCCAAGTATGAAAACGTAAACTGCACTTTGTTCTATCCTTATCAATGTAGTGTTCTCAATTATTAACCGATCTTCATGAACAATGTCTCATATTGAAGAGAAGGGATTTCCTTACAACTTTGTATTTTAATATTTGTATTTGTAGGAGCTATAGTTTTGGAGTTAGAGTATATTAAAGGTATATTATGTGATCTTTTTCAGGGGGCGCCCTCAATCCTCGAAAAAAAATTGGAAGTAGATTTTCTTGCAGATTTACTTTCCTGATCATAAATCATAAATATAGTCCAAGTTACAGAGCGATACAATTCCTAATAACCTCAAAATCATAGTTTTAGAGTGAATTTAGCGTAAAATTTGAACAAATAGATTGTACCGCTTGGTACCCTAAAATCGTAAAAACTAGGGTCGCATTTTTTTTTTTTTTTAGATTTAAATTTTATTCAAAGTGTCTAAATGTTACTATTTCTTGCTTGAAATGAATAAGTAAACTTAAATAAATGTTTTTAGACTATTTTCACACTATAAACATTAGTTAAATTGACATATGGGCCTATATCAATTTTGTCTTGACACAAAACATATATTTTTCAGCCCAAAAAAAGAAATTGAAACATAAAATTTGAAGAAAAAAATTTGAAAAGAAAAAAAAAGATTTCCGACCGACTGACCCGATTTTAAATTTTTGGCACTTGAGGGCATCACAACTTTATTATTTTTCTTGGCCTAAGTGTGTAACGCACACCCGATTTCAGAAAGACCACTAATATTATGCTTTTTGGAGGTCACACATGCTTATGGCGCATTCACACTCCCGTCGTTGTGCATCGACAGACGTCCGCGCATATCGGTGCGTAGATTGATGAATAATGTCAACTTTATGCACCAATGTCAGCCCATGCGCAACAAGATGAGTATGAACGTCTTTAGAGGGTAATAATACAGTCATCAAAAAAGTAACTATACAGGTAATAAATGTACTTTTAACTCTAACAATATATATCCTACCTAGAAATATCAAATCATAAAGTTGTTGAGAAATTTATCTTCTTTAATATGAGATATTGCACGCTAGGATCGGTTGAATATTTAAGAAGCGACAATCCAAAATGTAAGGTAAAGTCACAATTTCAAATTCACATTTTACATTTCAACACGGGGGAGAGAATGACAGGTAGCGTGTGTGTGGCGTATTGATCCATCGGAACAATGCGGCCGACTGTCCAACCTGCGCATGCATCCCCCAATTGCGCTACCGGTAATCAATAAGATTTGGTCCGCGTGTAGAAAATAAAA
>CM069446.1:74426446-74512747 GCA_035610835.1 Ophiura sarsii | reverse complement strand
TGAACGCCTTCTTAATATGTGTAGCTAACTTGTCCATATCTGCGCTGAAGTTGGCTGCGATGTACTTCTTAATGGCTTGTACCGAAGAGCCTTTCTTCTCTTTCAAGTTGGTGATGGCAGCCACGATCATGTCGATGCATGGAGGATGTGTCGGTGTAGATTTCTTCTTAGATATAGATACGGCCATGATGCTTAGGAGGGTTGAGTGAAGATAACTGTGCTTGCGATAAGAGTATACAGACGATAGAGCTTGCTGAACCACTGCGTGTGTAATTAACTCCTGCTGCTGATGCGTTATCTCTAATACAGTCATTGCGGACGGCAGTGAAATCACCGAACGTAAATCAACGGGAAACTGGTGTAACGAATGCTGTGATGTGGCATTTTGTGCTAGTTAACCCTCACAAAAGTGCTTATTTTGACGAGAATAGTACACAGTTGGTCAATTCATTTGCACAAGAATATGAATGAGGGTTTATTCTTCCGAGTCAACACACTTTGTTCATCGAATAGGGTTGATATAGCCGTGAAAATAGTTCAAACATGAAGCGGGTTCTTCAAAATTACACCGAAAATATCTCAACAGTAACTATAGGTGTGCTCTATTCATCGCCTTTGCCGAATTTACCCTTTTAACTCCTCGTGTTATTAAATGTTTTGATATTGCACATTGCAAAAGATTAACAAACAATGACACTAAACAAAACTGAACAACAAATTGTCTTGAAAACTATTAAGTAACTCAACTGTATTGCCCGAATGTATTAATTTTCGAACAGAGGGACTGGTGTTATTTACGTGTTAGCGCCCTCTGTCGAGTAATTTGAGAATACTTGACACCGTTTGTCGGCATTGTATTTACTATCTACTGAAGATAGCACGCGTACGTGCATACGTTCGCAAAAAGGCAAACGTTTTGTAGCCGCGTGCATTAACCAAAGATATCCATATGTAACTCAAATTAAGAAACAAAGACAAAACACGCAACATTTCAACACTGTGCGTAAAAACACCGTGGAATTTGTATTAACATTCTGGATTGGGTTGCAAATAGCCGCCACTATCAGCATACTTACCTGGCGCAGGGGTAGCTTTGATCACTAAGGAAGCTCCCCCAGGTCGAGGCCTTTCCATTGCACTTCGGTATTGGCTGAAGCCTGCGATTCCCCCAAACGTGGGGAACTCGGGCGTATAATTTAT
The DNA here is from genome assembly GCA_035610835.1 of Ophiura sarsii. Taxonomy (NCBI): domain Eukaryota; kingdom Metazoa; phylum Echinodermata; class Ophiuroidea; order Amphilepidida; family Ophiuridae; genus Ophiura; species Ophiura sarsii. The sequence continues at coordinate 74,511,547 of CM069446.1, read as the reverse complement.
GGTAGTGGGGGACTGCGTTCGCGCTATCCCCTGATAAATAATCGAAAGAAAAGAATCAGCCCCAATAAACACCACTATTCTTGCTCACGCTAACATTTGCCTTTTAGATAGTAACATTTGTATGTAATTATATATTGTGATGATAATGTATATATATACTATTTTACGTACTGCTGCTGTGAGCTTTTCTGCACGCAGTTTAATGACAAATGAAACTTGTACTATTTGAAACAATTATGTATATTGTTTCATCATTACATATAGGGTTTATCGTGTATTTATTGTGTGGTTGTTCTTCAATGATCGGTTGCCATTTGTTTGTCTGTTGTCTTTGGCCTCGTTTTTGTATGATTGTTTGTTGTAGTGTGTGGTGTTCTTTGGGACGGGGGTCATAACTTTATGAGTTAAAGGGAACTTATTATATGAGGGACATAGTCATTACTCTCTTTTTTGAAGATAGGGTGGCTCTGAAAAGAGCCGTTTGAAGCAAGTCAATGCTTATTTGCAAACCAAGATTTACTTGGTCTTCTTTGCTGCTTTCTTGGCGACTGGCTTCTTCTTGGCTGCTACTTTCTTGCTGGGCTTAGACTTCTTGGTCGGTGTCTTCTTTGCGGCGGCGGCGGCCTTTTTCTTGGGAGCGGCCGTCTTCTTGGGAGCAGTCTTCTTCTTTGCCGCTTCAGCCTTCTTGGGTTTCTTAGTTGTTGTAGACTTCTTCTTGGGCGCGGATTTCTTGACCGATGCTTTCTCCTTTGCTGCTTGCTTTTTAGCTGCTAGTTTCTCTTTCTTGGCCTTGATCTTCGCGGCTTCCTTCTCCTTTTGCGCCTTCTTCTTAGCTGCTTCTTTGGCTTTCTTCTCTTTAGTGTCGACGGTTTTGGCGTTGAGTTTGAAGGAACCCGATGCTCCTTTGCCTTTGGTTTGCACAAGCTTTCCGCTAGCCACACCGGTGATGAACGCCTTCTTAATATGTGTAGCTAACTTGTCCATATCTGCGCTGAAGTTGGCTGCGATGTACTTCTTAATGGCTTGTACCGAAGAGCCTTTCTTCTCTTTCAAGTTGGTGATGGCAGCCACGATCATGTCGATGCATGGAGGATGTGTCGGTGTAGATTTCTTCTTAGATATAGATACGGCCATGATGCTTAGGAGGGTTGAGTGAAGATAACTGTGCTTGCGATAAGAGTATACAGACGATAGAGCTTGCTGAACCACTGCGTGTGTAATTAACTCCTGCTGCTGATGCGTTATCTCTAATACAGTCATTGCGGACGGCAGTGAAATCACCGAACGTAAATCAACGGGAAACTGGTGTAACGAATGCTGTGATGTGGCATTTTGTGCTAGTTAACCCTCACAAAAGTGCTTATTTTGACGAGAATAGTACACAGTTGGTCAATTCATTTGCACAAGAATATGAATGAGGGTTTATTCTTCCGAGTCAACACACTTTGTTCATCGAATAGGGTTGATATAGCCGTGAAAATAGTTCAAACATGAAGCGGGTTCTTCAAAATTACACCGAAAATATCTCAACAGTAACTATAGGTGTGCTCTATTCATCGCCTTTGCCGAATTTACCCTTTTAACTCCTCGTGTTATTAAATGTTTTGATATTGCACATTGCAAAAGATTAACAAACAATGACACTAAACAAAACTGAACAACAAATTGTCTTGAAAACTATTAAGTAACTCAACTGTATTGCCCGAATGTATTAATTTTCGAACAGAGGGACTGGTGTTATTTACGTGTTAGCGCCCTCTGTCGAGTAATTTGAGAATACTTGACACCGTTTGTCGGCATTGTATTTACTATCTACTGAAGATAGCACGCGTACGTGCATACGTTCGCAAAAAGGCAAACGTTTTGTAGCCGCGTGCATTAACCAAAGATATCCATATGTAACTCAAATTAAGAAACAAAGACAAAACACGCAACATTTCAACACTGTGCGTAAAAACACCGTGGAATTTGTATTAACATTCTGGATTGGGTTGCAAATAGCCGCCACTATCAGCATACTTACCTGGCGCAGGGGTAGCTTTGATCACTAAGGAAGCTCCCCCAGGTCGAGGCCTTTCCATTGCACTTCGGTATTGGCTGAAGCCTGCGATTCCCCCAAACGTGGGGAACTCGGGCGTATAATTTATGGTAGTGGGGGACTGCGTTCGCGCTATCCCCTGATAAATAATCGAAAGAAAAGAATCAGCCCCAATAAACACCACTATTCTTGCTCACGCTAACATTTGCCTTTTAGATAGTAACATTTGTATGTAATTATATATTGTGATGATAATGTATATATATACTATTTTACGTACTGCTGCTGTGAGCTTTTCTGCACGCAGTTTAATGACAAATGAAACTTGTACTATTTGAAACAATTATGTATATTGTTTCATCATTACATATAGGGTTTATCGTGTATTTATTGTGTGGTTGTTCTTCAATGATCGGTTGCCATTTGTTTGTCTGTTGTCTTTGGCCTCGTTTTTGTATGATTGTTTGTTGTAGTGTGTGGTGTTCTTTGGGACGGGGGTCATAACTTTATGAGTTAAAGGGAACTTATTATATGAGGGACATAGTCATTACTCTCTTTTTTGAAGATAGGGTGGCTCTGAAAAGAGCCGTTTGAAGCAAGTCAATGCTTATTTGCAAACCAAGATTTACTTGGTCTTCTTTGCTGCTTTCTTGGCGACTGGCTTCTTCTTGGCTGCTACTTTCTTGCTGGGCTTAGACTTCTTGGTCGGTGTCTTCTTTGCGGCGGCGGCGGCCTTTTTCTTGGGAGCGGCCGTCTTCTTGGGAGCAGTCTTCTTCTTTGCCGCTTCAGCCTTCTTGGGTTTCTTAGTTGTTGTAGACTTCTTCTTGGGCGCGGATTTCTTGACCGATGCTTTCTCCTTTGCTGCTTGCTTTTTAGCTGCTAGTTTCTCTTTCTTGGCCTTGATCTTCGCGGCTTCCTTCTCCTTTTGCGCCTTCTTCTTAGCTGCTTCTTTGGCTTTCTTCTCTTTAGTGTCGACGGTTTTGGCGTTGAGTTTGAAGGAACCCGATGCTCCTTTGCCTTTGGTTTGCACAAGCTTTCCGCTAGCCACACCGGTGATGAACGCCTTCTTAATATGTGTAGCTAACTTGTCCATATCTGCGCTGAAGTTGGCTGCGATGTACTTCTTAATGGCTTGTACCGAAGAGCCTTTCTTCTCTTTCAAGTTGGTGATGGCAGCCACGATCATGTCGATGCATGGAGGATGTGTCGGTGTAGATTTCTTCTTAGATATAGATACGGCCATGATGCTTAGGAGGGTTGAGTGAAGATAACTGTGCTTGCGATAAGAGTATACAGACGATAGAGCTTGCTGAACCACTGCGTGTGTAATTAACTCCTGCTGCTGATGCGTTATCTCTAATACAGTCATTGCGGACGGCAGTGAAATCACCGAACGTAAATCAACGGGAAACTGGTGTAACGAATGCTGTGATGTGGCATTTTGTGCTAGTTAACCCTCACAAAAGTGCTTATTTTGACGAGAATAGTACACAGTTGGTCAATTCATTTGCACAAGAATATGAATGAGGGTTTATTCTTCCGAGTCAACACACTTTGTTCATCGAATAGGGTTGATATAGCCGTGAAAATAGTTCAAACATGAAGCGGGTTCTTCAAAATTACACCGAAAATATCTCAACAGTAACTATAGGTGTGCTCTATTCATCGCCTTTGCCGAATTTACCCTTTTAACTCCTCGTGTTATTAAATGTTTTGATATTGCACATTGCAAAAGATTAACAAACAATGACACTAAACAAAACTGAACAACAAATTGTCTTGAAAACTATTAAGTAACTCAACTGTATTGCCCGAATGTATTAATTTTCGAACAGAGGGACTGGTGTTATTTACGTGTTAGCGCCCTCTGTCGAGTAATTTGAGAATACTTGACACCGTTTGTCGGCATTGTATTTACTATCTACTGAAGATAGCACGCGTACGTGCATACGTTCGCAAAAAGGCAAACGTTTTGTAGCCGCGTGCATTAACCAAAGATATCCATATGTAACTCAAATTAAGAAACAAAGACAAAACACGCAACATTTCAACACTGTGCGTAAAAACACCGTGGAATTTGTATTAACATTCTGGATTGGGTTGCAAATAGCCGCCACTATCAGCATACTTACCTGGCGCAGGGGTAGCTTTGATCACTAAGGAAGCTCCCCCAGGTCGAGGCCTTTCCATTGCACTTCGGTATTGGCTGAAGCCTGCGATTCCCCCAAACGTGGGGAACTCGGGCGTATAATTTATGGTAGTGGGGGACTGCGTTCGCGCTATCCCCTGATAAATAATCGAAAGAAAAGAATCAGCCCCAATAAACACCACTATTCTTGCTCACGCTAACATTTGCCTTTTAGATAGTAACATTTGTATGTAATTATATATTGTGATGATAATGTATATATATACTATTTTACGTACTGCTGCTGTGAGCTTTTCTGCACGCAGTTTAATGACAAATGAAACTTGTACTATTTGAAACAATTATGTATATTGTTTCATCATTACATATAGGGTTTATCGTGTATTTATTGTGTGGTTGTTCTTCAATGATCGGTTGCCATTTGTTTGTCTGTTGTCTTTGGCCTCGTTTTTGTATGATTGTTTGTTGTAGTGTGTGGTGTTCTTTGGGACGGGGGTCATAACTTTATGAGTTAAAGGGAACTTATTATATGAGGGACATAGTCATTACTCTCTTTTTTGAAGATAGGGTGGCTCTGAAAAGAGCCGTTTGAAGCAAGTCAATGCTTATTTGCAAACCAAGATTTACTTGGTCTTCTTTGCTGCTTTCTTGGCGACTGGCTTCTTCTTGGCTGCTACTTTCTTGCTGGGCTTAGACTTCTTGGTCGGTGTCTTCTTTGCGGCGGCGGCGGCCTTTTTCTTGGGAGCGGCCGTCTTCTTGGGAGCAGTCTTCTTCTTTGCCGCTTCAGCCTTCTTGGGTTTCTTAGTTGTTGTAGACTTCTTCTTGGGCGCGGATTTCTTGACCGATGCTTTCTCCTTTGCTGCTTGCTTTTTAGCTGCTAGTTTCTCTTTCTTGGCCTTGATCTTCGCGGCTTCCTTCTCCTTTTGCGCCTTCTTCTTAGCTGCTTCTTTGGCTTTCTTCTCTTTAGTGTCGACGGTTTTGGCGTTGAGTTTGAAGGAACCCGATGCTCCTTTGCCTTTGGTTTGCACAAGCTTTCCGCTAGCCACACCGGTGATGAACGCCTTCTTAATATGTGTAGCTAACTTGTCCATATCTGCGCTGAAGTTGGCTGCGATGTACTTCTTAATGGCTTGTACCGAAGAGCCTTTCTTCTCTTTCAAGTTGGTGATGGCAGCCACGATCATGTCGATGCATGGAGGATGTGTCGGTGTAGATTTCTTCTTAGATATAGATACGGCCATGATGCTTAGGAGGGTTGAGTGAAGATAACTGTGCTTGCGAAAAGAGTATACAGACGATAGAGCTTGCTGAACCACTGCGTGTGTAATTAACTCCTGCTGCTGATGCGTTATCTCTAATACAGTCATTGCGGACGGCAGTGAAATCACCGAACGTAAATCAACGGGAAACTGGTGTAACGAATGCTGTGATGTGGCATTTTGTGCTAGTTAACCCTCACAAAAGTGCTTATTTTGACGAGAATAGTACACAGTTGGTCAATTCATTTGCACAAGAATATGAATGAGGGTTTATTCTTCCGAGTCAACACACTTTGTTCATCGAATAGGGTTGATATAGCCGTGAAAATAGTTCAAACATGAAGCGGGTTCTTCAAAATTACACCGAAAATATCTCAACAGTAACTATAGGTGTGCTCTATTCATCGCCTTTGCCGAATTTACCCTTTTAACTCCTCGTGTTATTAAATGTTTTGATATTGCACATTGCAAAAGATTAACAAACAATGACACTAAACAAAACTGAACAACAAATTGTCTTGAAAACTATTAAGTAACTCAACTGTATTGCCCGAATGTATTAATTTTCGAACAGAGGGACTGGTGTTATTTACGTGTTAGCGCCCTCTGTCGAGTAATTTGAGAATACTTGACACCGTTTGTCGGCATTGTATTTACTATCTACTGAAGATAGCACGCGTACGTGCATACGTTCGCAAAAAGGCAAACGTTTTGTAGCCGCGTGCATTAACCAAAGATATCCATATGTAACTCAAATTAAGAAACAAAGACAAAACACGCAACATTTCAACACTGTGCGTAAAAACACCGTGGAATTTGTATTAACATTCTGGATTGGGTTGCAAATAGCCGCCACTATCAGCATACTTACCTGGCGCAGGGGTAGCTTTGATCACTAAGGAAGCTCCCCCAGGTCGAGGCCTTTCCATTGCACTTCGGTATTGGCTGAAGCCTGCGATTCCCCCAAACGTGGGGAACTCGGGCGTATAATTTATGGTAGTGGGGGACTGCGTTCGCGCTATCCCCTGATAAATAATCGAAAGAAAAGAATCAGCCCCAATAAACACCACTATTCTTGCTCACGCTAACATTTGCCTTTTAGATAGTAACATTTGTATGTAATTATATATTGTGATGATAATGTATATATATACTATTTTACGTACTGCTGCTGTGAGCTTTTCTGCACGCAGTTTAATGACAAATGAAACTTGTACTATTTGAAACAATTATGTATATTGTTTCATCATTACATATAGGGTTTATCGTGTATTTATTGTGTGGTTGTTCTTCAATGATCGGTTGCCATTTGTTTGTCTGTTGTCTTTGGCCTCGTTTTTGTATGATTGTTTGTTGTAGTGTGTGGTGTTCTTTGGGACGGGGGTCATAACTTTATGAGTTAAAGGGAACTTATTATATGAGGGACATAGTCATTACTCTCTTTTTTGAAGATAGGGTGGCTCTGAAAAGAGCCGTTTGAAGCAAGTCAATGCTTATTTGCAAACCAAGATTTACTTGGTCTTCTTTGCTGCTTTCTTGGCGACTGGCTTCTTCTTGGCTGCTACTTTCTTGCTGGGCTTAGACTTCTTGGTCGGTGTCTTCTTTGCGGCGGCGGCGGCCTTTTTCTTGGGAGCGGCCGTCTTCTTGGGAGCAGTCTTCTTCTTTGCCGCTTCAGCCTTCTTGGGTTTCTTAGTTGTTGTAGACTTCTTCTTGGGCGCGGATTTCTTGACCGATGCTTTCTCCTTTGCTGCTTGCTTTTTAGCTGCTAGTTTCTCTTTCTTGGCCTTGATCTTCGCGGCTTCCTTCTCCTTTTGCGCCTTCTTCTTAGCTGCTTCTTTGGCTTTCTTCTCTTTAGTGTCGACGGTTTTGGCGTTGAGTTTGAAGGAACCCGATGCTCCTTTGCCTTTGGTTTGCACAAGCTTTCCGCTAGCCACACCGGTGATGAACGCCTTCTTAATATGTGTAGCTAACTTGTCCATATCTGCGCTGAAGTTGGCTGCGATGTACTTCTTAATGGCTTGTACCGAAGAGCCTTTCTTCTCTTTCAAGTTGGTGATGGCAGCCACGATCATGTCGATGCATGGAGGATGTGTCGGTGTAGATTTCTTCTTAGATATAGATACGGCCATGATGCTTAGGAGGGTTGAGTGAAGATAACTGTGCTTGCGATAAGAGTATACAGACGATAGAGCTTGCTGAACCACTGCGTGTGTAATTAACTCCTGCTGCTGATGCGTTATCTCTAATACAGTCATTGCGGACGGCAGTGAAATCACCGAACGTAAATCAACGGGAAACTGGTGTAACGAATGCTGTGATGTGGCATTTTGTGCTAGTTAACCCTCACAAAAGTGCTTATTTTGACGAGAATAGTACACAGTTGGTCAATTCATTTGCACAAGAATATGAATGAGGGTTTATTCTTCCGAGTCAACACACTTTGTTCATCGAATAGGGTTGATATAGCCGTGAAAATAGTTCAAACATGAAGCGGGTTCTTCAAAATTACACCGAAAATATCTCAACAGTAACTATAGGTGTGCTCTATTCATCGCCTTTGCCGAATTTACCCTTTTAACTCCTCGTGTTATTAAATGTTTTGATATTGCACATTGCAAAAGATTAACAAACAATGACACTAAACAAAACTGAACAACAAATTGTCTTGAAAACTATTAAGTAACTCAACTGTATTGCCCGAATGTATTAATTTTCGAACAGAGGGACTGGTGTTATTTACGTGTTAGCGCCCTCTGTCGAGTAATTTGAGAATACTTGACACCGTTTGTCGGCATTGTATTTACTATCTACTGAAGATAGCACGCGTACGTGCATACGTTCGCAAAAAGGCAAACGTTTTGTAGCCGCGTGCATTAACCAAAGATATCCATATGTAACTCAAATTAAGAAACAAAGACAAAACACGCAACATTTCAACACTGTGCGTAAAAACACCGTGGAATTTGTATTAACATTCTGGATTGGGTTGCAAATAGCCGCCACTATCAGCATACTTACCTGGCGCAGGGGTAGCTTTGATCACTAAGGAAGCTCCCCCAGGTCGAGGCCTTTCCATTGCACTTCGGTATTGGCTGAAGCCTGCGATTCCCCCAAACGTGGGGAACTCGGGCGTATAATTTATGGTAGTGGGGGACTGCGTTCGCGCTATCCCCTGATAAATAATCGAAAGAAAAGAATCAGCCCCAATAAACACCACTATTCTTGCTCACGCTAACATTTGCCTTTTAGATAGTAACATTTGTATGTAATTATATATTGTGATGATAATGTATATATATACTATTTTACGTACTGCTGCTGTGAGCTTTTCTGCACGCAGTTTAATGACAAATGAAACTTGTACTATTTGAAACAATTATGTATATTGTTTCATCATTACATATAGGGTTTATCGTGTATTTATTGTGTGGTTGTTCTTCAATGATCGGTTGCCATTTGTTTGTCTGTTGTCTTTGGCCTCGTTTTTGTATGATTGTTTGTTGTAGTGTGTGGTGTTCTTTGGGACGGGGGTCATAACTTTATGAGTTAAAGGGAACTTATTATATGAGGGACATAGTCATTACTCTCTTTTTTGAAGATAGGGTGGCTCTGAAAAGAGCCGTTTGAAGCAAGTCAATGCTTATTTGCAAACCAAGATTTACTTGGTCTTCTTTGCTGCTTTCTTGGCGACTGGCTTCTTCTTGGCTGCTACTTTCTTGCTGGGCTTAGACTTCTTGGTCGGTGTCTTCTTTGCGGCGGCGGCGGCCTTTTTCTTGGGAGCGGCCGTCTTCTTGGGAGCAGTCTTCTTCTTTGCCGCTTCAGCCTTCTTGGGTTTCTTAGTTGTTGTAGACTTCTTCTTGGGCGCGGATTTCTTGACCGATGCTTTCTCCTTTGCTGCTTGCTTTTTAGCTGCTAGTTTCTCTTTCTTGGCCTTGATCTTCGCGGCTTCCTTCTCCTTTTGCGCCTTCTTCTTAGCTGCTTCTTTGGCTTTCTTCTCTTTAGTGTCGACGGTTTTGGCGTTGAGTTTGAAGGAACCCGATGCTCCTTTGCCTTTGGTTTGCACAAGCTTTCCGCTAGCCACACCGGTGATGAACGCCTTCTTAATATGTGTAGCTAACTTGTCCATATCTGCGCTGAAGTTGGCTGCGATGTACTTCTTAATGGCTTGTACCGAAGAGCCTTTCTTCTCTTTCAAGTTGGTGATGGCAGCCACGATCATGTCGATGCATGGAGGATGTGTCGGTGTAGATTTCTTCTTAGATATAGATACGGCCATGATGCTTAGGAGGGTTGAGTGAAGATAACTGTGCTTGCGATAAGAGTATACAGACGATAGAGCTTGCTGAACCACTGCGTGTGTAATTAACTCCTGCTGCTGATGCGTTATCTCTAATACAGTCATTGCGGACGGCAGTGAAATCACCGAACGTAAATCAACGGGAAACTGGTGTAACGAATGCTGTGATGTGGCATTTTGTGCTAGTTAACCCTCACAAAAGTGCTTATTTTGACGAGAATAGTACACAGTTGGTCAATTCATTTGCACAAGAATATGAATGAGGGTTTATTCTTCCGAGTCAACACACTTTGTTCATCGAATAGGGTTGATATAGCCGTGAAAATAGTTCAAACATGAAGCGGGTTCTTCAAAATTACACCGAAAATATCTCAACAGTAACTATAGGTGTGCTCTATTCATCGCCTTTGCCGAATTTACCCTTTTAACTCCTCGTGTTATTAAATGTTTTGATATTGCACATTGCAAAAGATTAACAAACAATGACACTAAACAAAACTGAACAACAAATTGTCTTGAAAACTATTAAGTAACTCAACTGTATTGCCCGAATGTATTAATTTTCGAACAGAGGGACTGGTGTTATTTACGTGTTAGCGCCCTCTGTCGAGTAATTTGAGAATACTTGACACCGTTTGTCGGCATTGTATTTACTATCTACTGAAGATAGCACGCGTACGTGCATACGTTCGCAAAAAGGCAAACGTTTTGTAGCCGCGTGCATTAACCAAAGATATCCATATGTAACTCAAATTAAGAAACAAAGACAAAACACGCAACATTTCAACACTGTGCGTAAAAACACCGTGGAATTTGTATTAACATTCTGGATTGGGTTGCAAATAGCCGCCACTATCAGCATACTTACCTGGCGCAGGGGTAGCTTTGATCACTAAGGAAGCTCCCCCAGGTCGAGGCCTTTCCATTGCACTTCGGTATTGGCTGAAGCCTGCGATTCCCCCAAACGTGGGGAACTCGGGCGTATAATTTATGGTAGTGGGGGACTGCGTTCGCGCTATCCCCTGATAAATAATCGAAAGAAAAGAATCAGCCCCAATAAACACCACTATTCTTGCTCACGCTAACATTTGCCTTTTAGATAGTAACATTTGTATGTAATTATATATTGTGATGATAATGTATATATATACTATTTTACGTACTGCTGCTGTGAGCTTTTCTGCACGCAGTTTAATGACAAATGAAACTTGTACTATTTGAAACAATTATGTATATTGTTTCATCATTACATATAGGGTTTATCGTGTATTTATTGTGTGGTTGTTCTTCAATGATCGGTTGCCATTTGTTTGTCTGTTGTCTTTGGCCTCGTTTTTGTATGATTGTTTGTTGTAGTGTGTGGTGTTCTTTGGGACGGGGGTCATAACTTTATGAGTTAAAGGGAACTTATTATATGAGGGACATAGTCATTACTCTCTTTTTTGAAGATAGGGTGGCTCTGAAAAGAGCCGTTTGAAGCAAGTCAATGCTTATTTGCAAACCAAGATTTACTTGGTCTTCTTTGCTGCTTTCTTGGCGACTGGCTTCTTCTTGGCTGCTACTTTCTTGCTGGGCTTAGACTTCTTGGTCGGTGTCTTCTTTGCGGCGGCGGCGGCCTTTTTCTTGGGAGCGGCCGTCTTCTTGGGAGCAGTCTTCTTCTTTGCCGCTTCAGCCTTCTTGGGTTTCTTAGTTGTTGTAGACTTCTTCTTGGGCGCGGATTTCTTGACCGATGCTTTCTCCTTTGCTGCTTGCTTTTTAGCTGCTAGTTTCTCTTTCTTGGCCTTGATCTTCGCGGCTTCCTTCTCCTTTTGCGCCTTCTTCTTAGCTGCTTCTTTGGCTTTCTTCTCTTTAGTGTCGACGGTTTTGGCGTTGAGTTTGAAGGAACCCGATGCTCCTTTGCCTTTGGTTTGCACAAGCTTTCCGCTAGCCACACCGGTGATGAACGCCTTCTTAATATGTGTAGCTAACTTGTCCATATCTGCGCTGAAGTTGGCTGCGATGTACTTCTTAATGGCTTGTACCGAAGAGCCTTTCTTCTCTTTCAAGTTGGTGATGGCAGCCACGATCATGTCGATGCATGGAGGATGTGTCGGTGTAGATTTCTTCTTAGATATAGATACGGCCATGATGCTTAGGAGGGTTGAGTGAAGATAACTGTGCTTGCGATAAGAGTATACAGACGATAGAGCTTGCTGAACCACTGCGTGTGTAATTAACTCCTGCTGCTGATGCGTTATCTCTAATACAGTCATTGCGGACGGCAGTGAAATCACCGAACGTAAATCAACGGGAAACTGGTGTAACGAATGCTGTGATGTGGCATTTTGTGCTAGTTAACCCTCACAAAAGTGCTTATTTTGACGAGAATAGTACACAGTTGGTCAATTCATTTGCACAAGAATATGAATGAGGGTTTATTCTTCCGAGTCAACACACTTTGTTCATCGAATAGGGTTGATATAGCCGTGAAAATAGTTCAAACATGAAGCGGGTTCTTCAAAATTACACCGAAAATATCTCAACAGTAACTATAGGTGTGCTCTATTCATCGCCTTTGCCGAATTTACCCTTTTAACTCCTCGTGTTATTAAATGTTTTGATATTGCACATTGCAAAAGATTAACAAACAATGACACTAAACAAAACTGAACAACAAATTGTCTTGAAAACTATTAAGTAACTCAACTGTATTGCCCGAATGTATTAATTTTCGAACAGAGGGACTGGTGTTATTTACGTGTTAGCGCCCTCTGTCGAGTAATTTGAGAATACTTGACACCGTTTGTCGGCATTGTATTTACTATCTACTGAAGATAGCACGCGTACGTGCATACGTTCGCAAAAAGGCAAACGTTTTGTAGCCGCGTGCATTAACCAAAGATATCCATATGTAACTCAAATTAAGAAACAAAGACAAAACACGCAACATTTCAACACTGTGCGTAAAAACACCGTGGAATTTGTATTATGATTCTGGATTGGGTTGCAAATAGCCGCCACTATCAGCATACTTACCTGGCGCAGGGGTAGCTTCCCTACGTCGACGCAGTATACTATAAGCGTAAAATTCAACCTCGTGAGATGACTACCCTGACTAGCCGAAAGGCGAACCAGGGTGGCCAACCGCAATTGACTCCAAGGATAACAACTAACGAAATGGCAACGACGACGGCACAAAACTTACGGATAACGAACGGAACGGCAACGACAACGACTACGGCCAAAACACCACGGAAAACGACGAATGGACCGACAACGACTACGGAAAGACCAATTGCTCACCATCGCATGCTTATTAAGAGATCTGTTTGCATTGATGGAGGATTAAATCACAAAGACGTGATCGATTCTCACTCTGCAGAAATTAATGGCAAAATCCTCGGGATGACGAAAAGTGCAGGTGAATGGCATATTACGCTGTCAAGTGAAGTGGACATTGATGAATTAGTATCGAATGGTGTGGGCATCAATGGCGTTGATACACCAGTCCGGAACATTTCCCGCAACGTCGTAACTGTATCATTCTTCGGTGTTCCCTACTATGTTACCAATGAGCAACTATCAGCTAAGCTTTCTGACTACGGTGTTAAACAGCTTTCCGCCTGGAAACGGAAAACCTATCCTGACTTTCCTGATATTGAGAACGGGATCACTCATTGTAGGGTGGAACTTCCAGATCACATCAAGAGTCTACCTTATGCAACCCGTATTGGTGATGTCAATCTCCAAATTAAGCACAATGGCCAATTGAAAGTCTGCAACCAATGCCTATCTGAAACTCATTTGATGAGATCGTGTCCAGAGAGGCGCATCTGCAATTTGTGTGGCCTTCGAGGTCACGTGGCAGATGTCTGTCCTGACAAGGAAGGCAGATCTTCAGAGAGTGACGATGACGAGTCTAGTGCCGACGATGGGGTTTCTGGCTCTGATAGCGACAACGACAAGGACGACAAGGTGGGCACCGGTGACGACGACGATGACGACGAAGACGACTCCCAACAAGAACTCATCATTGATGAAGAAGAATCTATCACTGACGGTCAAATAATCCCTGATTCCCCTGGACCATCCCTGGAGGCTGGGCAGCGGAAGAGAGTGAGAAACAGCGATGAGGAAACAACCGACATCCCTGAGAATGAAGACAACGACCCTGATTGGATTTTAGCCCTGGCTGGTCCACGCAATAACAAACATAAACGTAAGACTATGAAATTTCCCCCTGATTCGTCAATTTACATGTCAAACAGTTTTGATTCCCTGACTGACCATCAATGATATTATTTTCCTTTTTTGTATGAATTTCAATGAGTTCGAGAACCCTCCTTTTTTTTCTCCTTATGGCTCTGTCTGTTGTGTCTATTAATTGTAATGGGCTGCGGTCTAGATCAAATATTCGTATGGCTTTTTCTTTTTTTAATCTCAGAAAGTTTGATATTATTTGTCTTCAAGAAACCTGGTGGGATGACAACCTTGTCAACAATTTCGTTATACATATCTGGGATGGTGATATTTATTTTTCTAATTCTGATGTTTCTAGAAGTAAAGGGGTGGCCATTCTTTTTAGTAATACTATTGATGTTAATATTTTATTCGCCAAAGAAATAGTTAAAGGAAGGGTTCTCGAACTCAATATTAATTTTGCTGATCATAATGTGTCTATTTTTAATGTGTATGCTCATAATAATGCTCACTTGAGAGGCCGTCTTTTTGACTTTTTAGATACTTATATTTCCTCGAATTTGAGCAGTCATGATCTTATTGTATGCGGTGATTTTAATGTCGTTACCGACTCTATTGATAAATCTAGAAACCTTTATTCTGATGTGTCGCGTAAAAAATTCATTTCTTTGTCTAACAATAATTGTATGTATGATGTGTGGCGTGAGTCTCACCCGGGTGATCATCAATTTACATGGCGCCGTTTTATAAGCGGTAAGCTTATTCAATCCCGTATTGACAAAATTCTTATGTCCAAATGTCTTCAGTTATGCGTTAAATCCTCCACAATTGTCCCCTTTGTTTGGAGTGATCATGATTTAGTTTTTACTTCTATTGATTTTTCGCAGGTTACTCGTGGTCAGGGTACCTGGCATTTTAATAATCAACTTTTACGTAATGATGATTTTTGTTCTGATATCCGTGCTTATTTGTATTTAATGATTTTAAAACATCGCTTTGAAAGTGATATTCTTCAGTGGTTTGATGAGTTAAAACAACAAATTAAAGATATCTCTGTTCGTCATTCCAAATTGATTGCTAAAGAAAAACATAAAGATAAAAAAAACCTTACTAAACTTATCAAAAATGAGTATCGTAAAGCTGCCTTGTATATTGATTATGATTTGTCGTTATGTAAAACCTTAGAATGTGAAATGTCTGATATTATTGTTAAAGAATGCCAAGGTGCCATAATTCGTGCTAAAATAAAGGACATCGAGTCTGGTGAAAAATCCTCAAAATATTTCTTTAGTCTTGAAAAACATCGCCAAAAAAGTCATACTATTAAAAGTATCAGATGTGACAATGGTGTCTCCCTCACGAAGTCCGAGGATATCGTTAATGAGGGTTTCAATTTTTACTCCAAGTTGTACACTGATGAGAATTGTATTACGGATATTCAAGATTCTTTTATTGATAATATTGATACTATTTTACCTGTTGAGGATTTTGAGCTGTGTGACTCCCCGTTAACTCTGGATGACCTTAAGAACGCCCTTTTTAAAATGGAAAACAACAAAAGTCCTGGCTCTGATGGCTTAACTAGTGAATTTTACAAACATTTTTTTGAGGAAATTGGTCCCATTTTACTAAGAGTGTCGAACGCTATTTATGACAATAGATCTTTGCCTGGATCTATGTGTCAAAGTATTATCACCCTTGTCCCTAAGAATGGCGATACGACATCTCTTAGAAATTGGAGACCGATTTCCCTACTCAATATTGATTTTAAGATTATCTCTAAAGCTCTTGCCATTAAACTGTCTAAGGTTGTAATCGATATTGTATCTCCCGATCAGACCTGTTGTGTGCCGGGTCGTGACATTGCGGACAACGTCATGGCGATGAGGGACCTGGTTGAATACGTTTCTGATAACAATCTTAGCGGTTACCTTATTAAAATTGATCAATTGAAAGCTTTTGACCGTGTCAATCACAATTATATGTTCAAGATCCTTACTAAATTTGGCTTTCCTGAGTATTTTATCAATTGGGTTCGTATTTTTTATAAAAACCCGACTAGCTGTGTTAAAATTAATGGGTTTTTATCTGATTATTTCTCTATATCGAGAGGCATTCGTCAAGGTTGTCCGATGAGTGCACTTTTATATGTTCTTACTGCCGAACCTGTCAGAAATTTAATTGTTAATCATCCTTCTGTGAAGGGTTTTGACATTGCAGGCTCCAGGGCTTTATTCTTTCAACACGCCGACGACTCCACTGCTATTGTTCAAGACTTGAATTCAGTTAAATTAATCTTTGATTGTTTTGATCTTTACAACAAAGCTTCGGGCTCTAAAGTTAACTGTGATAAATCCGAAATTCTTCCTTTGGGTCAAGCGGCTACCATCCCCCCTACCGATTTGAAAGTCAAGGTTATCTCAGGTCACGTGAAGGTCCTTGGATTTGAAATTGGTAATGACTCCGTCGCTTGCGAGAGAGAAAATTGGGACAGTAAACTTGAAAAATGTTTTAATCAGTTAAAAGTCTGGAGAATGAGATCG
Source organism: Ophiura sarsii (assembly GCA_035610835.1). NCBI lineage: Eukaryota > Metazoa > Echinodermata > Ophiuroidea > Amphilepidida > Ophiuridae > Ophiura > Ophiura sarsii. The sequence continues at coordinate 74,495,082 of CM069446.1, read as the reverse complement.
TTGTCATTGAAGGGTAAAGTGCTGGTTGTCAACACACTTATTATATCTCGTATTGTATATATCATGAATTTGTCATATTTACCTAGCTGGGTTGAGCCCAAGCTTAAAAGTGCAATTATTGATTTTATTTGGAGTGGTAGACGCCACAGGATTAAATATGATGTTCTTATAAGTTCGGTTAATTCTGGGGGTTTAGGTTTGCTCGATATCAATCGTATGAAATGTGCTCTGCGTTGCAAATACATAAAAAAACTGTTTGATACCGAGCATCCCTTGAACCCAGTTACTAAAGCGTTAATTCTATACAACTTAAACAAAGGTTTAAACCTTGATCGTGATATTTTTCGTACTAAATTGCCAACTATTATTAAATGTAGATTGTCTAATTTTTCCCGTGAGATGTACTGTGCCTGGGAAAGAGTGACGGGTAACTCCCTGGTTAAACCCTTGAAAACACTTGAAAAATGTTTTAATCAGTTAAAAGTCTGGAGAATGAGATCGTTGTCATTGAAGGGTAAAGTGCTGGTTGTCAACACACTTATTATATCTCGTATTGTATATATCATGAATTTGTCATATTTACCTAGCTGGGTTGAGCCCAAGCTTAAAAGTGCAATTATTGATTTTATTTGGAGTGGTAGACGCCACAGGATTAAATATGATGTTCTTATAAGTTCGGTTAATTCTGGGGGTTTAGGTTTGCTCGATATCAATCGTATGAAATGTGCTCTGCGTTGCAAATACATAAAAAAACTGTTTGATACCGAGCATCCCTTGAACCCAGTTACTAAAGCGTTAATTCTATACAACTTAAACAAAGGTTTAAACCTTGATCGTGATATTTTTCGTACTAAATTGCCAACTATTATTAAATGTAGATTGTCTAATTTTTCCCGTGAGATGTACTGTGCCTGGGAAAGAGTGACGGGTAACTCCCTGGTTAAACCCTTGAATGCTGATGAACTTCTACATCAACCTCTTGTGTGCAATCCCTTTATTGTAAATAAATTTGATACCTCTTTCGATAGATTTGACATTTTTAATAATGATATTTGTAGAGTGAAAGATATTATCTATGAATATATACCGGGTTTTATGCCAAATGATGCAATTGTGCAATTACTGTCTCCCACCTATAGTCGGGATTATAGATCTCGTATGTGCAATAGAATTGTTGACTATATTCCGGAGACGTGGAAAAGAAAAATTAACTCCACTGCCCTTGCTGACAGGAATAAACATGATGCTAGTCTCCATTTCAAGATTCATGATTCTGAAATTATTGATATTGTGCAAACTAATACTTCCTTTTTTAACAAGTTATTTCGGAAAAATGATGATATTTCTACTACTCCAGCTGGTCTGGATTTTTGGCGGGCCCAATTTGCTGATTTTCAACTTAACATCCCTTTTCATATTTGTTTTGGCGGATTGAAGGAGAACTTTATGGGTGAAATCGATTATTTTTTGGCCCATAATTGTCTCCACACTAACGAAATGTTGCACAAAATGGGTTTCATTGACGATTCGCTGTGTTCTTTTTGCGCGAGTCACATTGAAAGCGCGTTTCATCTTTTTATTGAATGCTGGACTGTTCAAGATCTTTTCAAAACGGCGTGGTCTCTAATTCAAACCGTTCTTGGAAAATCTGTAGGCATTGACCATTTTACCAAGTACTCACTTTTTGGCTATTCTAACAAATCCTGTGTTCACAAATTTAATTTAGTCAACTTTATTTTGTGCAATTACCGTTATAGTGTTTGGATGAGTAGAAAATGTATTTTGAAGAAACAAAACATATGTGTCAAAAGCATTTTTAAACGTTTTATCAGGAAACGCCTTGAACTCGAATACAAACATTTTCTCTGGCTTGATGATGTTGGCATATTCTTTAAGACTTTTGGTGCGCTGGTTTCCAGATCTCCTTCTGGTTTTACCCTCAATTTTTGATGCGCTTTGTTTCTCGAGTTCAATGCGTTCCAGCTTTTCTACTTACCGTATTGTAATTTCCATGATATATTCCTCTGTATTATATTCCATGTTTTTTGTGTCCATCCAACAATGTACAAGTGTGTACTGGAGCCGCTACATCCCGTGCGATGGTGGTATCAGATGCTTTTGCATTGTTACTGATGTAATTATATTTTGTGTGTAAATGTTTATATCTTTATAATCCTTATGTGTATTTATCCTTGTCATATCACTTTCGTACTGGCGCCACTGTATCTCATGTGGTGGTGCCTGGTGCGTTCGTCATTGCTTTAGTATATCCTCTGTATCTCTCCAATCATTTGTTCACTAGTGTTTTTATGGTATTCCATGTTATATCCGTGTGTTATTATGTCCATCATGAGCATGAATGTACTGGCGCCACTACAACTCATGTGGTGGTGTGTTGTACAGGCAGTGCCTGGTGCTTAGTATTGCTGCCCTATTCGCTAGAGTGAGTTTCACTCACATTATGGTTGATTGACTCTATTCACACTGGTGCTTCATCACATCTTCCGTGCCCGATGTGTTGGTATGTGCAATGTTTTCATTGCTTTGTTATGTTCGCATGAGTACCCACTCCCTCACGTGTTGAATGTTTTTTTCATGTTCTATCAATACCATGTCATTTTCTGACATTGCATGTATCGCTCTAGTGCTTTTGTTATAATTTCCCCTTGTTTTACATAATGCCTGGATTGGCCGTTTTTTGGTGCTGCTGTGTATATGCATTCGTGCGGGACTTTCTGTTGGTGTTTTCCTCACCAGGGTCTCGTGGGGATGTATTGATCAGTGGCGCCATGACTCGGTTGATTTATCTTTTGATACTTTCATTCTATTGTCTGCATGTACTTATTTGTATTGTATATTATATAATATATGTGCCCTTAATACTGGCCTGACGGTTGTGCTGCTGTGTAGGTGCACTCTTGCGTGACTTGCTTCGTGGTGATTTCCTCACCTTGGTCTCGTGGGTGTGCATCGATCAGTAGGGCAGCTTTTAGTCTGGTGTTTTGATTTTGTATTGTTTGCTAGCTTATATACTTCGATTGCTTTTGTCTCTTGGTTATCTTCTGTATTGTATTCATGTATAATAGGTAAGATGATGGGGATGTCCCGAGCAGTCCGTTTGGTGCTCGTGTTATTTCCTTGTCTGATTATGGCTTTGTCGTGTGTGGCGCCAGATCGTTGCTGCGGGGGCCTCCTAAGTTTGGTTCTGTTTACGGTGTTTCCCACTGTATCCGGGCTTGGGTGGTTCCTGGGGCGTTGGTGTGGTGTCTATTGTAGTCTGCCTTGTATTATTATTATACCGTCTTTATTGTAGTGACTTATTCGTAGTAGTGACTTTTTTGTTATTTCTATGAATATCCGTTATTTATTATAATCTTATAAAAAGATTTGTATTGATATCTATTTTGTATTGTACGTGGTATTTTTTATGTGCCAGAATCGGCCGGACAGTTGCGCTGTTGTGTAGGTGCATCCTGGCGGGACTTTTTTCATGGTGCTTTCCTCACTATGGTCTCGCGGGTGTGTATCGATCAGCAGAGCTGCTTTCCGGTTGGTGTATTTTGATTTTGTATTGATTAATGATATCAAGTTTTGCTTCTTTGATTGATCTTGTATGCGATATGGATATCTCGAGCAGTCCGATTGGTGCTCGTGTTAATCCTTGGTGACTCTTGGTTACCTTTTGGTTATTGTATACATGTATATTTGTTGTTGCCGTGCGTGGCGCTATATCGTTGTTGCGGGGGCTCTTAAGTCTAATTCTTTATACGGTGTTTCACACTGTAGTTGGGCTTGGGTTGTTCCCGGGGTGAAGATATGGTGTCATTTGTTGATTATATCTTGATTTTCTTATATATCTGCCATGTATTGATATTATTATTCCATCTCTGTAGTAGTAACTTATTTGTAGTAGTGACTTATTTGTTATTTCCGATGGAGGTTCACGGGCAGTCCGGTGGCGAATGTCCGTTAAATAAACAAAAAAAAAAAAAAGCTTTGATCACTAAGGAAGCTCCCCCAGGTCGAGGCCTTTCCATTGCACTTCGGTATTGGCTGAAGCCTGCGATTCCCCCAAACGTGGGGAACTCGGGCGTATAATTTATGGTAGTGGGGGACTGCGTTCGCGCTATCCCCTGATAAATAATCGAAAGAAAAGAATCAGCCCCAATAAACACCACTATTCTTGCTCACGCTAACATTTGCCTTTTAGATAGTAACATTTGTATGTAATTATATATTGTGATGATAATGTATATATATACTATTTTACGTACTGCTGCTGTGAGCTTTTCTGCACGCAGTTTAATGACAAATGAAACTTGTACTATTTGAAACAATTATGTATATTGTTTCATCATTACATATAGGGTTTATCGTGTATTTATTGTGTGGTTGTTCTTCAATGATCGGTTGCCATTTGTTTGTCTGTTGTCTTTGGCCTCGTTTTTGTATGATTGTTTGTTGTAGTGTGTGGTGTTCTTTGGGACGGGGGTCATAACTTTATGAGTTAAAGGGAACTTATTATATGAGGGACATAGTCATTACTCTCTTTTTTGAAGATAGGGTGGCTCTGAAAAGAGCCGTTTGAAGCAAGTCAATGCTTATTTGCAAACCAAGATTTACTTGGTCTTCTTTGCTGCTTTCTTGGCGACTGGCTTCTTCTTGGCTGCTACTTTCTTGCTGGGCTTAGACTTCTTGGTCGGTGTCTTCTTTGCGGCGGCGGCGGCCTTTTTCTTGGGAGCGGCCGTCTTCTTGGGAGCAGTCTTCTTCTTTGCCGCTTCAGCCTTCTTGGGTTTCTTAGTTGTTGTAGACTTCTTCTTGGGCGCGGATTTCTTGACCGATGCTTTCTCCTTTGCTGCTTGCTTTTTAGCTGCTAGTTTCTCTTTCTTGGCCTTGATCTTCGCGGCTTCCTTCTCCTTTTGCGCCTTCTTCTTAGCTGCTTCTTTGGCTTTCTTCTCTTTAGTGTCGACGGTTTTGGCGTTGAGTTTGAAGGAACCCGATGCTCCTTTGCCTTTGGTTTGCACAAGCTTTCCGCTAGCCACACCGGTGATGAACGCCTTCTTAATATGTGTAGCTAACTTGTCCATATCTGCGCTGAAGTTGGCTGCGATGTACTTCTTAATGGCTTGTACCGAAGAGCCTTTCTTCTCTTTCAAGTTGGTGATGGCAGCCACGATCATGTCGATGCATGGAGGATGTGTCGGTGTAGATTTCTTCTTAGATATAGATACGGCCATGATGCTTAGGAGGGTTGAGTGAAGATAACTGTGCTTGCGATAAGAGTATACAGACGATAGAGCTTGCTGAACCACTGCGTGTGTAATTAACTCCTGCTGCTGATGCGTTATCTCTAATACAGTCATTGCGGACGGCAGTGAAATCACCGAACGTAAATCAACGGGAAACTGGTGTAACGAATGCTGTGATGTGGCATTTTGTGCTAGTTAACCCTCACAAAAGTGCTTATTTTGACGAGAATAGTACACAGTTGGTCAATTCATTTGCACAAGAATATGAATGAGGGTTTATTCTTCCGAGTCAACACACTTTGTTCATCGAATAGGGTTGATATAGCCGTGAAAATAGTTCAAACATGAAGCGGGTTCTTCAAAATTACACCGAAAATATCTCAACAGTAACTATAGGTGTGCTCTATTCATCGCCTTTGCCGAATTTACCCTTTTAACTCCTCGTGTTATTAAATGTTTTGATATTGCACATTGCAAAAGATTAACAAACAATGACACTAAACAAAACTGAACAACAAATTGTCTTGAAAACTATTAAGTAACTCAACTGTATTGCCCGAATGTATTAATTTTCGAACAGAGGGACTGGTGTTATTTACGTGTTAGCGCCCTCTGTCGAGTAATTTGAGAATACTTGACACCGTTTGTCGGCATTGTATTTACTATCTACTGAAGATAGCACGCGTACGTGCATACGTTCGCAAAAAGGCAAACGTTTTGTAGCCGCGTGCATTAACCAAAGATATCCATATGTAACTTAAATTAAGAAACAAAGACAAAACACGCAACATTTCAACACTGTGCGTAAAAACACCGTGGAATTTGTATTAACATTCTGGATTGGGTTGCAAATAGCCGCCACTATCAGCATACTTACCTGGCGCAGGGGTAGCTTTGATCACTAAGGAAGCTCCCCCAGGTCGAGGCCTTTCCATTGCACTTCGGTATTGGCTGAAGCCTGCGATTCCCCCAAACGTGGGGAACTCGGGCGTATAATTTATGGTAGTGGGGGACTGCGTTCGCGCTATCCCCTGATAAATAATCGAAAGAAAAGAATCAGCCCCAATAAACACCACTATTCTTGCTCACGCTAACATTTGCCTTTTAGATAGTAACATTTGTATGTAATTATATATTGTGATGATAATGTATATATATACTATTTTACGTACTGCTGCTGTGAGCTTTTCTGCACGCAGTTTAATGACAAATGAAACTTGTACTATTTGAAACAATTATGTATATTGTTTCATCATTACATATAGGGTTTATCGTGTATTTATTGTGTGGTTGTTCTTCAATGATCGGTTGCCATTTGTTTGTCTGTTGTCTTTGGCCTCGTTTTTGTATGATTGTTTGTTGTAGTGTGTGGTGTTCTTTGGGACGGGGGTCATAACTTTATGAGTTAAAGGGAACTTATTATATGAGGGACATAGTCATTACTCTCTTTTTTGAAGATAGGGTGGCTCTGAAAAGAGCCGTTTGAAGCAAGTCAATGCTTATTTGCAAACCAAGATTTACTTGGTCTTCTTTGCTGCTTTCTTGGCGACTGGCTTCTTCTTGGCTGCTACTTTCTTGCTGGGCTTAGACTTCTTGGTCGGTGTCTTCTTTGCGGCGGCGGCGGCCTTTTTCTTGGGAGCGGCCGTCTTCTTGGGAGCAGTCTTCTTCTTTGCCGCTTCAGCCTTCTTGGGTTTCTTAGTTGTTGTAGACTTCTTCTTGGGCGCGGATTTCTTGACCGATGCTTTCTCCTTTGCTGCTTGCTTTTTAGCTGCTAGTTTCTCTTTCTTGGCCTTGATCTTCGCGGCTTCCTTCTCCTTTTGCGCCTTCTTCTTAGCTGCTTCTTTGGCTTTCTTCTCTTTAGTGTCGACGGTTTTGGCGTTGAGTTTGAAGGAACCCGATGCTCCTTTGCCTTTGGTTTGCACAAGCTTTCCGCTAGCCACACCGGTGATGAACGCCTTCTTAATATGTGTAGCTAACTTGTCCATATCTGCGCTGAAGTTGGCTGCGATGTACTTCTTAATGGCTTGTACCGAAGAGCCTTTCTTCTCTTTCAAGTTGGTGATGGCAGCCACGATCATGTCGATGCATGGAGGATGTGTCGGTGTAGATTTCTTCTTAGATATAGATACGGCCATGATGCTTAGGAGGGTTGAGTGAAGATAACTGTGCTTGCGATAAGAGTATACAGACGATAGAGCTTGCTGAACCACTGCGTGTGTAATTAACTCCTGCTGCTGATGCGTTATCTCTAATACAGTCATTGCGGACGGCAGTGAAATCACCGAACGTAAATCAACGGGAAACTGGTGTAACGAATGCTGTGATGTGGCATTTTGTGCTAGTTAACCCTCACAAAAGTGCTTATTTTGACGAGAATAGTACACAGTTGGTCAATTCATTTGCACAAGAATATGAATGAGGGTTTATTCTTCCGAGTCAACACACTTTGTTCATCGAATAGGGTTGATATAGCCGTGAAAATAGTTCAAACATGAAGCGGGTTCTTCAAAATTACACCGAAAATATCTCAACAGTAACTATAGGTGTGCTCTATTCATCGCCTTTGCCGAATTTACCCTTTTAACTCCTCGTGTTATTAAATGTTTTGATATTGCACATTGCAAAAGATTAACAAACAATGACACTAAACAAAACTGAACAACAAATTGTCTTGAAAACTATTAAGTAACTCAACTGTATTGCCCGAATGTATTAATTTTCGAACAGAGGGACTGGTGTTATTTACGTGTTAGCGCCCTCTGTCGAGTAATTTGAGAATACTTGACACCGTTTGTCGGCATTGTATTTACTATCTACTGAAGATAGCACGCGTACGTGCATACGTTCGCAAAAAGGCAAACGTTTTGTAGCCGCGTGCATTAACCAAAGATATCCATATGTAACTCAAATTAAGAAACAAAGACAAAACACGCAACATTTCAACACTGTGCGTAAAAACACCGTGGAATTTGTATTAACATTCTGGATTGGGTTGCAAATAGCCGCCACTATCAGCATACTTACCTGGCGCAGGGGTAGCTTTGATCACTAAGGAAGCTCCCCCAGGTCGAGGCCTTTCCATTGCACTTCGGTATTGGCTGAAGCCTGCGATTCCCCCAAACGTGGGGAACTCGGGCGTATAATTTATGGTAGTGGGGGACTGCGTTCGCGCTATCCCCTGATAAATAATCGAAAGAAAAGAATCAGCCCCAATAAACACCACTATTCTTGCTCACGCTAACATTTGCCTTTTAGATAGTAACATTTGTATGTAATTATATATTGTGATGATAATGTATATATATACTATTTTACGTACTGCTGCTGTGAGCTTTTCTGCACGCAGTTTAATGACAAATGAAACTTGTACTATTTGAAACAATTATGTATATTGTTTCATCATTACATATAGGGTTTATCGTGTATTTATTGTGTGGTTGTTCTTCAATGATCGGTTGCCATTTGTTTGTCTGTTGTCTTTGGCCTCGTTTTTGTATGATTGTTTGTTGTAGTGTGTGGTGTTCTTTGGGACGGGGGTCATAACTTTATGAGTTAAAGGGAACTTATTATATGAGGGACATAGTCATTACTCTCTTTTTTGAAGATAGGGTGGCTCTGAAAAGAGCCGTTTGAAGCAAGTCAATGCTTATTTGCAAACCAAGATTTACTTGGTCTTCTTTGCTGCTTTCTTGGCGACTGGCTTCTTCTTGGCTGCTACTTTCTTGCTGGGCTTAGACTTCTTGGTCGGTGTCTTCTTTGCGGCGGCGGCGGCCTTTTTCTTGGGAGCGGCCGTCTTCTTGGGAGCAGTCTTCTTCTTTGCCGCTTCAGCCTTCTTGGGTTTCTTAGTTGTTGTAGACTTCTTCTTGGGCGCGGATTTCTTGACCGATGCTTTCTCCTTTGCTGCTTGCTTTTTAGCTGCTAGTTTCTCTTTCTTGGCCTTGATCTTCGCGGCTTCCTTCTCCTTTTGCGCCTTCTTCTTAGCTGCTTCTTTGGCTTTCTTCTCTTTAGTGTCGACGGTTTTGGCGTTGAGTTTGAAGGAACCCGATGCTCCTTTGCCTTTGGTTTGCACAAGCTTTCCGCTAGCCACACCGGTGATGAACGCCTTCTTAATATGTGTAGCTAACTTGTCCATATCTGCGCTGAAGTTGGCTGCGATGTACTTCTTAATGGCTTGTACCGAAGAGCCTTTCTTCTCTTTCAAGTTGGTGATGGCAGCCACGATCATGTCGATGCATGGAGGATGTGTCGGTGTAGATTTCTTCTTAGATATAGATACGGCCATGATGCTTAGGAGGGTTGAGTGAAGATAACTGTGCTTGCGATAAGAGTATACAGACGATAGAGCTTGCTGAACCACTGCGTGTGTAATTAACTCCTGCTGCTGATGCGTTATCTCTAATACAGTCATTGCGGACGGCAGTGAAATCACCGAACGTAAATCAACGGGAAACTGGTGTAACGAATGCTGTGATGTGGCATTTTGTGCTAGTTAACCCTCACAAAAGTGCTTATTTTGACGAGAATAGTACACAGTTGGTCAATTCATTTGCACAAGAATATGAATGAGGGTTTATTCTTCCGAGTCAACACACTTTGTTCATCGAATAGGGTTGATATAGCCGTGAAAATAGTTCAAACATGAAGCGGGTTCTTCAAAATTACACCGAAAATATCTCAACAGTAACTATAGGTGTGCTCTATTCATCGCCTTTGCCGAATTTACCCTTTTAACTCCTCGTGTTATTAAATGTTTTGATATTGCACATTGCAAAAGATTAACAAACAATGACACTAAACAAAACTGAACAACAAATTGTCTTGAAAACTATTAAGTAACTCAACTGTATTGCCCGAATGTATTAATTTTCGAACAGAGGGACTGGTGTTATTTACGTGTTAGCGCCCTCTGTCGAGTAATTTGAGAATACTTGACACCGTTTGTCGGCATTGTATTTACTATCTACTGAAGATAGCACGCGTACGTGCATACGTTCGCAAAAAGGCAAACGTTTTGTAGCCGCGTGCATTAACCAAAGATATCCATATGTAACTCAAATTAAGAAACAAAGACAAAACACGCAACATTTCAACACTGTGCGTAAAAACACCGTGGAATTTGTATTAACATTCTGGATTGGGTTGCAAATAGCCGCCACTATCAGCATACTTACCTGGCGCAGGGGTAGCTTTGATCACTAAGGAAGCTCCCCCAGGTCGAGGCCTTTCCATTGCACTTCGGTATTGGCTGAAGCCTGCGATTCCCCCAAACGTGGGGAACTCGGGCGTATAATTTATGGTAGTGGGGGACTGCGTTCGCGCTATCCCCTGATAAATAATCGAAAGAAAAGAATCAGCCCCAATAAACACCACTATTCTTGCTCACGCTAACATTTGCCTTTTAGATAGTAACATTTGTATGTAATTATATATTGTGATGATAATGTATATATATACTATTTTACGTACTGCTGCTGTGAGCTTTTCTGCACGCAGTTTAATGACAAATGAAACTTGTACTATTTGAAACAATTATGTATATTGTTTCATCATTACATATAGGGTTTATCGTGTATTTATTGTGTGGTTGTTCTTCAATGATCGGTTGCCATTTGTTTGTCTGTTGTCTTTGGCCTCGTTTTTGTATGATTGTTTGTTGTAGTGTGTGGTGTTCTTTGGGACGGGGGTCATAACTTTATGAGTTAAAGGGAACTTATTATATGAGGGACATAGTCATTACTCTCTTTTTTGAAGATAGGGTGGCTCTGAAAAGAGCCGTTTGAAGCAAGTCAATGCTTATTTGCAAACCAAGATTTACTTGGTCTTCTTTGCTGCTTTCTTGGCGACTGGCTTCTTCTTGGCTGCTACTTTCTTGCTGGGCTTAGACTTCTTGGTCGGTGTCTTCTTTGCGGCGGCGGCGGCCTTTTTCTTGGGAGCGGCCGTCTTCTTGGGAGCAGTCTTCTTCTTTGCCGCTTCAGCCTTCTTGGGTTTCTTAGTTGTTGTAGACTTCTTCTTGGGCGCGGATTTCTTGACCGATGCTTTCTCCTTTGCTGCTTGCTTTTTAGCTGCTAGTTTCTCTTTCTTGGCCTTGATCTTCGCGGCTTCCTTCTCCTTTTGCGCCTTCTTCTTAGCTGCTTCTTTGGCTTTCTTCTCTTTAGTGTCGACGGTTTTGGCGTTGAGTTTGAAGGAACCCGATGCTCCTTTGCCTTTGGTTTGCACAAGCTTTCCGCTAGCCACACCGGTGATGAACGCCTTCTTAATATGTGTAGCTAACTTGTCCATATCTGCGCTGAAGTTGGCTGCGATGTACTTCTTAATGGCTTGTACCGAAGAGCCTTTCTTCTCTTTCAAGTTGGTGATGGCAGCCACGATCATGTCGATGCATGGAGGATGTGTCGGTGTAGATTTCTTCTTAGATATAGATACGGCCATGATGCTTAGGAGGGTTGAGTGAAGATAACTGTGCTTGCGATAAGAGTATACAGACGATAGAGCTTGCTGAACCACTGCGTGTGTAATTAACTCCTGCTGCTGATGCGTTATCTCTAATACAGTCATTGCGGACGGCAGTGAAATCACCGAACGTAAATCAACGGGAAACTGGTGTAACGAATGCTGTGATGTGGCATTTTGTGCTAGTTAACCCTCACAAAAGTGCTTATTTTGACGAGAATAGTACACAGTTGGTCAATTCATTTGCACAAGAATATGAATGAGGGTTTATTCTTCCGAGTCAACACACTTTGTTCATCGAATAGGGTTGATATAGCCGTGAAAATAGTTCAAACATGAAGCGGGTTCTTCAAAATTACACCGAAAATATCTCAACAGTAACTATAGGTGTGCTCTATTCATCGCCTTTGCCGAATTTACCCTTTTAACTCCTCGTGTTATTAAATGTTTTGATATTGCACATTGCAAAAGATTAACAAACAATGACACTAAACAAAACTGAACAACAAATTGTCTTGAAAACTATTAAGTAACTCAACTGTATTGCCCGAATGTATTAATTTTCGAACAGAGGGACTGGTGTTATTTACGTGTTAGCGCCCTCTGTCGAGTAATTTGAGAATACTTGACACCGTTTGTCGGCATTGTATTTACTATCTACTGAAGATAGCACGCGTACGTGCATACGTTCGCAAAAAGGCAAACGTTTTGTAGCCGCGTGCATTAACCAAAGATATCCATATGTAACTCAAATTAAGAAACAAAGACAAAACACGCAACATTTCAACACTGTGCGTAAAAACACCGTGGAATTTGTATTAACATTCTGGATTGGGTTGCAAATAGCCGCCACTATCAGCATACTTACCTGGCGCAGGGGTAGCTTTGATCACTAAGGAAGCTCCAGCCGCCACATCGTTCGCATGTAGTATCTGTCTGATTAACAAGCTCGGACATGAGACGCTCGGCCTTTTACCGAAGTCTACATGTAGAAGGTGCTAAGCATACAGCCGACCATTGCACTGCCGGTCGGTGATGATGCGCTCCTGCCATGTCAAGCAGAGCTTCATGGGTTTTTCAGGACGCTTAGTCAGTATGTAAGGCATCATCGTTGGGCTCATTTTTATAGTCCCCGCGTGCTATGCAGACCAGGGAGGGTCAGTTTGGATTGCTGTCCAGCCATTCTGCCAGGTTTGTAATACGGGCCCATAAGGGGAGGCCGGTGGTGTTTCTCCTGTCCCTTGAAGGTTTTTACTTTGACCTGGGCTTGCCTTGGTCATTGGTTTCCCTTCTTGGGCCGAACAAAAAAAAAAAAAAAAAAAAAGCTTTGATCACTAAGGAAGCTCCCCCAGGTCGAGGCCTTTCCATTGCACTTCGGTATTGGCTGAAGCCTGCGATTCCCCCAAACGTGGGGAACTCGGGCGTATAATTTATGGTAGTGGGGGACTGCGTTCGCGCTATCCCCTGATAAATAATCGAAAGAAAAGAATCAGCCCCAATAAACACCACTATTCTTGCTCACGCTAACATTTGCCTTTTAGATAGTAACATTTGTATGTAATTATATATTGTGATGATAATGTATATATATACTATTTTACGTACTGCTGCTGTGAGCTTTTCTGCACGCAGTTTAATGACAAATGAAACTTGTACTATTTGAAACAATTATGTATATTGTTTCATCATTACATATAGGGTTTATCGTGTATTTATTGTGTGGTTGTTCTTCAATGATCGGTTGCCATTTGTTTGTCTGTTGTCTTTGGCCTCGTTTTTGTATGATTGTTTGTTGTAGTGTGTGGTGTTCTTTGGGACGGGGGTCATAACTTTATGAGTTAAAGGGAACTTATTATATGAGGGACATAGTCATTACTCTCTTTTTTGAAGATAGGGTGGCTCTGAAAAGAGCCGTTTGAAGCAAGTCAATGCTTATTTGCAAACCAAGATTTACTTGGTCTTCTTTGCTGCTTTCTTGGCGACTGGCTTCTTCTTGGCTGCTACTTTCTTGCTGGGCTTAGACTTCTTGGTCGGTGTCTTCTTTGCGGCGGCGGCGGCCTTTTTCTTGGGAGCGGCCGTCTTCTTGGGAGCAGTCTTCTTCTTTGCCGCTTCAGCCTTCTTGGGTTTCTTAGTTGTTGTAGACTTCTTCTTGGGCGCGGATTTCTTGACCGATGCTTTCTCCTTTGCTGCTTGCTTTTTAGCTGCTAGTTTCTCTTTCTTGGCCTTGATCTTCGCGGCTTCCTTCTCCTTTTGCGCCTTCTTCTTAGCTGCTTCTTTGGCTTTCTTCTCTTTAGTGTCGACGGTTTTGGCGTTGAGTTTGAAGGAACCCGATGCTCCTTTGCCTTTGGTTTGCACAAGCTTTCCGCTAGCCACACCGGTGATGAACGCCTTCTTAATATGTGTAGCTAACTTGTCCATATCTGCGCTGAAGTTGGCTGCGATGTACTTCTTAATGGCTTGTACCGAAGAGCCTTTCTTCTCTTTCAAGTTGGTGATGGCAGCCACGATCATGTCGATGCATGGAGGATGTGTCGGTGTAGATTTCTTCTTAGATATAGATACGGCCATGATGCTTAGGAGGGTTGAGTGAAGATAACTGTGCTTGCGATAAGAGTATACAGACGATAGAGCTTGCTGAACCACTGCGTGTGTAATTAACTCCTGCTGCTGATGCGTTATCTCTAATACAGTCATTGCGGACGGCAGTGAAATCACCGAACGTAAATCAACGGGAAACTGGTGTAACGAATGCTGTGATGTGGCATTTTGTGCTAGTTAACCCTCACAAAAGTGCTTATTTTGACGAGAATAGTACACAGTTGGTCAATTCATTTGCACAAGAATATGAATGAGGGTTTATTCTTCCGAGTCAACACACTTTGTTCATCGAATAGGGTTGATATAGCCGTGAAAATAGTTCAAACATGAAGCGGGTTCTTCAAAATTACACCGAAAATATCTCAACAGTAACTATAGGTGTGCTCTATTCATCGCCTTTGCCGAATTTACCCTTTTAACTCCTCGTGTTATTAAATGTTTTGATATTGCACATTGCAAAAGATTAACAAACAATGACACTAAACAAAACTGAACAACAAATTGTCTTGAAAACTATTAAGTAACTCAACTGTATTGCCCGAATGTATTAATTTTCGAACAGAGGGACTGGTGTTATTTACGTGTTAGCGCCCTCTGTCGAGTAATTTGAGAATACTTGACACCGTTTGTCGGCATTGTATTTACTATCTACTGAAGATAGCACGCGTACGTGCATACGTTCGCAAAAAGGCAAACGTTTTGTAGCCGCGTGCATTAACCAAAGATATCCATATGTAACTCAAATTAAGAAACAAAGACAAAACACGCAACATTTCAACACTGTGCGTAAAAACACCGTGGAATTTGTATTAACATTCTGGATTGGGTTGCAAATAGCCGCCACTATCAGCATACTTACCTGGCGCAGGGGTAGCTTTGATCACTAAGGAAGCTCCAGCCGCCACATCGTTCGCATGTAGTATCTGTCTGATTAACAAGCTCGGACATGAGACGCTCGGCCTTTTACCGAAGTCTACATGTAGAAGGTGCTAAGCATACAGCCGACCATTGCACTGCCGGTCGGTGATGATGCGCTCCTGCCATGTCAAGCAGAGCTTCATGGGTTTTTCAGGACGCTTAGTCAGTATGTAAGGCATCATCGTTGGGCTCATTTTTATAGTCCCCGCGTGCTATGCAGACCAGGGAGGGTCAGTTTGGATTGCTGTCCAGCCATTCTGCCAGGTTTGTAATACGGGGCCATAAGGGGAGGCCGGTGGTGTTTCTCCTGTCCCTTGAAGGTTTTTACTTTGACCTGGGCTTGCCTTGGTCATTGGTTTCCCTTCTTGGGCCGAACAAAAAAAAAAAAAAAAAAAAAGCTTTGATCACTAAGGAAGCTCCCCCAGGTCGAGGCCTTTCCATTGCACTTCGGTATTGGCTGAAGCCTGCGATTCCCCCAAACGTGGGGAACTCGGGCGTATAATTTATGGTAGTGGGGGACTGCGTTCGCGCTATCCCCTGATAAATAATCGAAAGAAAAGAATCAGCCCCAATAAACACCACTATTCTTGCTCACGCTAACATTTGCCTTTTAGATAGTAACATTTGTATGTAATTATATATTGTGATGATAATGTATATATATACTATTTTACGTACTGCTGCTGTGAGCTTTTCTGCACGCAGTTTAATGACAAATGAAACTTGTACTATTTGAAACAATTATGTATATTGTTTCATCATTACATATAGGGTTTATCGTGTATTTATTGTGTGGTTGTTCTTCAATGATCGGTTGCCATTTGTTTGTCTGTTGTCTTTGGCCTCGTTTTTGTATGATTGTTTGTTGTAGTGTGTGGTGTTCTTTGGGACGGGGGTCATAACTTTATGAGTTAAAGGGAACTTATTATATGAGGGACATAGTCATTACTCTCTTTTTTGAAGATAGGGTGGCTCTGAAAAGAGCCGTTTGAAGCAAGTCAATGCTTATTTGCAAACCAAGATTTACTTGGTCTTCTTTGCTGCTTTCTTGGCGACTGGCTTCTTCTTGGCTGCTACTTTCTTGCTGGGCTTAGACTTCTTGGTCGGTGTCTTCTTTGCGGCGGCGGCGGCCTTTTTCTTGGGAGCGGCCGTCTTCTTGGGAGCAGTCTTCTTCTTTGCCGCTTCAGCCTTCTTGGGTTTCTTAGTTGTTGTAGACTTCTTCTTGGGCGCGGATTTCTTGACCGATGCTTTCTCCTTTGCTGCTTGCTTTTTAGCTGCTAGTTTCTCTTTCTTGGCCTTGATCTTCGCGGCTTCCTTCTCCTTTTGCGCCTTCTTCTTAGCTGCTTCTTTGGCTTTCTTCTCTTTAGTGTCGACGGTTTTGGCGTTGAGTTTGAAGGAACCCGATGCTCCTTTGCCTTTGGTTTGCACAAGCTTTCCGCTAGCCACACCGGTGATGAACGCCTTCTTAATATGTGTAGCTAACTTGTCCATATCTGCGCTGAAGTTGGCTGCGATGTACTTCTTAATGGCTTGTACCGAAGAGCCTTTCTTCTCTTTCAAGTTGGTGATGGCAGCCACGATCATGTCGATGCATGGAGGATGTGTCGGTGTAGATTTCTTCTTAGATATAGATACGGCCATGATGCTTAGGAGGGTTGAGTGAAGATAACTGTGCTTGCGATAAGAGTATACAGACGATAGAGCTTGCTGAACCACTGCGTGTGTAATTAACTCCTGCTGCTGATGCGTTATCTCTAATACAGTCATTGCGGACGGCAGTGAAATCACCGAACGTAAATCAACGGGAAACTGGTGTAACGAATGCTGTGATGTGGCATTTTGTGCTAGTTAACCCTCACAAAAGTGCTTATTTTGACGAGAATAGTACACAGTTGGTCAATTCATTTGCACAAGAATATGAATGAGGGTTTATTCTTCCGAGTCAACACACTTTGTTCATCGAATAGGGTTGATATAGCCGTGAAAATAGTTCAAACATGAAGCGGGTTCTTCAAAATTACACCGAAAATATCTCAACAGTAACTATAGGTGTGCTCTATTCATCGCCTTTGCCGAATTTACCCTTTTAACTCCTCGTGTTATTAAATGTTTTGATATTGCACATTGCAAAAGATTAACAAACAATGACACTAAACAAAACTGAACAACAAATTGTCTTGAAAACTATTAAGTAACTCAACTGTATTGCCCGAATGTATTAATTTTCGAACAGAGGGACTGGTGTTATTTACGTGTTAGCGCCCTCTGTCGAGTAATTTGAGAATACTTGACACCGTTTGTCGGCATTGTATTTACTATCTACTGAAGATAGCACGCGTACGTGCATACGTTCGCAAAAAGGCAAACGTTTTGTAGCCGCGTGCATTAACCAAAGATATCCATATGTAACTCAAATTAAGAAACAAAGACAAAACACGCAACATTTCAACACTGTGCGTAAAAACACCGTGGAATTTGTATTAACATTCTGGATTGGGTTGCAAATAGCCGCCACTATCAGCATACTTACCTGGCGCAGGGGTAGCTTTGATCACTAAGGAAGCTCCCCCAGGTCGAGGCCTTTCCATTGCACTTCGGTATTGGCTGAAGCCTGCGATTCCCCCAAACGTGGGGAACTCGGGCGTATAATTTATGGTAGTGGGGGACTGCGTTCGCGCTATCCCCTGATAAATAATCGAAAGAAAAGAATCAGCCCCAATAAACACCACTATTCTTGCTCACGCTAACATTTGCCTTTTAGATAGTAACATTTGTATGTAATTATATATTGTGATGATAATGTATATATATACTATTTTACGTACTGCTGCTGTGAGCTTTTCTGCACGCAGTTTAATGACAAATGAAACTTGTACTATTTGAAACAATTATGTATATTGTTTCATCATTACATATAGGGTTTATCGTGTATTTATTGTGTGGTTGTTCTTCAATGATCGGTTGCCATTTGTTTGTCTGTTGTCTTTGGCCTCGTTTTTGTATGATTGTTTGTTGTAGTGTGTGGTGTTCTTTGGGACGGGGGTCATAACTTTATGAGTTAAAGGGAACTTATTATATGAGGGACATAGTCATTACTCTCTTTTTTGAAGATAGGGTGGCTCTGAAAAGAGCCGTTTGAAGCAAGTCAATGCTTATTTGCAAACCAAGATTTACTTGGTCTTCTTTGCTGCTTTCTTGGCGACTGGCTTCTTCTTGGCTGCTACTTTCTTGCTGGGCTTAGACTTCTTGGTCGGTGTCTTCTTTGCGGCGGCGGCGGCCTTTTTCTTGGGAGCGGCCGTCTTCTTGGGAGCAGTCTTCTTCTTTGCCGCTTCAGCCTTCTTGGGTTTCTTAGGTGTTGTAGACTTCTTCTTGGGCGCGGATTTCTTGACCGATGCTTTCTCCTTTGCTGCTTGCTTTTTAGCTGCTAGTTTCTCTTTCTTGGCCTTGATCTTCGCGGCTTCCTTCTCCTTTTGCGCCTTCTTCTTAGCTGCTTCTTTGGCTTTCTTCTCTTTAGTGTCGACGGTTTTGGCGTTGAGTTTGAAGGAACCCGATGCTCCTTTGCCTTTGGTTTGCACAAGCTTTCCGCTAGCCACACCGGTGATGAACGCCTTCTTAATATGTGTAGCTAACTTGTCCATATCTGCGCTGAAGTTGGCTGCGATGTACTTCTTAATGGCTTGTACCGAAGAGCCTTTCTTCTCTTTCAAGTTGGTGATGGCAGCCACGATCATGTCGATGCATGGAGGATGTGTCGGTGTAGATTTCTTCTTAGATATAGATACGGCCATGATGCTTAGGAGGGTTGAGTGAAGATAACTGTGCTTGCGATAAGAGTATACAGACGATAGAGCTTGCTGAACCACTGCGTGTGTAATTAACTCCTGCTGCTGATGCGTTATCTCTAATACAGTCATTGCGGACGGCAGTGAAATCACCGAACGTAAATCAACGGGAAACTGGTGTAACGAATGCTGTGATGTGGCATTTTGTGCTAGTTAACCCTCACAAAAGTGCTTATTTTGACGAGAATAGTACACAGTTGGTCAATTCATTTGCACAAGAATATGAATGAGGGTTTATTCTTCCGAGTCAACACACTTTGTTCATCGAATAGGGTTGATATAGCCGTGAAAATAGTTCAAACATGAAGCGGGTTCTTCAAAATTACACCGAAAATATCTCAACAGTAACTATAGGTGTGCTCTATTCATCGCCTTTGCCGAATTTACCCTTTTAACTCCTCGTGTTATTAAATGTTTTGATATTGCACATTGCAAAAGATTAACAAACAATGACACTAAACAAAACTGAACAACAAATTGTCTTGAAAACTATTAAGTAACTCAACTGTATTGCCCGAATGTATTAATTTTCGAACAGAGGGACTGGTGTTATTTACGTGTTAGCGCCCTCTGTCGAGTAATTTGAGAATACTTGACACCGTTTGTCGGCATTGTATTTACTATCTACTGAAGATAGCACGCGTACGTGCATACGTTCGCAAAAAGGCAAACGTTTTGTAGCCGCGTGCATTAACCAAAGATATCCATATGTAACTCAAATTAAGAAACAAAGACAAAACACGCAACATTTCAACACTGTGCGTAAAAACACCGTGGAATTTGTATTAACATTCTGGATTGGGTTGCAAATAGCCGCCACTATCAGCATACTTACCTGGCGCAGGGGTAGCTTTGATCACTAAGGAAGCTCCCCCAGGTCGAGGCCTTTCCATTGCACTTCGGTATTGGCTGAAGCCTGCGATTCCCCCAAACGTGGGGAACTCGGGCGTATAATTTATGGTAGTGGGGGACTGCGTTCGCGCTATCCCCTGATAAATAATCGAAAGAAAAGAATCAGCCCCAATAAACACCACTATTCTTGCTCACGCTAACATTTGCCTTTTAGATAGTAACATTTGTATGTAATTATATATTGTGATGATAATGTATATATATACTATTTTACGTACTGCTGCTGTGAGCTTTTCTGCACGCAGTTTAATGACAAATGAAACTTGTACTATTTGAAACAATTATGTATATTGTTTCATCATTACATATAGGGTTTATCGTGTATTTATTGTGTGGTTGTTCTTCAATGATCGGTTGCCATTTGTTTGTCTGTTGTCTTTGGCCTCGTTTTTGTATGATTGTTTGTTGTAGTGTGTGGTGTTCTTTGGGACGGGGGTCATAACTTTATGAGTTAAAGGGAACTTATTATATGAGGGACATAGTCATTACTCTCTTTTTTGAAGATAGGGTGGCTCTGAAAAGAGCCGTTTGAAGCAAGTCAATGCTTATTTGCAAACCAAGATTTACTTGGTCTTCTTTGCTGCTTTCTTGGCGACTGGCTTCTTCTTGGCTGCTACTTTCTTGCTGGGCTTAGACTTCTTGGTCGGTGTCTTCTTTGCGGCGGCGGCGGCCTTTTTCTTGGGAGCGGCCGTCTTCTTGGGAGCAGTCTTCTTCTTTGCCGCTTCAGCCTTCTTGGGTTTCTTAGTTGTTGTAGACTTCTTCTTGGGCGCGGATTTCTTGACCGATGCTTTCTCCTTTGCTGCTTGCTTTTTAGCTGCTAGTTTCTCTTTCTTGGCCTTGATCTTCGCGGCTTCCTTCTCCTTTTGCGCCTTCTTCTTAGCTGCTTCTTTGGCTTTCTTCTCTTTAGTGTCGACGGTTTTGGCGTTGAGTTTGAAGGAACCCGATGCTCCTTTGCCTTTGGTTTGCACAAGCTTTCCGCTAGCCACACCGGTGATGAACGCCTTCTTAATATGTGTAGCTAACTTGTCCATATCTGCGCTGAAGTTGGCTGCGATGTACTTCTTAATGGCTTGTACCGAAGAGCCTTTCTTCTCTTTCAAGTTGGTGATGGCAGCCACGATCATGTCGATGCATGGAGGATGTGTCGGTGTAGATTTCTTCTTAGATATAGATACGGCCATGATGCTTAGGAGGGTTGAGTGAAGATAACTGTGCTTGCGATAAGAGTATACAGACGATAGAGCTTGCTGAACCACTGCGTGTGTAATTAACTCCTGCTGCTGATGCGTTATCTCTAATACAGTCATTGCGGACGGCAGTGAAATCACCGAACGTAAATCAACGGGAAACTGGTGTAACGAATGCTGTGATGTGGCATTTTGTGCTAGTTAACCCTCACAAAAGTGCTTATTTTGACGAGAATAGTACACAGTTGGTCAATTCATTTGCACAAGAATATGAATGAGGGTTTATTCTTCCGAGTCAACACACTTTGTTCATCGAATAGGGTTGATATAGCCGTGAAAATAGTTCAAACATGAAGCGGGTTCTTCAAAATTACACCGAAAATATCTCAACAGTAACTATAGGTGTGCTCTATTCATCGCCTTTGCCGAATTTACCCTTTTAACTCCTCGTGTTATTAAATGTTTTGATATTGCACATTGCAAAAGATTAACAAACAATGACACTAAACAAAACTGAACAACAAATTGTCTTGAAAACTATTAAGTAACTCAACTGTATTGCCCGAATGTATTAATTTTCGAACAGAGGGACTGGTGTTATTTACGTGTTAGCGCCCTCTGTCGAGTAATTTGAGAATACTTGACACCGTTTGTCGGCATTGTATTTACTATCTACTGAAGATAGCACGCGTACGTGCATACGTTCGCAAAAAGGCAAACGTTTTGTAGCCGCGTGCATTAACCAAAGATATCCATATGTAACTCAAATTAAGAAACAAAGACAAAACACGCAACATTTCAACACTGTGCGTAAAAACACCGTGGAATTTGTATTAACATTCTGGATTGGGTTGCAAATAGCCGCCACTATCAGCATACTTACCTGGCGCAGGGGTAGCTTTGATCACTAAGGAAGCTCCCCCAGGTCGAGGCCTTTCCATTGCACTTCGGTATTGGCTGAAGCCTGCGATTCCCCCAAACGTGGGGAACTCGGGCGTATAATTTATGGTAGTGGGGGACTGCGTTCGCGCTATCCCCTGATAAATAATCGAAAGAAAAGAATCAGCCCCAATAAACACCACTATTCTTGCTCACGCTAACATTTGCCTTTTAGATAGTAACATTTGTATGTAATTATATATTGTGATGATAATGTATATATATACTATTTTACGTACTGCTGCTGTGAGCTTTTCTGCACGCAGTTTAATGACAAATGAAACTTGTACTATTTGAAACAATTATGTATATTGTTTCATCATTACATATAGGGTTTATCGTGTATTTATTGTGTGGTTGTTCTTCAATGATCGGTTGCCATTTGTTTGTCTGTTGTCTTTGGCCTCGTTTTTGTATGATTGTTTGTTGTAGTGTGTGGTGTTCTTTGGGACGGGGGTCATAACTTTATGAGTTAAAGGGAACTTATTATATGAGGGACATAGTCATTACTCTCTTTTTTGAAGATAGGGTGGCTCTGAAAAGAGCCGTTTGAAGCAAGTCAATGCTTATTTGCAAACCAAGATTTACTTGGTCTTCTTTGCTGCTTTCTTGGCGACTGGCTTCTTCTTGGCTGCTACTTTCTTGCTGGGCTTAGACTTCTTGGTCGGTGTCTTCTTTGCGGCGGCGGCGGCCTTTTTCTTGGGAGCGGCCGTCTTCTTGGGAGCAGTCTTCTTCTTTGCCGCTTCAGCCTTCTTGGGTTTCTTAGTTGTTGTAGACTTCTTCTTGGGCGCGGATTTCTTGACCGATGCTTTCTCCTTTGCTGCTTGCTTTTTAGCTGCTAGTTTCTCTTTCTTGGCCTTGATCTTCGCGGCTTCCTTCTCCTTTTGCGCCTTCTTCTTAGCTGCTTCTTTGGCTTTCTTCTCTTTAGTGTCGACGGTTTTGGCGTTGAGTTTGAAGGAACCCGATGCTCCTTTGCCTTTGGTTTGCACAAGCTTTCCGCTAGCCACACCGGTGATGAACGCCTTCTTAATATGTGTAGCTAACTTGTCCATATCTGCGCTGAAGTTGGCTGCGATGTACTTCTTAATGGCTTGTACCGAAGAGCCTTTCTTCTCTTTCAAGTTGGTGATGGCAGCCACGATCATGTCGATGCATGGAGGATGTGTCGGTGTAGATTTCTTCTTAGATATAGATACGGCCATGATGCTTAGGAGGGTTGAGTGAAGATAACTGTGCTTGCGATAAGAGTATACAGACGATAGAGCTTGCTGAACCACTGCGTGTGTAATTAACTCCTGCTGCTGATGCGTTATCTCTAATACAGTCATTGCGGACGGCAGTGAAATCACCGAACGTAAATCAACGGGAAACTGGTGTAACGAATGCTGTGATGTGGCATTTTGTGCTAGTTAACCCTCACAAAAGTGCTTATTTTGACGAGAATAGTACACAGTTGGTCAATTCATTTGCACAAGAATATGAATGAGGGTTTATTCTTCCGAGTCAACACACTTTGTTCATCGAATAGGGTTGATATAGCCGTGAAAATAGTTCAAACATGAAGCGGGTTCTTCAAAATTACACCGAAAATATCTCAACAGTAACTATAGGTGTGCTCTATTCATCGCCTTTGCCGAATTTACCCTTTTAACTCCTCGTGTTATTAAATGTTTTGATATTGCACATTGCAAAAGATTAACAAACAATGACACTAAACAAAACTGAACAACAAATTGTCTTGAAAACTATTAAGTAACTCAACTGTATTGCCCGAATGTATTAATTTTCGAACAGAGGGACTGGTGTTATTTACGTGTTAGCGCCCTCTGTCGAGTAATTTGAGAATACTTGACACCGTTTGTCGGCATTGTATTTACTATCTACTGAAGATAGCACGCGTACGTGCATACGTTCGCAAAAAGGCAAACGTTTTGTAGCCGCGTGCATTAACCAAAGATATCCATATGTAACTCAAATTAAGAAACAAAGACAAAACACGCAACATTTCAACACTGTGCGTAAAAACACCGTGGAATTTGTATTAACATTCTGGATTGGGTTGCAAATAGCCGCCACTATCAGCATACTTACCTGGCGCAGGGGTAGCTTTGATCACTAAGGAAGCTCCCCCAGGTCGAGGCCTTTCCATTGCACTTCGGTATTGGCTGAAGCCTGCGATTCCCCCAAACGTGGGGAACTCGGGCGTATAATTTATGGTAGTGGGGGACTGCGTTCGCGCTATCCCCTGATAAATAATCGAAAGAAAAGAATCAGCCCCAATAAACACCACTATTCTTGCTCACGCTAACATTTGCCTTTTAGATAGTAACATTTGTATGTAATTATATATTGTGATGATAATGTATATATATACTATTTTACGTACTGCTGCTGTGAGCTTTTCTGCACGCAGTTTAATGACAAATGAAACTTGTACTATTTGAAACAATTATGTATATTGTTTCATCATTACATATAGGGTTTATCGTGTATTTATTGTGTGGTTGTTCTTCAATGATCGGTTGCCATTTGTTTGTCTGTTGTCTTTGGCCTCGTTTTTGTATGATTGTTTGTTGTAGTGTGTGGTGTTCTTTGGGACGGGGGTCATAACTTTATGAGTTAAAGGGAACTTATTATATGAGGGACATAGTCATTACTCTCTTTTTTGAAGATAGGGTGGCTCTGAAAAGAGCCGTTTGAAGCAAGTCAATGCTTATTTGCAAACCAAGATTTACTTGGTCTTCTTTGCTGCTTTCTTGGCGACTGGCTTCTTCTTGGCTGCTACTTTCTTGCTGGGCTTAGACTTCTTGGTCGGTGTCTTCTTTGCGGCGGCGGCGGCCTTTTTCTTGGGAGCGGCCGTCTTCTTGGGAGCAGTCTTCTTCTTTGCCGCTTCAGCCTTCTTGGGTTTCTTAGTTGTTGTAGACTTCTTCTTGGGCGCGGATTTCTTGACCGATGCTTTCTCCTTTGCTGCTTGCTTTTTAGCTGCTAGTTTCTCTTTCTTGGCCTTGATCTTCGCGGCTTCCTTCTCCTTTTGCGCCTTCTTCTTAGCTGCTTCTTTGGCTTTCTTCTCTTTAGTGTCGACGGTTTTGGCGTTGAGTTTGAAGGAACCCGATGCTCCTTTGCCTTTGGTTTGCACAAGCTTTCCGCTAGCCACACCGGTGATGAACGCCTTCTTAATATGTGTAGCTAACTTGTCCATATCTGCGCTGAAGTTGGCTGCGATGTACTTCTTAATGGCTTGTACCGAAGAGCCTTTCTTCTCTTTCAAGTTGGTGATGGCAGCCACGATCATGTCGATGCATGGAGGATGTGTCGGTGTAGATTTCTTCTTAGATATAGATACGGCCATGATGCTTAGGAGGGTTGAGTGAAGATAACTGTGCTTGCGATAAGAGTATACAGACGATAGAGCTTGCTGAACCACTGCGTGTGTAATTAACTCCTGCTGCTGATGCGTTATCTCTAATACAGTCATTGCGGACGGCAGTGAAATCACCGAACGTAAATCAACGGGAAACTGGTGTAACGAATGCTGTGATGTGGCATTTTGTGCTAGTTAACCCTCACAAAAGTGCTTATTTTGACGAGAATAGTACACAGTTGGTCAATTCATTTGCACAAGAATATGAATGAGGGTTTATTCTTCCGAGTCAACACACTTTGTTCATCGAATAGGGTTGATATAGCCGTGAAAATAGTTCAAACATGAAGCGGGTTCTTCAAAATTACACCGAAAATATCTCAACAGTAACTATAGGTGTGCTCTATTCATCGCCTTTGCCGAATTTACCCTTTTAACTCCTCGTGTTATTAAATGTTTTGATATTGCACATTGCAAAAGATTAACAAACAATGACACTAAACAAAACTGAACAACAAATTGTCTTGAAAACTATTAAGTAACTCAACTGTATTGCCCGAATGTATTAATTTTCGAACAGAGGGACTGGTGTTATTTACGTGTTAGCGCCCTCTGTCGAGTAATTTGAGAATACTTGACACCGTTTGTCGGCATTGTATTTACTATCTACTGAAGATAGCACGCGTACGTGCATACGTTCGCAAAAAGGCAAACGTTTTGTAGCCGCGTGCATTAACCAAAGATATCCATATGTAACTCAAATTAAGAAACAAAGACAAAACACGCAACATTTCAACACTGTGCGTAAAAACACCGTGGAATTTGTATTAACATTCTGGATTGGGTTGCAAATAGCCGCCACTATCAGCATACTTACCTGGCGCAGGGGTAGCTTTGATCACTAAGGAAGCTCCCCCAGGTCGAGGCCTTTCCATTGCACTTCGGTATTGGCTGAAGCCTGCGATTCCCCCAAACGTGGGGAACTCGGGCGTATAATTTATGGTAGTGGGGGACTGCGTTCGCGCTATCCCCTGATAAATAATCGAAAGAAAAGAATCAGCCCCAATAAACACCACTATTCTTGCTCACGCTAACATTTGCCTTTTAGATAGTAACATTTGTATGTAATTATATATTGTGATGATAATGTATATATATACTATTTTACGTACTGCTGCTGTGAGCTTTTCTGCACGCAGTTTAATGACAAATGAAACTTGTACTATTTGAAACAATTATGTATATTGTTTCATCATTACATATAGGGTTTATCGTGTATTTATTGTGTGGTTGTTCTTCAATGATCGGTTGCCATTTGTTTGTCTGTTGTCTTTGGCCTCGTTTTTGTATGATTGTTTGTTGTAGTGTGTGGTGTTCTTTGGGACGGGGGTCATAACTTTATGAGTTAAAGGGAACTTATTATATGAGGGACATAGTCATTACTCTCTTTTTTGAAGATAGGGTGGCTCTGAAAAGAGCCGTTTGAAGCAAGTCAATGCTTATTTGCAAACCAAGATTTACTTGGTCTTCTTTGCTGCTTTCTTGGCGACTGGCTTCTTCTTGGCTGCTACTTTCTTGCTGGGCTTAGACTTCTTGGTCGGTGTCTTCTTTGCGGCGGCGGCGGCCTTTTTCTTGGGAGCGGCCGTCTTCTTGGGAGCAGTCTTCTTCTTTGCCGCTTCAGCCTTCTTGGGTTTCTTAGTTGTTGTAGACTTCTTCTTGGGCGCGGATTTCTTGACCGATGCTTTCTCCTTTGCTGCTTGCTTTTTAGCTGCTAGTTTCTCTTTCTTGGCCTTGATCTTCGCGGCTTCCTTCTCCTTTTGCGCCTTCTTCTTAGCTGCTTCTTTGGCTTTCTTCTCTTTAGTGTCGACGGTTTTGGCGTTGAGTTTGAAGGAACCCGATGCTCCTTTGCCTTTGGTTTGCACAAGCTTTCCGCTAGCCACACCGGTGATGAACGCCTTCTTAATATGTGTAGCTAACTTGTCCATATCTGCGCTGAAGTTGGCTGCGATGTACTTCTTAATGGCTTGTACCGAAGAGCCTTTCTTCTCTTTCAAGTTGGTGATGGCAGCCACGATCATGTCGATGCATGGAGGATGTGTCGGTGTAGATTTCTTCTTAGATATAGATACGGCCATGATGCTTAGGAGGGTTGAGTGAAGATAACTGTGCTTGCGATAAGAGTATACAGACGATAGAGCTTGCTGAACCACTGCGTGTGTAATTAACTCCTGCTGCTGATGCGTTATCTCTAATACAGTCATTGCGGACGGCAGTGAAATCACCGAACGTAAATCAACGGGAAACTGGTGTAACGAATGCTGTGATGTGGCATTTTGTGCTAGTTAACCCTCACAAAAGTGCTTATTTTGACGAGAATAGTACACAGTTGGTCAATTCATTTGCACAAGAATATGAATGAGGGTTTATTCTTCCGAGTCAACACACTTTGTTCATCGAATAGGGTTGATATAGCCGTGAAAATAGTTCAAACATGAAGCGGGTTCTTCAAAATTACACCGAAAATATCTCAACAGTAACTATAGGTGTGCTCTATTCATCGCCTTTGCCGAATTTACCCTTTTAACTCCTCGTGTTATTAAATGTTTTGATATTGCACATTGCAAAAGATTAACAAACAATGACACTAAACAAAACTGAACAACAAATTGTCTTGAAAACTATTAAGTAACTCAACTGTATTGCCCGAATGTATTAATTTTCGAACAGAGGGACTGGTGTTATTTACGTGTTAGCGCCCTCTGTCGAGTAATTTGAGAATACTTGACACCGTTTGTCGGCATTGTATTTACTATCTACTGAAGATAGCACGCGTACGTGCATACGTTCGCAAAAAGGCAAACGTTTTGTAGCCGCGTGCATTAACCAAAGATATCCATATGTAACTCAAATTAAGAAACAAAGACAAAACACGCAACATTTCAACACTGTGCGTAAAAACACCGTGGAATTTGTATTAACATTCTGGATTGGGTTGCAAATAGCCGCCACTATCAGCATACTTACCTGGCGCAGGGGTAGCTTTGATCACTAAGGAAGCTCCAGCCGCCACATCGTTCGCATGTAGTATCTGTCTGATTAACAAGCTCGGACATGAGACGCTCGGCCTTTTACCGAAGTCTACATGTAGAAGGTGCTAAGCATACAGCCGACCATTGCACTGCCGGTCGGTGATGATGCGCTCCTGCCATGTCAAGCATAGCTTCATGGGTTTTTCAGGACGCTTAGTCTGTATGTAAGGCATCATCGTTGGGCTCATTTTTATAGTCCCCGCGTGCTATGCAGACCAGGGAGGGTCAGTTTGGATTGCTGTCCAGCCATTCTGCCAGGTTTGTAATACGGGGCCATAAGGGGAGGCCGGTGGTGTTTCTCCTGTCCCTTGAAGGTTTTTACTTTGACCTGGGCTTGCCTTGGTCATTGGTTTCCCTTCTTGGGCCGAACAAAAAAAAAAAAAAAAAAAAAAAAAAAGCTTTGATCACTAAGGAAGCTCCCCCAGGTCGAGGCCTTTCCATTGCACTTCGGTATTGGCTGAAGCCTGCGATTCCCCCAAACGTGGGGAACTCGGGCGTATAATTTATGGTAGTGGGGGACTGCGTTCGCGCTATCCCCTGATAAATAATCGAAAGAAAAGAATCAGCCCCAATAAACACCACTATTCTTGCTCACGCTAACATTTGCCTTTTAGATAGTAACATTTGTATGTAATTATATATTGTGATGATAATGTATATATATACTATTTTACGTACTGCTGCTGTGAGCTTTTCTGCACGCAGTTTAATGACAAATGAAACTTGTACTATTTGAAACAATTATGTATATTGTTTCATCATTACATATAGGGTTTATCGTGTATTTATTGTGTGGTTGTTCTTCAATGATCGGTTGCCATTTGTTTGTCTGTTGTCTTTGGCCTCGTTTTTGTATGATTGTTTGTTGTAGTGTGTGGTGTTCTTTGGGACGGGGGTCATAACTTTATGAGTTAAAGGGAACTTATTATATGAGGGACATAGTCATTACTCTCTTTTTTGAAGATAGGGTGGCTCTGAAAAGAGCCGTTTGAAGCAAGTCAATGCTTATTTGCAAACCAAGATTTACTTGGTCTTCTTTGCTGCTTTCTTGGCGACTGGCTTCTTCTTGGCTGCTACTTTCTTGCTGGGCTTAGACTTCTTGGTCGGTGTCTTCTTTGCGGCGGCGGCGGCCTTTTTCTTGGGAGCGGCCGTCTTCTTGGGAGCAGTCTTCTTCTTTGCCGCTTCAGCCTTCTTGGGTTTCTTAGTTGTTGTAGACTTCTTCTTGGGCGCGGATTTCTTGACCGATGCTTTCTCCTTTGCTGCTTGCTTTTTAGCTGCTAGTTTCTCTTTCTTGGCCTTGATCTTCGCGGCTTCCTTCTCCTTTTGCGCCTTCTTCTTAGCTGCTTCTTTGGCTTTCTTCTCTTTAGTGTCGACGGTTTTGGCGTTGAGTTTGAAGGAACCCGATGCTCCTTTGCCTTTGGTTTGCACAAGCTTTCCGCTAGCCACACCGGTGATGAACGCCTTCTTAATATGTGTAGCTAACTTGTCCATATCTGCGCTGAAGTTGGCTGCGATGTACTTCTTAATGGCTTGTACCGAAGAGCCTTTCTTCTCTTTCAAGTTGGTGATGGCAGCCACGATCATGTCGATGCATGGAGGATGTGTCGGTGTAGATTTCTTCTTAGATATAGATACGGCCATGATGCTTAGGAGGGTTGAGTGAAGATAACTGTGCTTGCGATAAGAGTATACAGACGATAGAGCTTGCTGAACCACTGCGTGTGTAATTAACTCCTGCTGCTGATGCGTTATCTCTAATACAGTCATTGCGGACGGCAGTGAAATCACCGAACGTAAATCAACGGGAAACTGGTGTAACGAATGCTGTGATGTGGCATTTTGTGCTAGTTAACCCTCACAAAAGTGCTTATTTTGACGAGAATAGTACACAGTTGGTCAATTCATTTGCACAAGAATATGAATGAGGGTTTATTCTTCCGAGTCAACCCACTTTGTTCATCGAATAGGGTTGATATAGCCGTGAAAATAGTTCAAACATGAAGCGGGTTCTTCAAAATTACACCGAAAATATCTCAACAGTAACTATAGGTGTGCTCTATTCATCGCCTTTGCCGAATTTACCCTTTTAACTCCTCGTGTTATTAAATGTTTTGATATTGCACATTGCAAAAGATTAACAAACAATGACACTAAACAAAACTGAACAACAAATTGTCTTGAAAACTATTAAGTAACTCAACTGTATTGCCCGAATGTATTAATTTTCGAACAGAGGGACTGGTGTTATTTACGTGTTAGCGCCCTCTGTCGAGTAATTTGAGAATACTTGACACCGTTTGTCGGCATTGTATTTACTATCTACTGAAGATAGCACGCGTACGTGCATACGTTCGCAAAAAGGCAAACGTTTTGTAGCCGCGTGCATTAACCAAAGATATCCATATGTAACTCAAATTAAGAAACAAAGACAAAACACGCAACATTTCAACACTGTGCGTAAAAACACCGTGGAATTTGTATTAACATTCTGGATTGGGTTGCAAATAGCCGCCACTATCAGCATACTTACCTGGCGCAGGGGTAGCTTTGATCACTAAGGAAGCTCCCCCAGGTCGAGGCCTTTCCATTGCACTTCGGTATTGGCTGAAGCCTGCGATTCCCCCAAACGTGGGGAACTCGGGCGTATAATTTATGGTAGTGGGGGACTGCGTTCGCGCTATCCCCTGATAAATAATCGAAAGAAAAGAATCAGCCCCAATAAACACCACTATTCTTGCTCACGCTAACATTTGCCTTTTAGATAGTAACATTTGTATGTAATTATATATTGTGATGATAATGTATATATATACTATTTTACGTACTGCTGCTGTGAGCTTTTCTGCACGCAGTTTAATGACAAATGAAACTTGTACTATTTGAAACAATTATGTATATTGTTTCATCATTACATATAGGGTTTATCGTGTATTTATTGTGTGGTTGTTCTTCAATGATCGGTTGCCATTTGTTTGTCTGTTGTCTTTGGCCTCGTTTTTGTATGATTGTTTGTTGTAGTGTGTGGTGTTCTTTGGGACGGGGGTCATAACTTTATGAGTTAAAGGGAACTTATTATATGAGGGACATAGTCATTACTCTCTTTTTTGAAGATAGGGTGGCTCTGAAAAGAGCCGTTTGAAGCAAGTCAATGCTTATTTGCAAACCAAGATTTACTTGGTCTTCTTTGCTGCTTTCTTGGCGACTGGCTTCTTCTTGGCTGCTACTTTCTTGCTGGGCTTAGACTTCTTGGTCGGTGTCTTCTTTGCGGCGGCGGCGGCCTTTTTCTTGGGAGCGGCCGTCTTCTTGGGAGCAGTCTTCTTCTTTGCCGCTTCAGCCTTCTTGGGTTTCTTAGTTGTTGTAGACTTCTTCTTGGGCGCGGATTTCTTGACCGATGCTTTCTCCTTTGCTGCTTGCTTTTTAGCTGCTAGTTTCTCTTTCTTGGCCTTGATCTTCGCGGCTTCCTTCTCCTTTTGCGCCTTCTTCTTAGCTGCTTCTTTGGCTTTCTTCTCTTTAGTGTCGACGGTTTTGGCGTTGAGTTTGAAGGAACCCGATGCTCCTTTGCCTTTGGTTTGCACAAGCTTTCCGCTAGCCACACCGGTGATGAACGCCTTCTTAATATGTGTAGCTAACTTGTCCATATCTGCGCTGAAGTTGGCTGCGATGTACTTCTTAATGGCTTGTACCGAAGAGCCTTTCTTCTCTTTCAAGTTGGTGATGGCAGCCACGATCATGTCGATGCATGGAGGATGTGTCGGTGTAGATTTCTTCTTAGATATAGATACGGCCATGATGCTTAGGAGGGTTGAGTGAAGATAACTGTGCTTGCGATAAGAGTATACAGACGATAGAGCTTGCTGAACCACTGCGTGTGTAATTAACTCCTGCTGCTGATGCGTTATCTCTAATACAGTCATTGCGGACGGCAGTGAAATCACCGAACGTAAATCAACGGGAAACTGGTGTAACGAATGCTGTGATGTGGCATTTTGTGCTAGTTAACCCTCACAAAAGTGCTTATTTTGACGAGAATAGTACACAGTTGGTCAATTCATTTGCACAAGAATATGAATGAGGGTTTATTCTTCCGAGTCAACCCACTTTGTTCATCGAATAGGGTTGATATAGCCGTGAAAATAGTTCAAACATGAAGCGGGTTCTTCAAAATTACACCGAAAATATCTCAACAGTAACTATAGGTGTGCTCTATTCATCGCCTTTGCCGAATTTACCCTTTTAACTCCTCGTGTTATTAAATGTTTTGATATTGCACATTGCAAAAGATTAACAAACAATGACACTAAACAAAACTGAACAACAAATTGTCTTGAAAACTATTAAGTAACTCAACTGTATTGCCCGAATGTATTAATTTTCGAACAGAGGGACTGGTGTTATTTACGTGTTAGCGCCCTCTGTCGAGTAATTTGAGAATACTTGACACCGTTTGTCGGCATTGTATTTACTATCTACTGAAGATAGCACGCGTACGTGCATACGTTCGCAAAAAGGCAAACGTTTTGTAGCCGCGTGCATTAACCAAAGATATCCATATGTAACTCAAATTAAGAAACAAAGACAAAACACGCAACATTTCAACACTGTGCGTAAAAACACCGTGGAATTTGTATTAACATTCTGGATTGGGTTGCAAATAGCCGCCACTATCAGCATACTTACCTGGCGCAGGGGTAGCTTTGATCACTAAGGAAGCTCCCCCAGGTCGAGGCCTTTCCATTGCACTTCGGTATTGGCTGAAGCCTGCGATTCCCCCAAACGTGGGGAACTCGGGCGTATAATTTATGGTAGTGGGGGACTGCGTTCGCGCTATCCCCTGATAAATAATCGAAAGAAAAGAATCAGCCCCAATAAACACCACTATTCTTGCTCACGCTAACATTTGCCTTTTAGATAGTAACATTTGTATGTAATTATATATTGTGATGATAATGTATATATATACTATTTTACGTACTGCTGCTGTGAGCTTTTCTGCACGCAGTTTAATGACAAATGAAACTTGTACTATTTGAAACAATTATGTATATTGTTTCATCATTACATATAGGGTTTATCGTGTATTTATTGTGTGGTTGTTCTTCAATGATCGGTTGCCATTTGTTTGTCTGTTGTCTTTGGCCTCGTTTTTGTATGATTGTTTGTTGTAGTGTGTGGTGTTCTTTGGGACGGGGGTCATAACTTTATGAGTTAAAGGGAACTTATTATATGAGGGACATAGTCATTACTCTCTTTTTTGAAGATAGGGTGGCTCTGAAAAGAGCCGTTTGAAGCAAGTCAATGCTTATTTGCAAACCAAGATTTACTTGGTCTTCTTTGCTGCTTTCTTGGCGACTGGCTTCTTCTTGGCTGCTACTTTCTTGCTGGGCTTAGACTTCTTGGTCGGTGTCTTCTTTGCGGCGGCGGCGGCCTTTTTCTTGGGAGCGGCCGTCTTCTTGGGAGCAGTCTTCTTCTTTGCCGCTTCAGCCTTCTTGGGTTTCTTAGTTGTTGTAGACTTCTTCTTGGGCGCGGATTTCTTGACCGATGCTTTCTCCTTTGCTGCTTGCTTTTTAGCTGCTAGTTTCTCTTTCTTGGCCTTGATCTTCGCGGCTTCCTTCTCCTTTTGCGCCTTCTTCTTAGCTGCTTCTTTGGCTTTCTTCTCTTTAGTGTCGACGGTTTTGGCGTTGAGTTTGAAGGAACCCGATGCTCCTTTGCCTTTGGTTTGCACAAGCTTTCCGCTAGCCACACCGGTGATGAACGCCTTCTTAATATGTGTAGCTAACTTGTCCATATCTGCGCTGAAGTTGGCTGCGATGTACTTCTTAATGGCTTGTACCGAAGAGCCTTTCTTCTCTTTCAAGTTGGTGATGGCAGCCACGATCATGTCGATGCATGGAGGATGTGTCGGTGTAGATTTCTTCTTAGATATAGATACGGCCATGATGCTTAGGAGGGTTGAGTGAAGATAACTGTGCTTGCGATAAGAGTATACAGACGATAGAGCTTGCTGAACCACTGCGTGTGTAATTAACTCCTGCTGCTGATGCGTTATCTCTAATACAGTCATTGCGGACGGCAGTGAAATCACCGAACGTAAATCAACGGGAAACTGGTGTAACGAATGCTGTGATGTGGCATTTTGTGCTAGTTAACCCTCACAAAAGTGCTTATTTTGACGAGAATAGTACACAGTTGGTCAATTCATTTGCACAAGAATATGAATGAGGGTTTATTCTTCCGAGTCAACCCACTTTGTTCATCGAATAGGGTTGATATAGCCGTGAAAATAGTTCAAACATGAAGCGGGTTCTTCAAAATTACACCGAAAATATCTCAACAGTAACTATAGGTGTGCTCTATTCATCGCCTTTGCCGAATTTACCCTTTTAACTCCTCGTGTTATTAAATGTTTTGATATTGCACATTGCAAAAGATTAACAAACAATGACACTAAACAAAACTGAACAACAAATTGTCTTGAAAACTATTAAGTAACTCAACTGTATTGCCCGAATGTATTAATTTTCGAACAGAGGGACTGGTGTTATTTACGTGTTAGCGCCCTCTGTCGAGTAATTTGAGAATACTTGACACCGTTTGTCGGCATTGTATTTACTATCTACTGAAGATAGCACGCGTACGTGCATACGTTCGCAAAAAGGCAAACGTTTTGTAGCCGCGTGCATTAACCAAAGATATCCATATGTAACTCAAATTAAGAAACAAAGACAAAACACGCAACATTTCAACACTGTGCGTAAAAACACCGTGGAATTTGTATTAACATTCTGGATTGGGTTGCAAATAGCCGCCACTATCAGCATACTTACCTGGCGCAGGGGTAGCTTTGATCACTAAGGAAGCTCCCCCAGGTCGAGGCCTTTCCATTGCACTTCGGTATTGGCTGAAGCCTGCGATTCCCCCAAACGTGGGGAACTCGGGCGTATAATTTATGGTAGTGGGGGACTGCGTTCGCGCTATCCCCTGATAAATAATCGAAAGAAAAGAATCAGCCCCAATAAACACCACTATTCTTGCTCACGCTAACATTTGCCTTTTAGATAGTAACATTTGTATGTAATTATATATTGTGATGATAATGTATATATATACTATTTTACGTACTGCTGCTGTGAGCTTTTCTGCACGCAGTTTAATGACAAATGAAACTTGTACTATTTGAAACAATTATGTATATTGTTTCATCATTACATATAGGGTTTATCGTGTATTTATTGTGTGGTTGTTCTTCAATGATCGGTTGCCATTTGTTTGTCTGTTGTCTTTGGCCTCGTTTTTGTATGATTGTTTGTTGTAGTGTGTGGTGTTCTTTGGGACGGGGGTCATAACTTTATGAGTTAAAGGGAACTTATTATATGAGGGACATAGTCATTACTCTCTTTTTTGAAGATAGGGTGGCTCTGAAAAGAGCCGTTTGAAGCAAGTCAATGCTTATTTGCAAACCAAGATTTACTTGGTCTTCTTTGCTGCTTTCTTGGCGACTGGCTTCTTCTTGGCTGCTACTTTCTTGCTGGGCTTAGACTTCTTGGTCGGTGTCTTCTTTGCGGCGGCGGCGGCCTTTTTCTTGGGAGCGGCCGTCTTCTTGGGAGCAGTCTTCTTCTTTGCCGCTTCAGCCTTCTTGGGTTTCTTAGTTGTTGTAGACTTCTTCTTGGGCGCGGATTTCTTGACCGATGCTTTCTCCTTTGCTGCTTGCTTTTTAGCTGCTAGTTTCTCTTTCTTGGCCTTGATCTTCGCGGCTTCCTTCTCCTTTTGCGCCTTCTTCTTAGCTGCTTCTTTGGCTTTCTTCTCTTTAGTGTCGACGGTTTTGGCGTTGAGTTTGAAGGAACCCGATGCTCCTTTGCCTTTGGTTTGCACAAGCTTTCCGCTAGCCACACCGGTGATGAACGCCTTCTTAATATGTGTAGCTAACTTGTCCATATCTGCGCTGAAGTTGGCTGCGATGTACTTCTTAATGGCTTGTACCGAAGAGCCTTTCTTCTCTTTCAAGTTGGTGATGGCAGCCACGATCATGTCGATGCATGGAGGATGTGTCGGTGTAGATTTCTTCTTAGATATAGATACGGCCATGATGCTTAGGAGGGTTGAGTGAAGATAACTGTGCTTGCGATAAGAGTATACAGACGATAGAGCTTGCTGAACCACTGCGTGTGTAATTAACTCCTGCTGCTGATGCGTTATCTCTAATACAGTCATTGCGGACGGCAGTGAAATCACCGAACGTAAATCAACGGGAAACTGGTGTAACGAATGCTGTGATGTGGCATTTTGTGCTAGTTAACCCTCACAAAAGTGCTTATTTTGACGAGAATAGTACACAGTTGGTCAATTCATTTGCACAAGAATATGAATGAGGGTTTATTCTTCCGAGTCAACCCACTTTGTTCATCGAATAGGGTTGATATAGCCGTGAAAATAGTTCAAACATGAAGCGGGTTCTTCAAAATTACACCGAAAATATCTCAACAGTAACTATAGGTGTGCTCTATTCATCGCCTTTGCCGAATTTACCCTTTTAACTCCTCGTGTTATTAAATGTTTTGATATTGCACATTGCAAAAGATTAACAAACAATGACACTAAACAAAACTGAACAACAAATTGTCTTGAAAACTATTAAGTAACTCAACTGTATTGCCCGAATGTATTAATTTTCGAACAGAGGGACTGGTGTTATTTACGTGTTAGCGCCCTCTGTCGAGTAATTTGAGAATACTTGACACCGTTTGTCGGCATTGTATTTACTATCTACTGAAGATAGCACGCGTACGTGCATACGTTCGCAAAAAGGCAAACGTTTTGTAGCCGCGTGCATTAACCAAAGATATCCATATGTAACTCAAATTAAGAAACAAAGACAAAACACGCAACATTTCAACACTGTGCGTAAAAACACCGTGGAATTTGTATTAACATTCTGGATTGGGTTGCAAATAGCCGCCACTATCAGCATACTTACCTGGCGCAGGGGTAGCTTTGATCACTAAGGAAGCTCCCCCAGGTCGAGGCCTTTCCATTGCACTTCGGTATTGGCTGAAGCCTGCGATTCCCCCAAACGTGGGGAACTCGGGCGTATAATTTATGGTAGTGGGGGACTGCGTTCGCGCTATCCCCTGATAAATAATCGAAAGAAAAGAATCAGCCCCAATAAACACCACTATTCTTGCTCACGCTAACATTTGCCTTTTAGATAGTAACATTTGTATGTAATTATATATTGTGATGATAATGTATATATATACTATTTTACGTACTGCTGCTGTGAGCTTTTCTGCACGCAGTTTAATGACAAATGAAACTTGTACTATTTGAAACAATTATGTATATTGTTTCATCATTACATATAGGGTTTATCGTGTATTTATTGTGTGGTTGTTCTTCAATGATCGGTTGCCATTTGTTTGTCTGTTGTCTTTGGCCTCGTTTTTGTATGATTGTTTGTTGTAGTGTGTGGTGTTCTTTGGGACGGGGGTCATAACTTTATGAGTTAAAGGGAACTTATTATATGAGGGACATAGTCATTACTCTCTTTTTTGAAGATAGGGTGGCTCTGAAAAGAGCCGTTTGAAGCAAGTCAATGCTTATTTGCAAACCAAGATTTACTTGGTCTTCTTTGCTGCTTTCTTGGCGACTGGCTTCTTCTTGGCTGCTACTTTCTTGCTGGGCTTAGACTTCTTGGTCGGTGTCTTCTTTGCGGCGGCGGCGGCCTTTTTCTTGGGAGCGGCCGTCTTCTTGGGAGCAGTCTTCTTCTTTGCCGCTTCAGCCTTCTTGGGTTTCTTAGTTGTTGTAGACTTCTTCTTGGGCGCGGATTTCTTGACCGATGCTTTCTCCTTTGCTGCTTGCTTTTTAGCTGCTAGTTTCTCTTTCTTGGCCTTGATCTTCGCGGCTTCCTTCTCCTTTTGCGCCTTCTTCTTAGCTGCTTCTTTGGCTTTCTTCTCTTTAGTGTCGACGGTTTTGGCGTTGAGTTTGAAGGAACCCGATGCTCCTTTGCCTTTGGTTTGCACAAGCTTTCCGCTAGCCACACCGGTGATGAACGCCTTCTTAATATGTGTAGCTAACTTGTCCATATCTGCGCTGAAGTTGGCTGCGATGTACTTCTTAATGGCTTGTACCGAAGAGCCTTTCTTCTCTTTCAAGTTGGTGATGGCAGCCACGATCATGTCGATGCATGGAGGATGTGTCGGTGTAGATTTCTTCTTAGATATAGATACGGCCATGATGCTTAGGAGGGTTGAGTGAAGATAACTGTGCTTGCGATAAGAGTATACAGACGATAGAGCTTGCTGAACCACTGCGTGTGTAATTAACTCCTGCTGCTGATGCGTTATCTCTAATACAGTCATTGCGGACGGCAGTGAAATCACCGAACGTAAATCAACGGGAAACTGGTGTAACGAATGCTGTGATGTGGCATTTTGTGCTAGTTAACCCTCACAAAAGTGCTTATTTTGACGAGAATAGTACACAGTTGGTCAATTCATTTGCACAAGAATATGAATGAGGGTTTATTCTTCCGAGTCAACCCACTTTGTTCATCGAATAGGGTTGATATAGCCGTGAAAATAGTTCAAACATGAAGCGGGTTCTTCAAAATTACACCGAAAATATCTCAACAGTAACTATAGGTGTGCTCTATTCATCGCCTTTGCCGAATTTACCCTTTTAACTCCTCGTGTTATTAAATGTTTTGATATTGCACATTGCAAAAGATTAACAAACAATGACACTAAACAAAACTGAACAACAAATTGTCTTGAAAACTATTAAGTAACTCAACTGTATTGCCCGAATGTATTAATTTTCGAACAGAGGGACTGGTGTTATTTACGTGTTAGCGCCCTCTGTCGAGTAATTTGAGAATACTTGACACCGTTTGTCGGCATTGTATTTACTATCTACTGAAGATAGCACGCGTACGTGCATACGTTCGCAAAAAGGCAAACGTTTTGTAGCCGCGTGCATTAACCAAAGATATCCATATGTAACTCAAATTAAGAAACAAAGACAAAACACGCAACATTTCAACACTGTGCGTAAAAACACCGTGGAATTTGTATTAACATTCTGGATTGGGTTGCAAATAGCCGCCACTATCAGCATACTTACCTGGCGCAGGGGTAGCTTTGATCACTAAGGAAGCTCCCCCAGGTCGAGGCCTTTCCATTGCACTTCGGTATTGGCTGAAGCCTGCGATTCCCCCAAACGTGGGGAACTCGGGCGTATAATTTATGGTAGTGGGGGACTGCGTTCGCGCTATCCCCTGATAAATAATCGAAAGAAAAGAATCAGCCCCAATAAACACCACTATTCTTGCTCACGCTAACATTTGCCTTTTAGATAGTAACATTTGTATGTAATTATATATTGTGATGATAATGTATATATATACTATTTTACGTACTGCTGCTGTGAGCTTTTCTGCACGCAGTTTAATGACAAATGAAACTTGTACTATTTGAAACAATTATGTATATTGTTTCATCATTACATATAGGGTTTATCGTGTATTTATTGTGTGGTTGTTCTTCAATGATCGGTTGCCATTTGTTTGTCTGTTGTCTTTGGCCTCGTTTTTGTATGATTGTTTGTTGTAGTGTGTGGTGTTCTTTGGGACGGGGGTCATAACTTTATGAGTTAAAGGGAACTTATTATATGAGGGACATAGTCATTACTCTCTTTTTTGAAGATAGGGTGGCTCTGAAAAGAGCCGTTTGAAGCAAGTCAATGCTTATTTGCAAACCAAGATTTACTTGGTCTTCTTTGCTGCTTTCTTGGCGACTGGCTTCTTCTTGGCTGCTACTTTCTTGCTGGGCTTAGACTTCTTGGTCGGTGTCTTCTTTGCGGCGGCGGCGGCCTTTTTCTTGGGAGCGGCCGTCTTCTTGGGAGCAGTCTTCTTCTTTGCCGCTTCAGCCTTCTTGGGTTTCTTAGTTGTTGTAGACTTCTTCTTGGGCGCGGATTTCTTGACCGATGCTTTCTCCTTTGCTGCTTGCTTTTTAGCTGCTAGTTTCTCTTTCTTGGCCTTGATCTTCGCGGCTTCCTTCTCCTTTTGCGCCTTCTTCTTAGCTGCTTCTTTGGCTTTCTTCTCTTTAGTGTCGACGGTTTTGGCGTTGAGTTTGAAGGAACCCGATGCTCCTTTGCCTTTGGTTTGCACAAGCTTTCCGCTAGCCACACCGGTGATGAACGCCTTCTTAATATGTGTAGCTAACTTGTCCATATCTGCGCTGAAGTTGGCTGCGATGTACTTCTTAATGGCTTGTACCGAAGAGCCTTTCTTCTCTTTCAAGTTGGTGATGGCAGCCACGATCATGTCGATGCATGGAGGATGTGTCGGTGTAGATTTCTTCTTAGATATAGATACGGCCATGATGCTTAGGAGGGTTGAGTGAAGATAACTGTGCTTGCGATAAGAGTATACAGACGATAGAGCTTGCTGAACCACTGCGTGTGTAATTAACTCCTGCTGCTGATGCGTTATCTCTAATACAGTCATTGCGGACGGCAGTGAAATCACCGAACGTAAATCAACGGGAAACTGGTGTAACGAATGCTGTGATGTGGCATTTTGTGCTAGTTAACCCTCACAAAAGTGCTTATTTTGACGAGAATAGTACACAGTTGGTCAATTCATTTGCACAAGAATATGAATGAGGGTTTATTCTTCCGAGTCAACCCACTTTGTTCATCGAATAGGGTTGATATAGCCGTGAAAATAGTTCAAACATGAAGCGGGTTCTTCAAAATTACACCGAAAATATCTCAACAGTAACTATAGGTGTGCTCTATTCATCGCCTTTGCCGAATTTACCCTTTTAACTCCTCGTGTTATTAAATGTTTTGATATTGCACATTGCAAAAGATTAACAAACAATGACACTAAACAAAACTGAACAACAAATTGTCTTGAAAACTATTAAGTAACTCAACTGTATTGCCCGAATGTATTAATTTTCGAACAGAGGGACTGGTGTTATTTACGTGTTAGCGCCCTCTGTCGAGTAATTTGAGAATACTTGACACCGTTTGTCGGCATTGTATTTACTATCTACTGAAGATAGCACGCGTACGTGCATACGTTCGCAAAAAGGCAAACGTTTTGTAGCCGCGTGCATTAACCAAAGATATCCATATGTAACTCAAATTAAGAAACAAAGACAAAACACGCAACATTTCAACACTGTGCGTAAAAACACCGTGGAATTTGTATTAACATTCTGGATTGGGTTGCAAATAGCCGCCACTATCAGCATACTTACCTGGCGCAGGGGTAGCTTTGATCACTAAGGAAGCTCCCCCAGGTCGAGGCCTTTCCATTGCACTTCGGTATTGGCTGAAGCCTGCGATTCCCCCAAACGTGGGGAACTCGGGCGTATAATTTATGGTAGTGGGGGACTGCGTTCGCGCTATCCCCTGATAAATAATCGAAAGAAAAGAATCAGCCCCAATAAACACCACTATTCTTGCTCACGCTAACATTTGCCTTTTAGATAGTAACATTTGTATGTAATTATATATTGTGATGATAATGTATATATATACTATTTTACGTACTGCTGCTGTGAGCTTTTCTGCACGCAGTTTAATGACAAATGAAACTTGTACTATTTGAAACAATTATGTATATTGTTTCATCATTACATATAGGGTTTATCGTGTATTTATTGTGTGGTTGTTCTTCAATGATCGGTTGCCATTTGTTTGTCTGTTGTCTTTGGCCTCGTTTTTGTATGATTGTTTGTTGTAGTGTGTGGTGTTCTTTGGGACGGGGGTCATAACTTTATGAGTTAAAGGGAACTTATTATATGAGGGACATAGTCATTACTCTCTTTTTTGAAGATAGGGTGGCTCTGAAAAGAGCCGTTTGAAGCAAGTCAATGCTTATTTGCAAACCAAGATTTACTTGGTCTTCTTTGCTGCTTTCTTGGCGACTGGCTTCTTCTTGGCTGCTACTTTCTTGCTGGGCTTAGACTTCTTGGTCGGTGTCTTCTTTGCGGCGGCGGCGGCCTTTTTCTTGGGAGCGGCCGTCTTCTTGGGAGCAGTCTTCTTCTTTGCCGCTTCAGCCTTCTTGGGTTTCTTAGTTGTTGTAGACTTCTTCTTGGGCGCGGATTTCTTGACCGATGCTTTCTCCTTTGCTGCTTGCTTTTTAGCTGCTAGTTTCTCTTTCTTGGCCTTGATCTTCGCGGCTTCCTTCTCCTTTTGCGCCTTCTTCTTAGCTGCTTCTTTGGCTTTCTTCTCTTTAGTGTCGACGGTTTTGGCGTTGAGTTTGAAGGAACCCGATGCTCCTTTGCCTTTGGTTTGCACAAGCTTTCCGCTAGCCACACCGGTGATGAACGCCTTCTTAATATGTGTAGCTAACTTGTCCATATCTGCGCTGAAGTTGGCTGCGATGTACTTCTTAATGGCTTGTACCGAAGAGCCTTTCTTCTCTTTCAAGTTGGTGATGGCAGCCACGATCATGTCGATGCATGGAGGATGTGTCGGTGTAGATTTCTTCTTAGATATAGATACGGCCATGATGCTTAGGAGGGTTGAGTGAAGATAACTGTGCTTGCGATAAGAGTATACAGACGATAGAGCTTGCTGAACCACTGCGTGTGTAATTAACTCCTGCTGCTGATGCGTTATCTCTAATACAGTCATTGCGGACGGCAGTGAAATCACCGAACGTAAATCAACGGGAAACTGGTGTAACGAATGCTGTGATGTGGCATTTTGTGCTAGTTAACCCTCACAAAAGTGCTTATTTTGACGAGAATAGTACACAGTTGGTCAATTCATTTGCACAAGAATATGAATGAGGGTTTATTCTTCCGAGTCAACCCACTTTGTTCATCGAATAGGGTTGATATAGCCGTGAAAATAGTTCAAACATGAAGCGGGTTCTTCAAAATTACACCGAAAATATCTCAACAGTAACTAT
The DNA here is from genome assembly GCA_035610835.1 of Ophiura sarsii. Taxonomy (NCBI): domain Eukaryota; kingdom Metazoa; phylum Echinodermata; class Ophiuroidea; order Amphilepidida; family Ophiuridae; genus Ophiura; species Ophiura sarsii. The sequence continues at coordinate 74,451,608 of CM069446.1, read as the reverse complement.
AGGTGTGCTCTATTCATCGCCTTTGCCGAATTTACCCTTTTAACTCCTCGTGTTATTAAATGTTTTGATATTGCACATTGCAAAAGATTAACAAACAATGACACTAAACAAAACTGAACAACAAATTGTCTTGAAAACTATTAAGTAACTCAACTGTATTGCCCGAATGTATTAATTTTCGAACAGAGGGACTGGTGTTATTTACGTGTTAGCGCCCTCTGTCGAGTAATTTGAGAATACTTGACACCGTTTGTCGGCATTGTATTTACTATCTACTGAAGATAGCACGCGTACGTGCATACGTTCGCAAAAAGGCAAACGTTTTGTAGCCGCGTGCATTAACCAAAGATATCCATATGTAACTCAAATTAAGAAACAAAGACAAAACACGCAACATTTCAACACTGTGCGTAAAAACACCGTGGAATTTGTATTAACATTCTGGATTGGGTTGCAAATAGCCGCCACTATCAGCATACTTACCTGGCGCAGGGGTAGCTTTGATCACTAAGGAAGCTCCCCCAGGTCGAGGCCTTTCCATTGCACTTCGGTATTGGCTGAAGCCTGCGATTCCCCCAAACGTGGGGAACTCGGGCGTATAATTTATGGTAGTGGGGGACTGCGTTCGCGCTATCCCCTGATAAATAATCGAAAGAAAAGAATCAGCCCCAATAAACACCACTATTCTTGCTCACGCTAACATTTGCCTTTTAGATAGTAACATTTGTATGTAATTATATATTGTGATGATAATGTATATATATACTATTTTACGTACTGCTGCTGTGAGCTTTTCTGCACGCAGTTTAATGACAAATGAAACTTGTACTATTTGAAACAATTATGTATATTGTTTCATCATTACATATAGGGTTTATCGTGTATTTATTGTGTGGTTGTTCTTCAATGATCGGTTGCCATTTGTTTGTCTGTTGTCTTTGGCCTCGTTTTTGTATGATTGTTTGTTGTAGTGTGTGGTGTTCTTTGGGACGGGGGTCATAACTTTATGAGTTAAAGGGAACTTATTATATGAGGGACATAGTCATTACTCTCTTTTTTGAAGATAGGGTGGCTCTGAAAAGAGCCGTTTGAAGCAAGTCAATGCTTATTTGCAAACCAAGATTTACTTGGTCTTCTTTGCTGCTTTCTTGGCGACTGGCTTCTTCTTGGCTGCTACTTTCTTGCTGGGCTTAGACTTCTTGGTCGGTGTCTTCTTTGCGGCGGCGGCGGCCTTTTTCTTGGGAGCGGCCGTCTTCTTGGGAGCAGTCTTCTTCTTTGCCGCTTCAGCCTTCTTGGGTTTCTTAGTTGTTGTAGACTTCTTCTTGGGCGCGGATTTCTTGACCGATGCTTTCTCCTTTGCTGCTTGCTTTTTAGCTGCTAGTTTCTCTTTCTTGGCCTTGATCTTCGCGGCTTCCTTCTCCTTTTGCGCCTTCTTCTTAGCTGCTTCTTTGGCTTTCTTCTCTTTAGTGTCGACGGTTTTGGCGTTGAGTTTGAAGGAACCCGATGCTCCTTTGCCTTTGGTTTGCACAAGCTTTCCGCTAGCCACACCGGTGATGAACGCCTTCTTAATATGTGTAGCTAACTTGTCCATATCTGCGCTGAAGTTGGCTGCGATGTACTTCTTAATGGCTTGTACCGAAGAGCCTTTCTTCTCTTTCAAGTTGGTGATGGCAGCCACGATCATGTCGATGCATGGAGGATGTGTCGGTGTAGATTTCTTCTTAGATATAGATACGGCCATGATGCTTAGGAGGGTTGAGTGAAGATAACTGTGCTTGCGATAAGAGTATACAGACGATAGAGCTTGCTGAACCACTGCGTGTGTAATTAACTCCTGCTGCTGATGCGTTATCTCTAATACAGTCATTGCGGACGGCAGTGAAATCACCGAACGTAAATCAACGGGAAACTGGTGTAACGAATGCTGTGATGTGGCATTTTGTGCTAGTTAACCCTCACAAAAGTGCTTATTTTGACGAGAATAGTACACAGTTGGTCAATTCATTTGCACAAGAATATGAATGAGGGTTTATTCTTCCGAGTCAACACACTTTGTTCATCGAATAGGGTTGATATAGCCGTGAAAATAGTTCAAACATGAAGCGGGTTCTTCAAAATTACACCGAAAATATCTCAACAGTAACTATAGGTGTGCTCTATTCATCGCCTTTGCCGAATTTACCCTTTTAACTCCTCGTGTTATTAAATGTTTTGATATTGCACATTGCAAAAGATTAACAAACAATGACACTAAACAAAACTGAACAACAAATTGTCTTGAAAACTATTAAGTAACTCAACTGTATTGCCCGAATGTATTAATTTTCGAACAGAGGGACTGGTGTTATTTACGTGTTAGCGCCCTCTGTCGAGTAATTTGAGAATACTTGACACCGTTTGTCGGCATTGTATTTACTATCTACTGAAGATAGCACGCGTACGTGCATACGTTCGCAAAAAGGCAAACGTTTTGTAGCCGCGTGCATTAACCAAAGATATCCATATGTAACTCAAATTAAGAAACAAAGACAAAACACGCAACATTTCAACACTGTGCGTAAAAACACCGTGGAATTTGTATTAACATTCTGGATTGGGTTGCAAATAGCCGCCACTATCAGCATACTTACCTGGCGCAGGGGTAGCTTTGATCACTAAGGAAGCTCCAGCCGCCACATCGTTCGCATGTAGTATCTGTCTGATTAACAAGCTCGGACATGAGACGCTCGGCCTTTTACCGAAGTCTACATGTAGAAGGTGCTAAGCATACAGCCGACCATTGCACTGCCGGTCGGTGATGATGCGCTCCTGCCATGTCAAGCATAGCTTCATGGGTTTTTCAGGACGCTTAGTCTGTATGTAAGGCATCATCGTTGGGCTCATTTTTATAGTCCCCGCGTGCTATGCAGACCAGGGAGGGTCAGTTTGGATTGCTGTCCAGCCATTCTGCCAGGTTTGTAATACGGGGCCATAAGGGGAGGCCGGTGGTGTTTCTCCTGTCCCTTGAAGGTTTTTACTTTGACCTGGGCTTGCCTTGGTCATTGGTTTCCCTTCTTGGGCCGAACAAAAAAAAAAAAAAAAAAAAAGCTTTGATCACTAAGGAAGCTCCCCCAGGTCGAGGCCTTTCCATTGCACTTCGGTATTGGCTGAAGCCTGCGATTCCCCCAAACGTGGGGAACTCGGGCGTATAATTTATGGTAGTGGGGGACTGCGTTCGCGCTATCCCCTGATAAATAATCGAAAGAAAAGAATCAGCCCCAATAAACACCACTATTCTTGCTCACGCTAACATTTGCCTTTTAGATAGTAACATTTGTATGTAATTATATATTGTGATGATAATGTATATATATACTATTTTACGTACTGCTGCTGTGAGCTTTTCTGCACGCAGTTTAATGACAAATGAAACTTGTACTATTTGAAACAATTATGTATATTGTTTCATCATTACATATAGGGTTTATCGTGTATTTATTGTGTGGTTGTTCTTCAATGATCGGTTGCCATTTGTTTGTCTGTTGTCTTTGGCCTCGTTTTTGTATGATTGTTTGTTGTAGTGTGTGGTGTTCTTTGGGACGGGGGTCATAACTTTATGAGTTAAAGGGAACTTATTATATGAGGGACATAGTCATTACTCTCTTTTTTGAAGATAGGGTGGCTCTGAAAAGAGCCGTTTGAAGCAAGTCAATGCTTATTTGCAAACCAAGATTTACTTGGTCTTCTTTGCTGCTTTCTTGGCGACTGGCTTCTTCTTGGCTGCTACTTTCTTGCTGGGCTTAGACTTCTTGGTCGGTGTCTTCTTTGCGGCGGCGGCGGCCTTTTTCTTGGGAGCGGCCGTCTTCTTGGGAGCAGTCTTCTTCTTTGCCGCTTCAGCCTTCTTGGGTTTCTTAGTTGTTGTAGACTTCTTCTTGGGCGCGGATTTCTTGACCGATGCTTTCTCCTTTGCTGCTTGCTTTTTAGCTGCTAGTTTCTCTTTCTTGGCCTTGATCTTCGCGGCTTCCTTCTCCTTTTGCGCCTTCTTCTTAGCTGCTTCTTTGGCTTTCTTCTCTTTAGTGTCGACGGTTTTGGCGTTGAGTTTGAAGGAACCCGATGCTCCTTTGCCTTTGGTTTGCACAAGCTTTCCGCTAGCCACACCGGTGATGAACGCCTTCTTAATATGTGTAGCTAACTTGTCCATATCTGCGCTGAAGTTGGCTGCGATGTACTTCTTAATGGCTTGTACCGAAGAGCCTTTCTTCTCTTTCAAGTTGGTGATGGCAGCCACGATCATGTCGATGCATGGAGGATGTGTCGGTGTAGATTTCTTCTTAGATATAGATACGGCCATGATGCTTAGGAGGGTTGAGTGAAGATAACTGTGCTTGCGATAAGAGTATACAGACGATAGAGCTTGCTGAACCACTGCGTGTGTAATTAACTCCTGCTGCTGATGCGTTATCTCTAATACAGTCATTGCGGACGGCAGTGAAATCACCGAACGTAAATCAACGGGAAACTGGTGTAACGAATGCTGTGATGTGGCATTTTGTGCTAGTTAACCCTCACAAAAGTGCTTATTTTGACGAGAATAGTACACAGTTGGTCAATTCATTTGCACAAGAATATGAATGAGGGTTTATTCTTCCGAGTCAACCCACTTTGTTCATCGAATAGGGTTGATATAGCCGTGAAAATAGTTCAAACATGAAGCGGGTTCTTCAAAATTACACCGAAAATATCTCAACAGTAACTATAGGTGTGCTCTATTCATCGCCTTTGCCGAATTTACCCTTTTAACTCCTCGTGTTATTAAATGTTTTGATATTGCACATTGCAAAAGATTAACAAACAATGACACTAAACAAAACTGAACAACAAATTGTCTTGAAAACTATTAAGTAACTCAACTGTATTGCCCGAATGTATTAATTTTCGAACAGAGGGACTGGTGTTATTTACGTGTTAGCGCCCTCTGTCGAGTAATTTGAGAATACTTGACACCGTTTGTCGGCATTGTATTTACTATCTACTGAAGATAGCACGCGTACGTGCATACGTTCGCAAAAAGGCAAACGTTTTGTAGCCGCGTGCATTAACCAAAGATATCCATATGTAACTCAAATTAAGAAACAAAGACAAAACACGCAACATTTCAACACTGTGCGTAAAAACACCGTGGAATTTGTATTAACATTCTGGATTGGGTTGCAAATAGCCGCCACTATCAGCATACTTACCTGGCGCAGGGGTAGCTTTGATCACTAAGGAAGCTCCCCCAGGTCGAGGCCTTTCCATTGCACTTCGGTATTGGCTGAAGCCTGCGATTCCCCCAAACGTGGGGAACTCGGGCGTATAATTTATGGTAGTGGGGGACTGCGTTCGCGCTATCCCCTGATAAATAATCGAAAGAAAAGAATCAGCCCCAATAAACACCACTATTCTTGCTCACGCTAACATTTGCCTTTTAGATAGTAACATTTGTATGTAATTATATATTGTGATGATAATGTATATATATACTATTTTACGTACTGCTGCTGTGAGCTTTTCTGCACGCAGTTTAATGACAAATGAAACTTGTACTATTTGAAACAATTATGTATATTGTTTCATCATTACATATAGGGTTTATCGTGTATTTATTGTGTGGTTGTTCTTCAATGATCGGTTGCCATTTGTTTGTCTGTTGTCTTTGGCCTCGTTTTTGTATGATTGTTTGTTGTAGTGTGTGGTGTTCTTTGGGACGGGGGTCATAACTTTATGAGTTAAAGGGAACTTATTATATGAGGGACATAGTCATTACTCTCTTTTTTGAAGATAGGGTGGCTCTGAAAAGAGCCGTTTGAAGCAAGTCAATGCTTATTTGCAAACCAAGATTTACTTGGTCTTCTTTGCTGCTTTCTTGGCGACTGGCTTCTTCTTGGCTGCTACTTTCTTGCTGGGCTTAGACTTCTTGGTCGGTGTCTTCTTTGCGGCGGCGGCGGCCTTTTTCTTGGGAGCGGCCGTCTTCTTGGGAGCAGTCTTCTTCTTTGCCGCTTCAGCCTTCTTGGGTTTCTTAGTTGTTGTAGACTTCTTCTTGGGCGCGGATTTCTTGACCGATGCTTTCTCCTTTGCTGCTTGCTTTTTAGCTGCTAGTTTCTCTTTCTTGGCCTTGATCTTCGCGGCTTCCTTCTCCTTTTGCGCCTTCTTCTTAGCTGCTTCTTTGGCTTTCTTCTCTTTAGTGTCGACGGTTTTGGCGTTGAGTTTGAAGGAACCCGATGCTCCTTTGCCTTTGGTTTGCACAAGCTTTCCGCTAGCCACACCGGTGATGAACGCCTTCTTAATATGTGTAGCTAACTTGTCCATATCTGCGCTGAAGTTGGCTGCGATGTACTTCTTAATGGCTTGTACCGAAGAGCCTTTCTTCTCTTTCAAGTTGGTGATGGCAGCCACGATCATGTCGATGCATGGAGGATGTGTCGGTGTAGATTTCTTCTTAGATATAGATACGGCCATGATGCTTAGGAGGGTTGAGTGAAGATAACTGTGCTTGCGATAAGAGTATACAGACGATAGAGCTTGCTGAACCACTGCGTGTGTAATTAACTCCTGCTGCTGATGCGTTATCTCTAATACAGTCATTGCGGACGGCAGTGAAATCACCGAACGTAAATCAACGGGAAACTGGTGTAACGAATGCTGTGATGTGGCATTTTGTGCTAGTTAACCCTCACAAAAGTGCTTATTTTGACGAGAATAGTACACAGTTGGTCAATTCATTTGCACAAGAATATGAATGAGGGTTTATTCTTCCGAGTCAACCCACTTTGTTCATCGAATAGGGTTGATATAGCCGTGAAAATAGTTCAAACATGAAGCGGGTTCTTCAAAATTACACCGAAAATATCTCAACAGTAACTATAGGTGTGCTCTATTCATCGCCTTTGCCGAATTTACCCTTTTAACTCCTCGTGTTATTAAATGTTTTGATATTGCACATTGCAAAAGATTAACAAACAATGACACTAAACAAAACTGAACAACAAATTGTCTTGAAAACTATTAAGTAACTCAACTGTATTGCCCGAATGTATTAATTTTCGAACAGAGGGACTGGTGTTATTTACGTGTTAGCGCCCTCTGTCGAGTAATTTGAGAATACTTGACACCGTTTGTCGGCATTGTATTTACTATCTACTGAAGATAGCACGCGTACGTGCATACGTTCGCAAAAAGGCAAACGTTTTGTAGCCGCGTGCATTAACCAAAGATATCCATATGTAACTCAAATTAAGAAACAAAGACAAAACACGCAACATTTCAACACTGTGCGTAAAAACACCGTGGAATTTGTATTAACATTCTGGATTGGGTTGCAAATAGCCGCCACTATCAGCATACTTACCTGGCGCAGGGGTAGCTTTGATCACTAAGGAAGCTCCCCCAGGTCGAGGCCTTTCCATTGCACTTCGGTATTGGCTGAAGCCTGCGATTCCCCCAAACGTGGGGAACTCGGGCGTATAATTTATGGTAGTGGGGGACTGCGTTCGCGCTATCCCCTGATAAATAATCGAAAGAAAAGAATCAGCCCCAATAAACACCACTATTCTTGCTCACGCTAACATTTGCCTTTTAGATAGTAACATTTGTATGTAATTATATATTGTGATGATAATGTATATATATACTATTTTACGTACTGCTGCTGTGAGCTTTTCTGCACGCAGTTTAATGACAAATGAAACTTGTACTATTTGAAACAATTATGTATATTGTTTCATCATTACATATAGGGTTTATCGTGTATTTATTGTGTGGTTGTTCTTCAATGATCGGTTGCCATTTGTTTGTCTGTTGTCTTTGGCCTCGTTTTTGTATGATTGTTTGTTGTAGTGTGTGGTGTTCTTTGGGACGGGGGTCATAACTTTATGAGTTAAAGGGAACTTATTATATGAGGGACATAGTCATTACTCTCTTTTTTGAAGATAGGGTGGCTCTGAAAAGAGCCGTTTGAAGCAAGTCAATGCTTATTTGCAAACCAAGATTTACTTGGTCTTCTTTGCTGCTTTCTTGGCGACTGGCTTCTTCTTGGCTGCTACTTTCTTGCTGGGCTTAGACTTCTTGGTCGGTGTCTTCTTTGCGGCGGCGGCGGCCTTTTTCTTGGGAGCGGCCGTCTTCTTGGGAGCAGTCTTCTTCTTTGCCGCTTCAGCCTTCTTGGGTTTCTTAGTTGTTGTAGACTTCTTCTTGGGCGCGGATTTCTTGACCGATGCTTTCTCCTTTGCTGCTTGCTTTTTAGCTGCTAGTTTCTCTTTCTTGGCCTTGATCTTCGCGGCTTCCTTCTCCTTTTGCGCCTTCTTCTTAGCTGCTTCTTTGGCTTTCTTCTCTTTAGTGTCGACGGTTTTGGCGTTGAGTTTGAAGGAACCCGATGCTCCTTTGCCTTTGGTTTGCACAAGCTTTCCGCTAGCCACACCGGTGATGAACGCCTTCTTAATATGTGTAGCTAACTTGTCCATATCTGCGCTGAAGTTGGCTGCGATGTACTTCTTAATGGCTTGTACCGAAGAGCCTTTCTTCTCTTTCAAGTTGGTGATGGCAGCCACGATCATGTCGATGCATGGAGGATGTGTCGGTGTAGATTTCTTCTTAGATATAGATACGGCCATGATGCTTAGGAGGGTTGAGTGAAGATAACTGTGCTTGCGATAAGAGTATACAGACGATAGAGCTTGCTGAACCACTGCGTGTGTAATTAACTCCTGCTGCTGATGCGTTATCTCTAATACAGTCATTGCGGACGGCAGTGAAATCACCGAACGTAAATCAACGGGAAACTGGTGTAACGAATGCTGTGATGTGGCATTTTGTGCTAGTTAACCCTCACAAAAGTGCTTATTTTGACGAGAATAGTACACAGTTGGTCAATTCATTTGCACAAGAATATGAATGAGGGTTTATTCTTCCGAGTCAACACACTTTGTTCATCGAATAGGGTTGATATAGCCGTGAAAATAGTTCAAACATGAAGCGGGTTCTTCAAAATTACACCGAAAATATCTCAACAGTAACTATAGGTGTGCTCTATTCATCGCCTTTGCCGAATTTACCCTTTTAACTCCTCGTGTTATTAAATGTTTTGATATTGCACATTGCAAAAGATTAACAAACAATGACACTAAACAAAACTGAACAACAAATTGTCTTGAAAACTATTAAGTAACTCAACTGTATTGCCCGAATGTATTAATTTTCGAACAGAGGGACTGGTGTTATTTACGTGTTAGCGCCCTCTGTCGAGTAATTTGAGAATACTTGACACCGTTTGTCGGCATTGTATTTACTATCTACTGAAGATAGCACGCGTACGTGCATACGTTCGCAAAAAGGCAAACGTTTTGTAGCCGCGTGCATTAACCAAAGATATCCATATGTAACTCAAATTAAGAAACAAAGACAAAACACGCAACATTTCAACACTGTGCGTAAAAACACCGTGGAATTTGTATTAACATTCTGGATTGGGTTGCAAATAGCCGCCACTATCAGCATACTTACCTGGCGCAGGGGTAGCTTTGATCACTAAGGAAGCTCCCCCAGGTCGAGGCCTTTCCATTGCACTTCGGTATTGGCTGAAGCCTGCGATTCCCCCAAACGTGGGGAACTCGGGCGTATAATTTATGGTAGTGGGGGACTGCGTTCGCGCTATCCCCTGATAAATAATCGAAAGAAAAGAATCAGCCCCAATAAACACCACTATTCTTGCTCACGCTAACATTTGCCTTTTAGATAGTAACATTTGTATGTAATTATATATTGTGATGATAATGTATATATATACTATTTTACGTACTGCTGCTGTGAGCTTTTCTGCACGCAGTTTAATGACAAATGAAACTTGTACTATTTGAAACAATTATGTATATTGTTTCATCATTACATATAGGGTTTATCGTGTATTTATTGTGTGGTTGTTCTTCAATGATCGGTTGCCATTTGTTTGTCTGTTGTCTTTGGCCTCGTTTTTGTATGATTGTTTGTTGTAGTGTGTGGTGTTCTTTGGGACGGGGGTCATAACTTTATGAGTTAAAGGGAACTTATTATATGAGGGACATAGTCATTACTCTCTTTTTTGAAGATAGGGTGGCTCTGAAAAGAGCCGTTTGAAGCAAGTCAATGCTTATTTGCAAACCAAGATTTACTTGGTCTTCTTTGCTGCTTTCTTGGCGACTGGCTTCTTCTTGGCTGCTACTTTCTTGCTGGGCTTAGACTTCTTGGTCGGTGTCTTCTTTGCGGCGGCGGCGGCCTTTTTCTTGGGAGCGGCCGTCTTCTTGGGAGCAGTCTTCTTCTTTGCCGCTTCAGCCTTCTTGGGTTTCTTAGTTGTTGTAGACTTCTTCTTGGGCGCGGATTTCTTGACCGATGCTTTCTCCTTTGCTGCTTGCTTTTTAGCTGCTAGTTTCTCTTTCTTGGCCTTGATCTTCGCGGCTTCCTTCTCCTTTTGCGCCTTCTTCTTAGCTGCTTCTTTGGCTTTCTTCTCTTTAGTGTCGACGGTTTTGGCGTTGAGTTTGAAGGAACCCGATGCTCCTTTGCCTTTGGTTTGCACAAGCTTTCCGCTAGCCACACCGGTGATGAACGCCTTCTTAATATGTGTAGCTAACTTGTCCATATCTGCGCTGAAGTTGGCTGCGATGTACTTCTTAATGGCTTGTACCGAAGAGCCTTTCTTCTCTTTCAAGTTGGTGATGGCAGCCACGATCATGTCGATGCATGGAGGATGTGTCGGTGTAGATTTCTTCTTAGATATAGATACGGCCATGATGCTTAGGAGGGTTGAGTGAAGATAACTGTGCTTGCGATAAGAGTATACAGACGATAGAGCTTGCTGAACCACTGCGTGTGTAATTAACTCCTGCTGCTGATGCGTTATCTCTAATACAGTCATTGCGGACGGCAGTGAAATCACCGAACGTAAATCAACGGGAAACTGGTGTAACGAATGCTGTGATGTGGCATTTTGTGCTAGTTAACCCTCACAAAAGTGCTTATTTTGACGAGAATAGTACACAGTTGGTCAATTCATTTGCACAAGAATATGAATGAGGGTTTATTCTTCCGAGTCAACACACTTTGTTCATCGAATAGGGTTGATATAGCCGTGAAAATAGTTCAAACATGAAGCGGGTTCTTCAAAATTACACCGAAAATATCTCAACAGTAACTATAGGTGTGCTCTATTCATCGCCTTTGCCGAATTTACCCTTTTAACTCCTCGTGTTATTAAATGTTTTGATATTGCACATTGCAAAAGATTAACAAACAATGACACTAAACAAAACTGAACAACAAATTGTCTTGAAAACTATTAAGTAACTCAACTGTATTGCCCGAATGTATTAATTTTCGAACAGAGGGACTGGTGTTATTTACGTGTTAGCGCCCTCTGTCGAGTAATTTGAGAATACTTGACACCGTTTGTCGGCATTGTATTTACTATCTACTGAAGATAGCACGCGTACGTGCATACGTTCGCAAAAAGGCAAACGTTTTGTAGCCGCGTGCATTAACCAAAGATATCCATATGTAACTCAAATTAAGAAACAAAGACAAAACACGCAACATTTCAACACTGTGCGTAAAAACACCGTGGAATTTGTATTAACATTCTGGATTGGGTTGCAAATAGCCGCCACTATCAGCATACTTACCTGGCGCAGGGGTAGCTTTGATCACTAAGGAAGCTCCCCCAGGTCGAGGCCTTTCCATTGCACTTCGGTATTGGCTGAAGCCTGCGATTCCCCCAAACGTGGGGAACTCGGGCGTATAATTTATGGTAGTGGGGGACTGCGTTCGCGCTATCCCCTGATAAATAATCGAAAGAAAAGAATCAGCCCCAATAAACACCACTATTCTTGCTCACGCTAACATTTGCCTTTTAGATAGTAACATTTGTATGTAATTATATATTGTGATGATAATGTATATATATACTATTTTACGTACTGCTGCTGTGAGCTTTTCTGCACGCAGTTTAATGACAAATGAAACTTGTACTATTTGAAACAATTATGTATATTGTTTCATCATTACATATAGGGTTTATCGTGTATTTATTGTGTGGTTGTTCTTCAATGATCGGTTGCCATTTGTTTGTCTGTTGTCTTTGGCCTCGTTTTTGTATGATTGTTTGTTGTAGTGTGTGGTGTTCTTTGGGACGGGGGTCATAACTTTATGAGTTAAAGGGAACTTATTATATGAGGGACATAGTCATTACTCTCTTTTTTGAAGATAGGGTGGCTCTGAAAAGAGCCGTTTGAAGCAAGTCAATGCTTATTTGCAAACCAAGATTTACTTGGTCTTCTTTGCTGCTTTCTTGGCGACTGGCTTCTTCTTGGCTGCTACTTTCTTGCTGGGCTTAGACTTCTTGGTCGGTGTCTTCTTTGCGGCGGCGGCGGCCTTTTTCTTGGGAGCGGCCGTCTTCTTGGGAGCAGTCTTCTTCTTTGCCGCTTCAGCCTTCTTGGGTTTCTTAGTTGTTGTAGACTTCTTCTTGGGCGCGGATTTCTTGACCGATGCTTTCTCCTTTGCTGCTTGCTTTTTAGCTGCTAGTTTCTCTTTCTTGGCCTTGATCTTCGCGGCTTCCTTCTCCTTTTGCGCCTTCTTCTTAGCTGCTTCTTTGGCTTTCTTCTCTTTAGTGTCGACGGTTTTGGCGTTGAGTTTGAAGGAACCCGATGCTCCTTTGCCTTTGGTTTGCACAAGCTTTCCGCTAGCCACACCGGTGATGAACGCCTTCTTAATATGTGTAGCTAACTTGTCCATATCTGCGCTGAAGTTGGCTGCGATGTACTTCTTAATGGCTTGTACCGAAGAGCCTTTCTTCTCTTTCAAGTTGGTGATGGCAGCCACGATCATGTCGATGCATGGAGGATGTGTCGGTGTAGATTTCTTCTTAGATATAGATACGGCCATGATGCTTAGGAGGGTTGAGTGAAGATAACTGTGCTTGCGATAAGAGTATACAGACGATAGAGCTTGCTGAACCACTGCGTGTGTAATTAACTCCTGCTGCTGATGCGTTATCTCTAATACAGTCATTGCGGACGGCAGTGAAATCACCGAACGTAAATCAACGGGAAACTGGTGTAACGAATGCTGTGATGTGGCATTTTGTGCTAGTTAACCCTCACAAAAGTGCTTATTTTGACGAGAATAGTACACAGTTGGTCAATTCATTTGCACAAGAATATGAATGAGGGTTTATTCTTCCGAGTCAACACACTTTGTTCATCGAATAGGGTTGATATAGCCGTGAAAATAGTTCAAACATGAAGCGGGTTCTTCAAAATTACACCGAAAATATCTCAACAGTAACTATAGGTGTGCTCTATTCATCGCCTTTGCCGAATTTACCCTTTTAACTCCTCGTGTTATTAAATGTTTTGATATTGCACATTGCAAAAGATTAACAAACAATGACACTAAACAAAACTGAACAACAAATTGTCTTGAAAACTATTAAGTAACTCAACTGTATTGCCCGAATGTATTAATTTTCGAACAGAGGGACTGGTGTTATTTACGTGTTAGCGCCCTCTGTCGAGTAATTTGAGAATACTTGACACCGTTTGTCGGCATTGTATTTACTATCTACTGAAGATAGCACGCGTACGTGCATACGTTCGCAAAAAGGCAAACGTTTTGTAGCCGCGTGCATTAACCAAAGATATCCATATGTAACTCAAATTAAGAAACAAAGACAAAACACGCAACATTTCAACACTGTGCGTAAAAACACCGTGGAATTTGTATTAACATTCTGGATTGGGTTGCAAATAGCCGCCACTATCAGCATACTTACCTGGCGCAGGGGTAGCTTTGATCACTAAGGAAGCTCCCCCAGGTCGAGGCCTTTCCATTGCACTTCGGTATTGGCTGAAGCCTGCGATTCCCCCAAACGTGGGGAACTCGGGCGTATAATTTATGGTAGTGGGGGACTGCGTTCGCGCTATCCCCTGATAAATAATCGAAAGAAAAGAATCAGCCCCAATAAACACCACTATTCTTGCTCACGCTAACATTTGCCTTTTAGATAGTAACATTTGTATGTAATTATATATTGTGATGATAATGTATATATATACTATTTTACGTACTGCTGCTGTGAGCTTTTCTGCACGCAGTTTAATGACAAATGAAACTTGTACTATTTGAAACAATTATGTATATTGTTTCATCATTACATATAGGGTTTATCGTGTATTTATTGTGTGGTTGTTCTTCAATGATCGGTTGCCATTTGTTTGTCTGTTGTCTTTGGCCTCGTTTTTGTATGATTGTTTGTTGTAGTGTGTGGTGTTCTTTGGGACGGGGGTCATAACTTTATGAGTTAAAGGGAACTTATTATATGAGGGACATAGTCATTACTCTCTTTTTTGAAGATAGGGTGGCTCTGAAAAGAGCCGTTTGAAGCAAGTCAATGCTTATTTGCAAACCAAGATTTACTTGGTCTTCTTTGCTGCTTTCTTGGCGACTGGCTTCTTCTTGGCTGCTACTTTCTTGCTGGGCTTAGACTTCTTGGTCGGTGTCTTCTTTGCGGCGGCGGCGGCCTTTTTCTTGGGAGCGGCCGTCTTCTTGGGAGCAGTCTTCTTCTTTGCCGCTTCAGCCTTCTTGGGTTTCTTAGTTGTTGTAGACTTCTTCTTGGGCGCGGATTTCTTGACCGATGCTTTCTCCTTTGCTGCTTGCTTTTTAGCTGCTAGTTTCTCTTTCTTGGCCTTGATCTTCGCGGCTTCCTTCTCCTTTTGCGCCTTCTTCTTAGCTGCTTCTTTGGCTTTCTTCTCTTTAGTGTCGACGGTTTTGGCGTTGAGTTTGAAGGAACCCGATGCTCCTTTGCCTTTGGTTTGCACAAGCTTTCCGCTAGCCACACCGGTGATGAACGCCTTCTTAATATGTGTAGCTAACTTGTCCATATCTGCGCTGAAGTTGGCTGCGATGTACTTCTTAATGGCTTGTACCGAAGAGCCTTTCTTCTCTTTCAAGTTGGTGATGGCAGCCACGATCATGTCGATGCATGGAGGATGTGTCGGTGTAGATTTCTTCTTAGATATAGATACGGCCATGATGCTTAGGAGGGTTGAGTGAAGATAACTGTGCTTGCGATAAGAGTATACAGACGATAGAGCTTGCTGAACCACTGCGTGTGTAATTAACTCCTGCTGCTGATGCGTTATCTCTAATACAGTCATTGCGGACGGCAGTGAAATCACCGAACGTAAATCAACGGGAAACTGGTGTAACGAATGCTGTGATGTGGCATTTTGTGCTAGTTAACCCTCACAAAAGTGCTTATTTTGACGAGAATAGTACACAGTTGGTCAATTCATTTGCACAAGAATATGAATGAGGGTTTATTCTTCCGAGTCAACACACTTTGTTCATCGAATAGGGTTGATATAGCCGTGAAAATAGTTCAAACATGAAGCGGGTTCTTCAAAATTACACCGAAAATATCTCAACAGTAACTATAGGTGTGCTCTATTCATCGCCTTTGCCGAATTTACCCTTTTAACTCCTCGTGTTATTAAATGTTTTGATATTGCACATTGCAAAAGATTAACAAACAATGACACTAAACAAAACTGAACAACAAATTGTCTTGAAAACTATTAAGTAACTCAACTGTATTGCCCGAATGTATTAATTTTCGAACAGAGGGACTGGTGTTATTTACGTGTTAGCGCCCTCTGTCGAGTAATTTGAGAATACTTGACACCGTTTGTCGGCATTGTATTTACTATCTACTGAAGATAGCACGCGTACGTGCATACGTTCGCAAAAAGGCAAACGTTTTGTAGCCGCGTGCATTAACCAAAGATATCCATATGTAACTCAAATTAAGAAACAAAGACAAAACACGCAACATTTCAACACTGTGCGTAAAAACACCGTGGAATTTGTATTAACATTCTGGATTGGGTTGCAAATAGCCGCCACTATCAGCATACTTACCTGGCGCAGGGGTAGCTTTGATCACTAAGGAAGCTCCCCCAGGTCGAGGCCTTTCCATTGCACTTCGGTATTGGCTGAAGCCTGCGATTCCCCCAAACGTGGGGAACTCGGGCGTATAATTTATGGTAGTGGGGGACTGCGTTCGCGCTATCCCCTGATAAATAATCGAAAGAAAAGAATCAGCCCCAATAAACACCACTATTCTTGCTCACGCTAACATTTGCCTTTTAGATAGTAACATTTGTATGTAATTATATATTGTGATGATAATGTATATATATACTATTTTACGTACTGCTGCTGTGAGCTTTTCTGCACGCAGTTTAATGACAAATGAAACTTGTACTATTTGAAACAATTATGTATATTGTTTCATCATTACATATAGGGTTTATCGTGTATTTATTGTGTGGTTGTTCTTCAATGATCGGTTGCCATTTGTTTGTCTGTTGTCTTTGGCCTCGTTTTTGTATGATTGTTTGTTGTAGTGTGTGGTGTTCTTTGGGACGGGGGTCATAACTTTATGAGTTAAAGGGAACTTATTATATGAGGGACATAGTCATTACTCTCTTTTTTGAAGATAGGGTGGCTCTGAAAAGAGCCGTTTGAAGCAAGTCAATGCTTATTTGCAAACCAAGATTTACTTGGTCTTCTTTGCTGCTTTCTTGGCGACTGGCTTCTTCTTGGCTGCTACTTTCTTGCTGGGCTTAGACTTCTTGGTCGGTGTCTTCTTTGCGGCGGCGGCGGCCTTTTTCTTGGGAGCGGCCGTCTTCTTGGGAGCAGTCTTCTTCTTTGCCGCTTCAGCCTTCTTGGGTTTCTTAGTTGTTGTAGACTTCTTCTTGGGCGCGGATTTCTTGACCGATGCTTTCTCCTTTGCTGCTTGCTTTTTAGCTGCTAGTTTCTCTTTCTTGGCCTTGATCTTCGCGGCTTCCTTCTCCTTTTGCGCCTTCTTCTTAGCTGCTTCTTTGGCTTTCTTCTCTTTAGTGTCGACGGTTTTGGCGTTGAGTTTGAAGGAACCCGATGCTCCTTTGCCTTTGGTTTGCACAAGCTTTCCGCTAGCCACACCGGTGATGAACGCCTTCTTAATATGTGTAGCTAACTTGTCCATATCTGCGCTGAAGTTGGCTGCGATGTACTTCTTAATGGCTTGTACCGAAGAGCCTTTCTTCTCTTTCAAGTTGGTGATGGCAGCCACGATCATGTCGATGCATGGAGGATGTGTCGGTGTAGATTTCTTCTTAGATATAGATACGGCCATGATGCTTAGGAGGGTTGAGTGAAGATAACTGTGCTTGCGATAAGAGTATACAGACGATAGAGCTTGCTGAACCACTGCGTGTGTAATTAACTCCTGCTGCTGATGCGTTATCTCTAATACAGTCATTGCGGACGGCAGTGAAATCACCGAACGTAAATCAACGGGAAACTGGTGTAACGAATGCTGTGATGTGGCATTTTGTGCTAGTTAACCCTCACAAAAGTGCTTATTTTGACGAGAATAGTACACAGTTGGTCAATTCATTTGCACAAGAATATGAATGAGGGTTTATTCTTCCGAGTCAACACACTTTGTTCATCGAATAGGGTTGATATAGCCGTGAAAATAGTTCAAACATGAAGCGGGTTCTTCAAAATTACACCGAAAATATCTCAACAGTAACTATAGGTGTGCTCTATTCATCGCCTTTGCCGAATTTACCCTTTTAACTCCTCGTGTTATTAAATGTTTTGATATTGCACATTGCAAAAGATTAACAAACAATGACACTAAACAAAACTGAACAACAAATTGTCTTGAAAACTATTAAGTAACTCAACTGTATTGCCCGAATGTATTAATTTTCGAACAGAGGGACTGGTGTTATTTACGTGTTAGCGCCCTCTGTCGAGTAATTTGAGAATACTTGACACCGTTTGTCGGCATTGTATTTACTATCTACTGAAGATAGCACGCGTACGTGCATACGTTCGCAAAAAGGCAAACGTTTTGTAGCCGCGTGCATTAACCAAAGATATCCATATGTAACTCAAATTAAGAAACAAAGACAAAACACGCAACATTTCAACACTGTGCGTAAAAACACCGTGGAATTTGTATTAACATTCTGGATTGGGTTGCAAATAGCCGCCACTATCAGCATACTTACCTGGCGCAGGGGTAGCTTTGATCACTAAGGAAGCTCCCCCAGGTCGAGGCCTTTCCATTGCACTTCGGTATTGGCTGAAGCCTGCGATTCCCCCAAACGTGGGGAACTCGGGCGTATAATTTATGGTAGTGGGGGACTGCGTTCGCGCTATCCCCTGATAAATAATCGAAAGAAAAGAATCAGCCCCAATAAACACCACTATTCTTGCTCACGCTAACATTTGCCTTTTAGATAGTAACATTTGTATGTAATTATATATTGTGATGATAATGTATATATATACTATTTTACGTACTGCTGCTGTGAGCTTTTCTGCACGCAGTTTAATGACAAATGAAACTTGTACTATTTGAAACAATTATGTATATTGTTTCATCATTACATATAGGGTTTATCGTGTATTTATTGTGTGGTTGTTCTTCAATGATCGGTTGCCATTTGTTTGTCTGTTGTCTTTGGCCTCGTTTTTGTATGATTGTTTGTTGTAGTGTGTGGTGTTCTTTGGGACGGGGGTCATAACTTTATGAGTTAAAGGGAACTTATTATATGAGGGACATAGTCATTACTCTCTTTTTTGAAGATAGGGTGGCTCTGAAAAGAGCCGTTTGAAGCAAGTCAATGCTTATTTGCAAACCAAGATTTACTTGGTCTTCTTTGCTGCTTTCTTGGCGACTGGCTTCTTCTTGGCTGCTACTTTCTTGCTGGGCTTAGACTTCTTGGTCGGTGTCTTCTTTGCGGCGGCGGCGGCCTTTTTCTTGGGAGCGGCCGTCTTCTTGGGAGCAGTCTTCTTCTTTGCCGCTTCAGCCTTCTTGGGTTTCTTAGTTGTTGTAGACTTCTTCTTGGGCGCGGATTTCTTGACCGATGCTTTCTCCTTTGCTGCTTGCTTTTTAGCTGCTAGTTTCTCTTTCTTGGCCTTGATCTTCGCGGCTTCCTTCTCCTTTTGCGCCTTCTTCTTAGCTGCTTCTTTGGCTTTCTTCTCTTTAGTGTCGACGGTTTTGGCGTTGAGTTTGAAGGAACCCGATGCTCCTTTGCCTTTGGTTTGCACAAGCTTTCCGCTAGCCACACCGGTGATGAACGCCTTCTTAATATGTGTAGCTAACTTGTCCATATCTGCGCTGAAGTTGGCTGCGATGTACTTCTTAATGGCTTGTACCGAAGAGCCTTTCTTCTCTTTCAAGTTGGTGATGGCAGCCACGATCATGTCGATGCATGGAGGATGTGTCGGTGTAGATTTCTTCTTAGATATAGATACGGCCATGATGCTTAGGAGGGTTGAGTGAAGATAACTGTGCTTGCGATAAGAGTATACAGACGATAGAGCTTGCTGAACCACTGCGTGTGTAATTAACTCCTGCTGCTGATGCGTTATCTCTAATACAGTCATTGCGGACGGCAGTGAAATCACCGAACGTAAATCAACGGGAAACTGGTGTAACGAATGCTGTGATGTGGCATTTTGTGCTAGTTAACCCTCACAAAAGTGCTTATTTTGACGAGAATAGTACACAGTTGGTCAATTCATTTGCACAAGAATATGAATGAGGGTTTATTCTTCCGAGTCAACACACTTTGTTCATCGAATAGGGTTGATATAGCCGTGAAAATAGTTCAAACATGAAGCGGGTTCTTCAAAATTACACCGAAAATATCTCAACAGTAACTATAGGTGTGCTCTATTCATCGCCTTTGCCGAATTTACCCTTTTAACTCCTCGTGTTATTAAATGTTTTGATATTGCACATTGCAAAAGATTAACAAACAATGACACTAAACAAAACTGAACAACAAATTGTCTTGAAAACTATTAAGTAACTCAACTGTATTGCCCGAATGTATTAATTTTCGAACAGAGGGACTGGTGTTATTTACGTGTTAGCGCCCTCTGTCGAGTAATTTGAGAATACTTGACACCGTTTGTCGGCATTGTATTTACTATCTACTGAAGATAGCACGCGTACGTGCATACGTTCGCAAAAAGGCAAACGTTTTGTAGCCGCGTGCATTAACCAAAGATATCCATATGTAACTCAAATTAAGAAACAAAGACAAAACACGCAACATTTCAACACTGTGCGTAAAAACACCGTGGAATTTGTATTAACATTCTGGATTGGGTTGCAAATAGCCGCCACTATCAGCATACTTACCTGGCGCAGGGGTAGCTTTGATCACTAAGGAAGCTCCCCCAGGTCGAGGCCTTTCCATTGCACTTCGGTATTGGCTGAAGCCTGCGATTCCCCCAAACGTGGGGAACTCGGGCGTATAATTTATGGTAGTGGGGGACTGCGTTCGCGCTATCCCCTGATAAATAATCGAAAGAAAAGAATCAGCCCCAATAAACACCACTATTCTTGCTCACGCTAACATTTGCCTTTTAGATAGTAACATTTGTATGTAATTATATATTGTGATGATAATGTATATATATACTATTTTACGTACTGCTGCTGTGAGCTTTTCTGCACGCAGTTTAATGACAAATGAAACTTGTACTATTTGAAACAATTATGTATATTGTTTCATCATTACATATAGGGTTTATCGTGTATTTATTGTGTGGTTGTTCTTCAATGATCGGTTGCCATTTGTTTGTCTGTTGTCTTTGGCCTCGTTTTTGTATGATTGTTTGTTGTAGTGTGTGGTGTTCTTTGGGACGGGGGTCATAACTTTATGAGTTAAAGGGAACTTATTATATGAGGGACATAGTCATTACTCTCTTTTTTGAAGATAGGGTGGCTCTGAAAAGAGCCGTTTGAAGCAAGTCAATGCTTATTTGCAAACCAAGATTTACTTGGTCTTCTTTGCTGCTTTCTTGGCGACTGGCTTCTTCTTGGCTGCTACTTTCTTGCTGGGCTTAGACTTCTTGGTCGGTGTCTTCTTTGCGGCGGCGGCGGCCTTTTTCTTGGGAGCGGCCGTCTTCTTGGGAGCAGTCTTCTTCTTTGCCGCTTCAGCCTTCTTGGGTTTCTTAGTTGTTGTAGACTTCTTCTTGGGCGCGGATTTCTTGACCGATGCTTTCTCCTTTGCTGCTTGCTTTTTAGCTGCTAGTTTCTCTTTCTTGGCCTTGATCTTCGCGGCTTCCTTCTCCTTTTGCGCCTTCTTCTTAGCTGCTTCTTTGGCTTTCTTCTCTTTAGTGTCGACGGTTTTGGCGTTGAGTTTGAAGGAACCCGATGCTCCTTTGCCTTTGGTTTGCACAAGCTTTCCGCTAGCCACACCGGTGATGAACGCCTTCTTAATATGTGTAGCTAACTTGTCCATATCTGCGCTGAAGTTGGCTGCGATGTACTTCTTAATGGCTTGTACCGAAGAGCCTTTCTTCTCTTTCAAGTTGGTGATGGCAGCCACGATCATGTCGATGCATGGAGGATGTGTCGGTGTAGATTTCTTCTTAGATATAGATACGGCCATGATGCTTAGGAGGGTTGAGTGAAGATAACTGTGCTTGCGATAAGAGTATACAGACGATAGAGCTTGCTGAACCACTGCGTGTGTAATTAACTCCTGCTGCTGATGCGTTATCTCTAATACAGTCATTGCGGACGGCAGTGAAATCACCGAACGTAAATCAACGGGAAACTGGTGTAACGAATGCTGTGATGTGGCATTTTGTGCTAGTTAACCCTCACAAAAGTGCTTATTTTGACGAGAATAGTACACAGTTGGTCAATTCATTTGCACAAGAATATGAATGAGGGTTTATTCTTCCGAGTCAACACACTTTGTTCATCGAATAGGGTTGATATAGCCGTGAAAATAGTTCAAACATGAAGCGGGTTCTTCAAAATTACACCGAAAATATCTCAACAGTAACTATAGGTGTGCTCTATTCATCGCCTTTGCCGAATTTACCCTTTTAACTCCTCGTGTTATTAAATGTTTTGATATTGCACATTGCAAAAGATTAACAAACAATGACACTAAACAAAACTGAACAACAAATTGTCTTGAAAACTATTAAGTAACTCAACTGTATTGCCCGAATGTATTAATTTTCGAACAGAGGGACTGGTGTTATTTACGTGTTAGCGCCCTCTGTCGAGTAATTTGAGAATACTTGACACCGTTTGTCGGCATTGTATTTACTATCTACTGAAGATAGCACGCGTACGTGCATACGTTCGCAAAAAGGCAAACGTTTTGTAGCCGCGTGCATTAACCAAAGATATCCATATGTAACTCAAATTAAGAAACAAAGACAAAACACGCAACATTTCAACACTGTGCGTAAAAACACCGTGGAATTTGTATTAACATTCTGGATTGGGTTGCAAATAGCCGCCACTATCAGCATACTTACCTGGCGCAGGGGTAGCTTTGATCACAAGGAAGCTCCCCAGGTCGAGGCCTTTCCATTGCACTTCGGTATTGGCTGAAGCCTGCGATTCCCCCAAACGTGGGGAACTCGGGCGTATAATTTATGGTAGTGGGGGACTGCGTTCGCGCTATCCCCTGATAAATAATCGAAAGAAAAGAATCAGCCCCAATAAACACCACTATTCTTGCTCACGCTAACATTTGCCTTTTAGATAGTAACATTTGTATGTAATTATATATTGTGATGATAATGTATATATATACTATTTTACGTACTGCTGCTGTGAGCTTTTCTGCACGCAGTTTAATGACAAATGAAACTTGTACTATTTGAAACAATTATGTATATTGTTTCATCATTACATATAGGGTTTATCGTGTATTTATTGTGTGGTTGTTCTTCAATGATCGGTTGCCATTTGTTTGTCTGTTGTCTTTGGCCTCGTTTTTGTATGATTGTTTGTTGTAGTGTGTGGTGTTCTTTGGGACGGGGGTCATAACTTTATGAGTTAAAGGGAACTTATTATATGAGGGACATAGTCATTACTCTCTTTTTTGAAGATAGGGTGGCTCTGAAAAGAGCCGTTTGAAGCAAGTCAATGCTTATTTGCAAACCAAGATTTACTTGGTCTTCTTTGCTGCTTTCTTGGCGACTGGCTTCTTCTTGGCTGCTACTTTCTTGCTGGGCTTAGACTTCTTGGTCGGTGTCTTCTT
Source organism: Ophiura sarsii (assembly GCA_035610835.1). Lineage (NCBI taxonomy): Eukaryota > Metazoa > Echinodermata > Ophiuroidea > Amphilepidida > Ophiuridae > Ophiura > Ophiura sarsii. The sequence goes on along the minus strand of CM069446.1, from coordinate 74,428,482 downwards.
TGCGGCGGCGGCGGCCTTTTTCTTGGGAGCGGCCGTCTTCTTGGGAGCAGTCTTCTTCTTTGCCGCTTCAGCCTTCTTGGGTTTCTTAGTTGTTGTAGACTTCTTCTTGGGCGCGGATTTCTTGACCGATGCTTTCTCCTTTGCTGCTTGCTTTTTAGCTGCTAGTTTCTCTTTCTTGGCCTTGATCTTCGCGGCTTCCTTCTCCTTTTGCGCCTTCTTCTTAGCTGCTTCTTTGCTTTCTTCTCTTTAGTGTCGACGGTTTTGGCGTTGAGTTTGAAGGAACCCGATGCTCCTTTGCCTTTGGTTTGCACAAGCTTTCCGCTAGCCACACCGGTGATGAACGCCTTCTTAATATGTGTAGCTAACTTGTCCATATCTGCGCTGAAGTTGGCTGCGATGTACTTCTTAATGGCTTGTACCGAAGAGCCTTTCTTCTCTTTCAAGTTGGTGATGGCAGCCACGATCATGTCGATGCATGGAGGATGTGTCGGTGTAGATTTCTTCTTAGATATAGATACGGCCATGATGCTTAGGAGGGTTGAGTGAAGATAACTGTGCTTGCGATAAGAGTATACAGACGATAGAGCTTGCTGAACCACTGCGTGTGTAATTAACTCCTGCTGCTGATGCGTTATCTCTAATACAGTCATTGCGGACGGCAGTGAAATCACCGAACGTAAATCAACGGGAAACTGGTGTAACGAATGCTGTGATGTGGCATTTTGTGCTAGTTAACCCTCACAAAAGTGCTTATTTTGACGAGAATAGTACACAGTTGGTCAATTCATTTGCACAAGAATATGAATGAGGGTTTATTCTTCCGAGTCAACACACTTTGTTCATCGAATAGGGTTGATATAGCCGTGAAAATAGTTCAAACATGAAGCGGGTTCTTCAAAATTACACCGAAAATATCTCAACAGTAACTATAGGTGTGCTCTATTCATCGCCTTTGCCGAATTTACCCTTTTAACTCCTCGTGTTATTAAATGTTTTGATATTGCACATTGCAAAAGATTAACAAACAATGACACTAAACAAAACTGAACAACAAATTGTCTTGAAAACTATTAAGTAACTCAACTGTATTGCCCGAATGTATTAATTTTCGAACAGAGGGACTGGTGTTATTTACGTGTTAGCGCCCTCTGTCGAGTAATTTGAGAATACTTGACACCGTTTGTCGGCATTGTATTTACTATCTACTGAAGATAGCACGCGTACGTGCATACGTTCGCAAAAAGGCAAACGTTTTGTAGCCGCGTGCATTAACCAAAGATATCCATATGTAACTCAAATTAAGAAACAAAGACAAAACACGCAACATTTCAACACTGTGCGTAAAAACACCGTGGAATTTGTATTAACATTCTGGATTGGGTTGCAAATAGCCGCCACTATCAGCATACTTACCTGGCGCAGGGGTAGCTTTGATCACTAAGGAAGCTCCCCCAGGTCGAGGCCTTTCCATTGCACTTCGGTATTGGCTGAAGCCTGCGATTCCCCCAAACGTGGGGAACTCGGGCGTATAATTTATGGTAGTGGGGGACTGCGTTCGCGCTATCCCCTGATAAATAATCGAAAGAAAAGAATCAGCCCAATAAACACCACTATTCTTGCTCACGCTAACATTTGCCTTTTAGATAGTAACATTTGTATGTAATTATATATTGTGATGATAATGTATATATATACTATTTTACGTACTGCTGCTGTGAGCTTTTCTGCACGCAGTTTAATGACAAATGAAACTTGTACTATTTGAAACAATTATGTATATTGTTTCATCATTACATATAGGGTTTATCGTGTATTTATTGTGTGGTTGTTCTTCAATGATCGGTTGCCATTTGTTTGTCTGTTGTCTTTGGCCTCGTTTTTGTATGATTGTTTGTTGTAGTGTGTGGTGTTCTTTGGGACGGGGGTCATAACTTTATGAGTTAAAGGGAACTTATTATATGAGGGACATAGTCATTACTCTCTTTTTTGAAGATAGGGTGGCTCTGAAAAGAGCCGTTTGAAGCAAGTCAATGCTT
>CM069446.1:74323644-74426346 GCA_035610835.1 Ophiura sarsii | reverse complement strand
ATAAAAAACATTTTTTTGGCACTTTTATTTTAATAGTGTTAAAATACGTGTAAAAATTACAACGCTAATGAACGCTAAGTTTCAATCGGTCAGTTTTTAATCCCCCCCCTGTTTCAACTCGCGAAAAGTTACCGCTAAGTTTATCGATCCTAGTCGATGGGCCACGACATTTGACATTTGCCACCCGCACCTGAAAAAAGATTGCTTCACAATGTGTATAACCCAGCGCGACACGGTTCACGGCGCAAACCGCTAAGATTAATCGCCTTTCTGTTTCTATTGGGATTATTGCCGATTATTGCCGGTTCCAAAACCTGGTTTGTGAAGGTTTTTGGGATTACCAAAAATACCGATTATTGCCGGGTTCTGCCTGTTTCTACTGGGCAAACTTAGTTTATTAGCGGTTTCTTCCCCAGCAGAAACACGCTCTAAGATTCATAAGGCTACTTGTTTAAAGGAAGGGTCCCACAAGGCACAACATTGAGCATTATTTGTTAGAAAAATAATTATCGAGCCGAAATTACGTAATTATATATAACGAAAACAACATACTAGTCACAAAAATTAAAAATAAACTGCCATCACTCAAACATGCAATATTTAAAATTCGCGGCGATCGAAAGTCCCCGGTGTCGATGACGTCATGGGTATCGGTACATTGTATAACTATGACATCATCGACACTGGGACTTTCGATTGCCGCGAATTTTAAAAAATGTAATGTTGAGAGATTGCGGTTTTTATTTGTTTTTGTCATAAGTGTGGTGTTTTGTTCTATATAATTACACAAGTTGGGCTCGATAGTTATTTTTCTAACATATAATGCACACTTTTATGCTTGCAGGACACCTCCTTTAAACACATTTCAGAGATAGCTCCCATATTGCTTAGTATTCAATGATAACATTATCCATATTACTGCTTACTCAAAAATCCTCCACGGCAGCCGTTATTTATTTAATTTTATTTATTTATTTGAACATACACTTTTACAACAGTGGCACTCGTCTACCCGACGGTGCGTTCATAATATATACATACAAAAATTGAAAAAACGAAAGAACATTAATCATGTTAATAATTATTATAGTCACGTATACAATAATACAATAGTCTCAACAAAAAAGACTCATTGTATGGCTGTATTCATTACTGTTTCTATATGAATTGGATTAGTGCATCCATGCACGCAAATTGAAGGCAGCAACAATACAAGCCACATTCCATATAATGAAATAGCAATCCATTAAATGATAGATTTTCCCGGCTAATTTAAAATGAAAATTATGTATGCAGCTTCAATTTTCTTAAGTGATAATTCTGTTAAGAAAACAAAACTCCCTTGTAGTAAAAAAAAAAGTAAGTTGAAAAATGGATGCTCCTCCCCGAGAACCAACATGTCACTTTGCACATATTTAGATAATATTTGTGTATATATTTTATCAAAGTCACATCAAAGTTTAGTGTACCAAATTAACCTCTCATTTCTTTTTTTACTTAAAGGCATAAGTGATCTTTTTAGAGCGCCCTCTACTCATATCTTTTTTTAGACAGTAGATTTCTTGCAGATTTACATTTCTGATAATAAATCATAACTATTTTCTGAGTTACAGAGCGATACGATTCATAATTACTTCAAAATCATAAGAAAATCGGAACGCACGCGCATAAGTTTTCATTAGACCACCGCCTTAGACCACTCGGCCACAGTGACAGTTCCCGATTATAGAGGCAGAGAATTAACAAATACCAAATACTTATTTGAATGGTCGTTATTTCCCAATGACCATAAAATGCTGTCCGAGCCGGGGATAGAATATTTTGAAACGACGTTTTACTGCACAAAGGCAACAGATTTTTCTTAATCCTTACAGTTGTAAGTTTTGGCTGATTCCCATTCAAATCCATTAAGGCCATGTGTTTTGAAACTTGCCACCCTTACCGTTGCATGTACAGATTTTCACATTTACGCCATCTGAGATTCAAATTAAGCATATCGCAATAAGTACTTGTTCTACCACCATAAAAAGCATATGTTTTCTGAACGGTAATCTCACAAGGAATCCAAATATGCTATTGGAATTTAGATAGGACCTAATGACCTAATGGTAATAGTGTTTTGATTAAGAATGTTCAAAAAATATCGATTTTTTTTCTTCTTCATATTTTGATTTAAGCTCAATAATTTATTTATTTATTTATTTATAACAATAGGCTGAAGAGCCAGGACAAACCCAATAGTGAACAAGCACTAAATTAAAGGGATGCCCGAAGAATAAGCTTTACAGACACAGACCGGATGATCCCCTACTCTTTACGAAGGAGTCTGTGACCTTTTACACGTGCTCGGGGATAGCTCTTCCGATACACGGGACCAACATTTCTACGTGACTTCCGAACCACGGTGCGCCTATGTACATGCCTACTTCAGTCTGTACGGTCTGAAGGAGGCATGGAGGACGAGGCCTGTGTTGGTGTATCGTATTGAACTCACGCTCAAACGATCCACCAACAGAACTACAGTGCACAGCAGTGTAACGACGCTCTAACCGACTGCGCCACCTCGCCCCTAATATTTGTATAACCCTTTTCCAATCAAAATTTTACTGTGCATATTAGTTCCTCATGCAATTACCCATCAGAACATAATGGTTGTCAATGGTAACTTGTTGAAATATACTATATCGAGATGTAAATGAGCACAAACGTTTAAATTTCATATTTGTTGGAGTTTACAAGTATATATTTTTTTGGGGGTTGGGGTATGCACCCTATCCTGATTTAAACGGCATTTTTGAATTCCTCTATTTGAAAGCTTTCTAAAAATGTATAATTTTGCTATCATCGGTTCAATACTTTTTGTTGTTGTTATAGTCCATTGTATGTAAAACCATTGAATTAGGGCAAGTTCACTGTGTAGCGAATAGGGAAAAAGCCAAGGACAATGCAATCGATTCATGCTTACCAATTGTTACATAATAGTTGTCACGTTTGTTGAAACAGAATCTAATAGAATATAAAATAATCTATAAAATGAGAGCAAAATCATGTTTGTACCATACAGGGATGAGGAGTTATTGTAAATTGAACGTAGAATTGGGAACATTTTCTATATTCCCCATATAGATTGTACACAGCGCCTCCGCCACCGCCGCCGCCGCTACTGCCACCACCCATGACTTCACAATATAATCAATCATATCTCAGCCAAACAGTTACAGAAATACCTGATTTATTCACACCGTGTGGCTAGATAAATAGGCTTCCACATGACACCTCGACCATAGCTCTACCACATTTAGTTGTTGAGTTAATAGAGAGAGATGGATGATTCGTTTCCAAAAATGCAACGCCACCACTCTTTTTGGTTGGCGAGTTCAAAACACATGGCCATAAAGGTCCTTCCCGGTCAATCAATTGCACGAGAACATTATCAGGGGTATGCCACTCAGCTTGCCGATCGGAAGCCACTTTTGAATTAAAATTTGGTCGACGGCATAGAATTGGTGGCGCTATACCGATAAGGCGTGATTGTAGCAGACGACGCGACGCTGGCCACGCGTCTCTCAGACGACCCAATATGACAACGGGAGTGCACCATTTTGAATTATTTTTAACAGTCATCGCCCGGTTAACGATGAAAATTCTTCTAATTATGATGAATTTGTCAAAATGATAGATTAACATTACGTGTTATTCACTACGAATTCACTACGAATTCAAAATTTAGGTTTCGCGTGGCCACCGTCGTCTGTGTAAATCTCCAGCGCCCCCAAACCTATGCCGACCAAAAATGATGTTAAACCTGGTAAAACATTGTTAAACGCGTTAAACGCCGGTCACGGACGCATTCCGGACGATTAATACCATAATTTATTCAAATATGCAAAAGGGACCGTTTTCGCTACGTACGTTAGTCAATGTTAGTATAGGACTTTCCTATCCCAAAATTAATAGTATCCCTGACATTATTGTAATATTATCACAAAGCTCGCGGTAAACCAGACATTCAAATGTTAATCAGTAAATTAAACAGAAACGTAATGGGTCACGCGTTATGAACTCGCCTCCCAATGGGGTGGTGCCGTTACATTTTTTAGTTTCATGCTGTCATTTTTCTCAAATATTTTTAAAACCACAAAAGCTATCTCAACAAATTTGGTATCATTTTAAAGCCCTAATAACAAGCTATCTGCCTGCAAATTGGCATTGGCATTGGGATAGCTAATACAGAAAGGGAGATACAGCTGTTTGATGTTTGGGGACCAGGGGTGGTGCTGGAAGGGGTGCCGCCTGTACAAACTCAATGGGGATAATCCCATGTTTTGTTCTTCTTACAATTACTAGTCATCCCCTAATGTTACAAACACCACTTTGGTCCCATTTTAAAGGATATTTAGTAGTCTTTAAGTATGTGGTTCAACAGACTAGTCAACTATTTGTAACAACGAATTAATTATGACCATGATCATCAGCTTTCTTCCTATTCGCTACACAGTCAACATGAATAATCAGCCTCAATTTACCGGATTTATAAAAATGACTATGACAGAAAACTTTTCAACCTATGATAGCAAAAGTATAAATTTTTGGAAAGCTTGTAACTAGAGGAATTCAGAAATGCAGTTTATATCAGGAAAGTGTTCATCCTTAAACAAATATTTCTGAAAATTCTAAAAATATATAAAATAAAAATTGGAGATATTCACTAGCCGGTATAATTACCATACCGACGTAGTAACTTTGACAATTATATATCATCTAATGGGTAATTTCATGAGGAATTCAAATATGTAAAGTAAATAATGATAGGGGTAGGTATAAAAAATATATGGATCTCAAATTGAAAATAAAAAACTCTGATATTTTCCCGAACATTTCCGATCATACCATTTTAGTTCTTTGTCGTACTATAATTTTAATTGGCACATTTGGTTTTCTCATGCAATTTCCCTTCAGAAAATGTATACTTTTACTACCTCAGGGGGGGGGGTGGGGGGGGGTATACAAGCAAATATAAATGTGTAAAGTTAAAATCATGTCGCGAAGCCAAAAATCCGTGTGTAACGCTAAAGGAGGGCGAGCTTTAAAACACATGACCAATGTCACTTCACGGAATTATAATCCCTAAATCGATAGCACGGTCGGACATCAATGACTTATCTCAATACTACACTACATGTTAGTAGTATTCGTAACATTATCTCAATCAATAACATTGAACATTAATAGAGACTGGCCTTGCATTACATTGCATCATGGTGTATTTTGATGGGCACCGACGACTCGGGTAGGAAAGTGAATCAAAAGAAATCAATCATGTGTCATTCATCGATATTACAGACAATTCAGTTTATTCTTGGGATTGACGCGGGATATTTGAAAGGGAAGTAAACTCGCATGATTATAAAATGGGTGTTTTTTACTACTTGTAGTTTTGGTGAACAAAGTTTAGTAATTCTGAATATCACAACAGTAGACGTTGTATTACCTGGATTGTTTTTCAAATGAGAATAAAATATAACTTGAGTATTATAAGAAAGTACGGAATTCCAAAAATAAATATGGTATAATAATAATATATAACATATTTATAAAGCTCAACATGTATAAAAACCTCAGAGCGCTGTACACAAAAATACACATAAAAGAAGGGAAAGTGCAAAGAATATAACCATAACATTGAGCATTGATCATGATGCAACACAGAACGTGATACAAAATAGAGAGTCCGATAGGATAATGAGAAAAGGTGAGTCTTGAGAGCACGTTTGAATGAAGAGACGGAAATTGCATTTTTTAACAGTCAAAGGCAAATTGTTCCATAACATAAGGTGCCGCGATCGAAAAAGCTCTCATACCGTATGACGAAGTAGATGATCTAGGCACGTGGAGGCGGAATTGTGATGCCGAGCGTAAAACGCGATTTGCATTATGGTGTTGCAAAAGTTCACAGATATAAGATGCGGGATAAGATGGAGCAAGGATCGTGCATGGCCTTGAAAGTCAGAAGAAGAATTTTGTAGATAATCCGTTTGTTGATGGGGAGCCAGTGGAGTCGACGAAGGTGAGGTGATATGTGTTCCTTTCGTTTTACCTACAAACAAGTCTTGCAGCAATGTTTTGCACGCGTTGCAGCTTGAGGATGTCCGAGTCTGGCAGTCCATACAACAAACTGTTGCAGCAGTCGAGTCTTGATGTTACAAAGGCATGGACAAGGCGCTCTGTAGTAGGCTGGTCTAGATATTGTCTTATGCTACCAATCTTTCTAACAGGCATTATGGGCTGATTTGCAGATATTGTTGATGTGCAGAGACATTCGGAGCCCAGAATCGAAGACAACACCGAGATTTCGGACATGGTCTTTTGGGATAATATCAGTATGACCAATTGACACAGAATTGAGGGGATCAGCGGTACGAAATCTGGAAGAAAAAATGTATTATTTCAGTTTTGCCGTCATTTAGTGCAAGTTTGTTCATGATTGCCCATGACTTCACATCGTTCACACATTTCTCAATTTTGCTGATTGCAGTGCAGCGTTCATTTGGATGAAACATGATATATAACTGAGTGTCGTCTGCATACGAAACACTATTTAAGCCATGCGAAGAAATTATGTCTTGGATTGGGGCACTATACATGATGAACTTTGATTGTGGCCAGCAACTGATCCTTGTGGAACACCACAGTTCAATATTACAGGATCTGACACTGAGTCTTTGATGACAACGCTCTGTGTTCGACCATCCAAATATGATGTAAACCACGAACGTAATTCATTGAGAAAATAAGCTTTGAATCTTACCCGTACTTGTTTCATAGAATTTAAGACATCTTACCATCATGGAATAATAATTTCCTTAGTTGCTAATCTATTCTTTTATCTTACACTCCTCTAGATAGGGATATCTGATGGGCTATTTCTCTAATATTTCAACATTTTGGAACATAATGATCATTTAAATATAGCGACGATAGACTACATCCCCTGTTGTTATACTTAAATATTACAATGAAGCAGACGAAGCAACGCCCCTATAGTGTCACTAGGCGGCGTTGATATTGCAGTTTATATCCAGGAGGCGTGACAGCAGTAGCTTTATTATTCACAAACACGCAGTTTGAACGTCGAAGAGGGCGCACGCTATAATGTCCAATTTTTACCTAGTGTAAGGCTTGTGCACCCCTCCCACTTTTTTGAATTACCCTGAGAAATCATAGAATTATGACGTCAAAAGCAAGGACGCTCTAATTATATATCCTGGGTCTAAAGTACACAGATGGAATTTTTTCGCTCGCTATGCGCGCATGTGTCCCAAAAATGAAACAGTTTTGGGTACAAGCTTGTTTTAACAAATAACCAAAATATACCTCAATCATAGCAAAAATGGAGGTAACGTCAACATTTTCGCGCGCCACGCGCGCATTTATTTTTTCACAACAAAATTGTCGGTTCACTCTTATTTCCGCTTAAACAAGATGACTTCAACAATGTTTTTCTGGACCTTTTTAGTGTTAAAATATCCAATTTTGGAGCGCTATGCGCGAATTGGTTTCAATGTTTTGTTAATCAAGCTTACCGCGATGACTTCAGGAACGTTTTTCTATACTTTTTAGTGTTACAATAGCCATTTTTTCTCGCTACGCGCGATTTAATTAAGATATTACATTCGCGTCGAGCTTAACCAGATGGCTTCAGGAATGTTTTCTGGGCCATTTTAGTGTTACAATAGCCATTCTTTTTTCGCGATACGAGTTTCAAGGTTATATTCAAGCTGGATTCAGGAACGTTTTCTGGACCATTATATAGTGTTTAAATAGTCAATTTTTGCGCGCTTCGCGTAGATTAGTTTCAATGGTTCATTATTCAAGCTCAACAAGATGGCTTCAAGAACGATTTTGCTGGACCTTTTTACTTGTAGTGTTACAATAGCCAATTTGTTCGCGCTACGCGCGAATTAATTTAAATGTTTGATTGTTCAAGCTTAACAAGATGGCTTCAAGAAGTTTTTTCTGAACCATTTTAGTGTTGAAATAGCAACTTTGTTCGTGCTGCGCGCGAATTAGTTTCAATGTTATATTCAACCCTTAAACAAGTTGGCTTCAGGAACTTTTTTCTAAACCATTTCAGTTAAAAAACAGAAACCTAATAGAACCGCACGCCGCAAAACGCGCCGCTTACTCCTCTCCGCTCGCGCCGCTTATCCGAGGATATATTTATATAATTATTGCCATGGTAAGCCCCTGCGTCAACAACATCCTGCACACACCATTGATACTAATGATATAAAGGGTTCAACAAAAGAAAGTATACCACTTTGTTTATGTCATTTTGAGTAATTTTTAATTTATTGTTGACCAAACAGGCTAGATAGGCATTTAGATGAATCTTTTAGGCATAATTTGATACAAAATTTGCCCCCTAACAACAAAGATAAATCACGATTAGCACCATTTAAAGGAAAATATCCCATTTTCAAAAGTCTCATTTCCAATACACAGCACGAGAAGATTTGGTTAATCTGTCATGTTCTACCCATCCATAACATTCCTTTACATTCAAATCCTTCACCCATGCATCAGTTTACATTTGAATTAGCCCGCGCATTGAGGGATACAGCCGGGACGCAAGTTCGATTTGACCCCAAATTATTAGGTACGAGGGCGTCCTAATGTAAACACGAAAAATTCAAATTTAGTCGATCACCTATTTATATATAAATAACTAACACTTATTTAGGACGAAATATATACAAAAGGAGACCGCTGATCGTTTACCCACTAACCTACAATGAAGCATACATCTATTTTACTTCATACTGTTTTATCGAATCAATATATTCAGACACCAACGACCCGAAATGTGAGATTTCATGCTACTGCATCGGCGTAAAAACTGACATGAACTGGAAGAAATGGTAGCCAATTTTAGATGAAAACGTCCGTAAATCCCTTATTTTACAAACTATTGTAAACTACCAAAAGTTCTACACCAGACAGGATTGGGTTATTTACAAAATGGTCACCATGAGGATAGTTGAGCCATTGGTCATGGGGAGAGTTGAGCATAGGGAAAACATGTAGTAACATTTTGATTTTTGGACTAAAGGTGAAAAATGTATAATAAATGAGAGAAAATGTTATTTTGTGCCATGATAATAACAATTGAGCACCATATTTACTTTAAGCATTAATAAATCAAAAGTTGAAAAAATATGATTTTGTTTTTTTCACCAGCCATTCATTGACTTATCATGCTGGCTCAACTCTCCTGTAATGGTGGCTCAACTCTCCCATACTGTAGGGAGAGTTGAGCCACTTTACCAATTTTTTTCAAACCTTTTGTATAAATAAGCCTTAACTGCTATCCCAACTGTTATTGTTTCACAACGAAAACAACACTCTAAAGTTTATCTTACACTAATTGTTTACAGGTTTGTACTTTTCTTCCGCATATGGTGACACAAAATATAAAAAATGGCTCAACTCTCCCGCATCTCCCCTACACATCGCATTTGATTATTTTGAACACATATTCGTCAACAAGTTGGTTTAAAGTATGCACAAAATTGCACCATTTTCATTGCATATTTTCATTTTTTTCGTAATTCTGAATTCTGAGGGGGCACATCCCCCTCAGACTCTCCCTGGGATCGCATAGCGATGCGGCGATTGTTAATCGGTTTACAAACACCCATGAGCCGCCACTCGTGTCTTCCCCATTTTTGAAAACGGGATGACGCCCTTGCACCCGATACCTCGGCGTTCGGCTGTAGACAATAAATAAATAAAATTACAACCCAAAATAGAAGAGTTCATTGACCTTGACTTTTTTATATTTCACAATTTAGTCATTCTTTTGTTTGATCAGATTATTTCTGGACACAAACTTGAATGCTAAAGTAAATTAATATTGTCTTGATAAATTTAACCACACATACATAACATACAATACTATATTGTAATAATATAACGCCATCAATACGCTCGTGACGTATCTGCACCCAACAAACATCATATAAAGCAATATTAATTTACTTTAGCATTGAAATTGTCTAATGCACTCCGCGTGTGCGACGTTCGATGCGCGCACCGCGAGTTTTGTTTTGATTCGTTGTTCAGGAAGCGCGGATTCGCCGATTTTCACTGCGGGTGTTAGCAAACTTGTTAACATGTTTTTATTCGTTTTTACATAGATCAACATTATGCTTAAATTGTGAATTTTGATTTGTTTAGTGTCGTGTATGAATTATGCGTATGTTTTCTCGAAAAATTGGAAAAATCAATGCACTTGCGCAAGTGTTGATGTGCTCACAAAAGCACTTCCCATGCGGGTCGTGCCATTATAATAATAATAATAATAATAATACTAATAATGTGGATTTATAATGCGCACTAATCCACCAAAAATGGTGCTCGAGGCGCGATACAAAATAACTTACATTACAACATACATTTTAAAGTACAACTTAATCTACAATAATTTAATTAAATACAACTTAATAGTATAATAATTATGTCAATAATGATATCATAATTTGTGACATACCAAAAAAAATCAAATCTACAAATACATGTAATACTACTAGTATTTGAAATTTAAAGAAATATAGCCTATTTATATGTAACCGAAAAAACACTTAAAAAAAAAAAAAGCATCCTTTGTCAAATGAGTTTTTAAAGACGTCTTGAACTGTGCCAGGGATGTGCATGATCTAACATGAATGGGTAAGGCGTTCCAGAGACGTGGCGCTGCAATTGAAAAAGCTCTGTCCCCCCAAGAGTGTTTGGAACGAGGTTCACATAGAAGTGACTTGTCGCTGGAACGGAGTGTACGAGTAGGTATGTATGGTTTAAGAAGACATGTGATATACTGCGGTGCCATGTCATTTAAAGCCTTAAAAACAATGAGCAACAATTTGTATACAATTCTGTAACCAACCGGCAGCCAATGCAACTTCTTTAAAACGGGAGTGATGTTAGATCTTTTCCTAGTTAAAGTGACCAAGCGCGCAGCGTTGTTCTGAATACGCTGCACTGAAGACGTGCAATCTGATCTTGAGGAAGGCCAAACAAGAGGGAGTTGCCCATATCAAGCCGGGAGGTTACAAAACTGTGAACAATTTGTTCAGTGGCATGAGGATTTAAGTACTTTCTTATTCTACTAATGTTTCTGATATGAAATGAAGCAGAACGAACAATATTAGAAATATGAGCATTAAGAGACATTGATGAATAAAAAATAGCACCTAAATTACGAGCCTTTGTTGCAGGTGTGATGTCCGCATCACCAATTGTAATATGTGGGACATGAACCTTTGACATTTGTTGTCTAGAACCAATCAAAACAAATTCAGTCTTCACACATCAACATCTGCGCGTGTGCATTGGTTTGTCAATTTTTCTCTCGAAACAACACATGAGCATTCATTGACCTATACATTTTTTGAGTCCTGATTTAAACCGATGACCAGAATTTGATGGACGAATATCAATTCGTGAGTTCCAAAATGTTGGAGCCACAGGTAGAAAAAACACGATCTACGAAAAGAGGATGTAGATCGTTGAAGTCAGAGTCATCATTTATCTGACGACATAGGACTGTGAGTAGGAGTATACGGAGAGAGGACAGCCCTTTTATGGCAAAAGAATGTATCTTATATGAAGTTTCCTAACAGTATACTTCCTTTTAACATGATCAAAGTTAGCTTTTTTCTCCATAAATCATGTAGTGGTAAAAGGCAGTATATTTCTTTTATTGTCTTTACAAGTTGCAACCTTTTCCTAAGTGAAGATTATTAAACCAAGTTAACACAATCCATGTTAAAAGGAAGTATATCATTAGGAAAGTACATATAAGATACATCCTTTTGCCATAAAAGGGCTGAGGAGGTATAAGAATGTGTCAAATTGTTCAAACCTTGTCAGAAGATGGAAGTACGAGTTCTTCCATGTCAGAAGTAGAGTTTTAAATTTGATCCGTTCGCGAACAGGTAACCAGTGTAGACTCCGTAGAGTTGATGTAATATGATCTTGGTTCTGGTTTAATCTAAATCACCATTGATTGACATCCCAAATTTAACTTTTTTGTCCGTGATGACTCAAATCTAAGATACTAAGCTTTATCCTGCTTCTCTTGAAGACGCTGGTCTATCAGATAGAATAAGATGATCTAGTTCATCGTTATCACTCGGTAGTTTCCTGAAATATACGAACAGAGGACTGCACGTCCAAACCAAACCCGCAACTACAATGCACATCAGTTGAAAACCTATATCATTAAATAGTGGAATTGCAACTGGAGGTCCAACTACATACGAAAGTGTGATTCCCATATGGAAGACACCCATGACTAAGGCGTAATGACTACGAAATTTGGTATCAGCAATGGGTTTATACAGACATATTAGAGTGTTGCGTACGCAGAAAGACGCGTAAATACAGAGCGAATAGGCAACTGCAGCCACGGCTGGCTGTGTCGATAATGGAAGCACTATCAGTAGAATACCGGTTCCCAAAATGTTAGTCAAACCGAACAACCACACAAAGTTTGGTCTGGAAACAGCAACCTGAACTGTGACAATACTAGAGGTGATAACAGACACCCCTGCCGTACCGTACACTATACCCGCCATAGCAGGGCCACCGTTAAAAGTGTTGGTGATCCATAAGGATAGCGTTGGTTCTAGGAATGTACGCGGTAGCCAACTTGTCGCCATTAGTAAAACTGCAGCTTGTATTTGAAAATCCTTAATTATATCTAACAGGGTAAGTTTTGGTTGCGATTTCGTCGTCGTTTGGCTGTCTTCCTGTTTTGTGTCTATTATGTGTCCGTGTCTAAATGTAATTGCGATCCCGACAAAGGTTACAATAGTAACCACGAGTATTGACATGAAACAGGGAAGAAGTCCAAAGTATTGAAATGTTATTCCTGCGATGCCCGGACCAAAAAAGGAGAACATAGTCGTCGCCGTAGCACAGTTCATTACTCGCTTCACAGCGATGTCATCATCGGCGAATGCTTCGGCCAATCTTGCGAAACTTGTCGGCGATACAAAAGCAGAGCATACTCCCTGTAGCAACCTTGCAATCAGAATCCCGGGTAGACTGCTAACAAATGCATACACGATACAAATTACCCCGGCAAGGAATGTACCAGCAAGAGCGACACAATCCAAACCAAATTTGTCACCAAGAACGCCCGATAGTGGACACAGTATGAATTCCGATATGGAGTATGCTAAGAAAATAATTATTAGTTTGGGAGACGCCTTTATTTGGTGTGCGCTAGCATGGCTAGTGGTAGAATTCATATCTGTTGTTAATGATGTGTTCCATGTCCCTGTGCTGAAACTTTCGCGGGGAGAGTCCGTTGTGGCCCATTCCCACTGGTTTATAAGTGGTACAACTATTGCTACAAGGGTTTTCTCGATGGTCAGCATAGAAAGACTAGTTGCAAGACGCATCCTCTTTTCAAAAACACTTATTCCTTCCATGGTACGTGGCTGATCTACACTCTTTGTTTAACCAGTGATGCATCTAACATATGCGTCGTTGGTTAAACAACCTGCTTGATTAAATAATTGTATTGAAAAGCAATGATTTTAATATGAAACCGTCTTTGACAAATGTAATTATCTGCCACAATCAAACAGCTGCATTTGAAATGACGCTGGTTTTCCATTACCCTTACCCTTTACTATAATCATGATAATGATAATAGTATGGGTCGTATTTTCTACTTAATATCTTTTAATGTTTTACCTATCATAATACATGGAAGGGTTGTTGGCTTTTTTTTGGGGGGGGGGGGGGTATGGGAGGTGCCAATACTACCAAATAAACTTTGGCGGCCATTTTGGTTAAGTATGTTAACAAAGCAAAAATACTAGATATGAGTTTCTAGTGGTCTAACTCATACATCCCATTGTTAAAACTATACTCTGATCATACATGTTGGTTTAAATATGCCAATATATATATAGAATTTTACCAATTTTGGCGGCCATTTTGGCGGCCATCTTGGATTTAGGTGTGTTAACAAAGCAAATGTTCTGGATATGAGTGTCTAGTGGTCTAATACATACATCCCACTATTAAAGCATACAATTTGATTGCTATAATGTCATTTTATGAGATTTGACCAGTTATGGCGGTCATTTTGGACGCCATCTTCCATAACCCCTTAGCATTATGAAAATATTTTTGTTAACATCCTGATTATGTCTTAGGATCATGATAGGAAGTTAAAAAAGTTGGTTGGGGGGGGGGGGGGGGGGGGGGAGTCCTGGGGGGGGGGGGGGCGGGGGTGCACACTTACCCTCTGTAGATACCCGACTATAAGACGTATAGCCACCAATAGAATATTATATCATCATATACGTACAAGCAACCTTAAAAGAAAGAAAGTAAAAACTGTCCTCCTAGACTATAGTAGATTCATAAACATTGACCGATCGGGAATGAGAACCGAGACCGATGCAAATATTTCTATATTATTATGGAAATACGTGCATTGGTGTAGTTCAATTTGCATTGGTGTTTGTATAACATAACATAACATAACATAACATAACATAACATAACATAACTGTTATACTGTACACAGCGCCCTATCTCGGGCATTAGCGGTACAGTGTCCCTGAAACCTAGGGACATGAGTTTTTGTGTACACAGACCGGGATGATCCCCTACTCTTTACGAAGGAATCTGTGACTTTTTAACGTGCTCGGATTTTTGCTCTTCCGATGCACGAGACCACCATTTCTACGTGACTTCTGAACCACGAGGCAATTGAGACTAAGTACCTTGCCCAAGGATACAAACATGTTGGCCGTAGTGGGGCTCGAACTCACAACCTTTGCATCGTGAGACCTGCGGTCTAACCACTAGACCACACACGCTCTCTATACATGGTGATTTAAAATGGTTCTTTTCCGACTATTATAAGTCTTACGTACAGGTCACTACATATGAGCAATACGTACTAGTTTTAAACTTTTGCAGTGCTTCTTAGACCAAGTTCAAAAGGTGGACTATACCATAAAGATGGGTCATTATTTGGGCAGATATGTAAATGGGTCATTATTTGGGCAGATATGTAAATGAGTCATTATTTAGGCAGATATGTAAATGGGTCCATTTTTAAGATGCTAATGTATGGGTACGTGGACCGATTTTTTGGGTATTTTCATAACCTGACCCACTTTTTCTGACATACCTGACATACTTTATCTGACATGATTGTGTTTATATTCTACCTGAGGTTTATACAGCAATAGCACAGCTTACCATGACAGGTTATGGAAACACCCCTATTTTTGGACGTTACTAATTTATATGAATGGTCATACGTACATATTAACATCTGTCAAATTCGATTACTATAAGGCCCCCCCCCCAAAAAAAAAAGTTGACTTGCCCTCAAAGTCAGGGTCGGACGGTCGGATTTTTTTTGGTTGAAATTTTTTGAAAATTTACTGCACAAAAACACGTTTTAAAGATTTTTTTTTTGATTTTTTTTAAACAAGCAGATACTACTTAAAAACACGTTTTCATCTTTCTTTATTGTTATGTGCTTCTTTCATTTTTTTTTCTTTCTTTTCAATCTTTAAAAAAAAAAAAAAAAAAAATAGCGACCCTAGATTTCCGAAAATTCAGGTCGGTCGGAAAGGGCAAGTCAACTCTTTTTGTTGTTGGCCTAAACAGAAGTCAATTATTTTACACCGTGGAGGCACACCCCTACATAGTTTGAGTGCCGAGTACCGCCACCCCTAAAATAAAATACGAGTCAATTTGTTTACCCTATTGAGGCACACCCCTACCTTGTACCGAGACCGCCTCCTCCCCCTCCCCTCAATGTGCTCACTATAAACATGAGTCAATTTTGTTTACCCCATGGAGGCAAGGCACACCCCTCCCCTCCCCACCCCGAGCTACCAATACAGTGATCTCAATCCTAGTGAAAAAATACTTGAATTCACTTTTTGCTACAACTTTCGTCAGTAGCCGTCTGCATGTAAGGTCACGTTCATGACTTTGGGGGAACGTGACTTCAAAATCGTGTAATATACAGTCAACAAAATAAGTAACTGACCAGGTAATAAAGCTGTTAATCGTTTAATCCGTCAATAAAGGATTTGGTGCTAGTTAATTCTGTCCTGCTATATATTTATGTAAAATCCAAAATTCTTAAGAAAGCTAAAAGTAGTAGATGTTAGAATCCCAAGAACTCTGGCCTATAGCAATGCGCTATTCCATTTGAAATCCATACACATACAATCCATAGACATGACCTTACTCTCCAACACAGGATATGTAGATTTCAAATGGATTCATAACCCCGTTTTAATTCATACTAGGGGGTGTATGGATTTCAAATGGAATAGCCCAATATAACAGTTTATGTTGGAAAATGAGCAAAAACGTTCAAATGGGGTTACCTGCATGGTTAATTCCGTTTGAAATCTGCACTCCCTGTATGGATGATTAAGGTAATGTCTTCCATAGGGGGTGTAAGGATTTCACATGGAATAGCCCAATATAAGCCAAATAAATGCACCTTTCTCATTCTCGTGTAAATCATTCTTGAACACCCTAGAATATTGCGGCGCACAGTGATACTAAAGTGCTCAACAAAAGAAAGTCATACACTTTGTTTAGGTCCTTTAGAGTAACTACCGATTTTTTTTGACCAAACAGAATAGATAGACATTTGGATGAATCTTTCCGGCACAATTTGATACCAAAGTTGCCACCTAACAACAAAGATAAACAATGACTAGCTCCATTTAAAGAAAATTAGTCACTTTTCAAAAGTCACATTTTCAATACACTTTACGCGGGAAGAAAAGACCACCTCAAAGTGCCACGCACAGCATTTTCTCGCGGCTTGCGTGCGTTGAAAATGTGACTTTTGAAAAGTGACCAATTTTCTTTAAATGGTGCTACCCTTACGAAAATGCAATCACCAAAATGTGGTTGCAGCAAGGTGGTACCAGGTTTTGCGCAAGGTTGTCGCAAGGTTGCACAAGTTTGTCGCAAGGTTGTGGATGATTGCTGCAAGGTTGCGCAACCTTCTCAGATGAACCAAACTGGTCGCGCAAGCTCCTGCAACCTTCTCAGAAGAACCAAACTGGTTGCGCAAGGTTGCGGATGGTTGCTGCAAGGTTGCGCAACCTTCTCAGAAGTACCAAACTGGTTGCGCAAGCTCCCTGCAACCTCTTCAGAAACACCAAACTGGTTGCGCAAGGTTTCTTCTTATCTTCAAAGGTCAGGTCAAAAGGTCAAACATGTGAAATAAACATTGCTGTCATCGAAACCTTTACTAATAGTCGAAACGCCTCTTAGCCGAATAACCGTTAAAAGGTCAATTATTACCGAAACGAACTTCGCAATTGTGAACCGCGCACTTTCGGTACTAAAACCGAGTTAAACTCCCGCGGAATCTGAACTATCATTTTCAAGAGTGATCTTGAGGTCAAATTTAAGTCTTTTTTGGAGATTAATGTCTTGAAATATTCCTAATAATAGAATCTGTCTTACTAACTTATTAAAACCAGTCTCGGACATTTACAAGCAGAGTATTTCACATGGGAAGTTTGCAATTTTGTCGATATCGAAAGTGAAATGTTGTAAAAGTAGCGTTACATTGATCTGACAAACAGCTGTCTTAAACAGCGAAATTACAAAATTGTCACATATTCAGATAAATGAGGGTTTCAGTCATTATTATTTCCTAAATCGATTTTACGATGTGACCATTTAAGTATATAAAAAGAGATTGTAAGAGAGAGTAAAATTTGGAACCATTGGCATTTTGTCCATTGTCCATTCATATGCGATCGCATTATATTTTGATGTTTGTGCGGATTGCAGGCCATGTGCATAGGAGGAACATCTTTCGAAGGAAATCTTTTTCAACTTATGAGCTAAATAACTGTGATATCCTTTTTATCTAACAGAATAAATTATGTTTTTGCATTATGTGGCTCTAGAAACAGAATTGATGAAGTGTTTAAATCTCATGGATATAACTAGTTTCCCTTAATAGCTCAGATGGTAAAGCGTTCGCTTGGAGAACGGGAGGTCCGGGGTTCGAAATCGATCCTTCTGCTCTGCACAATGTTACTACATGATATTGTTTTCTCGGCAAAATCATTTTTTTGTGTGATTTATTTATGAATGTTTGGTTCATTTCTTTTTCATAAGTTAACAGATCCCCACCATTCTAGTATAAATAATCCCAAAGCAACAAACAAACCTCGGCATAGTGCTCGGGATCAGAGACTTTAAAGTTGTATTGTATTTCCTGGTATTAAAGACGCGACGTAATATACACACGGACGGCCCATGATGTGACGTTTTGAAGATGGTTTTCATGACAATGTTTTGCTGCATTTACACCTGATTTTCCTCATTATGCGTATTTATCTTTTGAAACTAATATTTGAGTGGGTGAAGGGATAACCTGAGCACAATCACACCCAGACGGAATATCGAGTAAGAGACATGGTCATCATAAATCATCATAAAACAATCATAAATAAATTTAAAAAACCCAGCAAAATTGATTTTGACGAGAGAAGAAAAATCCGTGATATTGTGCAGAGGGGAAGGATCGAACCCCGGACCTCTCGTTCTTCAAGCGAACGCTTTACCATCTGCGCTATCAAGGGAAACTAGTTATAACCGGCAGTTTCAAACACTTTATTGTCAGTGCCAAATTTTGATCACCACATTTGAGCTTCAAATCGGGCTTCAAAATGATGCGGAAAAAATCGTCTTAAACACTATTAATATTTCAAACACGAAGGATATCAAACATTTCATTATAATGCGCTACTGTATAGATGGATTTTTACGACATTGTAAAATAAGGGATTTACGGACGTTTCATCTAAAATTGGCTACCATTTCTTCCATAGTTCATGTCAGTTTTTACGCCGATGCAGTAGCATGAAATCTCACATTTCGGGTCGTTGGTGACTAAATATATTGATTCGATAAAACAGTATGAAGTAAAATAGATGTATGCTTCATTGTAGGTTAATGGGTAAACGATCAGCGGTCTCCTTTTGTATATATTTCGTCCTAAATAAGTGTTAGTTATTTATAAATAGGTAATCGAATAAATTTGAATTTTTCGTGTTTACGTTAGGACGCCCTCGTACCTAATAATTTGGGGTCAAATCGAAGTGGCGTTTCGACTATAAAATTGTAGTGACTTTGATGATTAATTGTACCCATACTTTGTAATCAATTTCATAATGAAAATAAGGTATGCTAGAAAAATAAGTTGTGAATCATATTCTAAACTGATGTTGCAGATAAAAATGATGAAAAATAGTAAGTTTAAAACATTATTTTGGTATTGGTTCCGAATTTTGAGACACGTTTTTGGTGGTCGCTAGCTGGTTGCAAACAGGTTGCGCAAGCTTTAGATATTTCTGCAAGCTTGTGGTTATACCGCAAACATACATTGCAAGGTTGCGCAAGGTTATATTTTTCCAAATTTAACCTTGCGCAAGGTTGCAGAATTGATTGCGATAAAGGTTGCGATTTTCATAAGAGTAATCATGGTTTATCTTTGTTGTTAGGTGGCAACTTTGGTATCAAATTATGCCGGAAAGATTCATCCAAATGTCTACCAGTAGTCTGTTTGGTCAAAAAATAATCGGAAGTTACTCAAAAAGACCTAAACAAAGTGTATGACGTTCTTTTGTTGAGCACTTTACATTAATGAATGTTATTAATCCGACGAATAGTTGCGAATAGCGAATATTATATTGATATCCACACATCTGTGCAATGTTTGAAGTTTCTTTATTAAACGCGGAGTCAATGTCGTGCATTTTAACACCTGTTTTGATTACATTCAGTAAACGTTCATGGATTTTGATGCAATTATAGTCTTCTTTGGAACGATGGAAGTAGACAATATGCTTGTCGAAACCAATAAATGAAAACTAATAATATATTGATATTTTATCCTCATACATCGGAGGATTTCATCAAAATGTCGATTATCCACTTTTGAAACATCATCTTCAGAGTTGCCCGTTTGTTTTAGTATTGGATAATATCTTGCAGTACATGGATAATATCTTGCAGTGCATAGATTATATTATACAAATATTGAATGCCTGAGCGTGTAATAGTAAAAACTATATCACAAGGTCAAATTTGGATTTTTCCATAGCACGAGGCGAAGCCGAGTGTAATGGAATAATCCAAATTTGACCGAGTGATATAGTTTTACTATTGCACAAACAAAAGGCATTAAATATTTGTTTTATATCATGATATTACATCATTCTTGTCCAGCCACAATGATAATAAAAACTATCACATGGTTGAAATTAGGCCTATCATGAAATAAAATATATTACAGTACATGGATGGACAATATCTTGCAGCACATCACAAGTGGTAGACTATGGAGATTAAATACAGCGCCTCCAATTTACAGCATTTAACTATTGAACTAATCATCCATGACTGAATTTTCCAAATAGCAGTTAGGCCAATAATGATATATTGTTTGGTTGTCCTCGACATTCCTATCTTATTTTCCGTCAGTTCTAAAACCTCGTATAAACCTTATTCATAGTCAGATTACCCGCTCATGCTTAACCGATGAACATACCCTGAGACGATACCTGTATTGCGCCGGATTTGACATACCGATAGACCAGTGTGCAATGAAAGCATTCATGTGTAGTAGCGTGTGATTATGCTAAGTTGACGTGAGTTCAAACGCCAATTATTAACCGTTGATAAAGCAGAGTGTCGATTGGGAAATGTGTTGAAATTAATTTGTTGTTGTATTACATGTAGTTTGTTTCTTTATTGACATCATTGTTCACCGGCCTATGGTGAGCGTGTGAACTCACTAAAAATGTTTTTGATATGACCAAATATAAGGACTGATCGTGGACAACTAAATTATTTATATTTTGGGACTTACGGGAGCATTGATATTAGACGATTCATAGAATCAATTTCAATAAGTAAGCTATCAAAATATTCCTTGATGTATAAATATTAGTATTATGGACGAAATAATTCTCTTAAAAATGCACAAATTACAGAGATATCTTGAAATGAAAGTTGCAATTTTTTATTTTTTTTATTGAATTTGTGAATTTTTTGCGACGCGTTCATTTTCACTCATCTGTATCGATCTGCTATGTTAGAGGGGAATGGCATTTGGCTCTCATCTCATCCATAATAGAGGTTTGACTAATATTCATTACATCCATACCATTAAACAACAACTTTGATATGTCAATTTTCTAATATATTGACTCCCAATAGTTAGCTTTAGACAATTGACATCAGAGCAAGCGACCATTGATGTTTAGCTGTGGTTCGATTCCTATTGTTCAGCTGGTCGCTAGTGGGCGCTGCAATTGATGTCCGTTATATGCTTGCGGTAGCACTTGTGACATGGATAGATCATATCTTGCAGTACATGGATAATATAATATCTTGCAGTACATGGATAATATAATATCTTGCAGTGCATGGATAATATCTTGCAGTACATGGATAATATCTTGCAGTACATGGATAATATCTTGCAGTGCATGGATAATATCTTGCATTACATGGATAATATCTTGCAGTACATGGATAATATCTTGCAGTACCGCGGATAATATAATATCTTGCAGTACATGGATAATATAATATATTACATACATACATACATATGAGATTTTATAAAGCGCTATTTTATTTAGATCACGGCGCTGGCAGCAAACAAACAAAACAAAAAGGTACAATTAACAAACAAATCAAAATGTACCAATAAAAACTAGTACTACATGTATACAGAAAGAATAATTAAATAGGAAACAGGTGAGTCTTCAGTTGTTTTTTGAAAACTTGTAAGGATTTACAGAGTCTGATGTTGCTGGGAAGATCATTCCATAGTTTAGGACCAGCAACAGTGAAATATTTATCTGCGGCAGAGTTTTTTGTACGCTGAACAACTAGGAGAGATCGATCAGACCCAGATCGAAGACAAGGTCGACCAGGTTCATAATGAGCAATGCACTGATTCAGATAGATAGGTCCAGTATCATTAATACATTTATATATATGAACACACAATTTGTAGATAATACGCTGTCGCAACGGGAGCCAATGAAGTTCTTTGAGCAACGGAGATGCCGAGTCTCTTTTTCTGCCTCCGCAGACAAGGCGCGCTGCCCAGTTTTGTAATGATTGTAATTTGTTGAGATCAGATTCACTTGAACCAAAAAGTAGCGAATTTCCGTAATCAAGTCTAGAAAGTATGAGTGCACGAGCTACGTGGTGGCATGAATTGTAGTCAAGAAAACGGCGAATTCTAGACATGTTGCGGAGATGGAAGCTTATATTACGACGGAGATTGGCAATATGGACTGACATAGACATGTTAGAGTCAAAGAGAACGCCTAAATTACGCACACTTGTTGTCGGTTTTATGGAACTATCTCCAATGTTGAGTTCAACAGTAGGCATGATACGTGTGGAATGAGGTGACCCAAGAACCAGGAACTCAGTTTTGTCCTCGTTTAATTTAAAAAAGTTCTTGGTCATCCATGTTGATAGATGTCTGATCTTTGGGATTGAAAGTGGTGTAAATTTGTGTATCATCCGCATAAATATGATACGAGAGACTGTGTTTTTTAATGATTTGTCCAAGTTGAAGAGTATAAATAGTGAACATTTTTGGTCCTACAACCGATCCTTGTGGTACACCACAATTTAAAGGTTTCGACTTGGAGAGTACATCATTAATAAAAATGCGGCTCGTTCTTCCATCCAAGTAGCTTTTAAACCAGTTGAGAGCTGTTTCATTAATTCCAATACATTGATTTAGTCTTTGAAGCAATATTTGTTGATCCACTGTATCAAAAGCGGCGCTCAAATCTAGTAACACCAAGAGGACCCCTTTTTGTTTGCCAATTGCATACATAATGTCATCCTTAACTTTTAACAAAGCTGTCTCGGTGCAATGAGCAGCTTTATATGCAGATTGGAAAGGTTCATTCATTTGGTGCAGGTCCATATGATCAGCAAGACGAGATGTGACAACTTTTTCTATAATTTTGGAGAGGAAAGGCAAATTCGACACCGGACGATAGTTTTTGAGAATATCATGATCCAAGAAAGCTTTTTTGAGAATAGGTGTTATTATCGCGTGTTTCAGCGAGTCGGGAAAACAACCAGTAGATAACGATGTGTTGACAATATGTGTAATGACAGGTAGAAAAGTTTCAATGTTAGACTTGATTAACCATGTTGGCACTGGGTCTAGGCTGCATGATTTGGCTGGAGTTTTACTGATAAGTTTTCTTATTTCGTCTTGCGAAACCAAATTGAATTCACTGAGTTTATGCGGAGTAGATTTAGAAGAGACACCATTGTATGGATGTTGTTGGTTCATGAGTTTGGTATGTATGGTTGTAATCTTATTAGAAAAGAAATCTGCAAACTCATTAGCCAGTCATTTGTTAATTACTCATCATATTACAGTACATGGATGATATCTTGCAGTACATGGATAATATCTTGCAGTACATGGATAATATCTTGCAGTACATGGATAATATCTTGACCGACGGAAGTGGCGTGTCATCACCAAAGTCACGAGCTGTCAGTCATGACAGAAAAACGTACCAACCAACCACATGGATATTATCTTGCAGTACATGGATAATATATTGCAGTACCGCGGATAATATAATATCTTGCAGTACATGGATAATATAATATCTTGAAGTACATGGATAATATCTTGCAGTACATGTATAATATAATATCTGGCAGTACATAGATAATTTAATATCTTGCAGTACATGGATAATATAATATCTTGCAGGACATGGATAAATATATTGCAGTACATTGATTTAATAATATCTTGCAGTACATGGATTATATAATATCTTGCAGTACATTGATTTTATAATAGCTGACAGTACATGGATAATATCTTGCAGTACATGGATGATATCTTGTACATGGATAATATAACATATTGTAGTACATGGATAATATCTTGCAGTACATGGATAATATCTTGCAGTACATGGATAATATCTTGCAGTGCATGGATAATATCTTGCATTACATGGATAATATCTTGCAGTACATGGATGATATCTTGCAGTATGGATAATATAACATATTGTAGTACATGGATAATATCTTGCAGTACATGGAATAATATCATGCAGTACATAAATTATAAAATATCTTGCAGTACATGGACAATATCTTGCAGTACATGGATGATAATTTACTAAATTTTGACCATGACTCTTAGATATTTTTCGTGGCTTTCTATCTCTTTAGAATAAAACGGTCTAATATAATTGTATGTTGGTTCATAAAATGTCGTAAAATATTCATTTTTGTTATTTAATTATCATTTAAAGAAAATAAAAAACGAACATTAATTAACATAATTATCATCTGAGTAATGAAGAAAGATGAACTAGTTCTTCATCTTAATTTTCATCATCACCATCATTACAGTTATCTTGAAACTTTCTGTAGTTAATAAATATATGTTAAGATAACATTATATTTACTGATGAATGATGACCATGATGTTTGTTTTCGTATGTACAGTTTTCGTTGCATTTTTCTCATATCTATACCAGCTGGAGTGGTGGAACTTTCACTTTTACACAAAAGACAGTTAGTTTGCAAGAACAAATCAATATATTTGGGATCAATTTGTTTTGCATAACAATAGAATTGAACAAGAATTGTGTTTTTATGCCTGTCCAAAATTATTCATACCCCATACCAAGTCTCAGGATTGAGGCCTTTCTTTGTGATAATACACATGTTTTTGACATTCCAAACGTTCATTATGTTGTGTGATAGGCTTTCATATTGTTATGTAATTATTCCATGATGTGTGCATACAATGTGGATGTATTACAAATGTGTCCTATTGAATGTAAAGTGAGGGATATTATAGGATAACACTCTAGCTCTTTGTGAGCATGGCGAAGAAGACCAAAGAACTCAGTGAGGACCTTTGCGTGTGCATATTGTGAATGCTCACAAATAGGGGAAAGGCTACAAAGCTATTTCGTAGCAACTCCAAGTGTCAGATTCCACCATACAAAGCATAATTAGGAAGAACAAGACGTTCAACTCAGTTAAAAACCTTGAAGGATGCAGTCGGAAGCCAATGGTGTCCCCTTGTTTGACAAGAAAAGTATGATGAAAGGCTAACAACAATCCACAGATCAACGTCAGTGCTCTCCTGAACAACCTTGGTGAGTCTTGGACCAAAATATTAAGGCAGATACTCTAGCAGACATTGCACACGAATGTTGTCCATGGACTCCGACCAAGAAAGACTATATTCCTGAAAAGAGACAAAGAGAAACTCATCTAGCATTTGCAAAAGATCTTCTATACAAGGATCCAAGCTTTTGGTCCTCAGTGTTGGGGTTGGCTTAGATGCAAGACGAATTTCTCTGTGTCTCTTTTCAGGAGTAGAGTCTTTATTGGTCGGCCTCCATGGAGACCTCTCATATGCAATGTCTGCTGGAGTGTCTGCCATGATATATTGGTCCAAGAATGGCCATGTTGTCCAGGAGAGTATTGATGGTGATCTGTGGATTGTTGTTGGCCTTTCGCAATAATTTACTTGCCAAACAAGGGGACACCGTTGGCTTCCGACTGCGTCCTTGAATGTTTTTTACTGAGTTGAACCGTTCTTGTTCTTCCTAATTATGCTTTGTATGGTGGAATCTGCCACTTGGAACTGTTTCGAAATAGCTCTGTAGCCTTTCCCCTATTTGTGAGCATTCACAGTATGCCCCAAAAATGGTCCTCATTGAGGTATTTGGTTCTCACTGAGTTATTTGGTCTTCTTCTCCATGGTGACAAAGAGCTAGAGTGTTGTTCTATAACATCCTTCACTGTACATTCAATAGGACACATTTGTAATGCATCCACATTGTATGCACACATCATGGAATTATTGCATAACAATATAAAAGCCTATTACACAATATAAAGAACGTTTGGAATGTCAAAATATGTGTATTATAAAAAAAAAAATATCCTGAGACTTGGTATGGGGTATGAATAATTTTGGACAGGCATACAAACACAATTCTTGTTAAATTCTATTGTTATGCCAAAAATGTTGAGCCCAAATATATTGATTAGTACTTGCAAACTAACTGTCGTTTGTGTAAAGTGAAAGTTGCACCACTCCAGCTGATATAGATATGAGAAAAATGCAAAAGAACTCATATTTTTCGAGGGGTATGAATAATTGTGGGCTTAACTGTATATATGTGTGGTTTTGTAATCATTACAGTTATCAATACCATCATCAATTGTATCATTATTATCATATTTCACCACACTATTGTCTATCAACCATATGAGGGCAGAACACATTCCTTGTAGCAGCCGTGTGATCAGAATCCCGGGTAGACTGCGGAAAAATGCATAAGGCACAGATTACGCCAGAAAGGAATACGCAACCAAGATCTACACAGTCCGAAGCTTGTCCCCAAGAACGCCGGACGCAATATTTTTGTCCGTATAGTTAACATTTGAATAGGGCGTCTAATATGTTGACACCAGGGGAAGGCCTGATATAGGGCCTACGTGAATAATGGTATATTAAAACAAACCCGAGGTTGGCGGTCGGGGAAGACGGCAATACAAGACCAAACTACAGAAAAGCTAGATATTTCCGTACCCTTACAAATTTTAACTACCGCACAAATTCGCACGCCGGACAATATAGAGAAAACGATGAATTCCTCGAGGAGAAAACTAAGAAATAAGGACGGGTGTATTGTATCTGCACTAGTGATATTTGTAGCGAAAGTCGAGGTATTCCTGTGCTCCGTTTATATCGTAAGACTAATCGCATTTTGAATTCGTAGCATAAACTATATGGTATTTCATTCAAAAAGGTTCTCCTTTAGTCTTGATCTGGTTTAGAGACCAATTTATATAATATAAGATGACCTATACCTGTACCTCCTCGTAAATCGTCATCGTCGTCTCCGTCAACATTATCACCATCATTAACACTTTCCACGCGGCAGGCAGCTGCAGACGACAATCCAAAATTTCACAAAATGTTTCAAAAATGTCAAAATTACTGTATTTCATTACCATATTTGGAATCACCATGAGAAATGCATTGAAATAAGTACAAACATGCCTAGTGTTTGGTCAGTAATCTTTGAGAAAAATATGAAAGGTTTCTGAAAAATCTGTTTTGTGTATGGTAAAAATAATAGCCGCGTGGAAAGAGTTAAGTAACTCCTTCTTATCTCTTTGAATAAGTTCATCAGGATTGTAGATATACATGAAAGTTGATATTTTGTTGAACAAATCCAATAAATGTACTCACATTTAGACGGTTTCGTCAACCAGTTCGGTTGACTTCTTCAGTAATAATGGTTTGATCCACTTCTTCTTTTTCCCGCTGTCACCGTATGGTGCAGGGGATACTCAGAATGGACACTATATGGGACATTCAAGACAAATTAGTTTACAATAACAATGTATTTATTTCTCGGACTTTCCTCGAAGAACATAATATATATAACAAAAATTAGTTGCAACGTAGATGATTAACTAAGAGCTCGACACGCGGAACCGGTTTTATTATAAAGTTATGTTGTATTCCTCCGCAAATGTTCGTAGCACAACGATGATGAAATTATACGCGGACGACGGTTGAATTCTCTGATGATAGGATTCCCTTCGAAAAATGTTCCATTTCGGGAATTATTACTGACGTACCTGGATATACTGCTCAGTCAGAGTTCATGGGTTTTTATCATATCACCTTGATTCTACCAAAGTAGTGTTATACGCCTATGTGTCGGTCCATGCGTCATAAAGCATATGTTCGTGATTTATCCCACACACAACAGGTATCCATTTCAGCCCAAAGTATAAAGTACTCCCAACACCAACCAAGTAACGTAGTTCAAACCAAGAAAGCTACAGATAAATAGATAAGATACCGAAATGTCTAATAACATCTGTAATATCTTAATCCATTTGATTATTATGCACATAATTTCTAGGATGTTATCATGCCAAAATGTATTTAAAATACCACCCTTTTTAATACCAAATCTTTTTGGGTTATCCCATTCACTAACATTGAACAACTTATCAATATCAATATGATCCTTAAGGTCAACATAAAATTCATGTATTCAATATCATGGCTCATTGTATTGAAATTTCCGCTGTTGCTCAATAACATATCATTTGTCTCAGCATTAAAATATCTGAACCCACAATCTTCTGCTTTCTTTTCAGCATAGATTAAATAAAATATGTCATATTTAATACCTGGCTGTTGTATTAACCATTATTATTAACATGGAATTTGGTTTCTGAACTGCATTGTGAATTGGACATGTTCAATGCTGCCACGCCCATTTTCTGACATGGTCACATGGACATGTAGTCCTTAAATTCCATAAACATACATTTATAATATTATCATTATTCTCCAAATCACCCAATTATACTCTAATGACAAAGGAATTGAAAAGTTTAACTCACGTTTTATCCATGAAAATTAAATTGACTGCAGGATGGTTTCCACAACAGGTAATGTCTCGGCATTCTTCCAGAACAACGACGTCACCATGGGTACATTTACACTAACCACCGCAACACTGGCCTTCCAAAATGGCATAGCAGGCGCTTGCTAAATTCTAGCCCCCCCGACTCATGCCTTTTATAAACTATAAAAATGTTTACAAAATAAAGGCCCAGTAGGTTGAATTGGTCGCACCCATTCGTGTGTCTCAAGAACACTACCTATTCCATCGATGACATGTGCTGCAATACCTCAAAACCCCAGAACAAAATTATATCTTGTGTATTGGATCAATAAAATACTCAGCTGCAAACTGCATTGATAACCAAAGTAGGATTATGAATCTATCATAATAGCCACTAGACTTTGGCAAGTCTTAATTCTATACATAGAGGTCCTAGTCTTGACAAAATGACAAAATAATATTTTGGAATCTAAAAACTTCTTGGACTTCTTGGACTTAACCCAAGTCTCAATAAATTAATAAACTGAAACATTGGGGTATTCCAAACTGCCGTGACAATGACTCCCCTCTTTTAGTAAATGCATAATTTGCATTTACTTCAAACTACACAAAGTTTGGGATACAGCTATGTTACCCCGTAACTTTATTCAAGTGCTCAACACAGCTTAATTGTTTAATCACCTATTGATACAACCAGCTTACCCAGCACTCTGCAACTCTGCTTCCAAATGCCTACTCTATCACTTGAATCCGGTATCTGTATGGTTGCAGTGCCAAGGCCCACCGCATGATCCGACCATTTACAATCCGAGACTTCTTAAGACATGACAATGGTTGATGGTCCGTCTCAATGATAAATTGACGACCATACAGGTAGGGTTCAAATCGGCGCACTGCATATATCACTGCCAAACACTCCTTCTCCATTACAGAGTACCCTTTCTGTGCTTTGGAGAACTTTTTGCTCACAAAGGCCACAGGGAACTTTTCTCCCTCATGTTCTTGGAGTAACACCGCTCCCATTCCATTCTCTGAGGCGTCGGTGCGCAGAATAAATTCTTCTTCTAAATCTGGTAGATGTAGAATTGGAGAGTTCATCAGTTTGCCCTTCAGTGTTTGAAAAGCCATCTCTTGCGATTGCTCCCATTTCACCTTGTTTGGCTCTCGTTTGCGTGTTCCATCTGTTAATGGACACGCTATGGCTGCAAAATTCGGAATAAACTTCCGATAGTATCCAACCAGTCCAAGAAATGATCGAAGTTGGGTCTTGGTTTCTGGTCGAGGTGCGTTCTGAATCGATTCCAATTTCTCTGGTCTTGGTTTCAATACACCCCCTCCCACAACATGTCCCAAGAATTCCACTTCTTCATGCCCGATAAAACACTTCGATGGCCGTGCTGTTAAGTTAGCTTTTCGAAGCCTTCGAAAAACTTCCTTGACTTTCTGTAGATGTTCTTCCCAAGATTGCGTATGTATCAGTATATCATCAATGTAGTTATGTACATTAGATAGCCCCTTTAGCAGTATTCTCATGACCTTGCTAAAGGTTGCTGCACTGTTTACTAAACCAAATGGCATGACCACAAATTCATAATGCCCCTGAGTTGTCACAAAGCCGGTATATTTCCTTGAGTCTTCATCCATCGGGATCTGCCAATACCCTTTACTTAGGTCTATCTTGGTAAAGTAATGGTCCTTGGATAATTGTGCAAATATTTCCTCTTGATCAGGGACTGGCTCTGGATCAAACTCTGTCTTTGCATTAATTTTCCGACTGTCACAGCAACATCTGAATGTACCGTCTTTCTTCTTGACCATAGTTAATGGACATGCATATGGACTATCACTTGGAGTGATTATACCCATTTTTAACATTGCGTCTACCTCTTTTTGAACTTCCCCACGTAGTGCATGTGGTATGGGATATGGTTTACAGCGGACCGGTTCTGTGTCGCTCAATTTAATCTTGTGTTTCCCTAAATCTGTTCTTCCTGGGATGTCTGTCAAGGTATCTCTGAAGTTTCCTAGGATTCTTTTTACTTCCCGTTTCTGCTTGTCGTTTAGCCCTTCACCTATGTTCACATGTTCAATGGTTTCAGTCGAGGCTAGTGGAGGAAGAATAAGTAAGTCTTCATTTGAAAATCGATATGGCTCTTCAAGAGTTTCCACCTCTTGCTCTTCATTTTCTATGACAGCTACTGCGACCACTGCCAAAGTGCCCTGCACTTTTTCAGTTTCCTTCTCTTTAGTTGCATCATTCCTCCGGAGATACTTCTTGAGTAGATTTATATGGAATGTTTGCTTCCTATTGACAAGATCTACTTGATAATTCATGCGGCTAAATTTCTTCACCACCTTGAAAGGCCCCTTCCAGTGCATGATCAACTTATTACGGTCAGTTGGTAGTAACAATAAGACCTCATCTCCCTCATTAAGAGTTCTCGATCGAGCTTTCTTGTTGTACTGGAAGCAGTATTTGGATCTGGATTTCTCCAACTCTTGTCTTGCCATTCTGCATGTTTCTTCTAACCTCCTCTGTAGGTCGATCACATATTCGTAGGTGTTTTTGGTCTCAGTTTCGTGAGCTTGGCCTGTCCATAACTCATGTAGAATTGTCATAGGACCCCTAATGGGTCTTCCATACAATAACTCGAAAGGTGAGAACCCAGTGCTGCCTTGTGGGGTCTCTCTGTATGCAAATAACACCGGTCCAAT
This sequence comes from Ophiura sarsii, assembly GCA_035610835.1. NCBI lineage: Eukaryota > Metazoa > Echinodermata > Ophiuroidea > Amphilepidida > Ophiuridae > Ophiura > Ophiura sarsii. The sequence continues at coordinate 74,395,042 of CM069446.1, read as the reverse complement.
ATAACGGTCCCAGTCGCGAGGCCGTTCCTCACACATCTTCTTCAGTGTACTTTTCAGTACTCCATTCTGCCGTTCACATAGTCCATTTGTCATTGCGTGATATGGCGTAGTGTTTAACTGCTTTACTGATAGTAGTCTGCTCATTTCCTTCATCACCCCTGACATGAACTGTGTGCCTTGATCTGTTAACAGTTGTTTTGGAATACCTAGTCTTGTGAACATGCCTAATAACTCTTCCGCTACCACTTCTGCGGTGATAGTTTTCAGTGGAACTGCTTCGGGGTACCTTGTGGCGTAGTCCATCATCACCAATATATATCGATGGCCCCGTTCTGTGATTGGTGCAATAGGACCAACCAAGTCAACTCCCACTCTTTCAAATGGCGCGTCCATAAGTGGCATCTCTCCAAGTGGTACTTTTGTGACTCTTCCTTTTGGAATTGTTCTCTGACATATGTCACATGATTGACAATATCGCTTGATGTCTGCCCCTATCCCTGGCCACCAAAATTCTGTCAACACCCTATCACTGGTTCTTTTTGCTGCTTGATGACCCCCTAGTAGTGATTCATGTGCCATCTTGAGGACATAATTACGGAACTTTTCGGGTACTACAACTTGATGAAATTTGTTACCATATTCTACCTTGGGTGCCATAAATTCTCTGTAGATGATTCCTTTATCAATTGTGTACCAGCATTGTCCACCATCTTTACATTGTTTGATTATTCCTGTCTCTACCCAATCCCTGACTTTAGCTAAGGTGGGGTCCACAGCTTGCTCCTCCTTTAACCTCTCTGCAGTGACTTCTTCTGCCGAAGGTGTTGCGACTATTAATGGTTTAAATGGCTTAGCTTTTGCGGCACGTTGACTTCGGGTCTCCACGCCCGCCACTGTATCCATCTTTCCTTCCATACCTTGCATACTCGTCTCCTTTGGTTCTTCTATCTTAACTCTCAAGTTTTCCGTATTGTGCGTTTGGCTTGGAATTTGTGTTTGTATGTTAGATGCAGGATGTTGATTACGATTAGATCTCTGAAGTTTAGTCTTGTTTTGTTTATCTTCAACACCTGGTTTCCAATTGCTATCTGGTTGAGATGCATCTCTTGCCCCTTGTATGTTTCCTACTATTAGCTGATACACAGGTCGATCCATACACAAAGCAATGGTTTCACCCACAAAATATGGCGTGTCTATGTAGATCTTTGCTACCGGAAAACTCCTTGCAGTACCATCAATTAGAATACAAGTCTTGTTTTGTCCAGTCAACTGTGAGTCATCAACTAAATCTCTCCTAACTACCACACCAGAACAACCCGAATCCCTCAACACCTCAGCATGTTTGTTATTTACCATACCACTTACTACCGGCATCTTATCTCGGAGTTTCCTCTGACATGCTGCAGTCAATATCGTCAATTCGTGTCCACAGTCCAACGTGTACGTCTTCCCTTTTATCTTGCTTTCATTTGTGTGGCGTGGCAACACCATCATCAAAGCCCCTTTATCGTCACATTCCTGCTCCTCCGTCTCACCAGATTCAGTACCTATGTCAATACTGTCCAACAAAGCACTCAACTTAGGCCTGTTTCTACAATCCCTTGCAAAATGGCCCGTCCTACCACAAACAAAACAAAGTCGTTTACTGCCCGTCTCTCTATTGTTCGGCTGTCTACTCCTATTTGTGTCTGGCCTTGCTCCTCCCTTTTGTTGACCTGTACTCTTAGCCGTTCCAGTAACATCATGTTTACCATGATTCCCTCCTTTTTGACTCTTGTCATATGACCAAAGACCACCATGAGCTTTCAAGTACCTGTCCGTCAACTCAACCATAGAATCAATATCTTGAGGCTCCCTTTCTCTCAGGAACATAGCCACATCCTTGGGAACACTGTGAAGAAACTGATCCCTCAACATTAAATCCAACAACCCTTCCTTTGAATCTGCAACCGATGCCAAATCAGTCCACCTCTGAAAGTAATTCATCAACCGATTTGCGTACTGGGCACCAGACTCGCCAGACTCCGGTTTGGAAAATTTGAATTTCTTCCGAAAACCTTCTTCATGTAATTCAAACCTTATCAGGATGGCTTTCTTTAGTGTGTCATAATCATTAGCCTGAGTTTCATTTAAAGAGTAATACACTTCCAACCCTTTCCCAGACAATAGCGCACTCAGGTCAACCGCCCATTGTTCAGGTGGCCAACCCCTAGCTTTAGCATAACGCTCAAATCGCATTAGATATACATCAATGTTATCGCGATTCTCATCAAAAGCGGGGAGTTTAGGCGCACTTGACCTACTTCGATTTTCAGTGCGTGACGCCGCTGGACCTGAACTTTGATTTAATTCAGCTTGCTTCAATTTCATTTCTTCAATCTCAACCTGCTTCACTAATGTCTGTTCTTCGCGCTCTAATGTTTGATCTGCTTCGCTCTCCCTGTGTTGCGCAAGTGCAATTTCACGCTGGTGTTCAACTGCGCTACGCTTTTCATCTTTCTCAACTTGTTCTCTAATAAATCTACGTTCTTCTTCCACTTTCTGAATTTCATATTGACGCGCCCGTTCGTCAGCTGCAAATTTGTCAGCAAGCATTTGCTTATCTGCCAAAACTTTGTCAGCAAGCATTTGCTTATCATATGCGCGTTCTTCTGTACGCTCTTTACGCTCTTCATCGCGGCACTTTTTGATTTCAACCCTTTCACTTGCAATAAAATCTAATAGGTCTTTATCCTTAAGTCCTATTGACTGACCAAGTTCAGTAAGCTTTTCAATTTCAAGATGTGAAGTTGCCATATTAGTTACGAATGAGGGTGAATTTCACAAATTTAATTCTACCACGAACTAATTGACACAATGAGGAGAGAAATCAGTTATGAGGTCACAATGAGAATTATAAAACCCCAATTAAGTGCAGTTATATCAATGAGTATCGATCCATATTACACAAGAGTATAAACTGTAATGGCATAAACAAAATGAGGTTTGAAAATTTAAATATACTATTGTTGTATCTACGCAGGTTTTATAAAACCAATAGACGTACCATTTTGATACAAACAATTTCTATATTTAAATTTACAGAGTAACTAGCATTTCACATCGATACACATACCCCCTGGATAAACAACCCGATCTTGGCTTGAAAAATACGCGCCTGGTCCTTAGTGCTGCTCACTGTACCCACGGCTTGTCTCTTGGTTTGGATAGGATGCCTGACGACACTACCTGTGTGTGCAAATATCATCGAACATCAATATTAGAAATATAATAACCAAGACGTTTTCAACTAAACTATATAGCTATACTATTATGTGAAGTTTTAAAGGATAGTTGGCCTAGATATAAATCTGTCAAGGATGCACCTGTACATGTCCGACTAAGTCAATGATCGATAAATATCTATTCTGAGTAGTCCCATCAGGGTCGCCAAATTGTCACCGTATGGTGCAGGGGATACTCAGAATGGACACTATATGGGACATTCAAGACAAATTAGTTTACAATAACAATGTATTTATTTCTCGGACTTTCCTCGAAGAACATAATATATATAACAAAAATTAGTTGCAACGTAGATGATTAACTAAGAGCTCGACACGCGGAACCGGTTTTATTATAAAGTTATGTTGTATTCCTCCGCAAATGTTCGTAGCACAACGATGATGAAATTATACGCGGACGACGGTTGAATTCTCTGATGATAGGATTCCCTTCGAAAAATGTTCCATTTCGGGAATTATTACTGACGTACCTGGATATACTGCTCAGTCAGAGTTCATGGGTTTTTATCATATCACCTTGATTCTACCAAAGTAGTGTTATACGCCTATGTGTCGGTCCATGCGTCATAAAGCATATGTTCGTGATTTATCCCACACACAACAGGTATCCATTTCAGCCCAAAGTATAAAGTACTCCCAACACCAACCAAGTAACGTAGTTCAAACCAAGAAAGCTACAGATAAATAGATAAGATACCGAAATGTCTAATAACATCTGTAATATCTTAATCCATTTGATTATTATGCACATAATTTCTAGGATGTTATCATGCCAAAATGTATTTAAAATACCACCCTTTTTAATACCAAATCTTTTTGGGTTATCCCATTCACTAACATTGAACAACTTATCAATATCAATATGATCCTTAAGGTCAACATAAAATTCATGTATTCAATATCATGGCTCATTGTATTGAAATTTCCGCTGTTGCTCAATAACATATCATTTGTCTCAGCATTAAAATATCTGAACCCACAATCTTCTGCTTTCTTTTCAGCATAGATTAAATAAAATATGTCATATTTAATACCTGGCTGTTGTATTAACCATTATTATTAACATGGAATTTGGTTTCTGAACTGCATTGTGAATTGGACATGTTCAATGCTGCCACGCCCATTTTCTGACATGGTCACATGGACATGTAGTCCTTAAATTCCATAAACATACATTTATAATATTATCATTATTCTCCAAATCACCCAATTATACTCTAATGACAAAGGAATTGAAAAGTTTAACTCACGTTTTATCCATGAAAATTAAATTGACTGCAGGATGGTTTCCACAACAGGTAATGTCTCGGCATTCTTCCAGAACAACGACGTCACCATGGGTACATTTACACTAACCACCGCAACACTGGCCTTCCAAAATGGCATAGCAGGCGCTTGCTAAATTCTAGCCCCCCCGACTCATGCCTTTTATAAACTATAAAAATGTTTACAAAATAAAGGCCCAGTAGGTTGAATTGGTCGCACCCATTCGTGTGTCTCAAGAACACTACCTATTCCATCGATGACATGTGCTGCAATACCTCAAAACCCCAGAACAAAATTATATCTTGTGTATTGGATCAATAAAATACTCAGCTGCAAACTGCATTGATAACCAAAGTAGGATTATGAATCTATCATAATAGCCACTAGACTTTGGCAAGTCTTAATTCTATACATAGAGGTCCTAGTCTTGACAAAATGACAAAATAATATTTTGGAATCTAAAAACTTCTTGGACTTCTTGGACTTAACCCAAGTCTCAATAAATTAATAAACTGAAACATTGGGGTATTCCAAACTGCCGTGACACCCGCGAGAGATGATATTCTCGTTCCCAGGATGCAAAGTTGTTGTGATGAGTGGATCAAACACGTGACTCGGAGAATAACACAAATCAGCAGTGACAGACCACATCGCACAGGAAAACCACACCATAAACTGGACAGGGGCAAAAATCCTCGACAAAGACACTGATAAGCAGAAACGATGGATACGAGAGGCAATTTGGATACGACGACAGGGGCCTAACATACTCAACCGCGACGAGGGCATTTATTCTCTGAGTCACGTGTTCGATCCACTCATCACAACAACTTTGCATCCTGGGAACGAGAATATCATCTCTCGCGGGAAAAAGAAGAAGTGGATCAAACCATTATTACTGAAGAAGTCAACCGAACTGGTTGACGAAACCGTCTAAATGTGAGTACATTTATTGGATTTGTTCAACAAAATATCAACTTTCACTCCTTCTTATCATTATCATACTCGCCCTCATCCTCATCATCTGGTAGTTGTCCGAAAACATAGGAAAAGAAGAGCGCTTGCCCAAACAACACCCGCAACTACAATTTGCACATTCGAAGAAAACCTATCTCATTAAACTTATGAACCCACCGAGTATTTTATTCTTAAACTGGGGGTGGGGGCGGCACACCCAACCAGGTGCTGTACCTCTTTAGGACTTAGTATTTTTTTGTATATATTTATTATTATTTTTAGTTTTTTATATGACCACCAGGGATTTGACCAGATTGGCTGCCCATCCTTTCTCCATATCATTATTATGTGTCTACTGGCCATCCCTACATTTTATCCTCTGAGCTGGTTTATCTCACTCAGATTAATCCATCCACTCCATTTTATACACATCATTATTCTGATCTTCTCATATCATATCTATAATCCATTCCATTATCTCAACCCACTCCTATTACTTCTGTACAGTGCAATCATTTTTCATTCATTCATTCATTCATTCATTCATAAAAGGTTTATTAACAACTTTTCTTGCAGCAAATACAAAGTAGCTGAATTACAACAACTAAGGGACCGTTCATTATTCATTATTTATGGTGGTGGCGGGGGGGGGGGGGGGGGTAAACTATAGGGGGTCATGTAACTTTCATATGTTGAAATAGGGGGGTTATGTAACTTTTTATTCTTGAACAGGGGGGTTGTGTAAATTTGTTTAAACTATAAAGATGGTGGTGATTGGAGTGATTTTAGAGGCTATTTTGGAGTGTAAATGCCATTTTTTTCTGCGCTTCGCGCATATTTTCTTAAAACCTATCGACTTCAAAAACTTTCACTATGAGACGACTTCTGGACAGCAAATCGACGATATGGTGGAAAAACATCTATATAATCATCAACGGTCAAGACATTAGAGCCACGGGGTGTATAATGTTACAAAATCCAATTTCATGATTTATTGCATGCTTTTCACCTCATCTCTGCTTTGCACCAATGCTCACAAAAGTAGAACGTTTCACTGGATTATACGTTTCTGCTCAGAATGTCTAACTTGTTCGGGTTATAAAGACTCACAAAACCACCCAAAATGTATAAATATGAAGAAAAAAATCCAACTCGCTACGCTCGTCATTACTAATTTCACACAATAAAAACAAGGGGCATCATAAAATTATTGGCCGTTCAGATAGGGCACAAACAAAATTTGCCAACGTATCCATGAACAAAATTCAAAAGGTAAAGACAGCCCCTTAAGTATGTGACAAGTTGGATTTTTTTCGGGGGGGGGGGGGGGGGGTGGGGGGGGGGGGGTGTAAAAAGCTACTGGTTAGCAGGGGGATCATGTCATTTTCAGTTTCAGCTGTTGGGGGGGGGGGGGGGGTTAGGTAATTTTAACATACGAGTCTCGAATTTGTCCCAACCCGCCCTCCACCATAAATAATGAACGGTCCCTAATCTACTAAAATTAATTACATGAACCCAATCTTCACACTCACCGAATACAAACAACCAACACTCAAAAACATCCACACACACACCCCCAACAGCCCCCTACCATTCAGACAATGCTGGTCAGAGACAGTATCAACTAAAAAGATAGGAAGCACGGCACTACAGCTATTCATCACTGTGCACAACAGTGGCGGATCCAGGATTAAAATTTACGGGGGGCTGACACCCCAAAAAAACGTAAAAGGGCCCCAATTTTTTTTGCCGTCAGCTCGTGAAATTCTGCTAAGTGTGGGGGGGGGGGGGGGGGGGGGGGGGTGGGGGGGGGGGGGGGGGTAGCGATGTGGTTGTCCCAAAACCGGCAAAAAAAATCGCAGGGTACAAGTGGCAAATGTACCGACGGAACCTACGTATGTCTCTGAAAAAGGGTAAAGTGGTACACAAAAAAAGGTATATTGTCAAATTTTACGGGGGGCGCGTACACAAAAAAGATATATTGTAAAATTTTACGGGGGCCCGCCCCCAAAGCCCCCCCCCCCTGTATCCGCCACTGCACAAGGTCCGGTGCGGAGATTGTTTAGTCAATCGCCAATCGATTTTCATCATTCAGTTTAATTTGTAGCACGACCTCATTATTTGAGTGAGCCCGCTATTTGAATCCAGTATTATCCACACGTTTATTACACTTTTTAAATAACCTGAACACACTTTAGCATGGGATGGCTACCGACATACTGACCGTGATAGATTTCTTAATTGATTATGCATTTATATCGCTATATTTTTGGTATTTCAGGAGAAGTGCCAATTAAAACCTTATGGGGACATTCTTGGACATATGAACAATGTATTTATGATTTAACATGAATTGTACAACTAATATTATACTTTAATTCATCAACAAGTTCACATTCTTCAAAGCATCACATTTTTTATTTCAATTCATAATGAATCTGAACACAACCTATGCCATTTGGTTATCACAATACATTGTTTATATGTTCAAGAATGCACCGATTAGGTTTTAATTGTCATACGTCTTCTGAATGCCATAATTTTAGCGATATAAATGGATAATTATTTTAGAAATATATCAAGGTTTGTGAGTCGGTCACCATCCCATACTAAAGTGCGTTCAGGCTATTTAGAAAAGTGTAATACACGTGTGGATAACACTGGATTCGATCAAAATAGCGCGCTACTACTCTAAGGATGAGGTCGTGATACAGAATAAACTGAATGATGATAATCGATGGGCCATCAACTATAACAATGTCGCGGTGACCTGGATCGCTGCACATGGCAGGTATGAATGGGCGCTTCTTATCTCTTTAGTTATATCAGTCTCAGGTTAAAGGAATTGTTTTATCATTCCGAAACGTCGGTCCTCATGTTGTTGTGTTGTTTCTTTCACCGGCCTGGTCCCGGGCTCACCGGCTTCATACAGTTAGCTTACCGTTCTCACCGTGTCCGCACCGTATGCATACCACCTCTATTCCGGGTCCTCACCGGTCGGAACGCCTGGGTACCGGCCGAACCGTCTTGATTACGTCATCAAACCGCTCTTTTTAAGCTGAGCGCTCAAGCTCGCCGCTTCATTTGCATTCCGGAATTCGTACGACCAACATCTGTTTGTTTGTTTGTTTGATTTGTGTATTTGTTTAAGTATTTTGCTGTTGATTTGTTTGTCTATTTGTTGGGGTGTTTGTTTGTTTATGTTTTGTTTAATTGCTTGTTTTGTTGTTTATTTATTTGTGTTTATTTATTTTATTTATTTGTCCATTTGTTTTGTTCATTTATTCATTTGTTTGTTTGTTTATTTATTTGTTTATTTATTTGTTTGTTTATCCTTAGTGTCTCTTAGAAATTGTTTCCTATACTCGACTCTTGCTTGACTAGTCTGGTGGTTATCTACTACAAAATACAATGAAAACTTTAACAAGGATCTTGTTGATGACCTGTTTCTGAGATAATTGAACTGTACATACAATTCCCAGCCTAGTTATTGCTTGCTGCGTGCTGTTGCTGGTAGAAGCAAAACGCCCTTTGTTCATTTAATTATTTACAACTTTTCATTCCTCGCATGGTATACCATGTATAGAACAACCACTACAATTATACCCGGGAAAGATACAGCAAACGTATTACTAGTTATAGCACACTAAATTTTCAAATATATTGGAATTCAACAAAACAGGTGTCATTTAAGGATTTTTGCAACAGATCTAATTTGGTGCAAGAATCATGTTAATCGAGTAATGCGTTTTGGTGCTATGGTCGTTTGAAATTCTCCAAATGTAGTCGAAAACCTGCCACGAAATGCCATTTTAAGCCAAAAATTGATTTTGGTCAACATTGACGCGGGAAGAAAAGACCACGTGCACTGCAAAAACTGTGGTGTTAAATTTAACACCACGGGTGTTAAATTTAACACCAGTACGGATTCACTATAGGACCACACCACCTGGTGTTAAAATGACACCATCACTAGTGTTACAACGTTGGTGTTAAATATAACACCAATGGGTGTTACAATATGACAACACCAGTAACAATTTTACACCTTCTGGTGTTAAAACATTAAAAACTTTACACCTTCTGGTGTTAAAATATTTTTTTTTTACACCTTCTGGTGTTAAAATATTAATGTTAGATAAGTTGAAGTACTTTAACAATAAAATACTTGCAAATAACATATTTCACTGTTCAACAGTTCAAATTTATTAAAACTTGAACGTTTTTGTGAATTAATGTTCTTACTTGCCATTTAATTATGGAATGGTGCATGTTGCAGATCGAATCACTAGATCAAATGTATAAATATACAATCCAAAGTGTTAAAAAACCAATATAACCCACCCCCGTGCGCATGTGTGGAATAGTGACACCCATGGGAGTTATTCTTACACCAAGTTTAACACAAGAAATTTAACACCATGAGAAGTGTTACATCAGTTATTCCTATGGTGTTGACCTAACACCAACATTAACACCAGGAGCGTAACACCGGCTCAGTGTTGCAGTTTAACACCGGAGTTTTTGCAGTGTGTTACCTGTTCATAATCAAATAGCCCGCTCGCTCAGGCATGACCCAACGCAACACTGTGTGATCAATATCCATTTCATTCCCGGCCATTCAAGTGCCACGCACAGCATTTGCTCGCGGCTTGCGTTTGAAAAGTGACAACTTTTCTTTAAATGGTGCTAATCATGGTTTATCTTTGTTGTTAGGTGGCAACTTTGGTATCAAATTGTGCCGGAAAGATTCATCCAAATGTCTATCTAGTCTGTTTGGTCAACAAATCAACGGACGTTACTCTAAAGGACCTAAACAAAGTGTATGACTTTCTTTTGTTGAGCAATTGAAGACGTAAGCGCAAGAAGTCCATATTTGACATTTTGAGATACAGGCATTTAAAGTTTACAAAATATTGTAGGAATCAACGTTAAAGTTCAATTTGGCTGTTACTTGGTGAGTATATAGGTTATGTCTCTGTGATTTATATTATACACAAAATTAGTACTTGCAGTGTTTATTGATCAATATTAATCAATTTATTTATTTTGGACTTACGTACTTCTTGCGCTCACGTTGGCCCCATAGGATTTGTACAGAGTTTTTTATAGTACCAATTCATAACTAATCTTGCAAAAAATAATTCAAGCCTTGAACATACGAGTATATTACTAACATTTATTTAAATAACATTTCTAGCAATTATAGTGTAATTCAGTGAATTAGGAAATTGGAAGTTAGTTTGGGCGAATTCGCCCCCCTTTTTACTATGGATACTGATGGTGAAGACAAACAGGAAAAATGACAGGAAAATTTGCTCTATTTTGTGGAATTACAAACAGTGTTTCCATACTCTCTTATAGCATAAAAACATGTTATGATAAAACGGCATATTTTACCCATTAAGTTGTTTAATATAGTGGGCCATTAACGAATTAATACATTTTGATTTTAAGTGCATACAAAAATTATGTTTTGTGCAGTAACATTGATAATTTACTTTGGTTCATGTTTTAGAAACACCATAATGGGTGGACTTACATACTTCTTGCACTCACATTGGTGACAGTGCTAGATTGGACCCCCTGAAAAACATATTTAAAAGTCTCAAATTTAAAAATCAGTAATATTCCCATGTTTTTTACCCCTAAAGCTGCCCAAAATCATGTTTAACTCAATTTGCGCACACGTCTTCAATTTATAATGATAAACATGTACAGCTTGTACAAGATGACATACAGAAGCAGATGAACAAATTATATAATGGGATAAGGGTTAATGTGAACAATAATTTCTAACAAACACAATCTCTTCATTAAACAAACGCTCATTTCTAAACGACATCTGTTTTGTTTCTACTTCAGATTCTACGAGAGGCTTCTTTACCAACAGCCGTTGAGGGCAGTCTACCAGCTACTCTGAATTGCATTATTAATTTGAATGGAAACCAGACATTCAACGTTTAACTCCGAAAATACTTGCGGTAAATCTATCACGAACTATAATTCCATATTGGATATTACAAACGATGTGTCCATCTTTCTGACCAATCGGCAAACAGCTTTTGAAAATAGATAAATACCAATTTGAATGGAAACCAAACATTCAACGTTCAACTCCGAAAAAAATACTTGCGGTAAATCTATCACGAACTATAATTCCATATTGGATATTACAAACGATGTGTCCATCTTTCTGACCAATCAGCAAACAGCTTTTCAACCTCCTGTATATCTGGTAAATGAGACACGCACTGATTCAAACTTATTCCAGGCCTCAAATGAATAGTTTTACCGTAACATGATAGAAATTTCATTATTGTAATGAGTTAATGAAATTGGAATCGTATGCCTTTTTAAATAATACATACAAGTAGACATTCTAATCTGTGATTTATTCGCCAATTAAATATGTATTTTATATGAAATTGTTGATGCACATGTATCACGTCTGTTTACTAATAGTACTAATTCATGCACATGTATCACGTCTGTTTACTAATAGTAGGCCTACTAGTTCATGCACATGTATCATGTCTGTTTACTAATAGGACTGGTTCATGCACATGTATCATGTCTGTTCACTAATAGTACTGGTTCATGCACATGTGTCATGTCTGTTTACTAATAGTACTGGTTCATGCACATGTATCACGTCTGTTTACTAATAGTACTGGTTCATGCACATGTATCACGTCTGTTTACTAATAGTACTGGTTCATGCACATGTATCACGTCTGTTTACTAATAGTACTGGTTCATGCACACGTATCACGTCTGTTTACTAATAGTACTGGTTCATGCACATATATCACGTCTGTTTACTAATAGTACTAGTTCATGCACATGTATCATGTCTGTTTACTAATAGTACTGGTTCATGCACATGTATCACGTCTGTTTACTAATAGTACTGGTTCATGCACATGTATCACGTCTGTTTACTAATAGTACTAGTTCATGCACGTGTATCATGTCTGTTTACTAATAGTACTGGTTCATGCACATGTATCATGTCTGTTTACTAATAGTACTGGTTCATGCACATGTGTCATGTCTGTTTACTAAAAGTACTGGTTCATGCACATGTATCACGTCTGTTTACTAATAGTACTGGTTCATGCACATGCATCACGTCTGTTTACTAATAGTACTGGTTCATGCACATGTATCACGTCTGTTTACTAATAGTACTGGTTCATGCACACGTATCACGTCTGTTTACTAATAGTACTGGTTCATGCACATGTATCACGTCTGTTTACTAATAGTACTGGTTCATGCACATGTATCACGTCTGTTTACTAATAGTACTAGTTCATGCACGTGTATCATGTCTGTTTACTAATAGTACTGGTTCATGCACATGTATCACGTCTGTTTACTAATAGTACTGGTTCATGCACATGCATCACGTCTGTTTACTAATAGTACTGGTTCATGCACAGGTATCATGTCTGTTTACTAATAGTACTGGTTCATGCACATGTATCACGTCTGTTTACTAATAGTACTGGTTCATGCACATGTATCACGTCTGTTTACTAATAGTACTGGTTCATGCACATGTATCACGTCTGTTTACTAATAGTACTAGTTCATGCACATGTATCACGTCTGTTTACTAATAGTACTGGTTCATGCACATGTATCATGTCTGTTTACTAATAGTACTGGTTCATGCACATGTATCACGTCTGTTTACTAATAGTACTGGTTCATGCACATGTATCACGTCTGTTTACTAATAGTACTGGTTCATGCACATGTATCATGTCTGTTTACTAATAGTACTGGTTTATGCACATGTTTCACGTCTGTTTACTAATAATACTGGTTCATGCACATGTATCACGTCTGTTTACTAATAGTACTAGTTCATGCACATGCATCACGTCTGTTTACCAATAGTACTGGTTCATGCACATGTATCACGTCTGTTTACTAATATTACTGGTTCATGCACATATATCACGTCTGTTTACTAATAGTACTGGTTCATGCACATGTATCATGTCTGTTTACTAACAGTACTGGTCCATGCACATGTATCACGTCTGTTTACTAATAGTACTGGTTCATGCACATGTATCACGTCTGTTAAGGTAAGCTACCTCCCTACAGTGCAACAGAGCATAAATTTCCAAAAGTGCATGTTATTGAAATTACGCTCTAATCCAAAAAGTAACATATGTAAGATAAGGAGACAATATCATATTATAGAATACAGCTTGGTGATTTAATGTCATAGAGAAAAAAAAGGTTTGACTTTATTTGCATATGATTAGCATATTATAAAGAAATACATTAACATTTTGCTTTTTGGAATTTCCAGCAAAAACTATAAATGATATTAACACCAAAGGTACAGGAAATGAAGTTCCCATCATTGCCAACAATACTGTCTGAGAAAAAGTTCACATACTTTTAACAAAAACCCAACATCTGTCTTAATTAAGCTTAATTAATGACCAAACTCGTTGAAATTATTAAGTAATACTGCGTATCCAAACCAGACTTGCATGGTATCAAATTAAAGGTAAATATGTGTTTAAAAGAATGGTCTGAGCAGATAATTCAATATCCCTTTAGTATTTAAAATATCGTCCTCCAAACATTTAGTATATTTAAAAAGAGAAAAAACCACATGTAACCACTATTTCATACAACTGTACACAGACTTGGCAAAAGTCTATTAATACTGGTGCAGCCATGCACGCAAACAATGGAAGGAATATTCAAGGACATGTCCATGCTAAGGGACTAGTGGTTTAAAATTCGCGCTACATGAAATTTGAAATGCAATTCGCCAGTGTGCAGTCATAATGGTGTAATAGCGCCACCAGTTCTATGCCGACCAAATTTTAATTTAAAAGTGGCTTCCGATCGGCAATTATTAAATAATAAAGTTGTAAAGAAATGTCTCTTCTTTAACTTGATATATTATTCATTAAGATCGGTAAATAATTAAGAACATAACATTGAAAAGGATATATAGAGCAAAGTGCAGTTTACATTTTAACACTTGGGTTTTGAACACGCGGGACAGTGTGACAGGGGTGTGTATGGGTTGCATTGATCAATTGAAGCATCCCCATTCCCAGTCTACCTATCGACCCGTGAGTTGTCGCTACCAGTTAATCAATAATCTGCCTGTTGCTAGTCCGAGGCTGCGTGTAGACGAACGAAATGTTAAAATGAAAAACGAACCTTGTTTTGGTTTAGGGCACATAACTGACTTAATATTCATTCAATCTTCACATGTAATATCTCAAATTAAAGGCAAGAAATTTCCTTACAACTTTATATTCTAATATTTTTACGTAGGAGTTATAGTTTTGGAGTTGAGAGCATATATTTAATACCTGGTCAGTTACTTATTTTGAGGACTGTATATGAGGAGTATAATAAGGCTTGATCAAATAGGATTTCTACATCAAATTGACAAATATATATGACAATTGTCGAGGCCGGCCGTATTAAATGTTGACATCCTTACTATACTCCTCATATACACCTAGCACATAAAGTCCCTGACCAGGTGCTTTGAGGTTGGCTAATTCAAAATATATGATCGGTACCAAAAATCTGAGATATACATTGAATGAGCAAATTTCTTCTCCGCAGTTTGATACCTCATTCAACAAAATCGAATGGATACTTTTAAAGTTATGTCGATTTCAATGACCGCGCATGCAACAGAAAAGTTGCACTAGGTATAGGAAATCATTGATTTGTGTGTGATTTACCACTTGTCACTGAAAACTCACAGCTTATCAGCTAAGACTTGTATTCTTCACAGCCAGATACACCCTTTGTCCCGCACATTGCGGTTATCACTCCAGACCCATTCATCTGTCTCGTTCAGATAGCACACAGCTATGACAGTAATCACACACAAATCAATGATTCCTATACCTAGTGCAACTTTTCTGTTGCATGCGCGGTCAAACTGCGGAAAAGAAATTTGCTCATTTATTGTATATCTCAGATTTTTTGTACCGATTATATATTTTGAATTAGCGAACCTCAAAGCACCTGGTCAGGGACTTTATGTGCTAGGTGTAGTTCTTACGCGTATACCTTAACTGCACAAAATTGTGTACTTAAGATGAGGAGTATATTACGGCTTGATCAAATTGCATTTCAACAAATATTATACGAAAATTGTCGCGTCGCCTCGCCTACGGGAATGATACAAACAAATGTTGTATTTCTATAATTATTTGGTAATGTTTATCTATACACATGGAAAAAAGTATCGCACCACTTGTTGAAAAGTGCAAATGTGGCCTCGAATTTTGCCACCATGGTGTGATATTAAGGATCATTTGTTTGCGTAAGCTGTCCAACAAGATGTTATGCAATAAAAGGGCCACATTTTAGTTTGTGATGTAATCGATGTAATGTTTTTCAAGGCCAAAGGGAAAATGCATAAAACAAGTTTGGGCAAAACGCGATATTGAGAGGCCCAATGATTAATCTCTATATTTGTAATCCTTGGTAACACATTCAAGTCTTCCAAGGTCAAAGGTCATCTGGGGTCAAATTTCAAAAGTTGCCCGATTGTCCTCAAACATGAAAAAACTCCCTTTTTCGTACGCCCACCGGTTATGGGGTCAAAGGTCAAAATAGGTCAAATTTTAAATAAGTTCAAATGACAAAAGCAGTATTGCGGAAGTGTTGACCTAGGTCAAATAAATGTTAAAAAATCAACGGTGACCTCCTCGTATATGCTGAATTTATGAGCAACAAAAAAATGGCATGTTTGGACTAATTCACTGCATTGTAGCCTATAAAGTCTAAATGAAACATTTCTTGCGCCAAATACAGAACTAATATAATGACTATTTTAAGTTTTTAAAGTCTATTCAATATTGAGTTAAACCACACTTGTTTCATGCATTTTTTTGGACAAAAACATGCATTTTCCCCTTGGCCTTGAAAAACATCACATCGATTACGTCACAAACTAAAATGTGGCCCTTTTATTGCATAGCATTTTGTTGGACAGCTTACGCAAACAAATGATCCTTAATATAACACTATGGTGGCAAAATTCGAGGCCACAGTTGCACTTTTTAACAAAAAAACAGTGGTGCGATACTTTTTTTCCATGTGTATATATTGTAAACCTTTGTAGGAACATTAAATTACATCAACATCATCATCACTGGACAACACTGGTATGAATTATTAATATTAACGCCTGCTATTTGTTACTATTTGATTGTTATTGTAACTCTACATGATTTTCACACACACATTTTCACAAGACCATGTTTGAATTGTTTGCCGATTTGTAATTATTAACGAATTTATTAACACCAAATGCAGTGATGGCGCTATATTACACCGATAAGTGAATCAGGTGGGGTCAGACGCATTGACTGAGAAATGAGTATAGGGATTTACTTTGCATTTATGTGACATTATGACCGCCTTGGATGACCCCGGAGCAGATACGGAATAAAGTTATGTGAAATAGATATTGCGGTTTATTCCGTAAATAACATGAGCTCCTTTGATATATCCTCAAATAATTTGGCCTGGTGGTATTGACACTGTTTCTTTTATTTATTTTCTTGTTAGCACATTCCTACGCATGATTAATAATATATGATCAATAATGAGTTTTAAATACAATTCTATTAGGGCGTATTTGTTATATAAGTATAATGTTCCACGATTAATTTGGCTTATTCCGTAAAGGAGGCAATATTATATAATTATTTTCTCTTTATTAACGGAATAAACTGTACTTTTAGTTTTACATATCAGTCTCCAACACTCTTGTAAAACACTTTGGGGGTAATTTTGCGCTGTTACACTTATCCGATAAAATATTATTTACTAGCGTTATCCGTGAAGGGCATTGCAGAATTATTCATATCAGATAAGAGTTAAATATTTAAATGAGATTTACATCAACAAATCATACATATATATCAACCATTTTCATGTTGTCTAATTAATGTTTCTTACCTTTTCCGTTGTAATGAGAAGCCGTGTCTGTTGCAAATTCAACTAAGAGTCATCCGACATCAATGTTCAATATGTACAATATAGCGTTCAAAAAGCAAATAAGGAATCCGTGGTGAAAATTGTTCATGGAGAGAATGATGATGGCTGCGCCGTGTAAATCAAAATAACTTCAACTTTGTTTTGTTGAAAATGTAAAGTGTTACATAAATCCAGTGTTTGGTTCAAATGTCTGTAAAACCATCATTAAATGACAAAGATTTGTTTGTCAAATCATATTGGTGTGAAAAATAAAATGACAACCATTGAGTGCTTGTCAAATCATAATTGTTTGTCATTCATAAAAGTTAAACAAAGTCATCGTCAGTTGACGACCCAGGATATGGAGGTAAGCGAAACGGGACTTTCTTCTTTCCTTTTCCCTTCTTTCCTTTTCCTTTCTTTCCTTTTCCTTTCTGTCCTTTTCCTTTCTTTGCTTTCAGTTTTGCCGTTTTTGCCTCCTTTCTGCCACCATCGTCACTGCTGCTCACATCACCGTGGGCATCGCCTGCGTTGTCTTCTTCATCAGCGTCGGCATCGCCTGCGTTTTCTTCTTCATCAGCGTCGGCATCGCCTGCGTTTTCTTCTTCATCAGCGTCGGCATCGCCTGCGATTTCTTCTTCATCAGCGTCGGCATCGCCTGCGTTTTCTTCTTCATCAGCGTCGGCATCGCCTGCGTAGTCATCACCGGCTGCATCAAGTACTAAGGGCGGTATAAAGGTGAAGCCCTCAGGCATAAAGAGATGTTGGTGTCCTCGTGTCGTGATGGTCCTGCTTCATCATCATCATCATCCATGTCACTTTCATCTGATGCCGTTGCTGCTGCATGTTGGGCTGGAGGACGTTGGCACTCCGGTGTGTCAGCGATCACGTTGATTTCACTCTCAGCCGATGACGTTGGCGTTTGACGAATGTCTGGAGCAGCGGCGGCGTAGTCATGATCCAGATCGACTGCCACATCGTCGAAAGCGGGCGTGCCTTGGTGGAAAATTGGGTGTACGCGTATCTCATCTCCATCTTCGAGGTCTGCCCGCCATGTGTCGAACAGGTGATTCGGCGCAGTTAACCTGGGTGTTGCGTGTAGCCAATACACATTCTGGAGGAGTGTGAAGAACTCGTGATATATTCTACCAGGAGCTCCACGATGGTGGTTCCGCCAAATGATTTCGCTGAGATGACCCTCAAAGTTGGGCAAAGTTGTCCCACTGATTCGGGTGAAGTGAGCCCTGCAATGTCGCCATGCCCCCTCAATCATGTTGGTATGACACTCTACCACTTCCCCGGTGATGTTGTTCTCAAATCTCGCTTTGTAGGCATCTTTGTGAATCACACTAAAATGTTCATACCCAGCGGCATTAAGGCCGCTGTAACCGGCCCATCCATCTGTAAAGATGCGAGTACCAGGTTCGACATGTCTGGTGATTATTGTCATCAGAGTGGCCTTGTCACGCTTCTCCACTGGGTATAGAACCAGTCTGCCACTACCTCGTTCGATGAGACCAACCACCCATACATGCACCTTTGACTTGAGCTCACCACGGTGGTATTTGTGCTTTCTGCCAAACAGACTTTCGTCAATTTCTACTATTCCGGACAGTTGTATGGGATTCTGTATCTGCTCCTCCCAAACATACTGAATCATCACGTCCCGGCAATACTGTCCCCATAGTAGACCGCTGTGGACTTGTAGTGGATATTTGAAAATTGCCCACATTTTGCGAGAAGGTGTCCATCCAAAAAATTCTTAATGGAAGTTATAACATCCAGGATGGCGTGATGCATCCTCGAAAAGAAAGAGTTGAGACGCACCGACGTCTCGTGCTTGCTGTTCGCAGAGCACCGCCAGATGAACTTGTCGATGGCTTTGGATCTTGGACGCAGCCGACACGGCGCCCCACAGGCAATGAAGTTGTCTTGGCCTGGTCTCCCACTTACATTGGAGTTGCATTTTATTTGCGTGCTATCTGCCATAAGCCATTGATGGCGGAGCCACTCCAGCCATATCGTGGAAACTTGGGCGAAAAACGCGTGGTATGTCCATGGGTCTTCGAAGGACCTCCATGAAACATTTGCCGGCGACAAATCACGGTCGTTTCGGTAAAAAACCACCTCTACGACGATACTGAGCAGCAGGGCCCGGATTTTCGGGAAGCTCTGCTTCGGGAACTGCATCTGGTGGAGGAGCGTTGTTTGCCATGTTTGGTTGATGTATGAACATTTTGCAATCGCCATACTTACCAAGAAACCTTATACAATTTAAATTTAACCAAAGGAATTTCAGAAAAAAAAAAAAAAAAAATGTTACTTACCTTCTGAATTCACCTGTTCACCTGTCCGATTTTTGAATATATTGCTATGCAAATGTAGTCATATCTTATCAGTGACACGTATTCGGTACATCTTCATAGTATTTGTAACCATGCACTGTTCACCTGTCCAATTTTTGAATATATCCCTATTTAATTCAAATGTATTCATATAAACTAGTGCCACGTATTTTGCACATAGTATGGCCAACCAATCCGCGGTCCACACAGCCTAAGCTAAGACTTAAGACAATAGACATGTCTCACAATTTGTGCAACATCAGTTATCCAACCTTTTTGTCATCCATCTGTTTGCCCCCGCATAACATTAGCATAATGACAGTTTTACCAAATTGGTCAAGTAAAAGCCATAGTTGACTCCCAATTTATTCTGATCTTGTTGCATAATAACCATTCCAGTCGCCCAATTGATATAAATCCAATCACACGTCGTTGTGACACCAACCAATTGGGCGACTGTTAATGCCCTTATGTAATGATTCTCAATTATTTCAAATATACGCACATCGAGTATAGCATAGGGCAGCAACGACGACCAATACAATATTGTCATGATTGCATAGTTCATATCTCAAAGGCAGTTAACGACATAGCTGCGCTGTGCTTATTTAATTAATTTCCCATTCATTCCCAAGCTCTGCGTTAGCAGACACGTTATGCAACGAGATGAGGAACAGGAATGTTACAAGTCGAGTGATTCACTTCGGCAAACCCAGATGTTCAACTGGTCTAGACTTTAAAATAAAAACCAAATCGTGTGTGAGATTATGGCCTCCGTGTCCGGAGACATCTGCGGCACATGTTTTAAGAATGCACGCACGCAGCCGTTCATCCACGTGGGCCTGTACCACGCTCATACGGAATAAAACTAATCATAAACTGTTAAAGGTGTATGAATTGGGTTTGATTCCGTAAATTGCTTTTTTTTTAAGCCATGCGCCCCGGTGGCGGTAGTGGGAAATGCTATTTACGGAATAAAACGCGATGCAATATTTTTATATTTGACATTTATTCCGTTCCGTGTAAGTGTGGTACCACTTCGTGGGAAGGTTCGGGCTGGGGATAGACAACAAATAGATGGTATTGAATAAAACGGCGGAATAAAACGCAATGTATTGCTAGCTTTATTTCGTATGGGTCGGGCGAGGAACACACGAACAAGAGTAACACATTTCATAGCTCACGGAATAAAGCGCAATATATATTAAGATTAGCTTTATTCCGTTTATTAGCATGGGCCGTGCTTTATTACCATGGGCCGGCGGGATCAAACAAGGGTTAATCAAATTCGACAGCTGCTCACGGAATAAAGCGCTATCATATAGGCCAGGCATTCTCAAATGGTGGCGCGCGCGCCACTTGTGGCGCATCAAGGCATCCTAAGTGGCGCGAGAGTGGTTAAAATTGGTTTAAAAAAAATAAATCATATCATGATATAGCCAAATTCCATAGGCATATGACAGTCAGATGTATAAATACAGCAATTTTTCTCGCGCATAGCTGTAATGTGCCCTCAAAACAGTAATATTAGTTAATATGCTGCCTACATATGTTAAAATATTTTGAAATTAATGTTATAAAGGGAATTTTGCCATTGTAAAATTCTAAAAAATATGGAGCTTCAACAAGTTGGTTACTAAAATGTGGCGCATCAGTAAATCTAGTTGAGAAAGCCTGATATAGGCCTATTTAGATTCGATTTATTCCGTTTATTAGCATGGGTCGGACGGGGAAGATACAAATAACGTCGAGCCCATTCGATAGCTGCAAACGGAATAAACCGCAATATATTTTTAGATTACCTTTATATTTATTCCGTATATTAATACCATGGGTTGGGCGGGGAATATTAAAAACAACGTCGAACACATTCGATCGCTACTACTCACACAATAAAACGCAGTATATATATCGATTACCTTTATTCCGTAAAAAACGGTTATAACACCAACTTTACTGACGAAACATGTATCGCATTCATCATGTATACAAAAACAATGTCAAAGGAATAGTCCTATGAACTCGAACACACGCCTTCAATTTTCTGAATGCGCTTCAACCATTACTCCAACAAATAGGTCCCCATTGATTTCTTTTCACTTGTTACATTTACTGAAAGAAGAGATCGGAAGAGATCGCCGCCCCTCTCCCATGTTTGTCACCACCAAAAATAAACATATTCCCACATGTTCACCCCCACCACCACCCCCAAACAAAAACAACTTCAAACAGACACACCCCCACACATACTAGTCTACTATAATTGTATACCCCTCTTTCGGCACGCAACTATTCCCCCAACAGACATGACAGAAATCCCCTTGTCTGTCCTCCGGTTAGTCCGGACGCATAAATACATGAACTATACCATATTGTTGAATAAATTGAAGAAATGCAATTTGATCAATTTGAGAATATACTCCTCAAGTATAGGTCTTATGCCCATACCTTAACTACACGAAAATGTTTGAATAAGACCTATATGATGAGTATAATAAGGCTTGATCAAATTGCATTTCTTCAACAACCCAAACACATTTGAAAACTCAATTCAAGTTAAAAACATTCGACAAGCTATCTATTTCTCAAACACATCGTAGTTTGTTTTATCATTAATCATGTTGAAGTCGACACTCTATAATATACTCCTCATATAGGTCTTAAACACACATTTCTGTGTAGTTAACGTATAGGCGTAAGACCTATTTGAGGAGTATATCAAGCTTGTTGGCCGACACTCTATAATACTCCTCAAAGGTCTTACGCCCATACGTTATAAACTACACAAAAATGTGTGTTTAAGACCTATGAGGCCACTAGGCAGCCGATGAGAGCGTGCGACTGCTGAATAACGTTAGGTTACCGTTTGAACACACGGAATAAAGCGTATAATAGATAGTGGTGATCGTGTTGGCTATGTGTTTACTTACACGATACTTGTTTAAACTGCCCGATGCTATCTCCGGGGATTTGAACTCGTGGCGTTACATCATGACATAATGTACCATTGGGTAATTTACATGACAAGAAGAGGATTTTATGCATGGAGCCACGTCATAAACTATGCATTCATTGGTAGCATGGCTATACAGTGGTTTTTGAACTATTTAAATAAAGTCTAGACATAACGCAATCCGTCATTTACATGAGAAGTAGCCAATGTCTCACTACCCGGATACACAATTGAACATCTGGAGATGATTAGTTTGGTAAGTTTGAAATGGTTGTTTTCAAAAATTCCGCAATTTGAATACACTTTATAATGCAATTATACGTGGCAAAACTTGCTTTATCTTTAGTATTTCATAATGGACCGTCGACGACGCAACAGAGAGATTGCCGAACTTTGGAGCGATATCTGCGAGATCATTGGGCCCGCACGTTTGTGGCCTTTACCATGTTTACGTATTAGAAGATTATTTTGGACTCGTCATTTGAAACATTTCGACCGAATTTTAGTTGCAACATTTGTATACGTTAATGGTTTTAACCCTGAAGTATTTATGGACTGGGTCATTTTAGTTAATTTATGTAGAGACCAGTCTGGAGTTAATCATTTTCGCGCTTTATTTAGACTTTTTTTGGCCGGAAGAAACTATACTTATGCCTGGCAGGTGTCTATGAACCGCTACGAATACTTAGACGGACGAGTCAGGATTTACCAGCCACGCAACCAGCGTAATTAAAGTAATTTTTCAGGTATGTAACCGTATATGATGAATAATGATAAGCTTTTCAATTTGGTTTGATTGTAAACGATTGGACACTCATCTAGGAGGATACTCTACAATCTACATCAGGCATTCTCAAATGGTGGCGCGCGCGCCACTTGTGGCGCATCAAGGCATCCTAAGTGGCGCGAGAGTGGTTAAAATTGGTTTAAAAAAAATAAATCATATCATGATATAGCCAAATTCCATAGGCATATGACAGTCAGATGTATAAATACAGCAATTTTTCTCGCGCTACGCGCGTATGTGCCCTCAAAACAGTAATATTAGTTAATATGCTGCCTACATATGTTAAAATATTTTGAAATTAATGTTATAAAGGGAATTTTGCCATTGTAAAATTCTAAAAAATATGACCAAGTGGAGCTTCAACAAGTTGGTTACTAAAATGTGGCGCATCAGTAAATCTAGTTGAGAAAGCCTGATCTACATTATCGAATCCTCAATTTATATTGTGTGTAGCCTACGGACGGTATCCTACACCCATTGCGATTGCACTTTCGGTTGCGCACGCGCGAAATTGTTATGCCCGGCTGGCGAACTCCGCCGGCCGCGGCGTTTCCTGGTAATACAAATGTTTCCGACTCATCATGATAATCTGTACACTTAATCCGTAATGATGGGCCAATAAATATCAATTAATTTTTCGTGTCACATCAAAATGAACCATTTTGCCACATATTTAGTAAAACAAATAGGTCTCATTCTTCCACAGTTTTTAAAACCTTCTTCCCCCCAAAACACTACTAAACCCCTCTTTTTTGCTACGCAATTTCCCCCCAACAGAAATCCCCTTGTCTGTCCTCCGGACGCATAGGCATTTTAGTTTAACCTTGTTTAACATATATAGTCCAACCCCTTATATACTCCTCAAATAGGTCTTACGCCTATACCTTAACTGTACAAACATGTGTCTTTAAGACCTAATTGAGGAGTATATTACACACGGCATGACAAATTATTTTTCATATTTTGTGACAAAATAACCTCATTAAAATGAGCCCAAATGGCAAACAAACTTTTAGTTTTAAAACATGCACAGAAATACATTGTTAAAAAATTATTTTTTCCTGTCACATTAAAATGAATCATATTGCCACATATTTACTAAAACAAATAGGTCTCATTCTTGCAAATTTAACCTTCTTCCCCCCAAAACACTACTAAACCCCTCTTTTTTGCTACGCAATTTCCCCCCAACAGAAATCCCCTTGTCTGTCCTCCGGACGCATAGGCATTTTAGTTTAACCTTGTTTAATATAGTCAACCCCTTATATACTCCTCATATAGGTCTTACGCCCATACCTTAACTACACTAAGAAGTGTCTTCAAGACCTAATTGAGGAGTATATTACGCACGGCATGAAACATTATTTAGATATTTTTTGACAACAAGCTCATAAAAATGATCCAAAATGACAAACAAACTGTTACCATTAATACATCCACACAAAACAGTCTCCAAACTTGCATTTTTCGTGTCACATGAAAATGAACCATTTTGCCACATATGTGAGGGAAACAAATAGGTCTCATTCTTGCAAATTTAACCTTCTTCCCCCCAAAAAACTACTAAATCCCTCTTTTTTGCTACGCAATTTTCCCCCAACAGAAATCCCCTTGCCTGTCCTCCGGACGCATAGGCATTTTAGTTTAACCTTGTTTAATATAGTCAACCCGTTATATACTCCTCAAATAGGTCTTACGCCTATACCTTAACTGTACAAACATGTGTCTTTAAGACCTACATGAGGAGTATATTAGGGCTTGATGAAATTGTTTTCGACAAAATTCATACATTGTCAATCATTAATCATGTTAATTATAGTCGACAGACACTCTATTATACTCCTCATATAGGTCTTAAAGACGCATTTTTGTGTAGTAAAGGTATAGGCGTAAGACCTATTTGAGGAGTATATAAGTATGTCAACTAAATAAATTCATGTAGTTATTGGTGTCTAATAGCACTCCATGCAACATAACTTTTTTCTGTGTATAGTACTGTGCGTTCACCCGTAAAACTATATACATGGTAAATAATGATTGCACACGTTTGTATTGCATGATGTTTTTTCACCAACTTAGGGAGTCCGCTATTTCTTAAGACCTATTTGAGGATAATGCCCATATTTTGGGCGAGGGGCACATACAAACATTGCACCAAAAAGCACTGTTTTAATGACAAACACAAGCCTCCGATGGAAACAATTATTTCAATGGTATAATACCATATAACACATCTCTAAACTTTAATACCTCCGTGGCTTGGATACCTTGTCCATTGAATTGTAATCACAGAACCCGGTTCGATTCCCATACGTCGCGATATGCTTCTTTTTTGTTTTGTTCTTTTACCCTTCCACTCACATCAATGTTGAAACTTTGGCTTTATCAGTTTTTAATTAATAAAAACAATAGTAAGTTTATTTATTTATTTAGTCATTTATTTATTTAGTCATTTATTTATTTAGTGAGTCATTTATTGATGTATTTAATTATCTTCTCATTTATTTAGTGATTTATTCACCTATTTAACTATTCTACTCTATATGCTTTGGTTTTCACAATAACCATTATATCACGCCACGTATTCAGAACTTTTAGGAGTGAGTCCTACATTAAAAAGGCAGAGTATTATATAGGGTTATGCAATGGCCAGACATTTCACATTTAGGAATGTTCTTACACTTTTATTTAATTGAATAGAATTAAGAGACTGCTATGTCTTCTTTTCAATAGTGCAGCACCTGGATATTTTATTGAATCCTAGATATGCATAGGCTGGCCTTGATTTTAGAATAGCGCCAATGCGAGACATGTATTACCTGTCCATGATTGTACCAAGTATCCATTTCTCAATACAGCGCTTCTCATCACGGGATGCAATATGACCGAGAGAGAAAGCGTGCAAAACATGTCACAGAGTCTGAAAAATATTCACTCGTAGAACTTGTTAAAGTTCATGGAAGTGGAGTTGTTGAGAGTAAAAAGAAAGACACCAAGACAAGCTCTAAAAAGAAGAAGGCGTTGGATCAGATTGAGATGAGATTTTAACTCCGACCACAAGGTTCATAAAAGAGACCAGAAACAGTTGCAGATGTTATGGAAAGATTTGAAAGCAAGTGCTAAGAAGGATGTGGCCCGTGTTTCCAAGGAGAGAAACAAGACTGGCGTTGGAAAGCCAACAGAAAATATCGATTGTATTACCGAAGCAATTGTTGTAATAATCCCGGAGCTGTTTGAAGCGATTACAGGCTCCTGATGATGATGAAGGTAATACTTTTTAATTGTAGACATTTTAACAACACTTTCCACGCGGCAGTCGTCTGCAGACGACAGTTCCAAAAATTAAAAAAATGTTTCACAAATGTTAATGTTATTGAGTTTCATAACCATATTTGGAATTGCCATGAGAAATGCATTACAATATATACAAACATACCTAGTATTGGTTCAGTAATTTTGAAATATATTTTGAAAGTTGGTAAAGGGTTTTTGAAAAGTTTGGTCGTATATGGTAAAACTAATAGCCGCGTGGAAAGTGTTAAGGTATTGTTTCTTTTATTTTTTACTTTTCAAAGGTCAGATTAAATTATTGTAAACGATCGATTGATTGATTGATTGATTGATTGATTGATTGATTGATTGATTGATTGATTGATTGATTGATTGATTGATTGATTGATTGATTGATTGATTGATTGATTGATTGATTGATTGATTGATTGATTGATTGATTGATTGATTGATTGATTGATTGATTGATTGATTGATTGATTGATTGATTGATTTATTGATTCGACAACCAATCAATAAACCAATGAATCATTCCTTCATTCACTCGCCTATTCATTCATTCATCTTTGTTTGTTTGTTTGTGTGTTTGTTGGGGTGGGCGGGGTGATGTCGTGTGTTCTGGCGGGGATGGTGGTTTTTAGGATCGAGATGGGTGTGATGAGACATGAAATATAATTAAATTCCAGTCAATTTGACATTCAGCAAAGTAGGACTTATTGAAGTCATTATCTAGTTTTTTGATCTTTTTTTTCTTCTTTTTTTTCTTCAAAGAAAAGAATCGTATATTCCCTGCCCAAAAAAGTTAATTTGAAAAAATATTATGTTTTATTAATGATTTTCTTTTCGAGATATCGACGATTATGTAAATTTTATTCCATAGAGCTGTGTATAAAAGCACATCTTCTCCACCCCACTGTCTTTTAATACAAGATTGTGCGACATTGGCGCTTCTCGGACACGTGCCATAGACATAAATGATTGCTTTAAACGATTTAAAGTTCAACATGTATATTTATCGAAATGGCCAAAATATGAGGGTTTAATTTTCGCTAATAGGAACAAAATTCGGAGAAAAACTTTTTTTTTAAAATATCAAAAATTTAATTTTAAACGAATTACGCTTTAATGAGAAGAAAAAAAAGATTTGAATACAAGTTCTGCATACTTCCGTAAGCTCCCCTCTCCGTACGGCAGATGGTCTAACATTTTCTAAAATGTCACTAAAGATATATCTTTAAGTTCAGCATACATCTGCCGCCCCCCCCCCCTTCTCCGTACGGCACGGGGTCTAAAATGTTCTAAGTTCTAGGTGTCTCCGCGGTTTTAAGACACGCGTGGAATTGACACTAATGATCTTTACCAAATATTTAAGTTTGAATTAAGTTCTGCATACTTCCGCCCCCACCCCCACCTCCCTCTCCGTACGGCACGGGGTCTAAAATGCTCTAAAATATAATACAAATACATCTCCGTTTCTAAGACACGTCCCCCGGCCCATGTCACAAACCACGCACATTGGGGTATGTTTGGGCGGGGTGATGTCGTGTGTTCTGGCGGGGATGGTGGTTTTTAGGATCGAGATGGGTGTGATGAGACATGAAATATAATTAAATTCCAGTCAATTTGACATTCAGCAAAGTAGGACTTATTGAAGTCATTATCTAGTTTTTTGATTTTTTTTTTTTAGTTGTTTTTTTAAAGAAAAGAATTGTATATTCCCTGCCCCAAAAAAGTTAATTTGAAAAAATATTATGTTTTATTAATGATTTTCTTTTCGAGATATCGAACTGTTTGGCGCCAAATTTATCAAGCACTGTAACTTTTAAATTATAAATGTGATGTACATAAAAGTATACATTTTTTGTAATAAAATGAGTCAGAGAATCCATTTTTGGTATCAAATTTTACTAAAATTAGTGATTTTTACATTTTTGCCCAAAAATCACCTTTTTGGCGTCAATTATCTAGGAGCGATTTTTTTTTTGGCTTAAAATTTGTTTGTTTTGAAAATATTGACCAAAAAGTGCCAAAAAAATATTTTTTTATCTCAAAATCTCATTTTTGGCACTTTTTGGTCAATATTTTCAAAACAAACACATTTTAAGCCAAAAAAAAAATCGCTCCTAGATAATTGACTTTAGATGATTTTGGTGAAATTTTGGAATTTTTAATCAAAAACTGATATTGTTAGGTTGTCTGAAAATTGTTGGCGCAAAAAGGTGATTTTTGGGCAAACATGTAAAAATCACTAATTTTAGTAACATTTGATACCAAAAATGGATTCTCTGACTCATTTCATTACAAAAAATGTATACTTTTATGTACATCACATTTATAATTTAAAAGTTACAGTGCTTGATAAATTTGGCGCCAAACAGGGTTGACACCAGCCTTAACATCACTATTTCATCATTGCTCATTAACGTACAGTTCACAATAAATGATCTAAACAAAAATGGTGATACACTCTAAAAAAAAGGTTTACCCAACATGGGTTAAGGAGGGCACATAAGCAGTTGGGCACAAAAATGTTGGATCAAAACTATCCAATATTGTGTAAAAATTACCCAATATTGGGCATCATTTTTACCCAACTGCTTATGTGCCCTCCTTAACCAACGTTGGGTAAAATCATTAAACAGTAGCTTAATAATTGTCATTTTTGTTATTAAAAAGAAACCTCAGGATTGATCTTCATGGTCGGGAATACCGTGTCTTGTATACACGTATCCTTGGTCCAAGTTAAAATTGTGGTGGCAATTATGATTATAGTGTATGATGTATGGCAATGAAGTTCCTTTATCAAACTAATCAGCCTTTTCTGTATATTTATCATAGGTAGGCCTATGGATTCTTTCAACGTCGCTGGCTGCAGTGAATCAAAGGATAAACCTCCAGATGACCAACATGAGGACGAAAACCAATCTGATTATTCGGAGGAAGCTACTGCAATGTCCAACTCGGGTCTGAAAGGAGTCGATATGAGGGCAGCCGAATTTCACGCGAAACGTCTGAAATATCTGAGAGAAGAACACGCATTCAAAATCCAATTATTTCAGATAGATTTAGAAATGAAGCAAGAAATGCAAGCGATAAGGATGGATATATTAAGAAAGATCCGAGATACAGTTGTGCAGGAAAACCCACTTGACTTAACTGGAATATTATCTTAATTAAAAGCATTATGAAATACTAGCGGCGTACCCTCGCTACGCTCGGGTCCCCGCTAGATGGTTATGCCACATTACATACCTCTGAAACCACATAAACCTCCTCATCGCCCCCAAACCAGGTTGATTTATAACCATATCCCTTCTAAAGGCATTATAGCCCCGATTATAGCCCCCCCCCTATAACCACCCCCCCCCCCCCCAAATCAGGTTGATTTATAACCATGTCCCT
The DNA here is from genome assembly GCA_035610835.1 of Ophiura sarsii. NCBI lineage: Eukaryota > Metazoa > Echinodermata > Ophiuroidea > Amphilepidida > Ophiuridae > Ophiura > Ophiura sarsii. The sequence continues at coordinate 74,364,754 of CM069446.1, read as the reverse complement.
CCTAAACCATTTACCGTGGCTACTTTATTAACCCCTACCTCTCAAACCGCATCAAGTTAACCCTATCCTAAAACATTTCCCGTGGTTACGCTCGGGTCCCCGCTAGATGGTTATACCACTACCTACCTCTGAAACCACATAAACCCCCTACAACACCCCATACCAGGTTTATTTATAACCATATCCCTTCTAAAGGCATTATAAACCCCCTACAACCCCCACCCCAATCAGGTTGAATTATAACCATATCCCTCCTAAAGCATTTACCGTGTTTACTTTATTAACCCCTACCTCTCAAACCGCATAAAGTTAATCCCCGGTACTTTTAAAACCACATAAACCCCCTATAATCGCTGCCCCCATCGCCCACCCCCCCACTGCAACTACACCAACCAGGTGGGTTTATAATCATAACCCTCCCTAACCATTTCCCGCGGCTACTTCATTAACTCTTATAACCCTATCCTAAAACATTTCCCCCCTCCTAGCCCCATGCACACATACAAACCAGTTTGATTTATAATCACAACCCTCCCTAAACCAATTCCCGTGGCTACTTCATTAACCCTCGGTCCCTTAGATTGTTTGGCATGCCAACTTAAAGTAAACAAATCAGGATTGCTTCATTAACCCCCCGCAAAACGCTACTTTTACCATTAATAACCCTAGACCTATCCTAAACCATTTCCCGTGGTTTTACACCGGCCGCCCCCCACACCCCACACATGACACCAAATACCCTACCAACAGGCGCGCCTATAGCCATTTCCCGTGTGGCTTCTGCGCCATGTGTAGGGGTGCGTGTGCCGCGCGGGTGGCAGTCAGCCCTTGCGCAAACATGCACGCGACGCGTTACCACGGAAAGATTACGCTGTAGTACGCGCAACGCACAATGTTGTTCAATTCTAGGGGCATTTATGAGCCAAATCTGAGAGGTTTTTTTGCTGTTTTTGGAGCCAATTGTTAACCAATTTCACTGAAATAAACTTTAACGCCCTTCCCGTTATTTCCTCTATCTTTCATGCAAAATAGGCGCCACTTTGATCACAACTAACGGAGAAATAAGGATTTATACAGATGCAGAAGTACCTGAATGGGAGTAGATTGTAAATAGGCTCGTGATAAATGTAAATAATGTAAAATTGAAACATCTATCTACATAAAATCATATATAAAATGTGTTATGTGTGTTTGTAGAAAAACCAAATATTATACATGTAGTACTAGGCCTATACAATTAAAAACAAAGAACTTACTCGACCATTACCAAGCATCTCAAGTCATAATTAATACGGAACATTAAGTGTCATTATTTTTCATACATGTACAACGATGTTAATCTAAGTTTGTGTTTTATACTTGACGATCACCTATCTCTAGTTTTTAAACAGGCATTTTGATATCGCTCATATCACGGACAACTTCCTTATTCCTTAAATTCAGACTGACCAGAAGAAAAACGTCGTTAAATGCAAATGTCACCAATAATTATAACTCTCTCCCTTCAGAGTCATCTGCACCAACTAATGATTCCCGGAATAAATCACTTACATGTAACTCTAAAAATCTGACCATTGCAACATGGAATGTCCGATCTGCATGCAACAAATCAGGAGAAGTTGCCGACTATATTGCTAAAAACAACATTGACATATTATGTGTAACAGAATCTTGGCTCCATGAGGATGGAGATGAGCCCGTTATTAATGGATGCACTCCTAATGGTTATGCTTTTGAACATTTCCCTCGCCCATCCCGTGGAGGTGGCGTAGCTGTCATTTATAATGCTTCTGTGAAACTTGTTTCTTGGAAACCATTAACGGATGCTGTGTCTTTTGAGGCTGCTGAATGCACATTTAAATGCAATGATGTCACACTCAAGATAGTTGCTGTATATCGTCCACCACCGAGTGATGCGAACAATCTCTCTGTTCCGCAATTTTTATGTGAATTTGGTTCAACGCTTGAAAGCTACGCTGCTTATGCTTCAAAACTAGTGTTCATTGGTGATTTCAACTTTCATGTTGACAACGTTAATGACAACAGGGCTAAGAAATTCCTTGAAATTGTTACTGCTTGTAATCTTTCTCAGCTTGTTCATCGACCAACTCATAAAAATGGACATACTCTGGATCTTATTCTTGTAAACGACGTCGATTTTGTCAGATCAGTTCATGTGGATGGTTTTAGATCATCTGATCACACTCCTGTCGTAGCTCAACTTTGTCTCCCCAAACCTCCCAGGATTAAACGGGAAGTCGTATATCGCCGCATATCTGCTATTTGTACTGATCAATTATTAAATGATCTTGATAAAATCACTGACTTGCAGAACCCACCATCTGACCTGAATGCTGCAGTTGAGATTTACAACACCGAACTTGGAAAACTCCTCGACAAGCATGCACCCCTCAAAAAACGCGTATTCATTGTACGTCCTGAGTGTAAGTGGTACACACCTGAAATTGATGTCGCCAAGAAAGCAAGACGCTCTGCTGAAAAACAATGGCGTAAAACCAAGCTTGAAATTCATCGTCAAATCTTTCGGGAATCGTGTATCGCGGTAAATAAGCTAATCAATAGTACAAAAACAACTTATTACTCAGGTCTCATTGCACAAGTCTCTCATGATCAGAAATCGCTGTTTAAAATTGTTTCAACACTATCATCAATCCCTAATATAAATGCTCTCCCATCACATACTTCTGAACTTGAACTGAGCAATCGCTTTAGCAATTACTTCAATGACAAAATTGCTACCATTCGCTCTGGCCTTGATGCTGAAAAACACACAACTAACTTCCACCAATTTGAAATCTCAACATCTGCAACTCTCACAGTGTTTCATCCTGTTTCTGAAGATGACATTGAATCTTTTGTTAAAAAGTCTCCGACTAAGTCTAGCTGTGTCGATCCGATGCCAACATCTGTTATCAAGCTATGTCTGGACAAGTTACTGACCATTCTAACACGGATTATCAACCTTTCGCTGAAATCTGGCGTTGTCACTCAGTCGCTCAAATCCGCTGTTGTTACTCCACTTCTCAAGAAAGCTTCGCTTGACACGGAAATCCTGAAAAATTTCCGCCCTATTTCCAACCTTCCTTTTGCGTCCAAGATTCTTGAGAAAGTTGTGGCCTCTCAGCTTAACGAATATTTCAATCAGAATGCTTTGTTGGAACCTCTTCAATCAGCTTACCGCAAACTTCACAGCACGGAAACAGCATTGTTATCAGTGCATAATAGCATTACTAGATCCCTTGATTCCGGCAATGTTGTCTTGTTAGTCCTCCTAGATTTATCGGCAGCCTTCGATACCATCGATCACAGTATTTTACTCCAGCGTCTTTCCAACCTTGGTATCAAAGGAGTTGCTCTACAATGGATTCGCTCCTACCTCACTGGTAGATTTCAGTCCGTTTCTGTTAAAGGTAGCACTTCATCATCAAAATTGCTAAACTTCGGAGTGCCTCAAGGCTCAGTTTTAGGACCACTGCTGTTTTCCATCTACATTTCTCCTCTTGGAAATCTGATTCGTCACCTTAACCTCAACTTTCACCAATATGCTGATGATAACCAATTATATCTTTCATTCACTAAGTCTAATACTGCATCAGCCATCAGCTCAATCCAGAGCGGTGTTCTTCAAATCAAGGAATGGATGACGCAGAACAAACTGAAATTCAATGATTCTAAGACAGAAGTTCTTTACATTCACTCTAAGTTTGACCGCTCTCCAATGCCTTTCAACTCTATCAACATCGGCTCCTGTTCAGTTACGCCTGCCAAACAGGCCAGGAATATTGGTGTTACTTTTGATGATACTTTCTCTTTCCATCAACATGTCTCGTCTACGTGCCGTTCAATTTACTTCTTTCTCAGGAAAATTGGTCATATTAGAAAGTACCTCACTAACGAGTCATGTTCTACTATTGTTCATGCTATTGTTTCATCAAAACTTGACTATGGTAATTCCTTGTTGTATGGTATCCCAGATACACATCTTCATCTTCTTCAACGTGCACAGAATACGGCCGCTAGAATCATTACCCGCACAAAAAAGTTCGACCATATCACTCCTGCACTCAAGCAGCTTCATTGGCTGCCAATATCATCCAGAATTGAGTTCAAGATCTTGCTCCTAACTTATAAAGCCTTAAACGGACTTGCTCCACAATATCTTGCAGATCTTGTCCATTATCGACGTACATGCCGCAACCTTCGCTCCAACAACAAACTACTCCTTGAAGTACCACGATGGAAACTCGCTACGTACGGTCGCCGTTGCTTTTCATCAGCTGCACCTGTTCTATGGAACTCATTACCACTGGACATTAAGTCATCCCCGAATGTCAACATTTTTAAGAAGAAACTAAAAACTCATCTCTTCTCGAAAGCATACAGTGCATAGCACTTGACTCTACAGCGCCATTGAACATTTCTTTGTAAATGGATATTAGGCGCTATATAAATTTTATATTATTATTATTATTATTATTATTATTAAATATCCGGCCGTCCAAATGGACTTTTATGGAGTAGAACATACTTTTTAAGTGCAATACAATGAACGTTCTTATTTCATTTCGATGGCATAGCAAATAAAATGTAAACAAAATTCTGAAGACATTTCCAAACTACAGGAAAACAATCTATGCCTACCATGTTAAACATATTAAATCATCACGCAATCTTCGTAGCTGAATTCTATTCATGCCAGTCATGCCAGTACTATAGCATTAGACAGTGATTAGTGTATTGCAGACTACTGTAAAGCCAGATATGTTTGCGTGTATTTAAATTTCGCGAATTTTGCGAGAATCACTTACTCCAAAAAATTCATGTCGCGAATATTTCAAAACTACCTACAGACATGTTTGAAAGTTTACATTCGCGACTTTTTCACGCCGCAAATTAGGTCAGTGTTGGTGATTCGCGAAATGTTAGACTCGCGAATATTTCAGGTTTTACAGCATATTGCTAATTCTGATACTAGTATGTAGTAGTTGTGTGTTATTTTATATAGTGGTTTTAACTTCATTAGTAGTAGTATAGTGCGTTAATATAACTTTTGTAATACAACTTTTATTTATATTCTGTGTTTATAATAGTCGGTTTGAAGGTCTACTTGTTAATACTGTTCTCATTCTACTATACATGTACACTCTTATTCTAGATTAGTCAAATTTGACACGGAAATGGTCAAATCTGACACAGAAAATTAGTCCGCGGGGAAACAACAACTTATTAGTCAAAATAACACGGAAAAATGTGTCACTTTTTTGACACTGAAGTGTGTCAAATGTAACAAATATCCGGGTCAAAATGATCATTTTATTTGTTAAATCTGAATCGGAACTTACTATTCAAATGATCATTTTGACCCGGATATTTGTTCCATTTGACACACTTCAGTGTCAAAAATAGGTGACACATTTTTCCAACTCATTTCAGACGCATAACGACCAATAAATTGATCAGTGTAGCACAAACATGTGTCAAAAAGAAATCACACAGACAATTTGACTAATCAAGAATAAGAGTGTATACAGTCCAACAAGCCCACAAATACGAAGAACTAATGTTTTATTTCGCCCTAAAAGATGTGACTTTTTTCAAGTCAAAGAAGATTTTAAGGATATTCCGCAATGCAATGCGTGAACGCCAGCCAACTATGATATATTGTTACATAAAATGCATAAGTGGAGCTCTTAAGTTTAGAAATAAGAAAAAAAGGAACACAGAACTAATTAATTAATTAATTAATGTAGTATTTAATCTAAAAAACTCCAACGATGAATGCCATTTTGAGCATGTCTATGGAAACCCGAGACGAATTGGAGACTAGAAGTATAGGGCATTTTGAGAAAAATGCAATGCATTGTGGTTGAGTCCTTAACGAGCTACTTCGCTTACAAGGAAAGGTATTTTTACTATTGTCTTGTAACTTTCCAATAGTATCATAATTACTGTACGTTGTGATTAACTATATTTATCGTACACATATTTCTGAATTTGCCGATCTCTGTAACACATATTGATACTGATTATAAACTACACCATTATCAAACAAAATACTGCCACCACTATCAGTGAATCGGTGGCTAACATACTACGATGTATGTTTCCGTCTGCAGTTTTCGATACACACAATCTCTTGCCTATGAATTTCTTCCCGTTCCACCAACCCGTCCATCCCACAGTTGCAACCATGTAAATAATATTTGCTCTCTATTTTTAACATATAATACATATTGTTTGTATACTTGACTGTAATAAAAGCTATAAAGTAAACATAACAAAATATTGGCTATTTTCGATCTCTTTTATAGTTGTAATGACATTTCTTCCTGTACGAATGGACAACACATTCAAAATTAAAATCTAAGGACAAAAGTATGAGTTAACAGGTCGTAAGAAATGCATATAGTAGAAAGTCTTCAATGGGAAAATAAGATATTTGGTCCGAAAAGTCATTAACAATATAAATGTTATACACTGTCATGACTGTTAAAAATATCTGTAAATTTACGGACTCCGTAAAGTGAAATATGCCATATTTTCTGCGTCAAAACTCATGTTAATGTTCTGTTTATTTTACGGAATGAAAACAATTCTCTGGAAATTTTGCTGCCGGAACCAAAAAGTAACGTCCGTAAAATGGCAGCAAAATGTCCAGATATTTTTTTTTCATTCCGTAAAATAAACAGAACATTAACATGAGGTTTGACATCTTTACATGGTTGTTGGTGGAATAACAGTGTCTACTTAGATGTATTATATTATGTGCAGGTGTTAGGGCAAATGTGGCTGATACACACAGAAAACACTATGTAAAAAAATACACAAATTATGTAAACATTACACAATCTGTGTAAAAATAGAACTCCATAATACTATGTAAACAGTTGTGTAAAGCTTTTGCATAGCAATTTACACAAGCTTGGGTATATATTACATGTTTTATGTAAACTCTTACATAATAATTATGGAGTTCTATATTTACATAATTTTTTACATAGTGTTTTCGGTGTGTAATCACGCTAATTAGCATAATTAGTATTTGCAAGTAATTCTGAATAAATCCAGAGCGTTTGGTCTTTGTTCACTCTAAAAGCAAAGTCTACCTTGTATGTTCATGTTTATTTTTAATATACAATTGTCACCTAGAATTCAAATGTAATGCTTATGTTTTCATGTAATATCTGGCAAATCAGGACGACACTCAGCAATTGTGCATTCCATGTATTATATTTATATTCAAAGGGGGGGCGGGGGCGATCGCCCCCCCCCCCCAATATTGACGTCGTGTCGGGTCGGTTGAGATTGGCACTGTCGGTTCATTTGACCAGAGGAATCATGGAATTATGATGGTCAAAAGTACACATATGAAAAATTTTCGCGCGCTACGCGCGCATAACAGTCACCTAAATGCAATATTCGTTGGTACAAGCTTGTTTAGAGCCAAAATGTACCTCAATCGTGCCAAAAATAGGTGTAAAGTCAAAAAATTTCGCACGCTACACGCGCGCGTCTTCACTCAAAACAATCTTGTCGGTTCATTTTCAGTTCTCGCCCCCCAATATGAATAACCTGGCTACGCCACTGGGCCAACGTGTCACGATGTTTCTAATCATAAAATCTGCGTCAGAAATAATCTGAACATTAATGGAGAAGATCCCTTTACTGTTACGGTAAAGCTCCTCATTCACCCCAACAGGTTCACCCCACCAGGGATCTCAATGTGTACATGGGTCCAATCAAGTGCCCCAATTACACCTGGAAATCCAGCAATATCATAAAATGCTCGTTTGACGCCTCTCATCTCTTCTTGTCTTGGCATGTAAATGAAATCTTGTCTTGTGATTTGCTAATGCTGCAGTCACCCGATGGAATGCTCGGCATGCTGTGGTGGACCGAAAGTACATCCCCTCCTCCTAGTTGTCTTGTTCCCCCTCCCAGTATGAATAGGGGAGAGAGGACCTGCATTTCCGGCGTAAGGGAATCATTACAGTTTGAACCATATTGGATCGGTAACGTACCCAACAGAACAGATCCTTTGCTCATTCTTAACCTAAAACGAGTGAAAAATTCCCCATCTGTGAAAAATGCCATTGGGTCACACCGAGGTCGAATAACGCGTTCCACATTTACAGCTCGGCGCACATTTTGGAGATATAACGCGTCATTATTTTCAGCGATATCATCGACGTTTAGCAGTCGTGCATTTTGAATCACATTGGCGTAGATTCCGGGGGATTTTAAGAATATAGGGGGATAAATCCACCAAACGTTTGGGTGGTGGTGTATGTAATCATTCCCCGATGTTATGCCTATTATGATCAGTGACCCATTTGTTAAAGCGCTATGATCTAGATGGAATAGCGCTATATGAATATTAATTGTTATGTTATGTTATGTTAAAGCAAAGTGTTTTATACGAATGGTTTATTTTCCAAAATTGAATTTACCATCAACAATTGTCAACGGGGAACAAAAATCCTTGGACAATTAGTAAATGTTGGTCAAAATGTGACCCAAAATCGTGACTAAAAGTATTCACTAAATTGCATGAATGAAATCTTTCAACTCATGTGGGGGTCACATTCCACCTCAAATATACACCCCCTGTGCATGCAAGCGCAATTTGTCCTTCCGCATATCGCATATCAGCGAATCACCCTCTCCAATGTTCACAACAAATTTACGCTACTGCTAGAATCGATTGACTTGTGGCATAACACGTTATGCCCCAACTTACTCTTGGGTCCGGTCAGGTATAAAATTTAGCGTAAATTACCCGCCAGTTACTAGCCTAGTAGCTTACCCCGCATTGGCGCTCTCAACATTTTGGGTTACGCCTCAGTTTAATACTAGCCAGGTAGCGCTATTCTTCAGCTACCCGTCATTGGTGCACTCGGCCGTTAATCTGGCAAATAACCAGCTTGCACACGTGTATCCAGATATCTTCAATGGAATATTTAAACTAGAGCATCCTACCATTAACAATAACAAATTGCTCGTTTTCCCAAGAGGGGTGGTCGAAGATTATCTCATTTGCAGTTCATTAATATGTCACATAATGGAATCCAAAAGTTGGAGAGCGAATGTTTTAGCAACAGTAACTTTAAAACTGTAGATTTAAGATCAAATACTCTGTTTCTTGCCTCGACATTGTCTTTTGTAGGACTGGAAAACTCAACAATATTGGTAGATGAAAGTGCCACTTGTTGCTTTGCTGTAAAGGCAAACTGTGTTTATCCGAATTCAAGACCCGTTTATCTTACTTGCAAACGAATGTTAGATGATATTCCTCTCAGAATATCGATGTGGGGTCTTGGAATCTTCGCAGTGACATGCAACATGTTAGTGCTATACCTTCGAGCAATTGACAAACAATCTAACAAGGTTCAGAGACTCTCCTGATTTCAAATCTATCATTCTCAGATTTCTTGATGGGAATTAATATGATTATCTTAGCATCGGCAGATACCTATTTCTCCGATTATTTCCCTTCTTATTCTGACTCTTGGAGAAGAGGGCCCATCTGTAAGCTAGCCGGTGTCCTGTCGATACTTTCTAGTGAGGTGTCCGTGTTATTGATAACTCTTATAAGTTTTGATCGATTTCAAGGAGTCAAATACCCTTTCAATGAACATCGTTTATCACCCACTTCAACTAAGGTTACAGTAGTGATTATCTGGATATTTGGGATTGCAATGAGCGTGGTCCCAATAGCTTTGTCTGAAGTTTTTCCTGATATATACGAGGTTTCTGAAGTTTGCGTCGGGATTCCTATGATAACGGTCGATCCAATTGTATATGCATGGACTGTGGCTTTTATCATTCCGGTCTGTGTCTGTACAGCTTATTCTTCGGGCATCCCTTTAATTTAGTGCTTGTTCACTATTGGGTTTGTCCTGGCTCTTCAGCCTATTGTTATAAATAAAAAATAAATAAAAAATTTAGTCTCAATGTAAAGCCCAATTAAATATTTTGATATCCTGAAAATATGAGATCAATCCGATGAAAAAAAGGAAAACTAGCATAATTTGCGTAAACCATTTCATTCACTGGTTTGTACAATGGGATTTACATGTATAGACCAGTAAATAACATGGTTTACGTTTCAATACGTTACAATAATTATAAACATAGACAATAATCTATCAGTCAATAGCAAAGATTAGTTTGGTAATCTATTTAATTCTGGCACAAATCAATACTGGCTTATTGCCACCATAAAGTTTGAGGGAGTCGATACCGAGGTATGAGGTAATGGTAGCTTCTTGCTACATACGGGTCATTTATTTGCACGATCCGCCATTGCTGAAATGCACATTTTTGCGTTTATATTGGTGTATCGAGATTTGTCAATTGTAGCATGTGTATACATAGCTCACCCGCATGTCGGTACGGCGGATGATGCTTCTCCCATATATTTAGCACCTTTATCACCTATCCTTTGCCATAATATTTGATTGGCATACATTTCATTTACCAGATTTGCATTAAGATGAACACTTTAACACTGTATCATTTATTTGATATGACATTTTGTTTCCCATACACAAACTTAACCGATTTGCATAAAGGTGGACATTTTATCACCTTATGATTTGATATAATATTTTGTTTACCATACACTTATAGTACTTTTAAAGTACCTGATTTTTGCATGATCACATTATTGCTTTAATAATTGTTAATTTACTTTGCCTACATGTAATATAATATTATACGGCTATCGCTCTCATTGCTACCATGCAACATTCGGTAAACCTGACATTTGCGAAAGTGGGCAATTTAATTCCCCCCAATCACAACGCTACACAGGCTCCTTAATGAAGGAGTTTGCCCCAAAAGACCCCCCCCCCCAGGGATAGCACTGGATCAAAAATGTGAGAGGTCCCATGAAATTTTTCAGGACCCCGTAGGACTTCAAAAAACAAATTTAAGGGGTCCCCCAAGAAATTGAGGGGTCCTGAATTTTGGCTATTTGAAAATTTTACTTTTTTATGGACAGTTTTAATGAATTTATATTGTGAAATTTAAGGGGTCCCCCAAGAAATTGAGGGGTCCTGAATTTTGGCTATTTGAAAATTTTACTTTTTTATGGACAGTTTTAATGAATTTATATTGTGAGCAAAGGATGGATATGTTATTTACAGAATTTCTTAAGGTTTCCATTTCCATACATCATCAAATTTAAGGGGTCCCTTAAATTTTGATCGGGACCCGCAAGTCTTTCTAATTTGAAACCTGACGCGTCACTATTTGAAAGTGAGAGGTCTAGGACGCTCAGACGCGTCAGAATGCGACCCCTGCCCCCCCCCCCCCCCCCCCCCCCCCCCACTATGCACGAGGAGGGAAGGCCTTGCTGCCCATAATGGCCTTGAAGTAGACAAGGGCTTCTGCGAGATTCATCCTGAAAATGATGCACTCATCATCGCTCAGGTGAAGCCCATCTCTTCTATAAAGCACAAACTGAGCAGGAGGTAGCAGCACTGATGCATGGTTAACAATAAAGGCGTTATTCATAGCATGATATATGTGGCCACGAGCCTGTGCGTTAATAAAATGTGCAATACGCCGACCTGCACCAGATCTGCGCTGCCCGTAATAATACAGACGGGGAAGTATGTCTGACCAGACTATTGTTGTGTTCGGAAGCATGTAACGGATGCCCCAAAGTGTAGAAGAAATGACCTTACGCATAGCCTATAATAGTCTTATACTCAACAAGAACTGTCTTTAAAAAAGACAACGCGGTTTAGGCATTGTGTACCTAGTAAAGAAACCGTACCATACAACACAGAAGTAAGAAGTGAGACTAGAGAATACTATTTGGTTGCTATATAGCTTTATTAAGGATGTTTTAAATAGGTATACAAATTAAGCGATGAGGTAAGGTTGGAATAAACACATTATAAACATTACTTGCAAGACAATATAATGCTATGAATTGAATGTGTGTATTGGAGACGCTTTGTCTCAAAACAGTCGCAGGACTGATGTTTGTGAAAGACTGTTTTCATTTAGTTGATTAAGTATAATGGGTGACCTTTGTTTTTATTGGGGAGAGAGTACTCACGGAAACAAATTGGTCACAGTTTATTTGATGAAATAGCCATTTCAGAGGAATAAGTTGATTTGATTTGATGGAATAGCCATTTTATTTCAGAGGGAGTAAGTTTATTTATTGGAATAGCCATTTTATATCAGAGGGAGTAAGTTTATTTGATGGAATAGCCTTTTTTTTTATTTCAGAGGGAGTAAGTTTATTTGACGGAATAGCTATTTTATTGTATTGATCAACCCCCAGAACCCTGAAATAAAACAGATTAAACAAGAAGAGTCTTAAAAAAGACAAACAGCGCTCAGAAGGGGTGTACATTTAAGGATGAAGACAATTTTAAATTTTTTACACATTTACTTCAGAATTCAAGATGAACATAAAAAATTGCCATTATTGTTGTTTCTCTACTAACAAAAACACAGCAAAACTTGATTAAAAACAATATAATCGCTATTTATTGAAAAACGCCCTCTATGTAAATATGGTTCGCGTTATGTATCACGCGTACTACAGGGGGATACTGTCAGACGTAAAATGCTCGTTGCGGCTCTACGAGCATTTTTGACTCAACGTTTTCTTGTACAAAGAGGGCTGGTTTTTCTTAATCCTTATGGTGTAAGTTCATACATGTAATACAATTATAAAAATATACTAATCCCAGTTTTTATCATAATTGTGGGCGCAGCCTCCAACACATCTCTTAGTGCCCCTTTATGAGAAGTGAAAGGTGTTACCAGTCACACCTTGCAACATGTATGTTAATGGTGTTCCGATATCTGGCCCGGTTTTCAATTTGATGTTTTCTATAATACATGACTAGTTTAGTTTAGTTTTATTTCCAAATACATGAGGCCATCGGCCCAAATACACAAAATATTGCCACAATTGGCATGATTTACTAAGAGTCATCCTTAACATATTTGTAATTCACAGTTTGAGTTAGATAACTCCAATAGTTCTTATCATAGAAGCATCAGGTGACATGAAATATGTCCATTGAGTACACAAACTGACCGTTACCATGATGGTTTTGGTTTCTCACTGAATCGGGCCTCTGTTTTTTGTGGTATCCTTGACCTTTCATGTAAAATAGAAAACATCAAGTTGAAAATCGGGAAAGCAATCAGAACGTCTACCTTTAACCACCTTTATCAATAACTCACTGCATTTTGGGCTATAACGCATAAATGGAACATATCAAACATTTCAAACATTTTCAGAGAAATGAGAAAAATATGGAGTTTCTTCTGATATCAAAATATGTTGATGGGTAAAAAGGGTGATCCGAACATCCACCTTTAAGAACAGACCTATCACATCAAAGTCATGTAACGTTTTTCACTGAACTGCTTCATTTGTTTTGCCATGCTGCTGAGATGCCCGGGTGACCAAATTAGAGGTCCACAAATCTTCTTCAACATGTTCAACATTTTCATGCTATTGTAGTTGTTGATTTTTATTGTTATTATTTTTAATTAGTATTTTTATGTTTGTTTGGGGGGCTTATTTTTAAATAAAGTAATTACTTAAATTGATGAGTTTAATGAAATTGCTTATAAATATTGCTGAAGTTGATTGAAATAATTCAAATTAATTAATGTATGTATTAATGTATTAAAATTAAATGAATTGTTAAATGAATTTATAAATGAATTTATAAATTTATAAATTAATATTAAGTTATTTCATTAAACAAATGTACTTATTTATTACTCAATTGTATTTATCAATAAACGTATTGATTAATTAATGCTTATTATTCAATGTATTACGCTAACTTATAATAATTAATATGATTATGAATAAATACATACATACATTTTATGAATTTATGAACATATTAATTTATGAATTTATCTGGAAAACCAGCTGCACTGATAAATGTGATACATGTATATTGCATTTCGTATACACCCATATTTCAGCAGGCTACTGGCTATTGGTGTGACAAAGCCAGGATTGAATGGAGTATGATAAAAGTGTCACCACGATACATTTAGAAACCCAAAGTTCACATTATGACCTGTTGATTCTGACTGGTAGTCTCGGACCGTGTAGTAGACTTCTTTGAACAAGATCTATGTTCCTGGATACTATTATTAGTTCATAGCGAAAGCAAACAATATTCAGTGATTTAAAATCAAAAATGTTTTATTTCAATTCCATCAACCTTAATAAATAACACCCTTTAAAATAAACTCCCAAATATCTGTAACAATCACTCTTTTATGCCTATCACTTTTCAATGTTTAGGATAAACTTGTATCATCATTGGTGTACTCTCATTTCATCAGACCAATTTTCGTCTCTAGGGTCAATTGTGCTACTAATTTGATATGACCTACATTCCAGGCATGTATCAACTTACAATGGGAGAATTATTTTAGCAAAGAGGTATTGATATACAAGTTAGTAGGCCTAAGCCATATGTCTACATGTAATGCACATCTGCATTATATGTCATAGCAGTGTAGGGAAAATTAGCAAAACCAGTAAGTATCCTGAGATGTGATTGGGTGTCAGCGTTGGGTGCCAGTGTACACGTTATCATGGTTATGGCTGAACAAATAAAATCAAAGTTTACTTGACGTTCTGTCTGGCCTTATTTCACACTGTGCTTAGAGTACCAAATGCAATATATCCATGATGTGACCTTGCTAGCAATTAAGTTGATCTCTGCACCGAGCGTAATGGACATATACCAGTACAGGCTTCAGAAATGATTACCTCCTTTTTCTGCTTGGCTTTAAACTAGGGCGATTTTGCACTAAAAATGGGAAGAAGAAAAAAGGACCTCCTCCTTCCTTATGTGAAAACTCCGAACGCTAAACATGTTTTTATTTTTAATTTGCCTAAGTCATCAGTATTATTTGATTTTATACAGTGCTATATAATCATGGCATTGTTTGTATCAACACTTGAACTATAATACTTCAAATAATTTGTATCGTTGACAGATGTTTAACACTTTCCATGCGACAATTGTCTGCAGATGACAGTTCTAACATTTCACAAAATGTTACAAAGCTAAGCTAAGATGTCATATCACACTTATTGAATTTGAACGCCATAACTTGAAATCACCATAGGAAAGGCATTTAAATAAGTACAAATATGCCTAGTGTTAGTTCAGTAACCCTTGAGATAAACTTTGACAGTCAGGAAAAGTTTCTGAAAAAGTTTCGTACATGGTAAAACTAGTAATAGCAGTATGTACGGTGTTACATGAAGGCATGGGGAACCCTGTGAAAAGACTGTATTGAAATCACACGTGTATTTCTTGGATTTCATCTTGCTGCGAATAGAAGATCAGTTTGGCCCAATTACTCTGTCGGTATACACTATAATTATCTTTGGGCGATAAATATGCAGGCCAGGGGTTACTAATTCCTAAGAAACCATAGGCAGTGTTTTCGTCCAAAGCACCAAGGGTGCATTAACAATAATTTATGGCTTCTAATTTGTTGACTTTTGCTTCTTATAGGCCTACGCGGGACCACGAAAAAACCCGACTCGGGTCGAAAATTACAACCCAGCGAAAGTGAATGGTAGAACCCGGGTTCAACCCGGGTTCAACCCGCATCGACTGTAGTGTGAACAGAAATCGCTGTTTCGACCCGGGTTGCCGGAAGTAGATAACCTGACTGCTGACCTAACCTCTGACCGTGGTTTGGCATGGTAGTTGTTTACGTCAGTTTCGAGCTTTGCTTCGCACGTTCTCTTATGCCTCTGGTTCTGGTTGAAATCTTTATCAAAATGACAAATAAATGGAGTCAAATTGAAACGGAAGCCACGATGGAACTCTGGGCGGATGAGACCGTGCAAACTAGTTTGAACTCAATGATCCACAATAAGGATATGTACGCCAATATATCACGCCAGATGGAGGCAATGGGTTTTCACCGTAACATTGAGCAATGTCAAAATAAAATCAACTTCAACACATACATAGCGCTAACAGAAAATGAAATAGCGATCAATCCGGGTTCGACCCGGGTCCGACCCGGGTTGAGGAAAAAGCTATAGCGTGAACACGTCCTTAGATGGAATAAACTTATTACAATGCCATTCGGGATATTCTCTGGACTCCGTGGAGATTGTCCGATTTAAACCTTGGACAAAACCAGCTTACGATACTTCCAGATGGATTGTTCTATGGACTTGTTAAACTGTGTTCTCTACATATAGGGTGAGTCAAAAAGACTGCAATAGTGGAAAGAAGCCATTTTGTTTTCAAAACCAAAATGAATTTTAAAACTTTTTAAACGTTGCAAGAAGGATGTATTTAACCCTAACTTTGTGTGAAAAAATGAAGTCGATCGCATTGTTCGTTTGCCTTTGGTGACCCTCTATGTTGCACAACCAAATTTACCTGTTTGTCCACGAGCACAGTGATTTTCATTTGAAATGGCACACATTGCATTTTCATATTTGAATATCCCGCCAACAAAAAATGGAAAATGTCAGTTTTTTATTAAAATTTAGAACATTATACGCTTTCAAATCATGGGTATGATTATAATTGATTATGCTAACTCACATGTAAACAAGAAAGGATGCATCAAATTCCAATAACATCACAAATGATGTCAAGTTTCCAAATTTGAATGAGAGGCACATTTTGCGATCTGATGCATATTTTGGGTATCTCGTGGACAAACGTGTGAAATGGGTGCACTTGTCAAAAGGTTCACCAAAGGCAAACGGAAAATGATATTAACTTCATTTTTTCACACAAAGATTTAATACATCATTCTTGCAACGTTTAAAAAGTTTTAAAATTCATTTTGGTTTTGAAACAAAATGGCTTCTTTCCACTATTGCAGTCTTTTTGACTCACCCTGTATAGGAGATAATAGTCTTTCCCACCTGCTCCCGCGGATATTTGACGATCTCGTCAACTTGGTCATACTCTATCTGTATGGTAATGACTTTGTGACACTTCCTCAAGATTGTTTTGTAAATTTAGTGTTAGTAGACGTAATACGCCTTGACAATAATTTATATATAAGCTGTCATCAATTCTATCTGATATATTTGGAGAAATAAATCAACTCAGCTTATTTAATTTGGGGGTATAATCAGATTTCAACACTACCGGTTGTCAAATGTCAACTTTTTTTCTCGCCAATTTAATATAGTTTCATACGTTTTGCACGGAATCTCAAACTATAAAACATGCAAACTTGCACAATGGGAACAAACGTAACTCAAAAACGAAACCTCGTATCAGAGTGATATTTGGAATGGATAATAAGCTTGAATAGAGGAATGAACCAATGAAGCCGGATTTTCAATTTATCTTTCCAAATTTGAATTATAACGTAAAATTACCTGATTGATCGGTTCCTGGTTACCATGGCAACCGTATAAAAAAATCCGGCTTCATTGATTCGTGCGCATTTTCCCCATACATCATCTATAAAAGTATGGTGAACATACAACATTTAGTTTTCTAGTTACGTTTGTTCCCGTGTTTAGCCAATCAGAGGCCATGTATGGTTACCATAGCAACCAGATCAAAATAACGCGCATTTTTTGAAACGCTGTTACCTAAGCTTCAATTTGATATATGACTCTATTAGGGGTAAGCCCACGGTAACATTGAGAAAATCTGTTTCCAAAATTGGTGCAAATAACATAGACCCCCCCCCTTAACCCTAACACTCCCGGTGGATTTTCCAACAATTTTTTTCAAGCAAAAAAAGCACACACTACAAGAGGTGCCACGTTCCGGGGTTTGAACCCACGACCTCTCGGTTGACAGGCGAACGCTCTACCAACTGAGCCACGGGGGAAGCTATGCTGGGCGAGTGTACTCACCCAGCTATGTAGCCCGGGGCCATTATTTCACCCAAAAACCTCAGCGCCAGGTGGAACCGACAGGCTGGGAAATGGGATTTCATGGGCTAAGGGTCTGTTAGGGTTAATCCTTTATTGACAGATAAATGATTATACAGCTTTATTCCGTAATGGGGTCTTTACTCAAGTCTAACTTAAAATGAATATCTTACACCAAGGATATACCGAAAATCATTATCGCGCTGTACACTCTTGGAAAAAGGGTGCTTCAGAGGTTCTTGGCTGTCCCGTATATGGAAACCTTTTTAGAACCTTTATAGGTTCCACAAAGAACCTTTAAAGGTTCAAAAAGAACAAAAAATGCGTCTTTAGAACCTCTAAAGGTTCTCTACAGAAGTTTTGGGGGTGCTTTAAACTAAAAGAACCTTTAACCCTGAGGGTTCCATATACGGGAAGCCAAGAACCCCTGAAGCACCCTTTTTCTAAGAGTGTATACACGATGGCGGCAAGTTGTTAAGATATCATGCATTTGTTCTTTTTCCGGTTTCAAAACGTGTGCATCTCATAATATTATTATCATTTTAATAACAGAAAAAAAACAAAAAATTAAAACCAAATATGTTTCGATCTTTTTTACATTTGATCCGTCTCATCAAATCTCTCTATAGTTATCGGATATCAAACATGTCAAATCCAATTTATATCTTTTTTACTTTCACATTTCTTTAACAAAATAATCTAAGTCTTAGATTTTTGCCCCGTTATGCTCAATAGCCACCGCTTTTATAAAATGCAAAGAAATTTATAAGAGTATGTGAGAATGGCTGTAAAAAAAGGTTCTGAACCACCTGTAGACCGGAATACCTGCACCAGATGTATAAAAATGAATCAATGCATAATTTTCTAATTGAATATGGAATGCATTACTAGCTGAAGTGTTATCATAGTTAGTGTAACGTCAAGTTAAGATATTTTTTAGCATTTTCACAGGTCACGTGACCCAATATACATGTAGTTTACGTTTGTTGTTTTCGACGAAAATCACCCGATCCCCCACGCGACATCACTTCATTATGCATTTTTGAATTGCGCAGGAAGTACACCACCCGCGCGCGCAGGTTTTATATCTCTTTACATAGAATAATTACATTTTGTATTCAGATTGCACACTTTATATCCATTTTTATAATAAAAGTTGACTGAACAAGCACAAGACGCGATTTTCCTATTATATCGACATTGTACAGAGCCGCACCGTGACAAGTGACAGGTTATACTATCATTATTAGGTGACGAAGTTTTTATACCACAGTTATGTTAGCAGTCTTCATCGCAATGTGCCTTTTATTGTGCGTTCCAGAATTCACAACAGCTGACAGATCAAGTAAGTGCACTTTCTTTATTTACATGTAAAATACACTGTTCAACAGAAATAAGTTCCCCTTTAGATTATGCCTGATGTTTTTAAAATGAGTTACTCCATCAAAACGAATTTTGGCACACATTAATGTACGTGTTCACCCCAACACTAGAATGGGGATATAACTACGCAGTATGCAGGTGTTGTAATGCTTGAATGAACACACATGTCATTGAATGGATGAATACCTCAATTCAAAAGTTGATAATGATGTATTGAAGGAGGAGGGTTAAACAGCTTGAACATAACAATGTCTGCATGAACACCGCACAGGTACTGCTTGATTGAGCACATGTGATATTGAACTTTTAGCAACTTTTGAAATGAGGTATTCCTCCATTCAATGTGTGCTCATTCAAGCATTACAACATCTGTGTAGTTATAATCCCGTTTTAGTGTTGCAGGGAACACGTACATTAATGTGTGCCAAAATTCGTTTCGATGGAGTAACTCATTTTAAAAATATCAGGCATAATCTAAAGGGGAACTTATTTTTGTTGAACTGTGTAAATCTCTGCATTTGGCAATTCAAGTAGGCAGTTTTCATGTGAGGAATGGTTTAGTCTAGGTCATGGCTGTTTAATCAAGAAGCGGGTATTCAGTTTGCATTGTCTAGATTTTCAATGCTTCTGATTTTATTTTGAAGGCACAGTAAGCTTTTATCTGGCAAATGTCATGATTTTTGCCATTTTTGGCCCAGTTCAAAATTATCTGCTGTTTGCACATGTGCATAATTATTTTCTGTAGGTTCATATAAATAAGTTCAGATACTTAGTTACCTATCCTGTGGAATTGCCGAAACTGGTTAATTTCTTGGAGTTTTTCCTAATTCATTTGATTTTCCGCAACATTAGTGATTCACTGACTGGGTATTTTTCAATGAAAATGGGCTATTTGAAATATTGATATTTGTATACTTTTTATTCAATGGCTTCTCCGATCTTTTTCCTCTTATTCTACATATTTCAAATTCCACGGGGATTAAAGTTATCGTCATAGGTATCATAAGTATGCAAGAAATAATCGGGATTTACGTGCTTCTGGTGTCATGTTATGCAATCTACTTACCACGTGTTTCATACAAACAATTCAACTTTCCCACCAAATAACTGATTTAGAAGTTTCCTAAGTGTAGGCCCTACTTACTTTAAATTAATGCTATGACGTCATACTCATAGTTCATACTTAGAATCCAAAGGTGTATTGTTTGAGAGACAAAGGTTCCTACTTTGTATTGATCACACTATCCCTCAATATAGAATCATTCATGCATCCCATACAATGATAACTTTCATTATTTATTGACCAACCCTCGTAGGCCTATATAATTGCACAGCGTAATCAACGATTAGTACCTTTTCTGCACAAAATACCGTTAAACTTCATCTATAAGCACTCATTGACTAATAGTTAATAAGCAGATAATAGATAAAAAGGTATGAGCGCCCTCTATTGATCTAGAGAAATTATCACGAATTTGTTTAGTGTATTCGATATTCAATAATATAAAGTTGTATTACTCTCTAAATAATTTCATGGACAGACGAATTGGGTCGGTATAAATGGACGGCCCTCTATCTTATTGGAAATAAATTGATTTAATAGCCATCCATTCATTCACCTATTCATTCATTGTGAGACCAGGATTATAGTGGTTTGCATAGTTACTTTCATTTTGTTGCTTAACTTGATCTACCAACCTAATATGCATCATCATAATTTGCCCTTAAATCATGATGAAGGAAACGTTTGTATTACTGTGTGAAACATTTAAAATAAGCCAATGAATACATTTTGCTGTGGTTAATTTGTAGTATAAATGTGTTTTAGCTTATAAAAAGGTTGGACTATTAAGATCATTACTTTATACAATCAAATTAATTATGCGCTTGTTTTTTGAAAAATAACAATAAAGCTAGTATAATTGAGTAATCATTTTACATTCAAGTTTGCATTAATTTCTATATTACTTGGATTTCAAAAGAAATTGCAAAAGGTGTAGTTGAGAATTGATCCACCAACCTCGTGATACTGAAGTTGACGCTTTACCGGGCGCTTTACCAATTGAGCAATTCGTCTGTCCATGAAATTATTTAGAGAGTAATACAACTTTATATTATTGAATATCGAATACACTAAACAAATTCGTGATAATTTCTCTAGATCAATAGAGGGCGCTCATACCTTTTTATCTATTCTCTGCTTATTAACTATTAGTCAATGAGTGCTTATAGATGAAGTTTAACGGTATGTGGTTTGTAATTAAATAAAAGCTAACATAACTCTTATAAAATTTTCATTGACGTAGCACCACATGTATAGTAAATTAGCAATGTCGCCAACTCTAAGAGACAAAACGTACATATCACTCAAGTGTAACTGTTCTAAATTTCAGATATCTCTTCAACAGACTGTAAACAATAAAAGTGACCAGGGCTCGCGTCCTTGCGCGTCCTCGCGTCCTAGGACCCCTTATTTTCTTGTTGGACGATAATGGACGCGTAAGTTTACATATTGAACTTCACTAAGGGGCCATATCCAAACTCTCAGTGATTTTAAAGCATTTTTCTACCGATTTTACTTCGGTATTCCAACGAAATAGAACGAAATAACAATGCATTTCGTTGGAATACCGGGGTAAAATCGGTAGAAAAATGCTTTAAAATCACTGAGAGTTTGGATATGGCCCCTAACGGGTCCCAATCGAAAATAAAGGGACCCCTTAAATCTGACGATGTATGGACGTGGAAACCTTAAGACATTCTGAAAATTGTCAATCTCCATCCTGTGCCTACATTTTAAATTGATTAATGTCCGTAAAAGATAAATACAATGCAAATCCTGTATTTTTAAAAGTTGTTCAACACACTAAATCGCTTCCGAATTGCTTCCGCAAAAGTTTCAAGCGATTTCCAAAACATTCTATATATAAGTATCTTCTACTGATTAAGATGGACACGACATAGGTATATGAGTTACATGATCTTACGCTAGTGTGCGTATCTGTGTTAGCGACTGTTTGTCTCTAAAAAAATGTTGACCATTTTCAAAGGCTCAAACTTCAGGACC
Source organism: Ophiura sarsii (assembly GCA_035610835.1). Lineage (NCBI taxonomy): Eukaryota > Metazoa > Echinodermata > Ophiuroidea > Amphilepidida > Ophiuridae > Ophiura > Ophiura sarsii. Next base: position 74,342,384 of record CM069446.1, on the reverse strand, counting down.
CCTTATATTTCTGGGGGACCCCTTAAATTTAGTTTTTGCAGTCCTTAAAGGGTCCTGAAAAATGCAAATGGGACTCCTCACATTTTTGAGCCAGTGCTACCCCTGACAGTGACTGACTGGTGTGAACAATGTCCCGTCTAATTAGCCAGAACCAGATCAGGGCAACCATTTAAGTTTAACCCTCCCCTATAGAACACTGCAAAGTCATGTTTGCTTTTCATAAGGACTTAGAGATCTTCAATATACAGGACTAAAAGGATGATTTCAAGTCTCTTCAAGAGATGATTGAAGGTTGCACATAAAGAAACCCCATAAAGTGACTATCATATTAAATATTAATAGCACATACACAGCCAGTCCAGAGTTCCACAAATTTCACTTATCGTACAGCTTCAGAGTGCTATAAATTTGACATCGTAAATAACCTGATTAATTATATCCCAACTTGTTATGTGTGTGTTTAGTAGATGATTGTTTATCTTGATCAGTGTTGCTTGAATCAAAACTTCTAAGTTCTATCTGTGTCCTACTGTGCAGGGGTTTGGACAGCAGAGTTCCGCCACATAAATCATCACTAATTCTAGTACTGTCAATAATTCCTTATAGCACTATAAGCACATAGCACATTCCTTATCGTGCTATAAGTCATACTAAATATACGCGGCATTCTTATGGCGTGAATTGTAACAACGAATTCGACGGATTGGCGTACATAATTTCAGTATGCTAAAGGCGTAACAATGCATTTGAGTGGATTATATTATCATGATTATACTATTTGCAAGCCTGCAAGAGTTGCTACTGCTTACAATCTTAATTGTACATTTATACATTGATAATATATTATTATCATTATTTAGATATCATTCATTAATTTTCATTTTACGTATTACATCATTTCCAACCAGCCATTGAGTTATTCATTCAAATCATACCTTCACAAAAATACGGTTATTCAAAGGAAAGCAACACCTTTAACAAGAAAGTGTACAAAATGAATAATGAAATCGAACTTTAACAATGAAGATTTAAACTGTACGTTCTTTGCAATGATGTAATTTATTATCGCCATCTCCGTTGCTCAAAGAACTCCATTTGCTCCCGTTGCGACAGCGTATCATCTACAAATTGTGTGTACATATTTATAAATGTATTTATGAAATGGGATCTATCTATCTGAATCAGTGCATTGCTCACTATCGACCTGGTCTTCGATCCGGGTCTGATCGATCTCTCATAGTTGTTTAAACGTACAAAAAACTCTGCCACAGATAAATCTTTCACTGTTGCTGGTCCTAAACTATGAAATGATCTACCCAGCAACATCAGACTCTGTGAATCCTTACAAGTTTTCAAGAAACACCTGAAGACTCACCTGTTTCCTATTTAATTGTTCTCTTTGTATACATGTAGTACTAGGTTTTTTTATTGGTACCTTTTTGTTTGTTTGTTGATTGTACCTTTTAATTTTGTTTGTTTGCTGCCAGCGTCGTGATCTAAATGAAATAGCGCTTTATAAAATCTCATATGTACAATGTATGTATGTATGTTGCATATCCGATTAAGATACAGAAACCCAAAAATGAATGTAAACAGTTGGACTTTAAATGAGTTTAGTTTGACCAAACATAAGTTATTTCGGAGAATAAACTCCATGCAGGGTAACTACACTTGCACACAGCTGTACAGGGTGTTCCAAAAAAATGTTAACACTCCGGCACATAAGATATTTTAAAAGGACAGGAACACACGGGTCTAATCTTGATGTATTATGAAAGTTGAGTAAATAAGCTTTCATTTGCATTTTATTGCGGCGTTCCAATTAGTTATTTAGAACCGGAGATATGCTTCAGCAAACATGAGGAAGCAAAATCGGCTTGGTCCAATCCTCTCAGTATGAAAGTAAAGCTTTTAAAATGCACGAAGCAAGAAGCAACATGATTAAGTCACACACACACATCAGTTAATCTCTTCTTTGTTCTTTTCAACGCATTCTTTCGATTCTTTTCAAAAGTTAAAAGACATAAATAAATATATTCCACATAAATTATATAGGTATTTATGGTTAATTTCAGTGCAATACTAGTTTTATTTCAGTGCAATATTAGTTAATTTATTTAATTGGATGGACCATTTCAACAAAGAACATGAAATGTTTCAATTTCAATTTTAAAGACTGCTTTACTGACAGCTACTCATTGCACATGGAAAAAGAGTGGAATATATTTATTTATGTCTAATAAGCTTGAAAAGAATCCAAAGAATGCGTTGAAAAGAACAAAGAAGAGATTAACTGATGCGTGTGTGTGACTTAATCATGTTGCTTCTTGCTTCGTGCATTTTAAAAGCTTTACTTTCATACTGAGAGGATTGGACCAAGCTGATTTTGCTTCCTCATGTTTGCTGAAGCATATCTCCGTTTCTAAATAACCAATTGGAACGCAATAAAATGCAAATGAGAGCTTATTTACTCAGCTTTCATAATACATCAAGATTAGACCCGTGTGTTCCTGTCCTGTTAAGATATCTTATGTGCCCGGAGTGTTAACATTTTTTTTGGACACCCTGTATTTCCAAATGTTGACATCGGATTAATCTCACAATTTCGCCAATTACATAAGGTCAAATTACTCAAATATATTCAATATGAAGTAGTTATTCGTTCCTCACTACTTTTTAATATAAGCTTTGCAATTTTTGGACCCAGTTGTTGTGACACGCTGCATAAAACAATTGTATATAGAAATCCCGGCTTTGATTAAAATTGAAGCGGCAGCCTCAAACTCATCTCTGTCGAGTACCCATTGATTTTGCAGTGAAGGATGAAGGAGCTTAACTGATTTGTAATTAAAGACATCTGAATTAAATACTATGGATATGATATTCATCGATAGCAAGCACCATTAACGTTCATGAATACTTTGTTATGAGAAGAAAGCTTTATCTAAAATATAGGATACACCATTTTGTTTCCGGGGATTAACGAAGACATTACAGTTGAATGTATTAATTAATGGACATTTAAGGCCCCGCAAAGTTGAGTTTTAGTTTTCCGTCACCCGCCCGCGCTTCATTTTCATGCCTGCGTTTGAATTCATTATTGAAATTTCGGGGGAAAAAATACCGTTTTTGCAATAAAAACGTCCGAATTCATGCATTTTGTGTGATGGAAATTGTCCGATCAATCGTCCGTCGTGAACAAAGTATTCATCTTGACCAGCATATAGCCTTTCTGTAACTTACATATATCTAAATTGACCCAATTTCATTCTGTGATAGAGTGCAGCAGTGTTTAACCAGTTTAACAATATACGTCTGAAATCCACATTTTGTAATTAATGAAAGTCGTAAAAATAATGAATAATAAATAATGAAAAAGTTGCCTCGCTAATTTTGAAAACAAATGTTACGGGAAACTAAAAATCAACTTTGCGGGGGCTTAACCGCAGCTAATTTCGATACTACCTGTCATAAATTCTTAGAATATATTATTTTCAAAGGTTAGAAGGTATGCATTTTTTGTTGTCAAGCCATGTTAACATTTTTCAGTGTATAAAAGTAGGGATGTTATTCAACGGGGTGTTCCTGTTGGTATATAAGGGGCCGGGGGTCGTAGAGTTGACACAATTTCATCAATTCTTTTGCAATTGCGTATTTTCTCAATAAATATAGGAAACTATAAGACAATTTGGCTTTGTTTTGATATTTAACACCAACTTCAGAAATTGTTCGCGTTTTGTAATTTACGGTGACTTCCGATAATTCTGCTCATTATTCTCGGCAACTTTAGGGACAATGCACTATTTTCGGCAATGGAGTTCACTTATTACTTCTTCTTTTTTGCCAATTTAACACTTTCCACGCGACAAAATGTTTCACAAATGTTCAAAACTGTTGAATCTCATCACCATATTTGGAAACACCATTTTTTATATTCTGTCAGAACCCAACAAGAAAAAGGGCTGACCTTTTATTTTACATATATAAATATACAAGTAACAACACAAAAAAAGAGAGAGAGAGAGAGAGAGAGAGAGAGAGAATTCGCTATGATTCATTAAAACTTTAAACCCTTATTGTACCAGACCAATTTAAATATAAATACCTACTTTATCTCATTTCATGTAATGAAATCCCAGCCTCCCTCTTTGTCTCGCTAGGGTCCCCTCTAGTCGAGCAGTTTCTCTGATGTCAAAGACACCGGTCGACAGAGAGGACCCCCTATATTTGCAGATGCAAATATATCTACGGGAAGCTGGTTCCTCTTTAACCACTCATCATCATCATGATTAAATATACCGAACAGTTTTTTAACATTCGTGAGATTGTCAAACAAATCATTCCACTTCTGTTTTAAATCATTCCAAAATTTAACAACATCAGGGCAAGTGATAAAAATGTGGTAAGAGTTTCGATCTCAGTTTTGCATCTCAAACAATTTGGGCTTGTAATAATACCAATTTTATGCAGCCATTTATTTGTTGGTAAATAAAATGGTTAATTCTAAACTGTAACCATCGTAGTCTCCTATCAATTGTACCTCTCCATGGCAACATAAACAAATCTTTATAAACAGGCATTTCAAGACCATACACGTTTTTCAACGTAGCAATGCATTTGGCGGTAGTGTTAGCTTTCTTAATAAACTGTCGGTAAATGGTACTAGACTTCGTAGTATCAATTGGATAAAATTATCATCAAACGTACACCCGATAATTTCATCATGATGTGTTATGACAGTTGCATTACCATTACAAGTAGTCATTGCAATGGCTTGAATAATACCGTACCACTTCATATAGTTCAAGTTAACACACTGTGTTATGCCCAATGTATGAAAGGGACGAATACCATTCTTGTCAAATAGGTCACCGATTTTAACAATACCGGCCTGATAAAATTGTTTGTACAGGGTGTCCCAAAAGTCTATGCACGACTTTGAAGCTTTGTATTTCACAAAATATAAGTGGTATTGAAAATATGAATACATATTTAGAAAGAGGAGATGTGGGAAATAATTTTGATACCAAACATTGGAGTAACATCTGTTTGTAATGCCACCCTAGAAGTGAAATATGTATTACTGCAAAAATGTAATATTATACTTCGGAGGAATAAAGTTCATAAATCCATACCTATCGAGATTAACAAAAAGACGGGTAGAGTTGGTTACACGGAAAGTGATCCGTCAATTGTAATATTTAAAATTTTACATTACAGTGATCCCATCATAATGACAAACTATATCACACATATTTTTCGTTTCTATAGTGAAATCTAGTTTAAATGTTTTCCATTTATACAGAGACGTGTGCTAATGCAAAAACACAGACCTAAACAAATTGAATAACATAACAGAAAAGTGAACACACACATCACACAGCGAATATATCTCTTTGGACTTTTGGCTACTGCATGTCTTATGTCTATGACATCAATGTGACTTGTTGATCTTAACCAGTCTTTTTTCTACCACATCGAGACAAATCATGCACAGTTCCTGTGTTCAAAAATGTATCCACCAACTAAAGAATGGATATTCTTCCTGGTGCGCGTTTCACTTTAAAATATTTCTGAACTTTTATAAAGTAAGTTGAACTGTATTTGTTTCAGCGTAGAACCATACAATTTGTATTCGCTTATCTATGCTGTAAACCCTCTTGAATGAAGACTTTTGCTGTTGTCTACTTACGCCTATTTATGTTGTGAGTGACCGAGTTTAGTAATAACATTAATGTTGCAAGGTAAGCAGTGAACTGTGACTAATGCGCAACGTTGCTTTCATACCGTTAATTTATGCGCACCTGTTTTAGCAACAATGTGTGGTAGTTGGTATGGGTGGGTCTCACACGGCCAAAAACTTTCAACCAGTTTTATAATGTTGTGGGTTCATCAATAGGGTTATGTTTGGTATCAAAATATGGTTAAATTTATACCATATGATTTATATTTTATGAGATATGACTCTTCAAAAACGTGCATAGACTTTTGGGACACCCTGTAGAATACAGATTTATTATTTATCAACACTTGACTATCGTTCCAAATCACCTGATTGCTTATTTCCTCAACGGTATCTGGTTCACCATGTTTTGAGTTTAATTCTGCATAGGCATTAAGAATACTAATATAAAATTGCGGTATGTGATTACTCAATTTCTTAGGGGCCACCAAACTCTCAGTGATTTTAAAGCATTTTTCTACCGATTTTACCCCGGTATTCCAACGAAATAGAACGAAATAACAATGCATTTCGTTGGAATACCGGGGTAAAATCGGTAGAAAATGCTTTAAAATCACTGAGAGTTTGGATATGGCCCCTTAGTGTTAAAACTACATTTTTATAACAATTCCATACCACCACATCCTGTTATATAGTAATTGAAAATCTTCAATTTGTTTAATTTTTTTCTTTTTATATTATTCTAGAATGCATATGCAGTGAAATCGGAATGTCGGGAAGTCCTCCGGTACGATTGCAATGTTTTGTAGTGTGTGGCTCTGTTTCTCATAGAGGAGATGGCAGCGTTGTGACGTTACCAGTCAAGAAGAGCGCCCAACACACAGTAAGTATAGCCTACACTGACTGCAGAATTAACTGATCCAACATAGCCCGGGGTCGGGGGTGATTCAACATCACTTTACAGATAAACCAACATCAATTCTAACGAACGAACGAACGTTCGAAAATTCGAACAAATGAACAAACAAACGAACGAACGAACGAACGAACAAACAAACGAACAACATTGTGGAATGTTCCAAACTCCAATGAATAGTGTGTGGCTTTATTCCATTGTTGACGAGTACACGTTTACTCACACCCGTCAATTTTGGGCGCCCTCAAGTGAAACGGGCTCCAATTCCGGAGCTAACTGTTGAATGCATATATTTCTATATTTTGGAGATTATCATTTTTATTTTCGTCAATCAATGTACAGAGAAACGCCATTTTGACAAACAATGGTATGTTTTTTTCTCTTTAGTGCTCCAAAAGGAGCGTTTATTTTTTTGAATTTTTTATATAGTGCTCAACAAACAAACAGAAATTACAAAAAACCATACATACATTAACAAAAGTGTACACTACATTATGGTCATCATTCATCAGTAAACATAATAATAATATTGTTTTAAAATACTCATTGAATACAAAGAGTGTCAAGTGCCTTCCATTTCTTTAGGAATTTGTACATGGTATTACACTTTACAGCAATAATCTTTTCAAGATTATAATGGAATTTCACAAGATATTTGAAATGAATAAAGGAAGGAGTCTGTTTTTTAAATTTGTTAGTATAAATAACTCTCTTGATTAAAATGAAACAAAGATTTACCAAACGGTCAGAGCTAAAGCCAAATAGAATTAGCTTATAATTTAAATCAATATCGTCATTAAAATACTGTTTATACCAGTCGGAAAAATCATTCCAAAAAGGATTTACAAAGTTACAATTCCCAAAAAGATGCTACATATCCTCGATTTTATTATTACAAAAGGAACACATATCACTATCAATAATCCTACACAACCTTTTGTTTGTCATTAAGTAATTAACATTGATCTTATATTGAAACATCCGAAGTTTGACTTCAGAACATGATTTAAATATTGTTCCACTTATCGTCATCAATATCAAACTCGTTTTTATATTTTGTTTGAGCGGTAGGATGGGTAAAAATTCTATTAACTAAAATACGGTAAATACATCTAGAATTCATATTTGTAATATTATTTACATTATAATCTCATCGTCATTAATAACAAATTTGTTTAAATTGCATTGAAGTTGTTTATTAAAACCATCTTTAAAAAATTGTTTCCAAGAGGAGGGACTTGCGGATTGGTACCAATGGCGTATCCAGGACTGTTTTGATGGTGGGGCCAAAAAACCCTGAAGCCATCTTGTTGATCTTAAATATATATTTAAAAGTTGAACCTTATACGCGCGAAGCGCGCAAAAATTGTGATTTTAACACTAAAAAGGTACAGTATGACTTTTTTAACGTCCCCTACATAATATTTAGCATAGAGACTTTGGAGTGGTTGAGGGCCATTATAAATATCAAAATCTCTAGAAAAAATTTGGAGTTTTTGACCTGAAGCCATCTTGTTAAGCTTAAATAATGAAATATTGAAACCAATACGTGCGCGAATCGCGCAAAAAATTGCATTTCTAACACTAATGGTCCAGTATGATAATAACTTTCCCACATAATATTTATAATTTTTGGTGTTGTTTGAGGGTCATAATAATGTTAAAACCTGTATTCGCGCGGAGCGCACAATTTTTGAGTTTTTGAACTAAAATTGTTCATGGAAAACTGTCTTGAAGGCACCTTGTTAAGCTTAAATAATAAAATATTTAAATTAATACGCGCAAAAATTGGCATTTTTAACACTTAAATGGTCCAGTATGATGTTTATGATGTTTTTAACGTCCCCCACATAATATTTAGAATATTTATGGCTTGAGGGCCATTATAATGTTAAAACGTGTAGAAAATATGCGCGCGGATCGCGCAAAATTCTTGAGTTATAACTCGAAAAATGGTCATGGAAAACTGTTCTGAAGCCACCTTATTATACTTAAATAATAAAATATTAAAATTAATACGCGCGCGAAGCGCGGAAAAATTGCATTTCTAACACTGATGGTCCATAATGATAATAACGTTCCCCACATAATATTCAGAATTTTTGATGTGGTTTTTGCATTAAAACTTTGGTCCAGTATGATGTTTTTAACGTCTCGCACATATTTAGAATATTTGGTTGGTCTGAGGGCTAATATAATGTTTAAACCTGCATAAATATTCGCGCGGAGCACGCAAAATTTTTGACTTTTTGAACTAAAATGGTCATGGAAAACTGTCCTGAAGCCATCTTGTCAAGCTTGTATAATGAAACATTGAAACTAATGCGCGAAGTACGTAAACATTGACATTTCTAACACTTAAATTGGTCCAGTATGACGTTTTTAACGTTCCCACATAATATTTTAGAATATTTGGCATAGTTTGAGGACTATTGTAATGTTAAAATCAGTAGAAATTTCAGTTTTTTCAGTTTTTGAACTGAAATGGTCATGGGAAACTGTCCTGCATGCATGCAATGCCATCTTGTTAAGCTTGAATAATGAAACATTCAAACTAATGCGCGCGATGTATGCCAAATCTGACATTTCTAACACTTAAATGGTCCAGTATGACGTTTTTAACGTCCAAACAAAATGTTTAGAATATTTGGTGTGTCTTGAGACCCATTATAATGTTGAAACCTGTTGAAAAAGTGAGCGCGAATCGAAAAAAACCCAGTTTTTGAACTAAAATGGTCCAGAAAAAACGTTCCTGAAGCCCTCTTGTTAAGCTTGAATATTGAAACATTGAAACTAATACGTGCAAAGCGCACAAAAATTGGCATTTTAACATTAAAAAGGTCTAGTATAACGTTTTTAACGTCCCTCACATTAAAATTATGGGGACGTGACCCCGCAACCCCACCCCCTTTTGCGCCGCATATGTCCCTTACCCTTCCTCCTCCCCTACCTCCTTCTCTTCCTCCTTCTTATCCTCTTCCTTATTTTTTTTTTGACTCTTTTTTCAATAGGGGGGCCATGGCCTGCTGGGCCACCCCCTGGATACGCTACTGGTTGGTACCTGCGTAATGTAACCATTGTTCGTCATTGTTTGTTTTCCAAGTAAAAAACGATGGTTATATTTAAATTAGCCGGGACTCGGCTATTTCAGAACCGAATGAAATGGTGTTTGGTTTGGTGTTTTGAAATGCTAACCGTACTTTACTTTCCAAATATGTAAACAAATTGCATAAATGGTTAATAAAAAGCCTAATATTGAGGGCATTTTTGAGACACCCAGTAGGCCTATGGCAGGTGTTATTAATAATATTTATTTAATTATGAATACGTAAACCTTTATGAAACTACAAAAACATTCATTTCGCTCTGACGTCATGTAAGTAGGTTGAATTAGTGTTCACTTGAAATATGTAAATGTTGTTCTAAGCTGTTGTGTTAAGGTATTGAAGCAGCATTGGAATTAATAGTACGTCACTGTTTCATACGTCATGAGTGACATGTACAGCAGATCCCACGTGTGTCCGACTCAGTAATAATCAATACCCAACAATTAGTGAATACTTAGCCATGATTACCATAGCAACACAGATCATTATGATGAATACATATTTACAGATAAACATTTGGTTGGCGTCAAGTTTCGCATAATATAAATCTCCATATGAACGAACAAGTGGTGTTTTGTGCATAGGTATTTTTCTTGGCGGATTGGTCACTCGTTTCAAATGAGAACAGAGTATGACGTAGTATTTAATAATCCTCTACCAGGCTGTTGGGCGGGGCTGCTAAATCAATTCGCTACAGTGCATAAATTTCCAAAAGTGCATGTTATTGAAATTACGCTCTAATTCAAAAAGTTACATAATGTAAGACAAGGAGACAATATCATATTATAGAATACAGCTTGGTGATTTAATGTCATAGAAATATGATTAGCATATTATAAAGAAATATATTAAAAATTTGCTTTCTGGAATTTCCAGCAAAAACTATAAATGCTATTAGCACCAAAGTTACAAGAAATGAAGTTCCCATCATTGCCAACAATACTGTCTGAGAAAAAGTTCACATTTATCTTTACTTTTAAAAAACCCACCAAAATCTGACTTAATTAAACTTAATTAATGACCAAACTCGTTGAAATTATTAAGTAATACTATGTATCCAAATCAGACTTGCATAGTACAAAATTAAAGGTAAAGATGTGCTTAAAAGAATGGTCTGAGCAGATAATTCAATATCCTTTTAGTATTTAAGATATCGTCCTCCAAACATTTAGTATATTTAAAAAGAGAAAAAACCCCACATGTAACCACTATTTCATACAACTGTACACAGACTTGGCATAAGTCTATTAATACTTGTGCAGCCATGCACGCAAACAATGGAAGGAATATTCAAGGACATGCCCATGCTAGGGACCAGTGGTTTGAAATTCGCGCTACAAGAAATTTGAAATGCAATTCGCCAGTGTGCAGTCAAGAGTTTTAAGCATAATGGTGTATGTTACTTTAGATGACCGTGTGCTGACATGCATGGGTGTACAAACAGGTATCGTGTTAAGGGCCTGCACTAAGTCTAAATAAATAAAAAAAAAAGTTTAAATAGTCAAGGCCATGAAAGGAAGTAGGCAGTAGCTGGTTGGATTAGCGTGAATGGCTAATCAAGTATTGGCCAATCCGAAATCAGGTTTAATAAGAAATGTAACACTGCTGATAATCATAATCAAGGACACGAAATAGTACTTAGACAAAGCTGTTTTAATTATATATGATACACATACGTATAATTGAAATGTTCATTGTTGTACAACAATCAGGAGGCACTATATTTATAATTCAATATTTGGAAATTTATGCTCTCTTGCACTGTAGGCTCAAGCGTAATCCCCACCTGACTCATTAACTCAATTGGTAGAGCGCTGGTCTAGCGATCCAGAGATGTCCCAGGTACAGATCCTCCATGGTCAGTAAAAATCTTTCACTTACAATGCTTACTCAATTTATCCACATGATGATGAATTTACTCGAAGATTTAACTGAGACCAAAGTTCATCTTTTCTTGTTCGCATAAATCTACTGTAAACATGGTAAACCAATCTGTCATAAAGTGCTCAACAAAAGAAAGTTGTACACTTTGTTTTGGTCATTTAAAGTAACTTTCGATTATTTTTTTACCAAACAGGCTAGATAGACATTTGGATGAATCTTTCCGGCACATTTTAATACCAAACATAACACCTAACAACAAAGATAAACCATGATTAGCACCATTTATAGAAAATTAGTCACTTTTCAAAAATCAATACACTACGCGGAAGAAAACACCAATTGTTAACAAGCACTAAGCCGTATCAGTCCCGTGTTGATCGCTGCGTATTTCCCTTCAATGCGCGGGCTATTTCAAATTCAAAGTGTCATGCATGGGTGAGGGATATGAATGTAAAGGGATTTTCATGGAAAGGAGAAACGGCTGCACTGTATGATCGATTGCCCGCCGGTCAATCCTGGTTATAACAGTGTCACACACGGGGTGAAGCTCACACACACCCATTTTCCTCCCGCGTAGTGTATTGAAAATGTGACTTTTGAAAAGTGTCTAATTTTCTTTAAATAGCGCTAATATGGTTTATCTTTGTTGCTAGGTATTATGTTTGGTATCAAAATGTGCCTAAAAGATTCATTCAAATGTCTATTGCGCCTGTTTGGTTAAAAAATAATTGAAAGTTACTTTAAATGGCCTTAACAAAGTGTACGACTTTATTTTGTTGAGCACTTCACATATCCGTACGTACGCTGTGTTATGCAAAACATTACTCTGGATTCACCGTAATATACTAGACTACAAATCACTGGTAGGCTACGATGCATCCCGTATTCTTCAATTTGCAATGCCGACTTATCATCTAAAGTTGTACTATGTTATTATTATCCCGTAGCTGGTGGAGGTTTCAAACGCAGTAGATACCTGGCGTTCCGCATCACAACCACGGTCTTGGCAATCTGAAGCACAATATGCAGCACAACAACCACTGTCCAGGCATACTCAAGAAGAAGGATATCAACCGCGGCGGCATAACGGCAGCACTTATACTCGATGGATTTTAAAACTTATGAAAACATTGGTAAGGAACGTCATGCATTACAGAGCCCTTAAAGACAACAAAGTAAGGCTACAACGACCCCATTATTACCGGAAGAATTCTATTAATAGGGAACTAATTCATTCAAAATGAATACAAACATTTAGGCGAGGCGTCCATACCGGATGTCAACATGTTGCACGCGGTACAAACTGTAATCCTGTTGGTTTTGTGTGTGGATTAAGGCACTAAGGGATCACGTCAAAACTCGACCGCCAGGCAACCGCCGGTTACGGCCGGTTCCGCCCGGTTCTCACAAAACGTGTCGTCTGTTATAATAAACAAACATATTGAGGTCAAATAGTTACACTCTGGTGAACACGACCGGTTGATAGTGCCTCGTCACACGCGTGAGCAATACAATCTTGAAGTAATGGGCTCTCAAGTCTCAGTTGACAACCAGTACAATACAGCTATTGATTTTCTGGGGTTGGCTTTTTCAATCTGTTTACAGCTCAATTAACTTTTTAAAATCAATACCGAAAGTCCAAGGGGGCGCTATTATGACCGCAAAGTAACATATTGATAGTGTAATTTGGTCCGGTTACGGCATTAAGTCAACCGGCGGTTGTTCAGTGTTGCATGCGTGAATATTCATATACCAGTAAAACAGTTGACCCGAAAGAACCGGGCGGAACCGAACGTAACCGGCGGTCAACGGGCGGTCGAGTTTTGATGTCTTCCCTATTAGTATCTAATGGGTTGTATTCTTTAAGGCGAGTTATCTATACTGGATGGCAACATGTTGCCCACGGTGCAAACTGTAATCCTTTTGGTTTTGTGTGAGGGTTGCGATACATTTGTGCAAAGGAATGCTGAGACCATTTTCCAGTCACACCATGATCATTGGATTTAACTAACCTCATGAATATGTAGGCGTGTGTTAGATATGCGCGCCCGATCAAAACCTCTCGTATTCGTTAATGCGGTACGTGGGTGCCGGGTAATTGAAAATAAGCGTGTTTCTATTCGAATGCAAAAGGTGGTTATTTGTGTGGTGATTAGTGGTGATGGCCTGAGTAGAAGCACGTGATCACCACCTTTTTCACCACCGTACTTTTACGCGAGGTCAACTTCCTGTGACGTGCGTCAATGGACATTTAAGGGGGGGGGGGGGCTCAAGGAAGTTTTCGATCTGATTTTTTTTTTGAATTGTGAGTGCTGTAATTATTGAACTATTAATCAAATGCATATAAAAGTATATATTTTTGGAAAGGAAATGGATCAGAGAATCCAAATTTTGCGTCAATTTTGACCAAAAATGTTGATTGTTTTGGAGGAAATCACAAAATTCACTTTTTTGACCCAATTTTTTTGCTATGCCAAATCTCTTGATGATGATGTAAAGACATTAACTTAGAAACGATTTTTTAAAACCTAATCTAATATTTTTTTTACATTTTGACCAAAAAGTGCCAAAAAAACCCGGAAAAAAAAAGTATTTTCTTTTTTTGTGCCACTTTTTAGTCAACATTTCGGGTAATTTTTGTTGTTGTGATTTTCTCAAAAAATCAACATTTTTTACCAAAATTGATGCCAAATTTGGATTCTCTGATTCTCTGATCCATTTCCTTTCCAAAAATGTATTACTTTTAGTTTTTAGTAGTTTTTTGTATATATTTAGTAGTTTTTTGTATATATTAACCATGTTTGACACAAATAAATCAGTCTGCAATTTGTTCCAGAGGAGTGAGGGTCTATCTCAGGCCCTCATGAAACAGTTCTGTAGAACAATATGTGATTGCTCAAGTCGTTTTTAATTATCTACTTTTAAATATACATTTGAGTCATAGTTCAATAATTACAGCACTCACAAATTCAAAAAAAACACCTTCCTAAGTCCCCCTTATGAATGGATGACCATTGCTGCTCAAAGTCGCTATAAGTTGGGTTGGGGATTTATTTCGGTCAATTACCAGTTGATTTTAAATGTATGAATGGTAATGTTTCCATCTGCTTGGTGCCGTCCAACAAGGCATTATAGAGGTTATCCATGTAGCCACGTGCGATGGACTACAAAGGGGAATCGCACCCTGGCCTATTCTTAACTCCTCACAAAAAGTATCGAGACACTTAAAAATGAGCCAATAAATAACGGCCCGAAAGGGTATGGATTAATCGAAGCAAAAAACCCAGTGCATAATTTTGTTATGCGTATTTTGACACCTCGATTATTGAGATGCGATGTTGCGGAGCGGAGAATGATCAGGTTTATGCTTTATAGGGATGATTGTCACTTTTGAAACTGGACCTATACGACCATTGAAATAACAATAACTCCACTCCGCAACCTCGTATCTCAACAATCGAGGTATCAGAGTATGCAGAACAAAATTGTGCACTGAGTAATTTGCTTCGATTAATCCATACCCTTTCGGGCCGTTAATTATTGGCTCATTTGTTAAGTGTCTTGATACTTTTTGTGATGAGTATATATGCAATTGAATCGGTACATGAGGTCCAATTCATTGCATGAACCGTGTTACCAAATTGGCCTTCATAATATCATAAACAGTAGTGTCTTCTTTCTGAAAATCTAAAACACTGCAGTTATTATTCCCGACAAGTTGGCAGCTAATCCGTTAATACATGTATAATCTCCACTGTGAGTGACAGTTATAATTCATGTACTTTCCAAACAAACTTCTATTTTAGTTGAACATTAACACAAACATTTCTCCGTTTCTTGTTTATCTAGGATTTCACAATGTTTCCCACAACGAGGCAAAGAAAATCTGCTGCTGCTGGGATTCATAAGCAGTCATTATACAATCGGCATAATCGGAGAGCTGCTTCACATTAACTATTCTGCTTTTTCACCGTCTCCATAACCACAAGAAATACATTTTCATCGTCTTGAAATCTCAGGTTGACACAAATTGAAACAGTTCAACGATATCATAAGATGCATAAAAGCCCTCTCTGACTGAAAAGTCAAAAACGTGATTGATTCATTAATTTGATATTCATGAGAATGATGTTTAAAACATTAATGTGGATTAAAAGTGCTTAAAGAATAATCAGCGATACGGCATTTTACAACCTTCAACCGGGATCTCCACCCAGTATGCAGTAGTCGTCAATTTAAAGCGGGAAAACGTGTATTCAGTTTTCGCCATACAGCGTGTCCCAAAAAACTGGGTCCAAAACTTTCAGAGCTTATAACTTAAAATATGGGAAACATAGATGCTTCATGTTTAGGAATATAAAAGTGTATATATTTGACATTATTTGGTGAAATTATAAGACCAATTGGATGTAAGGTTTTAGAAATACAGAGCTTTGCATACAGCGTGGTCAGAACCCGTTTTTTCCGATTTTGCCCATAAACCGTCCATGCGTTGCATTTGCGCATCGTACTGACGTCATCAAAGTTTTGCCTTTGGCTTGATAACAATGACTTACTCAGGAAAATCTTCGTCATAAGGGAGGATAAAAAGTGTAAACACATATGATTTTTGTTAGAAAAATCAATAAATAACCTTCTGAGACACTGCCATCTTTGAAGCAGTTCAAGAACCATTTCTTCGAAATTGGAAACCAGCCTTTAAGTCAGTCATCTCATCAAAGGAATTAGAGGCAGGGCTGGAACTTCAGATTTTTTTTTCAACCAGCCAGTCGGGATCGGGCAGGTTACTCACAAAAAATACCTGCCCGACAGAAATTCCACCAGCCAGTGTAACTGTCACACTTGCACCGTGAGTTTGAAATTGTTTACCGGTCAGTCGGTTGCCGGGGTACTTTTCCCCCGACATAACATTTACCCGCTATGGGCAGGTGGGCGGGTGCTATTTCCAGGTATGGTATCAGGGTAACAGTGGCTCTGTTTTTGTATATATTCAACGACAAGGTTACTGCAATGGGTATTTATAATGCTGAATATTGATCCAAAATACCTATAATTTAACCCTTTTCTACCAAACATAAGATATTTCAGAGAATAAATACATATGCACATGATGTAGGGAAAACTTGCACACAACGCAAATGCAATGCATAAGGTGGTTTAGTGCTAAATTGGAAAAACGGGTTCTAACCACGCTCTGTTGAAAGCTTTGTATTTCAAAAAGTTGCCATTTGATTGGTTTCACATTTTAACCAATTAAGGTCAGGTATATGTACCTTAATATCCTCAAATATGGAGCAGCTAAGTTTACAACTTCTTAAGTTACAAGCTCTGCAGATTTTGGACCCAGTTTTTTGGGACACGCTGTAGAGGAAAATCTCCGTGAATTGCGTTATGTGTACAGAGTCAGGATTTTGGAAAGAAAGATTGTTTATAAAAATCACCTTAATTTGTGCTTTAATACTTCCCTTTTAAGGTCTGCGAACAGCTTATTAATGTGTTACCTGCTTCAAGTAGCTGTGAAATCTTAGTAGCTCAATGTGAACTTGTCCTTGACAGCAGATAAAAGAGAACGGAGTTCCATAAGAGCTTTCAAAGTTCAAAACAACTTATTATAGAATGGCTACTGTAAGAAACGAAATTTACGAAAGCGTCTGTAACCTTTTAACGTGCGCGGGTAGTATTGCACTTCCGATGCACGGGACCACCATTTCTACGTGACTTCCGAACCACTGGTTTTTGCTTCCATTAGGAAATCGTCACAATCACTTTGCTTCATTTACCAGGCTACCGACACGGCGCACACAATGTATCAGCACTTAGATTGTAATCAGCACTAATCTTGTTCATCTATATGTGTGTGACCAACAAAAATGATCACCGCTGAAATCCAAAAGAGTGATCAAAAAAGACCTTTCCTACCATGGAAACCTATTTCAGGCGGACACATACAGCGCATGTTTCTATATAAATGTACAATGCTTTATTCTTTTGAGATGTAGTGTTACTAAAAGTTAAAACCTCTGTATTAAATTTATTTACCACTAATGAATATTTATTTTTGTTTTGTGTTTGTAACTTTATTACTGTCTTTAGTGAAATAATGCATTTGTTTACAATCATAATAGCAGCATATAATATAATAATTATTAAAGGCATATTATGTGATCTTTTCAAGGGGGCGCCCTCTATTTATGATTATTTTTAGAAAGTAAATTTTCTTGCAGATTTACATTTCTGATCATAAATCATAAATATATTCGGAGTTACAGAGCGATACGATTCCTAATAACTTCAAAATCCTGGATTTAGAGTCAATTTAGAGTAAAAAATAAGTTGTCGCGCAGACCGGACAGTTTATTTTCACTCTTTAAACCATGATTTTGAAGTACTTAGGAATCATGACTAGAGGGCGCTCCCTGAAAAAAATTCACATAATATGCCTTTAACTTGAATGTAAAGGGCGTGTTAAAAAGTGTTCCATGTGAAACATGATCTTTTTTGCCATATAAAATATATACAAATTGTTCGCGAAATACTAATAATCATGTTTGGCAAACTTTAATGTGCCATAAGGATTTTTGTCTATCCATTTTGGAGCTTCCGTTATCAAATTATTGCAAATCTGCTCGGCCATGTACAATTCAGCTTAGACCACTTTTCATGTTCAGAGAACTATTTGATTAAAATAGTCATTCAGTGTGTAATTGAACATGATCAATAACATCAATAATAATCTACCTACTAAATGTTATAGTTAGTTGAATTTGAATAGAAAAACATTTTCATCCATATTATCCATGACATACCATAAACTATTTGAATTTTAGATGTATTTTAAACAATATAATTGACATATTTTTGAGATTATTATGTCAATATATTGACATATCCTATAATAATCATCATCGGAATCACGAAGGCATTTTTTTTCAGTTGAAAGTTCTTGTTTAAAAGTGGCCAAAGTGGGATTTACACTCATGATACTGTGTTTTCACACCACATCAATGCATAAAACACCATCACGGGACCTGTTTAGCTACGTACGTCAGTATAGGACTTTCCTATCCCAAATTTAACAGAATCCCTGCTACCACTCTAACAGGTTGCAGGAATTTGGTGTGATTTTTCAAGTATGCGCATAGGGGGGAGG
>CM069446.1:74116036-74323544 GCA_035610835.1 Ophiura sarsii | reverse complement strand
GAATTAATTTGGGATACAGTCCCTTTTGCAACAAAACAACAACTTCAATGGCTGTTTACAATGAGATGTAGGTCTTTTTGAAAAAAATGACGTTATTTCCTAGAAACATATGATTGTGACCTATACATTTCTATATC
The DNA here is from genome assembly GCA_035610835.1 of Ophiura sarsii. Lineage (NCBI taxonomy): Eukaryota > Metazoa > Echinodermata > Ophiuroidea > Amphilepidida > Ophiuridae > Ophiura > Ophiura sarsii. Next base: position 74,323,407 of record CM069446.1, on the reverse strand, counting down.
AAACCTTTTTTTTTTAAATGATTAAAATAAATGATTTTTTTTGTGTTTTATTTTTTCTGTATGTACAAACAGATGGAGTTTTGTTGCAAAAGGGCCTACATCCAAATTTTCTAAAAATGTAAACATGATTTTAAAAAATTGAAAACTAGCACATTTGAAATGTATGTCAATTTAAATTAGTATGTAGTGTACCTCTTTCATAATTCATTCAGTTTTTCAATTGCTCAACTTGAATATTTAGAAACAGTTTTTTGACTTTTTCTCAATAAGAGCCAAAGTGGATGAAGGCCCTTTTGCAAAAAACCTCTTCATATACATGTAGCGCCAGTACTTATGAGTGACACTTATGACTTATTTGATGGAGCAGGACATAAAAAAAGGTTTCCAGCAAGTTGTGCAGTCAGTGTCCGATTTAGAAAATAAAAGTTACCTGCACAACAACAGCAATTATTTCCTTGAAAAATTGATTTTTTTTTTCCCCCTTAAAAATGGCTGAATATCACAATTTTACATGCACACATAACAGGCAAATGTTTACATGCACAGAACCAAAGTTACATGCATTTGTGCATGTAAAATCCCTCTAAATCGGACACTGTGCAGTTATTATAAAAATAGTTATTGAGCCCAAATTGGGTAATTATATAGAACGAAACAACATACTTATCACAAAAACCGAATAAATACTGCCATTCTCAACTTTGTAATTTTTAAAATATGAGCACCCATCAAACCATGACATCATTGATACCGGGACTTTCGATTACCACAAATTTTAAAATGGCATGTTGAGATTTTTTTTATGGTAAAAAGTATGATGTTTTGTTCTATTATACTTATAGCTACGCGTTTTGGGCTCGATAATTGGGGTGTTTTTTAACATAATAATGCACAATGTTGTGCTTGCTGGAGTGTTATTTATCTTCGAGTTTAAAATTTGAGTTTCGAGTCTCATTTTCGAGCTTGCATTTTAAACTCGAAACTTGAAACTCTAAAATGACACTCGAAACACAAAATTTTAAACTCGATATTCGAAACTCGAAAATGAGATTCAAAACTCGAAATTTGTAACTCGTAACTCAAAAAATGACACTCGAAACTCGAAGATAAGTAACACACCATGAAAATTGATCTAAAACTAGAAGCCTTTTGAAGGCCTGCATTGATATGCGGTAAACGAGGACTTAACACATTGGGTCACAGGTCACTAATAGGTATATCAAATAAGGTGGGATCGTTTCAAAAATCCTTAAAATCGTGATACGTGTCTCTATTTTAAATAGAAGTTGTCAAAAAAACATAACATTTTTGGTATCATATTAAAGACAATTTATCCAGCTACCGAATAAAAAAGAATTAAAGCCACATGTTTAGCAACAGTGAAGTTATCAATCTAAACGTTGAATGAGTCAAGGGTGGGATCGGTGAATGAGGCGCCAGTGGATGAGGCGCCCATAGGTTTCTTCACAAAATAGTGGAAATCTAGAACTTTTGAAATTGATGCCATTTTAAAATTATACATAGGAAAGTTTTCAAACTTCTCATATGTGTTAATAACACGTGCCTGCTACTATGAATAATAATATTGAATTGTTATCTAGACATTCTCTACTAGAATATGATGTGCAATTCAGGGAGTGTTTTAATGTAAAAAACACACAGTTTTATTCATTTTATTGATTAAACAATGGCCAAATCGCAGTCTCTCTATTTCATTTGTGTGACTCTTCGGTCCTTTTCTACCCTGGGTAGTAAAACATTTAACTAAAAAAGCCAGAAGTGTTTCTTCACAGAATTGTTCATAGATTTATGAACAATTTGCTATTTAGACCTATTTTGGACCACCCTGTATTTAAAATAAAAGGAACTTTAACGATATTCGTGTAGTTCACCATTTTCTTTTAAATTAAATAGTCCATGCTAACTTAATTTCATAGAATATTATATACAAACCTTCATTTTATGCATTATTTCATCATCATTTTAGACACCCTGTACTTTTCCTGTGAACATTTTGGGCAAGTGATTCTTAGCAAATTTGGTAGCACCTTCTGCGGTTGTTCTGATTTTGGTGACTATTTTCAGCTAAACCCTAATTGTACAAACTATCAAAATATTTTGTGAGGAGCAAAAACGATCAACTTTTTTATGTTCCACCCAGTGGCGGCTTGCTAAGCAGGGCAGTGGCGTAGCTAGGTTTTTTTTCAGGGGGGGCAAGATTTCTAAAATTTTCTTAAAAGGTTGCCCCAAAAAATTTCCAAGTCAGTCACCTCGTGAATTTCACGTAAGTGGGGGGGGGGGGGGAGAGGGGGGGAGGGGGGGGGAGGGGGGAGGGGGGGAGGGGGGAGTCAAAAAATTTCGCACGGACACAAAGTTTCCCAGTCAAAAAAGCACTATAGTCAACAAATTTTGGCCAATCCTCAGAGTTTTAAGCAGTTTTTTAACATTTATTTTTAAAAAACAAGCTAAAATGGTCATTTTTAAATGGTTACCCCGCGTATAAACACTATATCCAAAGAGAGGGGCGGGGGCACAAAGGGGGGCGGGGGCACAAAAACGTTCTGTCAGGGGGGGCAACTGCCCCCTCTGCCCCCCCCCCCCTGAGCTACGCCACTGAAGCAGGGCTGAAGGGGCTAAGCCCCTCCACTTTTTGCAAAGCATACTTTTTTGGTGGACAAGTTAACTTGGCCACCATAGAGACCAGTTGGGTCGTAATAAAACCGAAAATATCTCCAAATTCAGTTATTCAGTGCGAAATTAATATTTTTATTTTATATTATATTAAATGTGTCTATTACCGTAAATAAAATGGTGTTCTAATGGACAATGTAGCTTTAAATAATAAATAAATGTCACTTTTAATTTGAACCTGAGTGAGACCAGTTGGGTCGTAATAAAACCGAAAATATCTCCAAATTCAGTTATTCAGTGCGAAATTAATATTTTTATTATATATTATATTAAATGTGTCTATTACCGTAAATAAAATGGTGTTCTAATCGACAATGTAGCTTTAAATAATAAATAAATGTCACATTTAATTTTCGAGTGAGAGTTTGAATTATGTATATTCATTTTAACTTCATTAAAAGTAATAAGAATGAGTAGTGTAGTGGTTCATATCGTTACCTGCCACGCGGAAAACCCGGGTCAAATCCGCGTGGAGCCACTTTTTTTTTGTATAATACATTGGTACTTTTTGATGTTCCATTATATTAATTAATTACAATATCAATAGTTTGGTTTATTAACGAGACTTTTTTTGGGGGTACGATTGAGCACTTTATTTAATGTTATTTTTACAAAATGTGTCATAAATTACGTCGTTCGACTCAGCTGAGGAGCACTTTATTTTCTTTCAATTTTTTTTCTCTCCATAAACTTCACCACATATCGCTCACATAACGTCTCGGTGATTTCCTTCCAAAAACAACACACTAGTGATCCTCTTGCCGACTTCCACAAAAAATGCAACAGATCCATTCCAAGTCTTCTCATCCTTTTGACACTAAAAACACTTGTCCACCCAGTTTTTTAGAAGACCTTGTTTTAATTATGTAAATTATGTATTATGTAAAAAATACCAACCAAAATAATATGAGGATCTAAAAGAAATGTTGTGACAAAAAAAACCCCTACAAAATACAACCCTTTTTGATTGTATGTTATTTTTTATGTAATACTCAATTGTCCCAAGCAGCTGAGTCCCAAGTACACACACAGTACGGCTATGACAAAACTTAGTCGGTATACATAATGCACACCCCTGCATATAGCTCCAAGAGTCCGAAGTGCTGCAATACACAGTAACCACTGCATAGGGTCTATTAGCGATCAGACCTACTCATAGCCAATCTCTGTTACATATTTAACGACACGCTACACTTAACCAGCCAATACAAAAACCTATTATGCACAGTAGTTTGTGTAAGTGACCACCTCTCAGGCAAGCTGCGCTGTATACTTTGCAATAGGGTACGAAGCTTTATTGGTATCATTTCGTGTCGCGCCTTCGTCTCGCGTATCGCGGCCCGAAATCTCGTATCGCGTGTTTCGTATCGCGACCCCGAAATTTCGCGTAAGAGATTTATACCACGAAATCTCGGGTCGCGATACGAACACGCGACACGAGATTTCGGGCCGCGTTACGAGATTTCGCATTGCGGGCCGAAATCTCGCGTAAGCGATTTCTCGCGTATCGCGGCCCGAAATCTCGTGTCGCGTGTTCGTGTCGCGACCCGAGATTTCGTGGTATAAATCTCTTGCGCGAAATTTCGGGTCGCGTACGAACACGAAATTTCGACCACTTTCTTAAGATCGCCCATGTCTAAAAGGGATACCGGCTGTCAATACCATAAACGCGAGCTGATCACAAATTTAGACAGCACAACCAGGGAGAGTATATGGCACAAGTGGAATCAACTTGTTCGAGCTGATAAAAAGCCTGATATATCACATTAGACAGCACAAATGGATGGAGTATCAGGGACAACACGGACACAAAGTCCAATCCAATGATAATGGTATGTCTAATAAGTATATTCACAGTCCTAGAGAAGGTGGACAAATTTGGCCACCTATTTGGCCTTTGGGGGCAAAATTTGCCAACCAAAACAAATTGCGTAATAAATTCATTATTTAAATACTGGGAAATATTTGCCAGTGCACCGGCAAATTTGCCAGGCTGGCAAATTTGTCCACCTTCTAGGACTATCTATATATCTATATCTATCTATTCGATATAGTGCAGAATTAATTTATGTATGAATATTGGGGCAATATCCTCAAATAGGTCTTACACACGGAATAAAGAACAAGGCAGCTATCAGTTTTACAATGTAAAACAACTGCAAGTGCAAAACAAATTGCTGCCTTATCAGTTTTACAATGTAAAACAACTGCAAGTGCAAAACAATTGCTGCCTTGTGATTTATTCAGTGTGTAAGACCTATTTGAGGATATTGCCAATATTGTCGCACTGCGTATTTCCTGAAACCTAGGAATACTTATGGAATATTTGTGTACAGGTAACAGACCCAGGATGATCCCCTACTCTTTACGATGAGGCCTGTAACTATATAACGTGTTCAGGGTGAATCGTCTGAATACACGGGACCAACGGCTTAACGTAACTCTCCGAATCACGGCGAACTGACACTCACTGTATAGACCTGCACATTGTAGGCCTACACAGTGAATGGGGTAGAGGAGAAATTCTACAATTAAATTTGATTATCAGCTTAAACCATGGAAAGAGACTCCGATAACTAAACCCTCACTGAATTAAAATTTGATTGTAGAATTTCCGACCATGATAGGAACTTTTTGGGGTGAACAAAGAATCCTGGTTTCAAGGCGACTCGAACCCACGATTGATAGAAAACTCCCGAACGATGAATTTTCAACCCCTAATATCGAGGACTTTACATTTAATTATTTTCCAAGTATTGATTAAATTGATACCTACTTAGTATTGTAATGCAATCATGTTCTATATAATTATGTTTGTACCATCTCTGATAGTATTAAAGTCAGAAAGTATCAAATGAAGTTGATTGAAAGTCATTTTAAAGCCTGTGAAAATGCTAAATAAAAATAAAATAATAACATATTTTGTAATCTCAATTTCGGACATGGGCGGCAACAGGAAACTCAAAATTAATTGTGAAGGGCCTAATCCTAACGCCAAGTTAAATTTTAAAAAGGTTTCACTCGCGTCCGAGTTTTGGAAAAATAGGAGGGCTTTTTAATTTTTAAATTCCCCTATTTAACAGCGTTTTATCCCATTGGCATACAAAATGGTGTCTGCTAAAACTTAGAGGAGGGCAGGCCCTTTTTATTTATTTCTATTTTGAAAACTAGGCCTCTCTAATGATCACAAAACTCTGCACCAGGGGTGGGCAACCTACGGTCCGCCAATGTTATTTTTGTGCTGCTGTAAGGAGGCTTCGCCAATTTGGAGCTGATCAAATTATAGAAAGAAAATTAATTCACTTCACTATTTTTGTTTTTGTCTTTATATATACAGGGAATGATGGTTTACGAGATCTACATCTTTATGGCGCACTGCACACTTGTCGCTAGCTACAACAGGGAATTTGTGATACCATCCATGATTAGGGCATCTGATAGGACTAAACACATCCTAAAAAGCTTCTTAAATAGTAACTCATAAACAATACTGTTACACTGTACATCACTGTTACGTGTCAAGCAAATTGGAAAAAGGAAAAGGAAAAAGACAATGCATTTCAAGTGTGATCTAAATAAGAAAAGGAATGAGTTGAACTCTGGAACAGGACCAATGTTTTATTAGTTACATGATATTCTATATATTTTGAGTGGCACCGCGACTAACTATTTATTTACAATCATTTAGTACTTAAGAAAAAACACACACCTGTTTTACCTGTCATGTAGAGTCGGTCAGTCGGGTGGGGGGGGGGGGGGGGGGGGGGGGGGGGGGGTGGGGGGTTTTGGGGGGGGGGGGGTTGTTACATCAAATGTCACCAAAATCTGCATAAATCGGAAAATTTTGTACACATTTGTGAAAACACCCATTTTGGCCCAAAACGGTTGATTTTACATAATTTGAAGAAAAAAACAATTCTAAAAAAACCCCAGAATATCGTGAAAAACGCAAAAAGTGGGTCTGTCGATCCCGTAAAACAGAGTGTTTTATCCTCGACTATATAGCACATTTTCCTTATCAGGCGATGCAACAAAAAAAAAACCTGTTGTACGGGCCTGACAAATTTTCCCATGGCCGGGCCATCATACTCAATGACTGGGCCACCAAACTCTATGGGTGCAAGGCCACCAAACTCTATGGGTGCAAGGCCACCATACTCAGGACCTGGTTTCTATTTATTTTTAGATCAATTTTGAAAATGTTGGATTAAAAATAAACCACTTTTGATTTTATTTTTTTTGAATTTTGAAACATTTGACAATTTATTTTTGACAATTTATATTGAAAATTCAATAAAAAACCTGACCGACCCCGACTAAATATATGCCGAGTGCAAATTCCCGCTGGTTAAGTTCCGAGAATCCAAGTTGATTCTCGTAGTGATTTCTGTCTACACATAAGGGATGCACCATTTGATTTTGAAACATGCACAGGTACAATGCAGACCTGATTTTTATTCATTCAGGGTAAAATGTGCGTATATTTAAAAAATCTGGTTTTGCCAAATATTTGGATGTACCTTATTATCATGTATTTCAATAACATTCATATTAAAATTGTATGATTCAAACATGAAATGGATGAATAAAATAACCTTAAAATAACTGCAAGTATTTGTTGTTTGGTTGTTGGCCTTATTTTGATATCACAATTGATTGCCATACATATTCACTGGTGATGAGAGTAAGGGCGGAGATTATCGCTCCCAAGTTGCCCTAGCATACCTGACCAGCCGGCCTAGTACTCTCACCCCCTGGCTCTGCCTCAGGGTGGTGGTAGCCCAGGTATGCTAGATTAACGAGGGAAGGATAATCTCCGTTCATCCCCCTATTTAAGGACAAGTCAATATTCATTCTTTGTCATTGAGTTAAATTATACAACACACACGCACACTGTCTACTGAAGATAGTAACATGTCACTGCATTGTGACATTTATATCATCAGTAGATAGAAACATGTCACTGCATTGGTATATGGCTATCTACTGAAGATAACAATATCCCAATGCAGTGACAACTATCTACTGAAGATATCAATATCCAACTGCAGTAACATGTTACTATCTACTGAAGATACCAATATCCCAATGCAGTGACATGTTGCTGTCTACTGAAGATAGTAACATGTCACTGCATTGTGACATTTATATCCTCAGTAGATAGTAACATGTCACTGCATTGGTATATGGCTATCTATTGAAGATAACAATATCCCAATGCAGTGACATATTACTTTCTACTGATTATAGTAAAAATGTCCACTGCATTGTAACATTTATATCCTCAGTAGTAACATGTCACACTGCATTGGTATATGGCTATTTATTGAAGATAACAATATCCCAATGCAGTGACATGCTACGGTCTACTGATGATTGTAACATGTCACTGCATTGTGACATTTATATCTTCAGTAGATAGTAAGATGTCATTGTTTTGGTATGGCCATCTACTGAAGATACCAATATCCGAATGCAGTGACATGTTACTGTCTACTGAAGATAGTAACATGTCACTGCATTGTGACATTTATATCTTCAGTAGATAGCCATATACCAATAAAGTGACATGTTAATATCTACTGAAGATAACAATATCCAATGTAGTGACATGTTACTGTCTACTGCAGATAGTAAAATGTCACTGCATTGTGACAATTATTTCATCAGTAGATAGCCATATACCAATGCAATGACATGTTACTATCTACTGAAGATAACAATATCCCAATGCAGTGACATGTTACTATTAACTGAAGATATCAATGTCCCAATGCAGTGACATGTTACGATCTACTAAAGATAGTGACATGTCACTGCATTGTGACATTTATATCGTCAGTAGATAGCCATATACCAATAAAGTGACATGTTAATATCTACTGAAGATAACAATATCCAATGTAGTGACATGTTACTGTCTACTGCAGATAGTAAAATGTCACTGCATTGTGACAATTATATCATCAGTAGATAGCCATATACCAATGCAATGGCATGTTACTATCTACTGAAGATAACAATATCCTAATGCAGTGACATGTTACTATTTACTGAAGATATCAATGTCCCAATGCAGTGACATGTTACGGTCTACTAAAGATAGTAACATGTCACTGCATTGTGACATTTATATCTTCAGTAGATAGCCATATACCAATAAAGTGACATGTTACTATCTACTGAAGATAACAATATCCCAATGTAGTGACATGTTACTGTCTACTAAATATATTAATATCCCACTGCAGTGACATGTAACTATCTACTGGAGATAACAATATACCAATGCAGTGACATGTTACTGTCTACTGAAGATTGTAACATGTCACTGCATTGTGACATTTATATCCTCAGTAGATTGTAACATGTCACTGCATTGGTATATGGCTATCTATTGAAGATACCAATATCCCAATGCAGTGACAAGTTACTGCCTACTGAAGATAGTAACATGTCACTGCATTGTGACATTTATATCCTCAGTAGATTGTAACATGTCACTGCATTGGTATATGGCTATCTATTAAAGATGCCAATATCCCAATGCAGTGACATGTTACTGCCTACTGAGGATAGTAACATGTCACTGTATTGTGACATTTATATTTTCAGTAGATGGCCATATACCAATAAAGTGACATGTTACTATCTACTGAAGATAACAATATCCCAATGTAATGACATGTTACTGTCTACTGAAGATTACTATCTACTAAAGATAAATATATATCACAATGCAGTGACATGTTATTGTATACTAAAGATAGTAACATATCACTGCATTGTTTTATTTATATTTTCATTATATGGTTAACTCTCATGAAAACAGTGCAAAATGAACTTTTTGATGTCTTTGGTCCATTTCTGTGTTATGCAATGTTTTCTTGCTTGAAAAACTTCTTTTCTAGATAGATATTGATGTTTTCTACTTGGATCTATATACTTTGATATACTTCTGAACGTGTTTTCACTCAAAAAAATGTCCTCATATACCCCAAATTAGCGAAATTTCCATGTCCGCAGCATAAATGTATATTTTGCCTTTATTAATTACAATACAAATAGGGCACCATTTTCTACAAGATATGTCATAATTTGTAGGGAACATATAGCGATATTCCATGGATAGAAAAAAAATGCACATCTTTTACGATGTTTACCTGTTTCAGTTTCATATATGTTGTCCGAGATGTTGATGTTTATTACGTTACCTGCGACATATTGAGGATCAACATTGTTCAAAATTAACATTTAAACATTTAAATGTACATATTCTGAATCTAAACGAACATGGGTGTTGGAAAATAATATTATCAAAAATCTATAGCAGCATGTCTGACCTTGAGAAGAAATCAAAATGCTGCAAAGCATGCGACCTTGTTAAGGATGTTTATTACGTTGTTGAGATTTCTCCCGAACTATGTATCAAAACACACTTTTTGGTTAAAAACCAATTTGATACATATACATAGACTATGTGGTTACTTGGAACACTCGCTAGCTCTTTCCAGATCGTCTACATGGTACTTTGAGTACGAAAAACGTTTACTACGTTATCGTTTATTACGTTGTCGAATAAAACGACAGAGAGACAGCTGCTCTCTACGACTGTATTAAACAAAGATACGTGGCAGGCCCTTTTCGCAGGCATGCATGGGGGATACTCGATGAAAGTACAATGCAAAAAAACCACGACGAATGGTAAGAATTCCTCATTTTTTCTTGTAAGTAATATGAACATTAAGCTGAATGACAGTTGAAGTCATTATAGATCTCTTAAGCACATTGAAAATGGACCTATGATATCAGAATGGGGTTAATAATGTGAAGAAATGCAGTAGGTATCGTTAACATCTTCATTGATTGCTTTGTATATACGTTATAAGCCAGCATTAGGCACTGTTGCAGTTGCCAATAACGTAATAAACGGGATAACGTAACCAACCTCATTGTCTAGTCTCATGTCAATGTTGGCGTCAATTCAGTAACTTTCATGATTGATGTACTTGAGTATCATACATTGTATCCAATGTTATAATTGTAATATGTGGACTATTCTATGTGAGGACTGAAACCACCTTATAATGGACAACGTAATAAACTTTCCATTATTTGATAAATATAATTGCACCCTGTTCATAGTGATTCAACATTTATTATGTGTTTATGAATGTTAACTTAGTGTACATACATATTGTCTCACATACTGACACAATCTCATTTGTTTGCATGCTTCAATGATGCATAGTTCTATGGCTATTGGATAACGTAATAAACCAATTCGTATAATTGTGTGAATAAATACGGTATACCTAGCTGAAACAGCTGCAATATATGTCATTAACTTTGTTTTGTTTTTGTTATCTTTATTAAACAGAAATATGTGCCACACAGTGCAAAAAACCAATGGCGATACCGGCAGGACCAAATGCAACAGTGGAGACAAAAAGGTCATCAGAGTACAATCTTATTAACAATTCTACTACCATCATTTTAAATAAAACAAATCAATATCTTACTAATTTTAAGAGATAAAAGGCTATTCAATATTTAGTGCTATTAAAATTTACATAAAGGTAATAATGTCATGGTCTAACAACATATCTGTAAAGTGCCATGTTACATCTGTCGATTTAGTGACCATGTTTATTACGTTATTCACCATATTTACCCTACATCAAAAGAGCAAGTCGACAATATATAGAACTGTCTTTTAGTGGACTTTAGGCAACCTAACTTTTACTAAAATACCATTTACAAGATATGTCTGTGTACAAAATAAACTGACTTGGTCGATGTTGAATATATTTGTTTACATGTGTTTGTATATGTTTATTACGTTACCCACCCCATAAAGTCCGAATACCAATGCCAGCGTTTTTGGTAAAGCATAATATTTATTGTTTCTGAGCTAACTTTTAAAAACACATTATAACGCTTGGAAAAAGATACGATTAAAGATATATTTTATACTTTGCACAAAGATATTCATTTTGGAAAACCGTGCATTTTTTTAGTTTTAAAGCTGAGGTTCAAACAGTGATGTGAAGACCAAAAACAATTCATAATACTTGCAATTTACAAAATTACATTGCATTTTGTTCGCTGTAATTGGTAGAAGTATGCTTTCGTAACTATAATTTTGTGTTTTTGGCATCACAGTTTGTAAACTCGTTCTGATTTAGAGCTGATAGGAAGTATATAACGTAATAAACATGGAGCAAAAGCTGCAAACAAGTGATATTATAATATAAATTCAACGTTATATTGTACAAAAATGCAATGAGTGTTGTTCACAAAATTTTAAATCTAGTATCCAGTACATGTCTACTATTAAAAAATAGTGTAATAAATAAAATTGGAGACAATTTTTTTCTTCAACTTCTGAAATCTCATTTGCACTATTTTCATGAGAGTTGACCATATATCTACTGAAGATACCAATATCCCAATGCGGTCTACTGAAGATAGTAACATGTCACTGCATTGTCACATTTATATCTTCAGTAGATAGCCATATACCAATAAAGTGACTTGTTACTATCTACTGAAGATAACAATATCCCAATGTAGTGACATGTTACTGTCTACTGAAGATAGTAACATGTCACTGCATTGTGACATTTACATCATCAGTAGATGGTAACATGTCACTGCATTGGTATATGGCTATGCAGCCCTCAAATTAAGAAATGGAAAGGGCAAGGCAATTTCAGGCAATTTGAAAGGGGCACCAACTTCCACCAAGGCAATTATGTACTTTTCAATGGAGCAAAAACAGCCAGAAGTTGAGGGCATCGAGACAACTAGGTGGGGCACCGATGGCAATTGCCTTCGGTGCCTTCGGTTAATTTGAGGGCTGTGGCTATGGCTATCTACTGGAGATAAAAATATCCCAATGCAGTGACATGTTACTATCTACTGAAGATATCAATGTCCCAATGCAGTGACATGTTACTATCTACTGAAGGTGCATGTATCACAATGCAGTGACATGTTCCTGTCTACTGAAGATAGTGATATGTCACTGCATTGTAACATTTATATCTTCAGTAGATAGTAAGATGTCATTGCATTGGTATGGCCATATATTGAAGATACCAATATCCCAATGCAGTGACATGCTACTGTCTACTGAAGATTGTAACATGTCATTTTATATCCTTAGTAGTAACATGTCACTGCATTGGTATATGGCTATCTATTGAAGATCCCAATGCATTGACATGTTACTATCTACTGAAGATATCAATGCAGTGACATGTTACTATCTACCGAAGATATCAATGTCCCAATGCAGTGACATGTTACTATCTTCAGTAGATAGTAACATGTCACTGCATTGGTATATGGCTATCTAATGAAGATAACAATATCCCAATGTAGTGACATGTTACCAATGCAGTGGCATGTTACTGTATACTGACGATAGTAACATGTCACTGCATTTGGGACATTGATATCTTCAGTAGACAGTAACATTTCACTGCATTGGGATATTGTTATCTTCAGTAGATAGCCATATACCAATGCAGTGACATGTTACTATCTACTGAAGACATAAATGTCCAAATGCAGTGACATGTTACTATCTTCAGTAGACAGTAACATATCACTGCATTGGGATATTGCATTGAGATATTGGTATTTTCAGTAGATAGCAATATCCCAATGCAGTGACATGTTACTATCTTCAATAGTAAAGGTGTTGTTTTATTTATTTATGCATTTATAATTGTTGTACCATGTAATATGAAGAGCCAGAGGCCTATATATACAATAAATAAAATGAATGAATAATCATAATTTTCTTTACTCATTTTCCATTCATCGGCATTTTAATTACCAATTCATTTAAACTTCATTCCTAGACCTATCTTCCCTGGCGTGGAACAAATTGCACTAACAATGAATGAATAAAATAGATACTTATGAGACAAATTGATATTTTAATATCTTTAGGCTTCGGTGGGGGAGGGGTGGGTACTCGCGTATAAAAGATCATGTCTGATTTTTGTTGTAAATATTCCCGAAACATGGGGTATGATTTGTGCTGGCAAATCCTAAACATGGGTCCCAAATCGCTAAATTCCAAATATGGATCCCAATTGCGAGAAAACCCCCTTGTCAAACCAGCCATTTTTAAGGTAAAAACCCTGTAAAAGAGGGTCAGGATTTCAAACCTCCCGCAGCACATTTAAGTACCACCTCCCCCTTGAGGATTTAATGCATTATTTAAAAGCATGGTGTAAATGCTACATTTTGGTCTAATAAACTCAAACATTTGAATTCTAGTTTTCAAGTTACAAACAATATAACCAACTGTAAAACATAATAAAGTACACATTTGTCACCTCTTTTTGATCACACTACTTTTAATTAAAATGATACATGACTCAAATCCAATTCTTTCTTTTTCAACTGGATTGTATAATTTCAATTAATATAGTTTTCAAAATCTTTGATTTATTCAGTCTGAAGTTTCTTGATGAAATTGCATCATATATTATGGTAAATCCATGTGGCAGTTCACCTGTTCTTAACAATTTTTAAATATCTGAGTACATCATGATGCCCAACAACAATGAGTGAAGTCTTAAAGGTAGATGACCCGATCCCATTTTCGTAACACAGAATTATTTCAAACATACGGAGATTTTCATATCATATGAAAGCTCGTATTTTTCTCATCATCATACTGAAATTTGACGGCCTAAATCGGTATAATTACGGAGAAATCGATGAAATAACGTTGAATTACCGCGAATGGTGGTAACCACCGATATAGTTTGTGTACTACTCAATGGGTACAGTTCACAGCATCTTGTGCGTCTAAAATAAGAACCATAAGAGCTATGCAACTCAAACTTTGGAACACAACTTTTTTAAGGATGACCTTTCATGTAGAATAGAAAACTTCAAGTTGAAAATCGGAATGTGATCGGGTCATCTACCGTTAACCCACAGGATCATCTATCCTTATGCTTCCAGTGGCACTTGCTTGGCATGATTGTAAAAAAGAACTTGACACTGGTGCGGCGAGTTGTGAGGAAAAGAAAAATAATGATGCTATATCATTACCCCTAGAGTATTAAAGCAACTGTGTTATTATCTGTCTCATTTGCTGTCACCTTTCTCAATTTATGAGTTGTCATCATCACTATATCATCCATTTGTTGTCAACTTTATTTTGGAACTGTGTCGACAAGCCTATTCACTTCTTATAATTCAATCAGAATTGATTTGATGCATCAAATATTCCATTCTGAAGTATGTTGTAAAGGGTTAACTATTAGAATTATAGCAGTGGAAGGTAAGGAGGTAATATTGAGTGCCTGCAGCCTTACACGTATACCCCCTGAAAAAGGAAATGGATTGTCCCTGAAATGAATTACTTTCATTGATTCAGTCAGTAAAATATCCTTGTGTGATGATCAATCTGATGTTCTTCTTATGATGTGACAGGTAAAAATAAAATGACACACTTTTATAAAGAACTTGTTGATTGTGGCTTTAAATTAATTAGAAGGTCATTGATGTAGAGCAAGAACTGCATCGGTCCAGACTGAAGCAGAAGCTATGTTTGCGACTCGTCAGATAACACCTTGGCTTGGCTAGACTTAGACCTCAATCAGACCATGCACCATGTTTGAGTTACCTGAAAAACAGAGCAAGAGGAAAAAGAACAACATTAGATTAGATCTTATTTATTAGTCATGTCTAATACTTTTTATCCCAGCAAATTTAATTGTTGCTATTATTGTACCAAATTAATTATTAATTATATAAGGTGAAGAAAAAAACCCTGTTCAAACGAACCTCTCCGGTGGGTCGGTCGGGCGCCCGGGTCGGGCGTTTGTTTTTCCTAAAACAATCTGGGAAATGTGCTGCCGAGTCAGAAATTTGAGTGGGGGTGTAGGGCAAACAATATTATGCTAAGTTTTACACACATACTTTCGCGGCAAATCTCAACCCGGAAGTGCCGTTATTTGCTTAGTTTGGCATGAAGCGGATGTCGGAATTATATGATATTTTGGATTTGAGCTATGTTGATGATTATCTTTACCTTATTTGCTCATTTAGTATATCGATACATCTCTCAATGCCCCTTAATCTTGTAGAGGTCTATAAATGAAGTATAATACCTATTGTCATGTAAGGAAGGTGCAGACATAGGCCTACGGGAACTTTGAGTTATTTTTAGCAAATTTGCTTGGCAACCAGTGTTTCATTAACAAAACATTCCATGCACGCACTCAACGCTCGCTGAGCGTTACGCACTTGATTCGCAGTAGGCGCACTGTGCGGTTGCCTTAATTAATTGATTGATCTGCGCAAGTTGTTTTTGTGTTTGTTTTCACCGGCGTTTGATTTGTTTTCACCGGCGTGACGTAGGTCCGCCCCAACCAATACCAGTTGGGTCATACATGTTTAACCCCCCCATGGGTATGAGTAGGACCAAATGTGTTGTCTTTTTTACCACTATCTATAAACCTACTAGTTCTACTCAACTGTCTAAATAAAGTAATATAATCATGATAATAAGCTTACTTACTTTCATCCCAGCCCGGGTACATACATCGATGTCTGACTCTGAAGCAGTGAGTTACTCAATTTCCAGATGTTATTATACCATGGCATTGACTTGAGCTAAAGATTATACCATTCCCTGACTAGATTATTCCCTAAAAGATATCGTTGACTCACTTGACTGCAATAATTTGAGTTTTATTTTACCAAACACCGACGTATGAATACGGAAATACGAAGCTTTATTGGTATCATTTCGTGTCGCGCCTTCGTCTCGCGTATCGCGGCCCGAAATCTCGTATCGCGTGTTTCGTATCGCGACCCCGAAATTTCGCGTAAGAGATTTATACCACGAAATCTTGGGTCGCGATACGAACACGCGACACGAGATTTCGGGCCGCGATACGAGATTTCGCATTGCGGCCCGAAATCTCGCGTAAGAGATTTCTCGCGTATCGCGACCCGAAATCTCGTGTCGCGTGTTCGTGTCGCGACCCGAGATTTCGTGGTATAAATCTCTTGCGCGAAATTTCGGGTCGCGATACGAACACGAAATTTCGAACACTTTCTTAAGATCGCCCATGTCTAAAAGGGATACCGGCTGTCAATACCATAAACTCGAGCTGATCACAAATTTAGACAGCACAACTGGAATAAACTTGTTCGAATGATAAAAAGCCTGATATATCACATTAGACAGCACAAATGGATGGAGTATCAGGGACAGCATGGACACAAAGACCAATCCAATGATGATGGTATGTCTAATAAGTATAACTTGAACGAACATTATATTTATTTATTTTAAAATTCATGCCACGCATGATGATCATGATGGTCATGTCTCATGATTATGAATGATAGATACAATATATGTAGATGGTCACACATTCACAGTCCTAGAGAAGGTGGACACATTTGGCCACCTATTTGGGGGCAAAATTTGCCAACCAAAACAAATTGCGTAATAAATTCATTATTTAAATACTGGGAAATATTTGCCAGTGCACTGGCAAATTTGCCAGGCTGGCAAATTTGTCCTCCTTCTAGGACTATCTATATTTATCTATTCGATATAGTGCAGAATTCATTTATGTATGAATATGTGGCAATATCCTCAAATAGGTCTTACACACGGAATAAAGAACAAGGCAGCTATCAGTTTTACAATGTAAAACAACTGCAAGTGCAAAACAATTGCTGCCTTATCAGTTTTACAATGTAAAACAACTGCAAGTGTAAAACAATTGCTGCCTTGTGCTTTATTCCGTGTGTAAGACCTATTTGAGGATATTGCCAATATTGTCGCACTGCGTATTTCCTGAAACCTAGGAATACTTATGGAATATTTGTGTACAGGTAACAGACCCAGGATGATCCCCTACTCTTTACGATGAGGCCTGTAACTATTTAACGTGTTCAGGGTGAATCGTCTGAATACACGGGACCAACGGCTTAACGTAACTCTCCGAATCACGGCGAACTGACACTCACTGTATAGACCTGCACGTTGTAGGCCTACACAGTGAATGGGGTAGAGGAGAAATTCTACAATTAAATTTGATTATCAGCTTAAACCATGGAAAGAGACTGTGATAACTAACCCTCACTGAATAAAAATTTGATTGTAGAATTTCCGACCTAGATAGGAACTTTTTGGGGTGAACAAAGAATCCTGGTTTCAAGGCGACTCGAACCCACGATTGATAGAAAACTCCCGAACGATGAATTTTCAACCCCTAATATCGAGGACTTTACATTTAATTATTTTCCAAGTATTGATTAAATTGATACCTACTTAGTATTGTAATGCAATCATGTTCTATATAATTATGTTTGTACCATCTCTGATAGTATTAAAGTCAGAAAGTATCAAATGAAGTTTAGTGAAAGTCATTTTAAAGCCTGTGAAAATCCTAAATAAAAATAAAATAATAACATATTTTGTAATCTCAATTTCGGACATGGGCGGCAACAGGAAACTCAAAATTAATTGTGAAGGGCCTAATCCAATTCAAGTTAAATTTTAAAAAGGTTTCACTCGCGTCCGAGTTTTGGAAAAATAGGAGGGGCTTTTTAATTTTTAAATCCCCCTATTTAACAGCGTTTTATCCCATATTTGGCATACAAAATGGTGTCTACTAAAACTTAGAGGAGGGCAGGCCCTTTTTATTTATTTTTATTTTGAGAACTAGGCCCCTCTAATGATCACAAAACTCTGCACCAGGGGTGGCAACCTACGGCCCGCCAATGTTATTTTTGTGCTGCTGTAAGGAGGCTTCGCCAATTTGGAGCTGATCAAATTATAGAAAGAAAATTAATTCACTTCACTATTTTTGTTTTTTTCTTTATATATACAGGGAATGATGGTTTACGAGATCTACATCTTTATGGCGCACCGCACACTTGTCGCTAGCTACAACAGGGAATTTGTGATACCATGATTAGGGCATCTGATAGGACTAAACACATCCTAAAAAGCTTCTTAAATAGTAACTCATAAACAATACTGTTACACTGTACATCACTGTTACATGTCAAGCAAATTATAAGGAAAAAGACAATGCATTTCAAGTGTGATCTATAGCTCGTTCGTCTGGTATCCATGTAAGCACAGTCCCTGTAGCCTAGTGGAGTAACCGATCGCCGCGATAGCGAGAGGGACCGGGTTCGAGGCTGTGTATTTTTAAGGTCTTTGTTAATTTAATTCTCGCCAGTTTGTCCGAGTCTATATATTATTTAAATAAGAAAAGGAGGAATGAGTTGAACTCTGGAACAGGACCAATGTGTTATTAGTTACATGATATTCTATATATTTTGAGTGGCACCGCAGAGCCTCAGACTATTAAACTATTACAATCATTTTAGTATTAAGAAAAAACACACACCTGTTTTACCTGTCATGTAGAGTCGGTCAGTCGGGTGGGTGTTTTTTTTTGGGGGGGGGGGGGGGGGGAAGGGGTTACCTCAAATGTCACCAAAATCTGCATAAATCGGAAAATGTTGTACAAATTTGTGAAAACACCCATTTTGGCCCAAAACGGTTGATTTTACATAATTTGAGAAAACAATTCTAAAAAATCCCAGAATATCGTGAAAAACGCAAAAAGTGGGTCTGTCGATCCCGTAAAACAGGGTGTTTTATCCTCGACTAATACTATAGCACATTTTCCTTATCAGGCGATGCAAAAAAACACACCCTGTTGTACAGGCCTGACAAATTTTCCCATGGCCGGGCCATCATACTCAATGACTGGGCCACCAAACTCTATGGGTGCAAGGCCACCATACTCAGGACCTGGTTTCTATTTATTTTTAGATCAATTTTGAAAATGTTGGATTAAAAATAAACCACTTTTGATTTTTTTTTGAATTTTGAATTTTGAAACATTTGACAATTTATTTTTGACAATTTATATTGAAAGTTCAATAAAAAACCTGACCGACCCGACTAAATATATGCCAAGTGCAAATTCCCGCTGGTTAAGTTCCTCGAATCCAAGTTGATTCTCGTAGTGATTTCTGTCTACACATAAGGGATGCCCCATTTGATTTTGAAACATGCACAGGTACAATGCAGACCTGATTTTTTATTCATTCAGGGTAAAATGTGCGTATATTTAAAAAATCTGGTTTTGCCAAATATTTGGATGTACCTTATTATCATGTATTTCAATAACATTCATATTAAAATTGTATGATTCAAACATGAAATGGATGAATAAAATAACCTTAAAATAACTGCAAGTATTTGTTGTTTGGTTGTTGGCCTTATTTTGATATCACAATTGATTGCCATACATATTCACTGGTGATGAGAGTAAGGGCGGAGATTATCGCTCCCAAGTTGCCCTAGCATACCTGACCAGCCGGCCTAGTACTCTCACCCCCTGGCTCTGCCTCTGGGTGGTAGTAGCCCAGGTATGCTAGATTAACATGGTAACGATAATCTCCGTTCATCCCCCTATTTAAGGATCAGTCAATATTCATTCTTTGTCATTGAGTTAAATTATACAACACACACGCACACTGTCTAATGAAGATAGTAACATGTCACTGCATTGTGACATTTATATCATCAGTAGATAGCCATGTACCAATGCAGTGACATGTTACTATCTACTGAAGATAACAATATCCCAATGCAGTGACATGTTACTATCTACTGAAGATATCAATATCCAACTGCAGTAACATGTTACTATCTACTGGAGATACCAATATCCCAATGCAGTGACATGTTACTGTCTACTGAAGATAGTAACATGTCACTGCATTGTGACATTTATATCCTCAGTAGATAGTAACATGTCACTGCATTGGTATATGGCTATCTATTGAAGATAACAATATCCCAATGCAGTGACATATTACTTTCTACTGATCATAGTAAAAATGTCCACTGCATTGTAACATTTATATCCTCAGTAGTAACATGTCACACTGCATTGGTATATGGCTATCTATTGAAGATAACAATATCCCAATGCAGTGACATGCTACTACGGTCTACTGATAATTGTAACATGTCACTGCATTGTGACATTTATATCTTCAGTAGATAGTAAGATGTCATTGCTTTGGTATGGCCATCTACTGAAGATACCAATATCCGAATGCAGTGACATGTTACTGTCTACTGAAGATAGTAACATGTCACTGCATTGTGACATTTATATCTTCAGTAGATAGCCATATACCAATAAAGTGACATATTAATATCTACTGAAGATAACAATATCCAATGTAGTGACATGTTACTGTCTACTGAAGATAGTAAAATGTCACTGCATTGTGACAAATATCATCAGTAGATAGCCATATACCAATGCAATGACATGTTACTATCTACTGAAGATAACAATATCCCAATGTAGTGACATGTTACTGTCTACTGAATATATTAATATCCCACTGCAGTGACATGTAACTATCTACTGGATATACCAATATCCCAATGCAGTGACATGTTACTGTCTGCTGAAGATAGTAACATGTCACTGCATTGGTATATGGCTATCTATTGAAGATAACAATACACCAATGCAGTGACATGTTACTGTCTACTGAAGATTGTAACATGTCACTGCATTGTGACATTTATATCCTCAGTAGATTGTAACATGTCACTGCATTGGTATATGGCTATTATTGAAGATACCAATATCCCGATGCAGTGACATGTTACTGCCTACTGAAGATAGTAACATGTCACTGCATTGTGACATTTATATCCTCAGTAGATTGTAACATGTCACTGCATTGGTATATGGCTATCTATTGAAGATGCCAATATCCCAATGCAGTGACATGTTACTGCCTACTGAAGATAACAATATCCCAATGTAATGACATGTTACTGTCTACTGAAGATTACTATCTACTCAAGATAAATATATATCACAATGCAGTGACATGTTATTATATACTAAAGATAGTAACATATCACTGCATTGTGATATTTATATTTTCATTATATATCTACTGAAGATACCAATATCCCAATGCGGTCTACTGAAGATAGTAACATGTCACTGCATTGTCACATTTATATCCTCAGTAGATAGCCATATACTAATAAAGTGACTTGTGACTATCTACTGAAGATAACAATATCCCAATGTAGTGACATGTTACTGTCTACTGAAGATAGTAACATGTCACTGCATTGTGACATTTACATCATCAGTAGATGGTAACATGTCACTGCATTGGTATATGGCTATGGCTATCTACTGAAGATAAAAATATCCCAATGCAGTGACATGTTACTATCTACTGAAGATATCAATGTCCCAATGCAGTGACATGTTACTATCTACTGAAGGTGCATATATCACAATGCAGTGACATGTTCCTGTCTACTGAAGATAGTGACATTTGTTGTTGTTGTTGTTGTATATAAAGCGCCAATGTGAACAATAGCCCAACAGACATTAACAAGGTTAATGACCATAGTGATTAAAAATCAAAATGGTAATTCTCGAAAGAGAGCTCTGAAAGGCCAATCAATTGGTTCACTGCAACTCAGAAAATATGCATAAAACAAGACACACAAATGGGCAGAGGTTAAAAATGCCAATGAAAGTGACATAATAATAAGATAAAAGCCCAAACATAGAGAACAACATCAAAATATAAATTATAGAAAAATAATAATATCTGGAGGTCTGATGGGCATCAAGAGAACCTACACAACAAACTTGGGAACTAAATCTACCAGGAGCTGCCTGTTGTCACCTGTTGGGGCATGACCGTATCACCAGCCCAGCTGGCTACATGCTTTACAGGACCACCATCTCCCCAACCAAGCATTAACCTACACTTAACCCATGACCACCATGCTATTATATATGTATCAGTCGGATGTTGAAAGGACTTGAATGAAGGGTGTCATGAAAGAGTGTGAAGGCTATGACAAGTTAAGAGTTAGTGAGAAGATGACCGTGAACACGGCACTTGAAAGCCTGGATTCCAGCTGCTGAAATGTTACCAACAATATCATCTGGAAGACTGCCTCCAGATGACATGTCACTGCATTGTAACATTTATATCTTCAGTAGATAGCAATGTAGTGACATGTTACTGTCTACTAAAGAAACAGGTCACTGCATTGTAACATTTATATATTTAGAAGATAGTAACATGTCACTGCATTGGTATATGGCTATCTACTGAAGATACATATATATCACAATGTAGTGACATGTTATTGTCTACTGAGGATAGTAACATGTCACTGCATTGTGACATTTATATCTTCAGTAGATAGTAACATGTCACTGCATTGGTATATTGCTATATCTACTGAAGACATCAATATCCCAATGCAGTGACATGATATACCGAAGATAGCAATGTCCCAATGCAGTGACATGTTACTATTTACTAAAGATAGCAATATCCCAATGCAGTGACATGTTACAATCTACAGAAGATAGCAATATCCCAATACAGTGACATGTTACTATCTACTGAAGATATCAATATCCCAATGCAGTGACATGTTACGGTCTACTAAAGATAGCAATATCCCAATGCAGTGACATGTTACAGTCTACTGAAGATTGTAACATGTCACTGCATTGTGACATTTATATCTTCAGTAGATAGTAAGATGTCATTGCATTGGTATGGCCATCTATTGAAGATACCAATATCCCAATGCAGTGACATGCTACTGTCTACTGAAGATTGTAACATGTCACTGCATTGTGACATTTATATCCTTAGTAGTAACATGTCACTGCATTGGTATATGGCTATCTATTGAAGATCCCAATGCATTGACATGTTACTATACTATCTACTGTAGATATCAATGCAGTGACATGTTACTATCTACCGAAGATATCAATGTCCCAATGCAGTGACATGTTACTATCTTCAGTAGATAGTAACATGTCACTGCATTGGTATATGGCTATCTAATGAAGATAACAAAATCCCAATGTAGTGACATGTTACCAATGCAGTGGCATGTTACTGTATACTGAAGATAGTAACATGTCACTGCATTGGGACATTGATATCTTCAGTAGACAGTAACATGTCACTGCATTGGGATATTGTTATCTTCAGTAGATAGCCATATACCAATGCAGTGACATGTTACTAAACTGCTCACAAAAAGTATCGTAACACTTAGAAATGATCCAATATATAACGGCTCGAAAGGGTATGCATTAATCGAAACAAATAACCAAGTGCATAATTTTGTTTTGCGTATTTTGACACCTCGATCGATGAGATAAGATGTTGCAGAGCGGAGTTATTGTCATTTCAATGGTCGTGGGTCCAGTTTCAAAAGTGGCAATCGCCCTATAGAAAGAGGTTTGCATTACTGTTTAGAATGATCAGATTCGTGATTTTCAATAGGGATGAGTGTCACCTTGGAAACTGGACCCACGATCATTGAAATGACAATAACTCTGCTCCGCAACATCGTATCTCAACGATTGAGGTGTCAAAATACGCAGAACAAAATTATGCACTTGGTTATTGGCTTCGATTATTGCATACCTTTTCGAGCCGTTATATATCGGATCATTTCTAAGTGTTACGATACTTTTTGTGAGCAGTTTATCTACTGAAGACATAAATGTCCAATGCAGTGACATGTTACTATCTTCAGTAGACAGTAACATATCACTGCATTGGGATATTGCATTGAGATATTGGTATTTTCAGTAGATAGCAATATCCCAATGCAGTGACATGTTACTATCTTCAATAGTAAAGGTGTTTTATTTTTTATTTATGCATTTATAATTGTTGTACCATGTAATATGAAGAGCCAGAGGCCTATATATACAATAAATAAAATGAATGAATAATCATAATTTTCTTTACTAATTTTTCATTCATCGGCATTTTAATTACCAATTCATTTAAACTTCATTCCTAGACCTATCTTCCCTGGCGTGGAACAAAT
Organism: Ophiura sarsii; assembly: GCA_035610835.1. Taxonomy (NCBI): domain Eukaryota; kingdom Metazoa; phylum Echinodermata; class Ophiuroidea; order Amphilepidida; family Ophiuridae; genus Ophiura; species Ophiura sarsii. The sequence continues at coordinate 74,298,749 of CM069446.1, read as the reverse complement.
TGCACTAACAAGGAATGAATAAAATAGATACTTATGAGACAAATTGATATTTTAATATCTTCAGGCTTAGGTGGGGGAGGGGTGGGTACTCGCGTATAAAATATCATGTCTGATTTTTGTTTTAAATATTCCCGAAACATGGGGTATGATTTGTGCTGGCAAATCCTAAACATGGGTCCCAAATCGCTAAATTCCAAATATGGATCCCAATTGCGAGAAACCCCCTTGTCAAACCAGCCATTTTAAGGTAAAACCCTGTAAAAGAGGGTTAGGATTTCCAACCTCCCGCAGCACATTTAAGTACCACCACCCCCTTGAGGATTTAATGCATTATTTAAAAGCATGTTGTAAATGCTACATTTTGGTCTAATAAGCTCAAACATTTGAATTCTAGTTTTCAAGTTACAAACAATTTAACCAACTGTAAAACATAATAAATTTAATTAAAATGATACATGACTCAAATCCAATTCTTTCTTTTTCAACTGGATTGTATAATTTCAATTAATATAGTTTTCAAAATCTTTGATTTATTCAGTCTGAAGTTTCTTGATGAAATTGCATCATATATTATGGTAAATCCATGTGGCAGTTCACCTGTTCTTTTTCTTAACAATTTTTAAATATCTGAGTACATCATGATGCCCAACAACAATGAGTGAAGTCTTAACCCACAGGATCATGTATCCTTATGCTTCCAGTGGCACTTGCTTGGCATGATTGTAAAAAAGAACTTGACACTGGTGCGGCGAGTTGTGAGTAAAAGAAAAATAATGATGCTATATCATTACCCCCCCCCCCCCCATAATAAATGGTACTTCCTTTAAATGTTTGGACAATTATTAAAGCAACTGTGTTATATTATCTGTCTCACATTTGCTGTCACCTTTCTCAATTTATGAGTTGTCATCATCACTATATCATCCATTTGTTGTCAACTTTATTTATAATTCAATCAGAATTGATTTGATGCATCAAATATTCAATTCTGAAGTATGTTGTAAAGGGTTAACTATTAGAATTATAGCAGTGGAAGGTAAGGAGGTAATGTTGAGTGCCTGCAGCCTTACACGTATACCCCCTGAAAAAGGAAATGGATTGTCCCTGAAATGAGTTACTTTCATTGATTCAGTCAGTAAAATATCCTTGTGTGATGATCAATCTGATGTTCTTCTTATGATGTGACAGGTAAAAATAAAATGACACACTTTTATAAAGAACTTGTTGATTGTGACTTTAAATTAATTAGAAGGTCATTGATGTAGAGCAAGAACTGCATCGGTCCAGACTGAAGCAGAAGCTATGTTTGCGACACATCAGATGACACCTCAGTGGCTTGGCTAGACTTAGACCTCAATCAGAACATGCACCATGTTTGAGTTACCTGAAAAACAGAGCAAGAGGAAAAAGAACAACATTATATTAGATCTTATTATTAGTCATGTCTAAATCGAAATTATTACTTTTTATCCCAGCAAATTTAATTGTTGTTATTATTGTACCAAATTAATTATTAATTATATAAGGTGAAGAAAAAAACCCTGTTCAAACGAACCTCTCCGGTGGTGGGTCGGTCGGGCGTTTGTTTTTCCTAACACAATCTGGGAAATGTGCTGCCGAGGGCAAACAATATTATGCTAAGCTTTACACACATACTTTCGCGGCAAATCTCAACCCGGAAGTGCCGTTATTTGCTTAGTTTGGCATGAAGCGGATATCGGAATTATATGATAATATTTTGGATTTGGGCTATGTTGATGATTATCTTTACCTTATTTGCTCATTTAGTATATCGATACATCTCTCAATGCCCCTCGGCCTTTAATCTTGTAGAGGGCTATAAATGAAGTATAATACCTATTGTCATGTAAGGAAGGTGCAGACATAGGCCTACGGGAACTTTTGAGTTATTTTTAGCAAATTTGCTTGGCAACCAGTGTTTCATTAACAAAACATTCCATGCACGCACTCAACGCTGAGCGTTACGCACTTGATTCGCAGTAGGCGCACTGTACTGTGCTGTTGCCTTAATTAATTGATTGATCTGCGCAAGTTGTTTTTGTTTTTGTTTTCACCGGCGTTTGATTTGTTTTCACCGGCGTGACGTAGGTCCGCCCCAACCAATACCAGTTGGGTCATACATGTTTAACCCCATGGGTATGAGTAGGACCAAATGTGTTGTCTTTTTTACCACTATCTATAAACCTACTAGTTCTACTGTCCTAAAAAAAGTAATATAATCATGATAATAAGCTTACTTACTTTCATCCCAGCCCGGGTACATACATGATCGATGTCTGACTCTGAAGCAGTGAGTTACTCAATTTCCAGATGTTATTATACCATGGCATTGACTTGAGCTAAAGATTATACCATTCCCTGACTAGATTATTCCCTAAAAGATATCGTTGACTCACTTGACTGCAATAATTTGAGTTTTAAATTACCAAAACACCGACGTAACGACTACGGAAAGCCTGTATCCCCAGCATACTAGTAGTGATGAGCGATCACGGTATAACGATTTTCGGAGGACGAGATTTCGCTATTAAAAATGCGAAATTTCGTGATACAAAAACTCGAGATTTCGGGGCGAAACACGAAATTTCGGGGCGAGATTTCGGGGTCGCGATACGAGATTTCGGGTCGCGATACGAAATTTCGGGGCGCGATACGAAATACGCGACACGAGATTTCGGGCCGCGACACGAAATACGCGACACGAAATGATACCAATAAAGCTTCGTAGATCTATGGTATAATAGCCACAAGACATAGTATTGCCACCAGCAATCAACCTATATTCAACGTACTGAGGTGAGTATATAAAACAGTTGTCACATCCATGTATATATGTTGTCCTTTTGAGTAAATTAGTCAAATGTTTGAATTGAAAAATTCACCTAAAAGTACCCACCAAATTGCCTAAAATCAGTGTAATAAATCAAAAATCGTTCAGCTTCTGGTTCACATCCAAGTTGTTGTTATAAAATGGTATAAATGTTGTACATTTTAAGTGAATTAGTCAAATGTTTGAATTTGAAATTGATCTAAAATTCACCTAAAAGTACCCACCAAATTGCGTTAAATCGATGCTACAAATCAAAAATCGTTCAGCTACTCAGGGGGGTAACCCCCCTCAGACACCCCCTCAGTAGCCCCACCACATACAGGCCCCCACCAGCCGCCACTGGTTCCACCCTATACAAATTTTACACACCCTGTATAATTTGATTCTTTTTTGCAAAAATGAAATACCTTGAATCATAAGCTTTCCAACAATATATAGTTTGTGGGTCATTAAGTATGTAAAACTTAAGTTTTGTCCCGTTTAATCAGATTTGGTGCATTCCTCAACATTATTAGAAGTGAAACTTTTTATGGACCAGTTTGTGACTTCTGACCATTGGACTATTTTGCGTGCAAGTCAATGAATATTCAATATGCCCGATATGTGGAGTTATTTCACCCGGGATTCCCCTGCTGTCACGTCGCCACATATGCTCATTCACCCATTTTTGCAACCCCCTACACCCAAGGGCGTATCCAGGACTGTTTTGATGTTGTATCCTTGTGAGCGAAGCGAGTGGAGTTACCAGCGAATGAGGACCAGGGGCTTCGCCCCTTGAAGCTCATGATTTTTAGGCAAAGATTCAGCATTCTGAAGCAGTAATTTTGGCATTTTCTCACATGCCTACTAACTATAAAACAATTATTCCTGCATATAGGTATTACTACCCTCTGGCAATGCCACTGGGTGTGGTCCAGGGCGCGATTATTTTGTTCGTACAACAGTTTGACCAAATTTATTTATTCCGACTTAATAAAGCAAAATTCACTAAATAAAATGAATTTTTTACATTTTTAAACAAATGAACTGATTTTGGTTAAACTGATGTTTAAATAATCGCGTCCAGGGCCGTGTTAGGGCCTCTGGAAACTCCTGGGTTTAAGGAATTTTAAAGGGACACAATGTCATGTCATGTTGAATATTTTTAATTTTAATTAATTTAGTTCAGAATTCAAGAATTCAAGATGAACATTAAAAATTGCCATTATTGTTGTTTCTACTTTTAAAAAACCAGCAATAGGGGCATTAAAGGGACACTAAGAGATGTGTTGGAGGCAGCGCCCTCAATTATGATAAAAACTGAGATTAGTTTATTTTTATAATTGTATTACATGTATGAACTTACACCTATAAGGATTAAGAAAAATCAGCTCTCTTTGTACAAGAAAACGTCGATTCAAAAAATGCTGGTCCCGCGGGACCAGCATTTTACGTCCGACAGTATCCCCGTGCAGTACGCGTGATACATAACGTGAACCATATTTGCATAGAGGGCGTTTTTCAATAAATAGCGATGATATTGTTTTAATCTAGTTTTGCTGTGTTTTTTGTTAGTAGAAACAACAATAATGGCGATTTTTAATGTTCATCTTGAATTCTGAAGTAAATTTTTAAACATTTAAACTTTTCAACACCACTTAATGTCCCTTTAAGCAATGATAAAAACTGGGATTTGTATATTTTTACAATTGTATTACATGATGAACTTACACAAAGGATTAAGAAAAATCAGCCCACTTTTGTACAACAAAACGTCGATTCAAAAATGCTGATCTCCTCCGTTACGTCAGACAGTATCCCCCTGCAGCACGCGTGATACATATCGCAAACCATATTTGCATAGAGGGCGTTTTTCAATAAATAGCGATGGTATTGTTTTAATGAAGTTTTGCTGTGTTTTGTCAGTAGAAACAACAATAATGGCAATTTTTAATGTTCATCTTGAATTCTGAAGTAAATAAAAAATTCACCACCACTTAATGTCCCTTTAATGCCCCTTTAAGGCAAAGATTAGCATTCTGAAGCAAGACGAACATAGGGGGGTTCGAGATCCATTATAATGTTGAAACCTGTATAAAATAAAAAATGTACGCGGTTATGAACTAAAATGGTCCAGAAAACTTTCCTGAAGCCGGCTTGAAGCCGGCTTGAATAATGAAACATTGAAACTAATATTCACAAAGCGCGCAAAAATTGGCATTTAACACTAGTAGCTTATGTTTAACACCAGTATGTCCCCACCATTAACATTATGGGGACGTAACCCCCCCCCCCCCCCCACCCCCCCCCCCCCACCCCACACACACACGCACCCCCACACACCATTTGCGCCGCCTATGCCTCTACCCTTTCTTTACCTCCTTCTCCGTTGCTCATTCTCCTCTTCGAGTCCTTCTCCTCTTCCTCTTTTTTTAAACTCTTTTGTCAAGGGGGGGGGGGGCATGGCCTGCATATGAATTTCTTGAGTCCATTTTTGGTAGCTAACAGGACCGTTTAAATATGGCCATACAAAGTATTATGTAGATGGCTGATTAACATGATTAACCTTTATTGACTTTTGTACTACTGTTGACAATGGTTGAGAATGCTAAATCAATACACTCTCTTTTGTGTATTCCCGAGATCCCCTACACACAAAACTTAGAAATGTCCAATACATTTTAAAGAAGTCAAACTATTTTCAATATAGTTTCACCAGATTAACTCCGTTTATAATATAAAAGATAGGTGTGGAAAGAAGAGGACTTCATCTAAGTGAATTTGGTAAGATAGGTAAGACAGGTCTTAGGCATCTCTTTATGTGAGACAAAATTGATCTCAGAATTTGTGGGGAATTTGTATTCAATCTCCGATTCTAGAGGTTAAAAAGTTACGATTTTCTTTAACCATGAAAATCGTATGGTTTTTGACCATAATTTATCAAAAAGGCTATATATGCATAGTCACTTCCCTTAAGTTGCCACATGAAATTCATATGCTGGCCCTTCCCTGGAAGTCATTTCACCCCATACTCATTCACCAGTCGGAGTAGCCTAGCGGCCAGCCAGTGCACGCCGCTCAGTCACACACTCACGTGAAGTTATTTTACCAAGGATTCCCCCGCTATCACCCTATGCTAATTCACCCATCAGTCCTCACGTCGCGACAGTCATTCAACCATCCGTTGAGTTTATTACTATAGGAGAGCCGAGTTGGCGGACCGTCGAGTTTGTTCGTAGGTCGAGTTGACCGTCGAGTAACGTAAAGGTCGACTTGACCGACCGTCGAGTTGACCGGGTACTCTCGACATATGTCATAGGTCAATCAAAATTATTAGGTGTTTATTTTTGCAGACCGAGCCGAGAGTGAAAAACGGAGATGTAAACTTCATTTAATAACAGATATCCATGGTTTAATTGAATGCTCAACTTAACTTGCGGCCGTGGCTGTGTAAGGATTGTAGTACAGTAATATATTTCTTCAACAAAACAGGCTACAGCAACACTAACTAATTGTTCGACACGGACGTCGTGTTTACTTTTTTTCAATTACAAACATAATAACTTATTAAATAAGTAAGCTTAAAACAAAATCATACCAGGGATTTGATTTTTAGGAAAATCAGTTTATACATTTACGATCGCCTATTTACATTCTACAGGGAGGTTTAATTACAGGGAGGTTTAACACCTCCCTAGTTAGCTACGAAATGAAGCATCGTGACTCCGTGAGCACTACCGTACTAGCCTACTACTAGCCTAGGTTGGGGCGGACCTACGTCACGCCGGTGAAAACAAATCAAACGCCGGTGAAAACAAAAACAACTTGGGCATATCAATGAATTAAGGCAACCGCGGGTCAAGTGCGTAGCGCTTAGCGTTGAGTTCGTGCATGGAATGTTTTGTTTCTGGAACACTGGTTGCGAAGCAAATTTGCTAAAAATAACTCAAAGTTCCCATATAATGTCCGCCCCTTCCTATAGACAGTCCAGAACGTCGCCGATTTACTATCGAAATTCACTCAAGCCAGTATTTCTTCTTTCTGAATACTTCGCAACATTCCTACTCCTAGTGGAATCAAACGCGAAGGGGATTTAATAGGGATATTCATATCATTGACTACAGAGGGCGACATTCTTTTGAAAATTTGTCGCCAAAATATGTAGAAAACTCCATGTTTACCTCTTTTAAATCCAGCGAAAAAGGGAGACACAAGGTGGGATGTATTCACTGATGTCTTACTAACCACACACAAGCAACTGGACATCATGATTTTAAAGCCCTAACAAGCTAAAATAGTTTAAAATTTGCATGACTTGACCTGTTTTAGCAATATAGGCCTAAGGCAAACTACTTTTGGTTATAACTTTGTTATTGTTCAGCCTGCTGACATGGTTGAACCATCAGTTTTTATTGTAAAGTACTTTGTTTCCATGTATTCCATTTTCAAAGAGATATTTTTATTTTCAAAATTTTATGAACATGCCTAGCTTTAATACACAGGACATGTTAACCGTGCAACCCTTGCGGCTTTGCCCTGTGACGTCCTAGGACTGATGTGTCTTCAGTTTTTATACTGATCAACGCTCCAGGATGGAGCCAAAAGATCAGGTGGTCTGTCCTTTTGATTTTGCTTGCTTAGTCTTGCTTGGTTGCTTTGTGATGATTTGTTACTACTGCTTTGAAGCTATCCGGATCAGGTATTGATGAAATATTGTGAGGTAATGAATTCCAGTCGCGTATTGTTCTTGGTACAAAGGAATACTTATAGCAGGGCTTGTCAGTTGAGATTGTGTTGTATGAATCGGGATTATGAAGCTGTGATTGGCGCCGGACAGGTTGTAGGAGATTTCAAATGGGCAGGGACAGGTGGCCGAGTCTTGCTTGGTGGAAGATGCATAATCGTCGGTTAGTCCTTCTAGTGGCGGGGTCTCCAGTTCAAGATCGTTGACCATCTGGGTTGCACAACCCGGTGTTCTGGATTTGTAGTCACTTAGAATGAAGCGTGCTGCTCTTTTTTGAACAGATTCAAGTTGGTCTATGTTCTTTTTTGTGTAAGGATCCCAGACGGCCGAGGGCCGAGGAGTACTCGGCCAGTGGTCGGACAAGTGATCTGTATGCCGTAAGTTTAGTTGATTTGTTGCATGAATATGAAACCGAGAGACCTGTTAGCTTATTGCACAGGTCCCTTGTATAATACATGTGTCCATTCCAGTTGAGTTTGTTTGAGATGGTGACGCCGAGGTAAGGATGGTTTTCAACAGTGGCTAGTTCTTCATTTCCTAGTAAATATGAATAAATCTTGGGAGATCTGGCATGTGTGAGTCTCATGTACATTGGTAGACAGTCACATACCTAAATTATCTCATACTCTTTCTGTTATGAAGCAGGAGTCTGTGACCTATTAACGTGCTCGGATTTTGCACTATCGATGCACGGGACCACAATTTCTACCTGCTCCTGAACCACAAGGCAATTGAGACTAAGTACCTTGCCCAAGGATACAACATTGTGACCGTAGGCGCCGTAGCGGGCTCGAACTCACAACTTTTGTATTGTGAGCCTGCGTCATATCACTAGACCACACAATCCACACATGTTGTTGAGATATTTAACCAATGTATACATATTACTTGAACACTAAACATGATATCTGAAGCAAAAGTTTGACTAATTTGTGGTACATGTACAGGTCTTTAATATGTAGTTAGGATTTGAAGGTGTGGGTGTGTACATTCAAAAAATGGGTGTGTAAATATCAGGATTTGTGTACAAAGTATAGGCCATGTGGACAAAACTGGGTGTGTATTTACACATTTGGGTGTGTAAAACTCTCCCTACATGGATGGCTGCCTGCCTAAGCCCTTGACATTACATCCAATTGTATGCATGTATAAAATGATCGTCCATAAAGGAACTCGGACAACAAACCAAAAAGGTTTTTTTAACGCCAAGCTGGCAAAGCGACTATCTACAAACTTTAACATCTGTCAAGAAATGCCATATTGACAAATCTTTTTCGGATGGCACATTATTTACTATAGCCTTTATAAGTTGTAAGAAAGGACTCACTGATATCTAGTCTCAAATTGACTTGTCATAAAATTGTATGCATCGCATGGATATAAATTCTTGGCCTTAAATCTTTTAATAAGTTTATCGAGATTGTACAGGGTGTCTCAAAAAAATAGGACTCTATTTCATGACGGTGTAATTCTTATTATAATCATTGGACCATGACCAATTTAGTCTCAATGTAAAACCCAATTAATTATTATGATATCCTGAAAATATAAGATCAATCCGATGCAAAATAAGAAAACTAGCGTACTTTGCGTAAACCATGTCATTTACTGGTTTGAACAATGGGATCTACATGTACAGACCAGTAAAAACATGGTTTACGTTTCAATACATCATAATAATTGTCAACATAGTAAATGATCTATCAGTCAATAACAAAGTTTAGTTTGGTAATCCATTTAATTTTGGCACAAATCAATACTTGCTAAAAAAATCAGCAAAGCAGATGCATGCATATTCTGAGCAAATTAAAAAAAGTTTTGTTAAACAGTTCTCGAACCCACTGTGGGTGGTTCATTGAGTTACAAGTCGAGCACTTTCATGTCACTCGACTGTTACTGTGTGAATTCCCATTGTACAAACCAGTAAATGACATGGTTTAAACAAAGTACGATAGATTTCTTATTTTTCATCGGATTGATCTCATATTTTCAGGATATCATAATAATTAATTGGGCTTTACATTGAGACCATAATTGGTCATGGTCCAATGATTATAATAAGAATTACACCGTCATGAAACAGAGTCCTAATATTTTTGAGACACCCTGTATATTGACATTTTTGTAAACTTTTTGTTGAACAAATCCATTATGTAATAACGACGGTTTCATCTTTCCGGTCGGAAGACTTCTTCGGTAAGTTATTAAAGTGGGTTTCTTAATATTACCGAAGAATTCTTCCGAGTTCCGACCTGAAGACAAAACTGTCGGGAGTAACATGATGGATTTGTTCAACAAAAATGTTTACCAAAATCTCTTGTCCTTTTTAGGCTACCCGATCTAGAATTATGCATACCAAATGTATTGGTTGGTGCTATACTGCCCGCTATACAAAAATAAAAATGCATAAAAATCAGTAGAGAGCCAGTGGGTGCAAGGGGGCAGAGTGCTCCCTGAAAAGAAAAAAATATTGGGAAAATCTGGAAGGGAAAAATTGACCGGGAAAATCGGGAAGGGAAGGAACGGGAGAAGAGGAGACAAAAAGGGAAAGCAAAGGGACAGAAAGGAAAAAGGAAGACAGGCAAATTAGTTGGAAATTGCTGGTATGGGGATGCAACGCCTCTAACCCCCCTCCCAGCCCTCAAATTAAGAAATGGAAAGGGCAATGCAATTTCAGGCAATTTGAAAGGGCACCAAGGCAATTATGTACTTTTCAATGGAGTAAAAACAGCCAGAAGTCGAGGGCATCGAGGCAACTAGGTGGGGCACCGATGGCAATTGCCTTCGGTTAATTTGAGGGCTGCCCCCTCCCTTGTCATTTTCTTACTCTACAGCAAATCATGAAAAACCAGGCTACGCCACCGGGTCGAACTGGTGTTCACCGGGAAAAAATACCCTTTCCCCTTCCCCTGACAAGTGACCCTGGCTACGCCACTGATAAAAATACACACACAAAAACAATGTTTAACACACATTGTGCTCTGTAGAGTTTGACTTGCTTTTAACTTTAAATCAGCTCTTTGTTATTGTGTCAAATTTAACATTATGAGATGGTTCAGACTTTTTGAACTGTTTAAAAAGCACATTATTTTTTTCCTCATCCACTAACTTAATTATTTAAACATTGGAAGTATTATTGTGCAATGCATAGTCACTGTCATAATGCTGTGGAGGAAATTCAAGCTATTTCAGAGTGTGATTTGTGGTTGTTTCTGGTGCTGCATCCAAATGCATGATATGCCCAGCTATGCGCGAACAACTATGTATGCATGTGCATGGTGATTTCATGCTTGACCAATCAGGATGTGCGGTCATTTTTTGAAAGCTTTCGGTACACACGTCCGGTTTTACGCACATACGCACACATTTGACGAATTATCTATAGCATTTCGACATTAGAACAAGAACTGGCCGCCATAGTATTTGTGATGTAAGAATGTATAAAAAACAACATTGTACATTATGATAGCAAATTAAGAATGAATTTGTATTAAATACTTACAACACATTTTTGCTCTCCCTCTAGGAATGTTTGCAGGCCGCTAAACAAAACTCACATCAAGAAATCGGTGCTACGGAGCTGCAAGAGCAATGGGTAATCAACTGACCGGTATAGCGCCCTCACAGATCCTGCCTGTGGAACACTACCTGACAGACGTGTCCGACTATGAGTTTGACACCAGTCTGGGGAGCACTCGCTTCTTTAAAGTGGCTCGTGCAAGATTCAAGTAAGTCACTGACCAGATGGGATAAGGACAAAAAAAATTGTTATGTTGTCCTCGACCGCCCGCTCCAGATTTAGGGCCGCTCCAATTTGTTTCTCTTTTTTTCAGATTTTTTTTTTTCCAGATTTTTTTTTTCAGATTTTTTTTTTTACAGTTTAAATGGCATTGAATATTAAATTAAGTGTTTATAACATATACACTGGCACTCATAAGTATTACCGCAGTGAATATATCCTAGAAATTCCACCTTCTATGAACAAACCATTGATGATTTTCACTAGTTATGACATTCTATGTCTGCATTATATAGTTCTTCTCCATAAATTAATGTTTGTTGTATGTTATGTTCATCAGATTTTCGACAAAATCCTATAAATTGAGACAAGTCTAAAGCTACACAGTGAAATCCCATAGACATTTGACTCATTATGTATTCATGAGCTCATTATCGCCGTGTAACGCCATGGGATATTCTTACTTGCGAAAATCATCTGCAACAAATCATTAGTTTTACATTATTTTATAAAATCTCAGCACGTATAGTTATTATGCCAGGGACTTCCAATACTCTTTACTACCTAGAACTCGGCTTATGTTTTGAAAAGGTTACTGGAATCTTCCAAAAAAATCAAATATTTTGAGACATAACTTTATTAAAGTTTTGGTTATAGAAGGATAGCTGTCGCGTACTGGGAACCAGCCAATTTTTTTAAAGAAACTTGCGGCAGCAATTACAATGCTACATACACAATGATACAGGGGTATTCTGTCATATTGAAATGTGTGGATAAAACATGGGCTATTATAAACACTTTGAACTGATGCACATGATATTTATACCAAGCACACAATGCATTTTTATACACCATTGAGCAAGTTGAGCTCGGCTTGGTGAATATGTCTGGTTTAAATGCAATCTTCATATTTTTGGATTCAGAAAAATGTTCAACGTAGTGACACCCCCTTAGTGAGACGGCTTGTCAAGTCCGTTCAAACAAATTTGAGACCAACCAAGCCTGACCTACGCTATTAGAAAATATTAATCACAGAATAAGTTTAGTTATCGCATGATCCAGCATACATTATTTTGAATTGACTTGTTCAACTCTTTTGTTAGACTTGAATCGATCACCCTTTTAGTGCATTCTTTTATGAATGGGAGTTAACTGTTATAATGTGAAAGATAGAGATATCGCCCAATTAAACACATCTGACAATAAGTACGCGTTCGTCTAGTACGGTGGTGTATACATGTAATCTGTTGGGCTATGTTGCTTCACATAAATATGGCACAACTGAGAGACCAACTGACTGACCTTCGTAAAAATGTTACGGTGACTGTCTTGCATGAATGCAAATCATTGTCGCGGTAATTTTAAAACCGGCTACATGTAGGCCTGTGTGCTGCCTTGCGTAAAATACAGACAATCTGCGTGGTTCTCTGTCGCATTTTCGAACACTGATTTTCAAACCAAAATATTTAAATTGTCTTTGAAATTTCAGGATTTTCTTGACAATTCAAATTACCTCCTCATCAAATTACCATGTTTTAGGCATTTATAAGTACTGGGCACCCTTTATAGGATATTGCATTTGTGAATTTAGCAATTAATTGTTAAAGCACTGACTTTTTACAAAGAAGGTACAGGTAAGAGAGGATTTTCCCATAGCGTTACAATGGCGATAATGAGCTCATGAATATATAATGAGGCAAATGTCTATGGGATTCACTGTGTAGCTTTAGACTGGTCTCAATTTATAGGGTTTAGTCGAAAATCTGATGAACACAACATACAACAAACATGAATTTATGAAGAACAACTATGTAATGCAGACATACACTGTTGTTACTAGTGAAAATAATCAATAGTTTGTTCATAGAAGATGGAATTTCTAGGGTATGTTCACTGCGGTAATACTTATGAGTGCCAGTGTATGTGTATAACATATATATGTGCGACTCTCAGAGTGATTTCAACTTCTTGTTGGCTGAACTTTGAGCTTCCGCTGGTAAAAGAAAAAAAGATTTTTTTTTTTTTTTTTTTTAAATCCGCCCACCCGCCCCTCCTCTCTGAAGCTGTGGAGGACAACATAACTTCTTTTTTTTGCCTAAAGGTGAATCTGACACACAGATATTTCCCTATTTCATATTTTCAAGAGAACAGTGAGAAAAAACTATTTATCTCAGAGAATGGTGCCTCATCATAAAATATGGTAATTTTAAATCCTTTTTCCAACAGTAAGAAATATTGTTAATTATGGTTCAGATTTCAGAACAAGTGAATGCCAAAATAATTTAAAGCAATTTCAATTATAAGTTTTAATTCTTATACTTAAAGGTATATAATGTGATCTTTCCAGGGAACGCATCAAGAAAAAAATTGAAAGCAGATTTTCTTGCAGATTTACATTTCTGATCATAAAACGTACATACATTCCAAGTTACAGGCCGATACGATTCTTAATTACTTCAAAATATTGGTTTTAGAGTGAAAATAAACTGTCGGGATAACACAACAGTTTATATTTTCACTCTAAATTCACTCTAAAACCATGATTTTGAGGTAATTAGGAATCGAATCGCTCTTTGTAACTTGGAATGTATACGATTTATGATCAGAAATGTAAATCTGCAAGAAAATCTAATTTCTAACAAAAATCATGATGGAGGGCGCTCTCTGGAAAAGATCACATAATATGCCTTTAAACAATATTTTAAAGTATGTTTAAGACTTCATAATTTAAGTATAATTGAGCATTTGTTTTCATTGTAACAATTATTTTTCATGCTGATGATGTCCAACACATATCAACTTTCAGAATCCTCCAATCATTAGTAAACTTTATGCAACAGCATGGGGGTTTTTCTCAAGATGTGTAAGCTTCAAAATAAATGAAGAAGTAACTAACTGTGTGTTACACTGCAAATTATGAGCGTTTACTTTTGGACTAACTAAAAGTAAACTATAAATGCAATTCTAAGTAAACGCAAAACTAAACGTTTCTTGCATTTTGCACCAAATTGACCTCAAAGCACGCAAAGTGAGTGAATATAATCACAGATGTTTCAACCATCTGTGATATAATGGGACAGTTATTGATTAGAGGCTGGGTGGAAAACAGCTTAGTTGTTGGGCTCACATAAGTGTTTAGTAAATTGCGTTTACCTTTGAGTTTACTTTTAGTTTGTCCAAAAGTAAACGCTCATAATTTGCATTGTTATCTAAAACTGGACAAACACATGTTGTTTTGTCTTACAGGGAAGGTTTAGCTGTTGTAAAAGTGTTTGCTATTCATGATCTATCATTGTTTTGTCTTACAGGGAAGGTTTAGCTGTTGTGAAAGTGTTTGCTATTCATGATCCATCGCTGCCACTCAAAGCTCACAAGGATCATGTTGAAGAAATGAAGAAGAAACTCAGCAACTCATCCAACTGTCTCCCGTTCCTAAGAAGCACAGTGAGAACCTAACTGATTTGCCCAAAGAATTTAGGGATTCAAACATATTTCAATGTAATACTAATCCACATATTTCACATGCTTTGCTAGACCCTGAAATATATAGATGGGGTGACAGCAATGTTTATCAATTTAAACGCAACGGTCGAAGGGACTGGACTGTCGATACATGCTTGAGTGCACATCATATCACCACAACACTGTCCGCTATGCCTTATTGCACTTTGTAATGCTTTGGCGCGAGTTTTAAAAGTATGGGTTCTAAACAAAACAGGATGCGCACGCAAACTGCCGGGCAAAGAACAATGGCAACTGCCGACCAAATGCCCGGTATGACGTCACCTGTCACCCCATCTATAACCAAAGGATCAGCAGTATTATTGTGTGATGCAGTTTGCTTTATAGTCTCACTCTGTACAAGTCAGTGGTGAACAGCTTATTTTGATGCATTTCTGAATTTAAACATGAGCTCTTTTGTCACCTCGTAAAAGTGGTCTTTTTACTGTACTCTGTCCTGTGATGACAGAGCATTTTTCAGTGATCACACCTTAATTATCATCGCATGTGTGATTCATGGTGTAATGACTAACACAAGCAAAGAGAAATCCTAACACTGACATCATCCGGCCCTTCAGCATATAAAGTAATAATCCTTATGTATAACCTTTGGGCAGTTAAACATGTTCAATCATGTGCGTACCATGCATGGAATCCTCCTGTCTTGCAATGAAATTTCACAAGATAAAAGGAAACCATGGAAACAGGTAATAATTAGGTGAATTAAGTTATAGTAGGGGGGGGGGGCTTACAGAGACAAACGGATTTGTACCTAAAATTATGTTTCTTCATCATACTAACATTACAAATTGTTTTTGAAACATTTATAGCTATCTGACAAAGCAGCCTTGCTATTCCGCCAGTACGTACGGAACAACTTATACGATAGGATAAGCACCAGACCATTTTTGAGTACGATAGAGAAGAAATGGATTGCGTTCCAACTTGTGTGTGCACTCAATCAGGCGCATAGAGTTAAGGTATGTGGTGTTTATGATATCGATTTTGATTTTGGTTAATTTTGAATGTGATGGAAGAAAATGGGGGTATTGAGGAAACTTCTTTGGTGGGCAATGTCTTGCTAGATGTCCCATAACTGATGTGCGCATGCTCATAACAATTCATATGTGTTGTTGCAGTACACCGTTTATTCTGTACGGGATGTCTAGCAAGACATAACCTCTTTGGTGTTTGGAGGGAACATTTCATTTTGATAACAAAGAAGTAAATATAAATTTTGAGGTCAAAATTCATCACTTTTTAAAGGAAATTGTTGTTATCTTGAATGGAAATATACATTTTTGGCAAGTTTTAGACCTCACACAATGTAATGTGATGATGAAGTATTTCATGTAATGTGTGATTTAGAGAAACCAATAATAAAAGTATGCAATGTAATTATTTCATTTTAGTCTCATCGATTCAAGCCACCGTGAATCCATGATATCGTTATTTAAATTTAAAGATGAATACATTTTTTACTTGATTTTGTTTGTATTATCTGTTTCTTTATACTGTGACCTCACTTTGTGCATGTATGAAGCAGTGCAATGGAATTAAAAGTTGTGCATTAAGCTTATTTCTGTGCTTAAATCTGCCACTGTTATTATGCAGGTATGCCATGGAGACATCAAGAGTGAGAACGTCATGGTAACAGGATGGAATTGGGTCTTACTTACTGACTTTGCAAGTTTTAAACCAACTTATCTACCAGCGGTAAGTAAAAAAAGTTTGCAATTTGCAGTTTATGCAGATGGCATGATTTTAGATCTGATCTGATCTGATATTGGAGTTCTATTAGTCACATTTTTATATTTGCTACCAGTGATTGTAAACCCAGTCGGTATGTATACATAACAGTCTTACTCTTAGATGAACTCATTCTTCATTTTTAATGAACTTATAAGGGGCAATAAGTACAAGTGTTATATTAGCTTGAGTCCAATCTTACTTTTTGACTTTGTTAGGCGGTGTACAATGGATATAAAAGAAGAATAAAAGGATCCTTCTTGAAGGACTATTCTTTATTCATGTCTAATTCGATTCAAGATTAACAAAAGGTTTATGAAAAAGTTGCAAACGGGATGAGTGATAGTATTAGTAGTACCAGAAATAAGTGCAACAAAATCTATTGCACTGCACATTGCATATGAAATGCAACATGCATCCATTATGCATACGAGCATGCTTCTATATTGGATGGGCCTGAGTGCTTCTTAAGTAGTACTTTAAAATGAAGTGTTCATAAACCATTTTTCCGTCTTGGACTATTTACAGTATTTGCAAAGAAAAACTAATTACACCTAACTATTTGTATGCCCTTCCCAGGACAACCCAGCAGATTTCTCGTTCTTCTTCGACACCTCCCGACGACGCACATGCTATATCGCCCCCGAGAGGTTTGTAGAGGGAAGTATTAGGCAGACAGAGAGCTATACGGTTGATAACCCAGAAGGTCTGCAGGAAACGGGAAATATACAGAAAGGCGAACTGACACCTGCTATGGATATTTTCTCTGCTGGGTAAGAAGTTGAATAATTGCATTTTTATTTCTATATTTCTCTGCAAATTATGAACATTTACTTTTGGACAAACTAAAAGTAAACGCAATTCTAAACACAAAAGTAAACGTAAAACTAAACCATTTTTGCATTTTGCACCCAATTGACCTCAAAGCATGCTCCAAGGGAGTGAATATAATGGGACAGTTATTGATTAGAGACTGGGTGGAAAACAGCTTAGTTGTTGGGCTCACATAATCGTTTAGTATTGCGTTTACTTTTAAGTTTACTTTTAGTTTGTCCAAAAGTAAACCAAAAATTTGCAGTGTTTGCATTGGAATTGTGGTCTTGAAAGTGTTAAAATTAACCCACTTATAATTAGACCACTAGTAGATCCCAGCAACTAAATTCCAAGCGCCTGGAAGATTTCATGTTGACTTTCAATCATGTTCTGGGCCACATTCGGCCACTTTGTGCTTATGTCATATATTCATTATGCGCCTATGAAGCACTGTGCAGGAAACAAGGATGAATATGTCGTTGAAGATGTATGCGGTGGAAGACATGAAGATTAGCATGCTCAATAAAATATAGAACAGAACAGTTTGGAATACAATTTATTGTGTCTGACATAATCATTGTATACCCCAGGGGTGTGGCCATCAGGGCTCAACACCCTCACCCTTGGGGTTGAAGCTTAATCATGGAAATTAGCCCAATGTTGATACATATTGACCACTCGATTCAGCTGTAATAGTCCAATGGGGCTTGGTAGGTATGGGCATATGCTTGGACATTATGCATCTAAATTAGCACACAAAAAACAAGCAAACATGTGTTATTTCTGTCTCATTGTGTACTGCCTGTTGTTACCAAGAATACATTTACATAATCACCATGATTGGTTTGTTTACAGTTGTGTGATAGCCGAGCTGTTCACAGAGGGCCACCCTCCGTTTGATCTCTCACAGCTGTTAGCTTATCGTAGTGGACAATACAGTCCAGATGATGTGTTAGATAAGATTGAAGATGAGAATATAAAGGTAAGTCATTATCTCCGATTCTATCTGTCAGCTGTTCACTGAGGGCCACCCTCCATTTGATCTCTCACAGCTGTTAGCTTATCTTAGTGGACAATACAGCCCAGATGATGTGTTAGATAAGATTGAAGATGAGAATATAAAGGTAAGTCATTATCTCCCATTCTATCTGTCAGCTGTTCACTGAGGGCCACCCTCCATTTGATCTCTCACAGCTGTTAGCTTATCTTAGTGGACAATACAGCCCAGATGATGTGTTAGAAAAGATTGAAGATGAGAATATAAAGGTAAGTCATTATCTCCTATTCTATCTGTCAGCTGTTCACTGAGGGCCACCCTCCATTTGATCTCTCACAGCTGTTAGCTTATCGTAGTGGACAATACAGCCCAGATGATGTGTTAGAAAAGATTGAAGATGAGAATATAAAGGTAAGTCATTATCTCCCATTCTATCTGTCAGCTGTTCACTGAGGGCCACCCTCCATTTGATCTCTCACAGCTGTTAGCTTATCGTAGTGGACAATACAGCCCAGATGATGTGTTAGATAAGATTGAAGATGAGAATATAAAGGTAAGTCATTATCTCCCGTTCTATCTGTCAGCTCCATGGTCTTTCTCTCATTCTTTTGTGATATTCTGTTCTTCCACTCAAAGTTTTTATTAAAGAAAGGGCTGTGGTGAGATAAACTCTTTGTCCTAAGGTACCTCCACCTCCAGCCATGTGCATTGCTATTGATACTCCTGGTTTTGTTCTTTTCTCGCAGCCAGCAGTCTTATAATTCAACACATTATCCATCTGTGATTGCATTTCTGGTTTCTGTAATGACTAATGCCTCAATCACTGTATTTCAGGCACAACCTTATTAGGGTTTGGTTGATAAACCCTTTGATCCAACTTTGACAAACTCTGACAAACAAGAATTCAGGCATTCTATTCAGAGATTTTTCTTGTTCTTTTATTCTTTGTTTGTATCATATGTCTAGGGTTCGGCAGAATCCGTGATTTTTTAAGGCAAAATCCGTGGGTAGTTCGTGCAAAATCCGTGATTTCCAAGATTAGTGTGATTTCAAGCAAAACCGAGATCAAATTGTTGGAAATGACACGTGAAATCCGCGCGGTCATATTTTTAGGCACTCAATTAAAAATATATATTACTCAAGGGGCAATAGTAAATAAAATAAAAAAATAACAAATCGAAATTTGGATAATTCATGATTCTTATTTATCAAATCAAACTGTAAAAATCAGCTTGTTGGACAATTACCGCGTCTGAAATAGCATTTCTGCGATTTTACGGTACAATTTCCCAAATCCGTGATCAAGTATGAAATCTGTGAATTACGCCGTGAATTCCGTGTTCACAGATTCTGCCAATCCCTACATATGGTCTTGATGTCACTAAATAAATTTGACTCGATCAATCTTTATTCAACAGTTAAAAAGACTCTACAAAAATTCCGGGATAGGGCATGGACGGATCTATTCCATACAGGAAAAGACAAAACATGATACATTAAAAGATCTATAAACACACGCCTACACAAAACAATTAAAACCTGAAAAGGAAAGGAGGCCCTGTCCTATATCAAAATATAATTATAAATCTTTTCTTCTATATATTCTTGCACAGAGTTTAGTGAAACACATGCTTCAGAAAGATCCAACCAAGCGGTTTACAGCGGAGGAGGCCCTGTCCTAATATCTTAATATAATTATAAATCTTTTCTTCTATATATTCTTGCACAGAGTTTAGTGAAACACATGCTTCAGAAAGATCCAACCAAGAGGTTTACAGCGGAAGAGTATCTAGTGGAATATCAAGACAAAGTCTTCCCTCAAGTCTTCTATAGCTTCATCAAGAGATACCTTGGGGAATTTGCTGACATACCAATATTACCTGCCGACGAAAAGATTGCCAGGTAACACAATTATAGGTCAAAATACTTGTGTTACACATTCCAAGGAATATATATTGGTATAATTGGATTTTCAAAACAGTGAGTGCATCACACAAGCATTTAGATATTTATGCATAATTTGATTATACATGTAGGTCAATTAATGCGATTATAAAACAATTATAGAAAAAAATGGGAGAAATCTGGTAGGGCGCCATCTTTTGTCGAAATTGTGTCCAACATGTTTCAAGATGGCGCGGAGATTGGCCATATACGGCAAACACGAAGGTGAAAATCCGCGGCGAATATCACATTTTAGCGCGCATAAGAGTAACAAAAATGCACAGATTTGACTAAATAACAATATTTCAAGTGATTCTTCACTATGAATTTGAGCAAAACAATAAAAATAAAAAAATGCATTTCGCATGACTTTTCACTCAGGCTTGCTACTGAAAGCAAACTTTTTTCTTTGGCCTAACAGCATTTATTTGATGTCATTATAGGTTGCGTCAAGACATGAACAAGATCCTGTCAACAATGTGTCCTACAGCAGAAGACAAAGAACCAAACCGAGATGTCAATAGCGGGCTTGTAATCATACTCTCTTTGGTCACTTCATGTTTACGAACTCTGAAGGTGAGGCCATAAAAAAATCAAATGCTTTTGTTTGATCGTTACAGGTTTAAGAAAAATGGTTCAAGACGGGTTTTTCAAAGAACATCAAAATTATATGATTTTCAGTACCGTAAAACGGGGTGAATAGGGACAAAAATGGGAAAAGTTTTTTAAATTTCACCCGGCCAGTTTGTGTACCCTAAAACGGGGTGAATAGGGACATGTGGCCCCGTGTCCATAATGTCCATAAAACCTTTACCATTTTTGTCCCTATTCACCCCCATGTCCCTATTCACCCCGTTTTACGGTAATAATTTCCAACATGTGTTATTTTTTTCCTTGATCCTTTTGTAGAAACTGTGAATATTGATTAAATTAAATTTCCAAAGTAAGACTCCACAACATAACGTGGAAAGGGAAGAAGAGGATTATTTTTAATTTTATGAGATAAGCATGTAAGTTAAGGTCCGAAAATCGCGAAATTGAGGTTAAATGCGGAAACAAAAATTTCGCTGAAAAGAAGGGGGAAAAATGCACAAAAAACGTCCAAAACACAAAATTTATAAATAGTCTTGAATAAAACAATATAAATATTAAAAAACAATACGTAATAAAACCTCAAAATTATGTGTTTTTCTGTCAAGTGTGTTTATTTTGGTTTTATAGATCGTAAAAAACGTAAAATTTAAGCTTTCTTGGGAAAATTACATCACAGAAAAATGCAAAATTTACAAAGCGGAAAAACGCGGAATTCGACAGTTACAAAGCGGTAAACTTCAGACCTTAATGTTAGTCATAAGTCAGTTAGTGAATTATTTTTGACAATATCTATTTATCTTTCAAATAGTGCAGAAGTAAAACTCTATGATGTGTTTGTCATTTATTTAGTTTTGTGTATCAAAACTTGCTGCCCTGGAGATCTTACTCATGATTGCGCAACACATTCCAGATGACATCATACTAGATAGAATAATTCCATATATGGTAAGTATTGGGCCTTATATGGTTGTAATCATTCTTTATATGGTATCTCAAAGAGCTTACTGATCATTGTCCTTTATTTGTCATTTTGATTAAGATATTTAACTGAAAGGATAAAAAATAGACCCAAATTTCCCAAAATATTTCAAGCAAAGCTCAATAAAAAGATATTACAACAAAATAATAGACATTTATCATAATACAGTCCGACCTCGGTTATCTGACTACCGATTATTCAGATTAATCTGTTATCTGAAAGCCAAAGCTATGTCTATGAAAAAGAAGAACAAATTGTCGATTTTTGTTTCATTTTGTTTGTATTTGAAAAATGTTACTGACACATGTTATTTGTAGCCATTTCCCATCATAATTTGATCGTTTCTCATGTTGTTATTTAATAAACACTCGCACACTCATCTTATATTTACAGTTTCATAAATTTGTCACATATCCAGTCAGCCGTCGGTCCCGACGTGTTCAGATAACCGAGGTCGGACTGAAATGATCAAATTGTTTTTGTTTTTGATTAATTAAAATTACATTTACAAGAAATGTCTTATTTTGACTTTATGCTTTCTTTTGCAGTTACATTTTGTAAATGACCCATTGCCCAGGGTGAGAGCAGAAGCAGTACGGACTCTTACACAGACGCTGGCGATAGTGAAATCTGTACCTAGAAGGTAAGTGTTAGCAGTGAAGCAGATGACAGAAGAAGAGAGTGATGCAACAGTAGGTCCCGCTACACAAACTGGTTGGAAACCATTTTCAATTCCTTCCAGAAATTCAATGTGAAATTATACAGATGTATTTTTGCTCTGTCAGGTTTTTCGGTGAGATTTCTATGTATCTTAGCTTTCAAATGTTTCAAATGTCTTGTTCACAACCTGCTACTGTGCTGGTGGATATTGTGGATTCTCCATCTTGAGTTTTTGTAGTTTTTTGTAGTTTTAACTTTAAAAGTTTCTCATGCAAAATAAAAAAATAGGTTGAGAAATGTAAAATGCAATGATGTTATTTGACTGATTTTTTTAATATTCAGCAATAAGGTGCCAACAATATGAGTGAATGAATGGTCTTTGTAAGCTTGGTCAGTCATAGTCCAAGATTCTCTGACTTTGATTCATATTTATAGTAGAGACAAAATCAGGCGACAGCTGCACAAGTAATCAAACATATTTATTGAAACATGGCATGTATAATCAAAAATGCATTGTCTGTACATACATGTGTATTACATGTGAATGCTACATGTATAATGTAAAGTCACTGAATTGAGGAAGCAAAAAAGACTACAGTAGACTTATGTATGTTAATTTTCTTATTTTTTACAGCGATGCAAACATCTTTCCAGAATATATCCTGCCAAATTTGGTAAGTTATGTGTTTAGATCTTTGGCTGAAAAATATAGCTAAGCATTTGTGATGGCTTTGTAACACGACTAATAAGGCCCTGATCCCCTGGGTAATGGGGCAGATATCGTGTTCTGTCCGATGTCAAATGTCTCCAAATGAATTGACAATATGCCATGGATAAACATATTTGCCAATACTCTTATTGTCAGTTAGGAAACTTTGCCTATTTAGTTCCCTGGAAGTTGATAATGGTTTATTGTGTTTTTATGAGCTTGTTGCCAGCAAAGAATTTGTAAAGTCCACCAAAATGTTTGTAAAAAACACACACAAAGACACTGCCTGACCAACTGACCCAACCTGAGAGGTCAATTTGCTTGTAAAACAGGGTGGGATTTTATTTGTAGCCTAATTACTATTTTACCTGTTGTTTTCTTTGATTAGTCTCCTACAACTCAAGATGACATAGTACTAGTGAGAGTGGCCTATGCTGAGAACATAGCTCTGTTAGCGGAGACAGCTCTGAGATTCCTGGAAATGGTTCAGTTGGAACACACCACACAGAGTGGAGGGTCGCAAGATTTAAGTGTGCAATATCAGGTTTGTTATCCTTTGTATCTGAGAATTGTAGGGGTGGGAGGTGGATGGTTGCAATATACAGGCATGATATTTTGTAGATGAAATCAGAAAGTAAATATTTTTCACTCTCAAATGTAGATATTTTTCCTATAAGATTTGTTCAATCATGCCTGAATATAGCACATGTGTAGAATATAGCGGTATTAGTGGATAAACCAGCCCTTGGATTCCAGGAGATGGTAGCGTTGAAACACACCATGCCACACAGAGCGATGGAGGGTTAAATTGTCTAATAATATCAGGTTGTATGAAGTTGAAGGGTGGATCTTTCACAATGGTGAGAGTGGCCTTCACAGGGACCATAGCTGAGGCAAACCTGAGACAGTACAATTAGAATATACAGCACAGAGTGAACTATAGTTCAGGTCAGCATAGATTTGGGTGGTGAAGCAAGCAACAAGTCCTTCAAATTGTATGTCCAAATTTGGTTAAGGGAAGTGTCAACCCTGTTTGGCATTAAATTTATCAAGCACTGTAACTTTTAAACTATAAATGTGATGTACATAAAAGTATACATTTTTTTTTAATGGAATGAGTGAAAGAAACCATTTTTGGTATCAAATTTTACTAACAATAGTGATTTTTACATTTTTGCCCAAAAATCACTTTTTTTGGCGCTAAAAATGTTCAGACAACCTATCAAATCAGTTTTTGATTAAAATGTCACCAAAATCATCTAAAGTCAATTATTTTGGCACTTTTTTGGCACATGTCTAGCAACACTTCCTATGAGTAACCATAGGGCAGTTTTAGTTTATACATGCTGAAGGTTTAGAAAAACATACAAGGTTTTGACAGAATAGCGACGATATGTGTCAATGTCATCCTGACCTTCACACCCGCCTTAAAATAGCAGCATTGAACTTCCTTTCAGTCTGTTGTCTGGTCAATCAGAAATACATGGCTTGTGAATAAGTGAAGTGAAAAAAATTGACCGTCAACCCTGTCAGGCTAATTTATCCAAACTAAATAATGATATCTATAAAACAAAATTTCATGCACAACATTTTGATTAGAAGAGGAGATTTAGTCAACAACCTGCCAATACCACTATAATACTTAAACATCTTTCTAACAAATTAATAACATTAATTTCACATGCGTGACCAGTCACTTCAAAAAGGACATGTTGTCGGCAAACACAGTTTTGAGATAGAGGCCAATATTTTTGGTGAAATATTAAGAAAATAATAGAAAAAATTATGTGTCTTCAATTCATGTCTTGTGATTACAAAGTCCGATTACCTTCAACATGGTATTATTTCAAAGCTTAAAATGTACTCTTTCAAGTCATACCAATAACTCCGAATAGACTTGGGCCTCCAACATGTCCATTTTGATGTGACGGGTCACATATTATTGTATTGTATTGTCTTACCATGCAGGCCAGCTATGATGATGAGTTACAAAACTTACATGAGGTGATTCAACAGAAAGTAGTGACACTTCTGAGTGATACAGTAAGTATACTATAGATGATGTGTTGTATTGTCATACAGGCCAGTTATGATAATGAGTTAAACAAAACTTACATGAGGTGATTCAACAGAAAGTAGTGACACTTCTGAGTGATACAGTAAGTATACTATAGATGATGTGTTGTATTGTCATACAGGCCAGTTATGATAATGAGTTAAACAAAACTTACATGGGGTGATCCAACAGAAAGTAGTGACACTCCTGAGTGATACAGTAAGTATACTATAGATGATGTGTTGTATTGTCATACAGGCCAGTTATGATAATGAGTTAAACAAAACTTACATGGGGTGATCCAACAGAAAGTAGTGACACTTCTGAGTGATACAGTAAGTATACTATAGATGATGTGTTGTATTGTCATACAGGCCAGTTATGATAATGAGTTAAACAAAACTTACATGGGGTGATCCAACAGAAAGTAGTGACACTTCTGAGTGATACAGTAAGTATACTATAGATGATGTGTTGTATTGTCATACAGGCCAGTTATGATAATGAGTTAAACAAAACTTACATGAGGTGATTCAACAGAAAGTAGTGACACTTCTGAGTGATACAGTAAGTATACTATAGATGATGTGTTGTATTGTCATACAGGCCAGTTATGATAATGAGTTAAACAAAACTTACATGGGGTGATCCAACAGAAAGTAGTGACACTACTGAGTGATACAGTAAGTATACTATAGATGATGTGTTGTATTGTCATACAGGCCAGTTATGATGATGAGTTACAAAACTTACATGAGGTGATCCAACAGAAAGTGGTGACACTCCTGAGTGATACAGTAAGTATACTATAGATGATGTGTTGTATTGTCATACAGGCTAGTTATGATAATGAGTTAAACAAAACTTACATGAGGTGATCCAACAGAAAGTGGTGACGCTACTGAGTGGAACAGTAAGTATACTATACTTTAATCAGTTCTAAATTGGCGAGAAACATTCGGTTTTCAATTCTCCGCGGGGAAAAGTAATCCAAGTGTATGCACGCGATTATGGCCACATGCACACGGTTTAGGCCACACACACGTGTCATACATATGATTTACAGTGTGCTTGTTGCCTTCATGCACACCTGCATCCTTCTGTATTCATTAGCTTGCTACTGTAAGGATAATGCTTTAAATGCCAATTTGGAACTGATCAAATTAAGGACATGGGAAAGTAAGATATAGCTCTATATATTATAGTCCGAATAGACTTCATTTACTGTGGGTAATAGCATTTTTTCAGGGCCAACCTATTTTGATAACAACAAGTAGCTTCCATGCATAATTAGTATAATTTTTATAATAAATATTGTGCATCTTTAAAACAACACTTGACTACTTTGTAGATTTTTATTCTCACATAATTAGTATGGGTTGGCTAATTGTATGAATTATCATACTCTTCTATTTGAATAATAAGCTACGTCATTGACTAATATGGCAGATACAGGCACAAACAGTTTTAGTCTTGAATTAGGTATAACAAAATTGAGTAACATGGCAGTGACGGTCACAGCAAGGTTAAGTCTTAAATGAGATGTGATGTATCTAAAACTGATTCGATTAATGAAATGGACAAAGACCTTTAAAATGCATTGTTTTGAACCCCCGTCCCTCTCGTAGGATTTAATTGATAGTGTTACTATTCAATATTATGCTAGAATCATGCTTATAATCCATCATTTATCTGTATCAGTTGAAGCCGATTTAGTCGTACAATGTAACCAGTGTATGTGTTTGGGAGACCAGGGAATGTCAAAGCTAAATTTGTTTCCCCATTTTCTATGTTGAGGTTTGGTGGTGTTGGAAAACCCCCCTGTTCTAAGGGCAAACAGACATGTCAGGTAGAGTCAGGGGCGATCCAAGAATTTTGGTGAATTTTCAGTAATTTTTCGGGATTTTCAACAGCAAAAAATCAAAAAAATTCCACTAACAATTTCAAACATTTGTAGAAATTTTCCAAAATTTTGACAAATGGATTAGTGGAATGGGTGGGTAAGGGCTCGTCACCTAAATGTTAAATGTCATTAGTTCAATTTCCTCTCATTTTCCTTTATTTGATTGTCTTATCCTTTCTTCCAGGAGAACATCGTCAAACAGACCGTGTTAGAGAATGGTATCACAAGACTGTGTGTTTTCTTTGGAAGGCAAAAAGCCAATGATGTATTGCTGTCTCATATGATCACATTCTTAAATGATAAGGTAATAGCCTAAGTGCAGGGAGGTACTAGACTTTATTTCAGGAAAAAAAATCCTTCATAAGGGATTTGGGGTCCAGGGCAGAATGTTTGTACTTACGCTAACAACATTGTTAGGGTTTGAGGGGTATTATAAGCGGCGGCAGAGAACTTCAGCACTTTTTAAAATAGCCAACGTGCGCGATCTAGTTACTGAGTGTGTATGGGCGGGGACATTCATAACCCCAATCGTATTACAGATACCGCGACGTTGAACTGCTCAAAATAACGCTGTTCTTCAACGCACTTCCGTGTTTACGCTTGTACGTAGTTGTCACAGAAAAAATGTTGAACTTCTCTGACTTCGACTATAAGTCCCCACTTCTTTCTTTTTTTTAGCACAAGAACTTGCAAAACTGCGGTTGGGTTCCAAAGGTGCAATGTTAAAATTTTGGAGGCACAGGGACTCCCAAAATCCAACATTTGTGGCATTGAGAGATATGTATGGCAGTGCGCCCTCAATTATCTTGGAAATCAGTTTTTTTGCATCAAAGTTATTATACTTAAAGTTATACTTAGGCATATACTAACTACCATCTGAAACAGTTTACCAACATTCGCCGTTTATCATATAAATTTTCATGATTGTCTTAGTTTCGATATGATTATATCGAAACTCAGGTGCTGAATTCGGAAGTTATGCATCGTTTTACTCACAGACTTTCGCGGCAAATCTCAACCCAGAAGTGCCGTTATTTGCTTATTTTGGCATGACGGCGAAGTCGGAATTGTATGACATTTTGGGCTATTTGGGCATTTGGGCTATGTTGATGATTATCTTTACGTTATTTGCTCATTTAGTATATATTGATACATCTCTCAATGCCCCTTTAAGGGAATCTATGTTAATCCCATATGGTTTTGCCACTCAGAACCCTGATTTCTGTAGTTGTTTAAGGGGGGACTTAAGGGAAGTGTCAACCCTATTATTTTGATGATCAACTTTTGCTTCTAAGTTTGAGAATATTGAATAAAAGTACATAAAAGTATACATTTATAGAAAGGAAATTTGATAAGGAATCCGATGGTGATATCAATGTGATACCAAATAAACTAAATTTTGAGAAATCAACCAAAAAGCGATTATTTCACCCCAAATTTTAACTATAAAATAAAAAATGGTAATTTGTTCTAATATACATTTTTGTAAAAAAGACAATTTTGTCTAGGAGGCATTTTTTTCTTTTTCCGAAATAAGGCTTAGTTTTGGAAATATTGCTAAAAACATCGGGAAAGTGTAAAAGTCGTGTTTTTTTGCATACATTTCGCTAGAAATGGATTCATATCTCGAGTTTAAAATCCATAATCGAAAAAATAAAAATTTGCCTCCTAGCGATGAAAGTCCTCTACACAATGGTAATAAAAGCTTACCTGATAGTTTGATATTTGTTTAGTTATCTTGTCTGAAAATTCGTAAAATTCCTTCAAATTTGAACTTCTAGAAAACATCGATTTAGTAAAAATATTGACATTTTCCACCATTTAAAGCTAAATGTTCATGGAATACACGGGCGTATGACCTAAAAGGCGAGTATACTATTATGAACAATCAAAATAAACTATCAGATTCAATTTATATTGTCACAATGTGAAGAAATTGGAAGAAAACTGAAATTTAAATGATCGTAAGATAGGCCTTTGTTTACATTTTTAGCCATTGTTTTGCGCTCTTTTGTTTTTCGCGTCTACGTCGCAGATATAAAGCGGCGTGTCTAGTATTACGCGCGGGAAGTTTCAGCGCGCGACGCAATGATCGAACAGCTGTCGCAGCATTTGAAAAGCGCGGAACTCCGCTTAAATTCCCGCCAAATAACCATGCGCCTTTTCCTGACTCAAACTTACCAAAACAACAATTTAAAATCACCCAAAAGAACGGGAAATAATCTCTTCCGATTAGTAACTTATGATGGTAATGATAGAATACATATAAAAGTATAAAATAATAGAGAAATGTGAAATTCAATTTTTGAAACAAGTGCCGGGTTGACACTGCCCTTAAGGAAGTTTTTGATTTGATGTTTTGAATTTTGTGAGTGCTGTAATTATTGAACTATTAATCAAATGTACATAAAAGTATACATTTTTGGAAAGGAAATGGATCAGAGAATCCAAATTTGGCGTCAATTTTGACTAAAAAAGTAGATTTTTTGAGAAAATCACAAAATTCACTTTTTTGACCCAAATTTTTTTGAACAAAGCTAACAAAAAATAATTTTGAGTAAAAAATGGCCAAATCACTTTATAATGATGTTAAGACACTAATGAAGGGACGATTTTTTAAAAAAACAAACTAATCTAATATTTTTGAAAATTTTGACCAAAAAACGTGAAAAAATTGATTTTTAATTTTTTTTTAACACTTTTTTGTCAAAATTTCAAAAAATATTGGATTAGATTATGAAAAAAAATCGTCCCTCCAGTAGTGTCTTAACATCATCATCAAGTGATTTGGGCATTTTTAACTCAACATTATGTTTGTTAGCTTTGTTCAAAATAATTGGGTCAAAAAAGTGATTTTTTAATCTCAAAAAAATCAAAATCTTTGGTCAAAATTGATGCCAAATTTGGATTCTTTGATCCATTTCCTTTCCAAAAATGTATACTTTTATATACATTTGAGTCATGGTTCAATAATTACAGCACTATCAAAATTCAACAAAAAACTTCCTTAAGTCCCCCCTTAAGAGAGTTCATACCATTTAAATTAGAAACAATGTCAAATATAATTACTCAAATTAGAAAAAGTATCCATTGGTAAAAATTGCAACTTATCTCTGATATAATATATCTTTTGTTTGATTTGAACCTACTTGGTACTCTGGGTCAATAAACATGATTCAAAATTGGTCTTTCCAGTGCAGCCCTTTTATGGCAAAATAATGTATCTTATATGTAGTTTTCTAATAGTATACTTCCTTTTAACATGATCAAAGTTAGCTTTTTTCTTCATAAATCATGTAGTGGGAAAAGGCAATATATTACTTTTATTGTATTTACAAGTTGCAACCTTTTCCTAAGTGAGGATAATTGAACCAAGTTAACACAATCCATGTTAAAAGGAAGTATATCATTAGGAAAGTACATATAAGATACATCCTTTTGCCATAAAAGAGCTGGAAGGTCCAATATCTCATGGAAAAGACCAAATTATAATCATGTCCTTTATTGTTTCTTAACAGAATGATTGGCATTTAAGGGGTGCGTTTTTCGACAGTATTGTTGGTGTAGCTTCATATGTTGGTTGGCAGAGTTCCTTCATCCTGAAGCCCCTTATACAACAGGCAAGTTATTACTTACTATGTTAGAGTGCATGGGGTTTGGGACTGGGTAGGTGCAGCATTGTTGTTTAAGGGGTGCGTTTTTCGACAGCATTGTTGGTGTGGCTTCATATCGTCAGCCTGCTTCGATAATTGCCTAAATCATTTTTTCTAGTTCTTAGAAAACAACAAAAGTATGAAACCTGTTACCTGTGTACCTGTTACTCATTTTGCATTATTGATGGATGGATATCCATGCCTCAATTGGCGTGCATGGATGCACTAATCCAAGTCATATAGAAACAGATGAACACAGCCATACAATAATTTGATTAATTCCATGGATTTGTCAATGCAAATTCAATAATGCAAAATGAGTAACATGTTGGAGTGGTCTGGTGGCCCTTTTGCAACAAAGCTCTTCATTTATCAACACTTTTGATTGGTCAATGACTTAGGTATTATAACAGCATGTGCATAATGTAATGAAGTCATGATTTATGCAAAAAACTCAATTTTGCTGAAAAGTGAGTTAGGCAATTATCGAAGCAGGCTGACGATATGTTGGTTGGCAGAGTTCCTTCATCCTGAAGCCCCTTATACAACAGGCAAGTTATTATATATCATGTTAGAGTGCATGGCAGTTTGGGACTGGGGTGGCACAGCATTGTAGGCTGGTTATCATAATTCCTGTATCCTAAAATTGTCTCAGGCTGGCGCTATATATAACTTGTGATTGCCCGTTGTGGGAGAACGGAGAGCATTATTGAGCATTTGGGGGAGGGGGAGTGGAGGGCAACATTATTGGTGTGGCTTCAGATTGGTCGGCAAAGTTCCTTCATCCTAAAACAGGCAAGTTTCAACAATATTAACTGCAAGTAAAGGTTTCTCTGCCGGCGCTCTTATGCTCTGGAACAAGCTCCTACATAATATCCGTCATGCTTCTTCTGTTACCCAGTTTAGAAAGCTATTAAAAACACATCTTTTCTTGCATGATTTGTAATCTGTTTGGTTGTTCTTCTCATTAACTTGTTTTAAATGTGTTTGTATTTTAAGAATTATATTGTGTATGTATTTTTACCTTTTACCATGTATGTATTTTTACCTTTTACCGTGTATGTATTTTTACCTTTTACTGTGTATGTATTTTATTATGTAAAGCGCTGTGGTACCTCTTTGTGTATAGAGTGCTATATAAATGCCTTGTATAATAATAATAATTGAGAGGCATCATGAACAAACCATAAAGTGCACATTTCTATATCATTGTGTCAACTTTGATTGCTATATTTTTTCTAGAGTTCTAAAATGATCAATTATTTGTTCGTTACAGGGTTTGTGTGATTCTGAGGAATTTGTCATATGCAAAGCGCTGACAGCACTGACGAGTCTTATAGAATTAGGCTTACTTCAAAAACCTGTCATATTAGACCTGACCGGAGAGATTGTACCATACCTATGTCATCCAGTAAGTATTGGTGGTGTGAGGACGTGATCTATTGGGGTTTTAGAAGGGCTTTTTATCTTATTCTTATGTCACTTTCGTTGGCAGTTTTAATCCCTGCCCATTTGTGTTTCTTATAATTATCATATGCATGTTCTCTGAGCTGCAGTTAACCAATTGATTAGCACATCAGAGCTCTTTGTAGAGAGTCACCAGTTTGATTTCTAATCACTCAGTTCATTAACAAGTTCATTAACCTTGTTAATGTTTGTTCGGCTGTTGTTCACTTTTGCTCTTCATACACACCTCCCCCCCCCCCCCCCCCCCCCCACACACACACACAAAGTGTTGGGGCTAAACAAAGGGTGAATAGTTGGGGCTAGACAAGGGGTGAAGGGTCGGGCTAGACAAGGGTGAAGGGTCGGGCTAGACAAGGGGTGAAGGGTTGGGGCTAGACAAAGGGTGAAGGGTTGGGGCTAGACAAGGGGGAAGGGTTGGGGCTTGACAAGGGGTGTAGGTTTGGGGCAGACAAGGGGGAAGGGTTGGGGCTAGACAAAGGGTGAAGGGTTGGGGCTAGACAAGGGGGAAGGGTTGGGGCTTGACAAGGGGTGTAGGTTTGGGGCAGACAAGGGGTGAAGGGTGAGGGAGGAGTGGAGGGTTGGCACTGATGGGTCTCATAGTATTATCGTTACTTCAAAACATGTCATAAGAGACTTGTTGGTAACTGAAATTGTACAATACCTTTGTCATCCATAAGTATTAATGGTGTGGGAAGATGTAGGTGAAGAAAAGACTGCCAAAGGAATGGTTGAGGGGTTGGTGGTACTGACATGGTCTTGTAAGAATCAGCTTATTTCAAAAACCTGTCATACAAGACTTGACTGCAGAGATGTTACCATAGCTGTGTGCTGCAGTTAGTGTTACCAGTGACGAAAGTGGTAGAAGGGTGTTTACAGACAAGTTTTGTAGAATTAGGTTTACTTTTAAAAGAAAATGCCATACCCGATTTGACGGTAGAAGCTGTACACATGCCATTTGTGGGTAGAAGGAGAGAGTGAGTGGTTGGGGATGGGTGTGGAGAGTTGGTGGAGTGGGAAAAGCAGAAATGAGACGGTACCAGTTTCTCATATAATAAATATTGTGTTGGTGGTGTGTTTGTTTGTGTGAGAAAGGACAGGTACTATAATAGTTTGATCAGTTCCAAATTGGCGAAGCCGCCATACAGCGACGAATGAATACAGAAGGACATGGGTGCGCATGAAGGCAACAAGCGCACCGTGCATCATATACGTGATGTGTGCATATGACCATAATCACGTGTATACGCTTGGATTACTTTTGCTCACGGAGAGATAAGAAACGAATATTTCTCGCCAATGTGGAACTGATTAAACTATAGAGACTGACACTCTAATTGATAAATACTTGCTTCAAAATCCTGTCATACTACATATTTGACAGCAGAAATTGATCCGTACCTATGTTATCCTGGAAAGTGTTAGTGGTGTGTCAATGTGGGTTGGTTGATGTAGACTGGAGAGGGAGATGTTGATACGTTTAATGGACCATTAGGTCAAGAACATAATTAATTAATTTAAGTATTATTGCTAAGCAATGTTTTCTTTCCTTCTCTTTCTTTTCATTTCGCAAAAGCATAAAAGAAGAACGGTAACGGCATATAACTGTGACAAAAAGAGAAGTGCATTTTAGGGTACTGGAATGAAAAATGTGCCTTTTTGATAACAATTAGCCAGCTGATTTTTTTTGTTGACATTTCCCAGAGTTCTTGGATACGCAATGGCACTGCTGGTATGGTAGCCTCAGTGGCCCGTTCACTTAACATTGCAGACGTCCATTGCAATCTAGTACCCATTCTCCAGCCGTATATCAAACAACAGATCATACAAGTGGAGAAAGAGGTAAGCAAAACCAAATCTGATTAGTTACAAAGAGAGCTATTCCATTTATTCAGCCAATCAGTGATGGGGTAAGAGTAGTCCGTCGAGAAGTCCTACTCGCCCCAGGGGGAGGGGGCGCCAACAGCGAGAAACGCCGAGCCAAAGGCGAGAGTCCTTCGACTTACGTCTATACCCCCGCAGCACGCTCATTATAATAAACGGTGACCTGCCAAATTCAAATTTAACGAATGACGTAGTTAACCAAATATGGTATGTCCACGTCCAGTCGGAATGTGTTTCCCCAAGAGAGCGCCATGTGTGTGTGTGTCACTTGCATTACGCGCATGCTCAGCGTTTCACACAATTGAAAATACAAACGCACTGCGCACACATCCCGTCCCAAGAGCTTTAATAGCTTTTAATGCAATCATTGAGGGTGAACACAAAATCAACGCTGATTGGCTAACCGTAATGTCAAACTTGCTTCGACTTTTCAAAGCAGGTTTACCCAAATTCGAAGAACCTTCGGCTCGGGCGCGGCGGTTCTCGCTGGTGGCGCTCTCTCCCCCTTGGGTGAGTGGGACTTCTGGACGGCCTGGGTAAGAGTGGTGGTGTCATAAAAGACAGTTTCATAATTTATTCAGCCAATCAGAGATTAGGTAAGAATGGTGGTAGAGCTAAAATGAGGATTCTACAAGTAAATCCATTAACTTCATTCTGATTGGTTCCTGAGATGAATGTTACATGTAAGTAACCAATGAGAGATGCTGTTAGTTTTAAGATAGGAGTGGGTAAAACCTATTTCGAGTGGTTACCAAGAGAGCTATGTTATATATTTATTAGCCAGTCAGTGACAACTTAGGATTTGTTTGGTATGTTACATAGATATTTGATTGGTTTGCATTGGAGGTGTGTTTCTGCTCTCTCAGAATTCTCCCCCCCCCCCCCCACCCTCCATTCCACGAATGAGCTGTAATTCCAAACAGTGAATTTAGAGAATTTTGACCCTTTAAATAACAACTCTGCCACTCTGTGCCCCTGCCCTTCTCGGATTAAAAATGTCTGGTAAAAGTTAAGGTTGTTCCTATGGCTGCCCTCTGTTGGCCAAAAACAAAAATCAAAATCAAAATTACTTAAAATGGTTTTTTTGACAATAAAATTGTCATATCTAGAAAACCGTACCTCGATCAATCTCAAATTTCAGATTATTGTAGCCATAGGAATAGGAACAACCTTAATTCAGTTCATTTCATATTTTATTTTACTAAGCCTGTTTTGAAGAGTTTGTGCCCAGACCTCTGCAGCTCTGTGCCCCCCCCCCCCCCCCCCCTTCTCGGATTAAAAATTTCTAGTAACAGTTAATTCAGTTAATTTGGTATTATATTTTACTAAGTCTGTATTGAAAAGCTTATGTCAAGAGTTTGAACTATACTACATATCACATTGATCAAGTGTAAACTTTCTTGTCGTTTTTGTTCACAGCCTATCCTTCTAAGTGTGTTAAAAGAGCCTGTACCAAGAGCTGTGTACGACTACATATTGCGGACACCGTTGATAGAGCAGTTTTTTGACAGTTTACATGATAGACAGTTGATACGTAACCTCTGTAGACCCGGACACAGACCAAGCTATAGCCAGCCAGAAGACAACCAATTAGCGCAGGTAAATTGTCCTGACGACTCTTGTATTTTTGGTATATATTTCATTTGTGGACGGTTAATGATCAAGGCTGTGCAAGCAGGTGGTGACCTCCCACCCAACCTTCAGTACACCTTCAGGTATGTCTTTAACCTAATATTCTAGCTTTTTGTTTGTGATCAATCTTCAATCCACATCTCCATCATGTTTTCAACTAATTATTTGAGTTCTGTTTGTCTATTATACACCATTGGTATACCTGGTTTAAGGAATTCCTAATCCTAGTCCAAACTAGTGCTTTACACATTCTCCACCACCAATGTCATGGTTTTGCTTTCAGGTTTTGGGATCCTGAACAAGTTTTTTGTTGTTGGGACCTTAAGGGGCTGTGCACATTCAGGTACAGCCTCCGTAAAACTGTCGTAATTTCTTCATTATTCATTTTATAAAAGTGCCAAAAATGTGATTTTATTTTTACCAAAAAATGGTGATTTTCACGATTTTGGAGGTAAGAAATCACGTTTTTTAAGCACTTTTTTGTCTATAATTCAAAAAAATAATTAATATTTTCAACAAAAAAAGAGATTCCTAGGGAATTGTATGAGGAATATAATAAAACTAGTATGACAAAATGTGACACAATATATTTTGAGTTA
Organism: Ophiura sarsii; assembly: GCA_035610835.1. Classification (NCBI taxonomy): domain Eukaryota; kingdom Metazoa; phylum Echinodermata; class Ophiuroidea; order Amphilepidida; family Ophiuridae; genus Ophiura; species Ophiura sarsii. The sequence continues at coordinate 74,262,299 of CM069446.1, read as the reverse complement.
TCTTTGCAGAACCTAAAATGGGTAAAAAAACTTGTTTTTTATAAAAAAAAATCCAAAAATGGTCAATTTCATGATCATGGTTGGATTCATTGAACCCTTTCCTGCAAAAAAATGTATACTTATATAATGATTAAATGAATATTGAAGAAGTTACGGCAGCTTTACAGAGGCTATACCGAAGGTGCACAGCCCCCTTAAAGGGCACTGAGAGATTGCCAAAATGAAATTTGGAAAAAAATTGATTGTTTCAATAGATAAAATATGTAAGAACTCTGAAGTGTAAATATTTTTGTGAAACGGTTGAATGATGGCGCTAGACACAAATTTGGTTGAAGCAATATATGTGGCGTGTGGTGCTGATAATTTAAATGTGATCTACATCGAAATAACCAAATTGTGAAATTGTACACGATAGACAGCGAATTAAGGTAAACGGTTTCAGATGGTAGTTAGTATATGCCCAAGTATTACTTAGAGGCAAAAAATCTGATTTCCAGGAAATTGAGGGTGCTCTCCCATACGTATCTCTCAATGCCCCTTTAAGATTTTAACTGAATTCAGCATATAGGTGTCTCAATTGCTATTTGTACTGTGCTAGCATAGTGAAAAGCACTATATAAAAACCTGGTATTGATCCCCCTACAATGCAAAGGAAATACATATCATACAATGGCTTTGACAACAATGGACAGCAGCATTAGTCTTTACTAAAACTCCAATATATTTTTGTACTTTTAATAATGTTGTTTTTCTGTATGCAATAATTTTATCAGAAAGTTTGTATTTCTGTGGATTTGTTGTAGTTATTTCGCAAGTTGCAGTCACAAGGAATGACAGAGGAACATGAGGACAAACTACTTTTCCTCAAAGACATCATGCTGAAGCAACAAAAAGCTAAATCAAGGTAAGATTTAAACTGTGTCATATTCAAGATATTTCACGCTCTGATTTATCTAGATTGCCTTCCTTCTTAATGACAAATTTGAGCAAATACAGACCATTGGCTATGTATATTTCAAAGTCACCAATTCCTTGCCTGGTCGGTACTGAATCAACACATTTATTAGATGTTCACATATGAAATGGTCACATGCCATCAAGCCCACGATATTACCTCTTGACTTCCTCTCCGGTCTTCAAACTGCTGAAGCCGCCCCCAAATGAGGACTGCCAGCGTTTTGTTTCACAGATTTCCATCCTTCATTAAAGAAGATGTATGGAGACGACAAGTAACAATTTTGTATACTAAAGCTTCCACTTACATTTCAAATGAAAAGCCTAAAGCAAATACCCAAGCAATGTGAAAATGATATACTATATAGGTGGCGTCAGAGAAGTTCAGCACTTTTTCTGTGGCAACAGCGTACAAGCGTAAACACGGAAGTGTGTTTAACAGCGTCACAACAGCGTTTATCTTGAGGAGTTTGACGCGTCGCGGTGTCTGTAATCCGGTTGGTCGATCATATCTATGGGTCATAAATGTCCCCGCCCACACACACACGCTCATTAACTAGATCGCGCACATTGGCTATTTTAAAAGAGCTGAAGTTCTCTGCCGACGACTAAAGTAAAGAAATGTTTGTTTCTTGTTCTCAAGCTCTGCTGAACAGACTATCCCATCTCCCGGTCCTGACCAGCCTACACAGCCCGGCATAATCAACTTGTTACAACTAGAGAGACCTATACAGAGAAACCATGCTGACCTCATCAAACCCACAGATCTAAGGGGAGACCCGAGTGACAAGGCACAGGCCAGGAAACTACGCAAGAAACCTAGCGGATTGGAGGGGTCTGCCATGGTCAGTATGTGCATGCATTCAATGTGGTATTTTTACAGAACAAATTTGCCATGGCATGATATAATGTGCCAAGACTATAGTCTAATCAGTTCCAAATTGGCAAGAAATATGCAGTTTTTATCTCTGTATTGTGCAAAAGTAATCCAAGTGTACGCCACGGATTTGACCGCACTCATGTGCCTTCATGTACATCCGCGTCCTTCTGTATTTGTGACCAGTCACATCAAAAAGGACATGATGTTGGCAAACACAGTTTTGAGGCCAATATATTTGGTGAAATATAAAGAAAATAATAGACAAAAATATGCTTCTTCAATTCATATCTTGTGATTACAAAGTCTGATTACCTTCAACATGGTACCATTTCAAAGCTTAAAAATGTTCTATTTCAAGTCATACCAATAACTCTGAATTGACTTGGGCCTCCAACATGTCCATTTTGATGAGACGAGTCACATTTATCCACTGCTGTAAGGACGTATCGCCAATTTGGAACTGATCAAACTATAACCTGATGTGTTTCAGTTTTGACAGAGTTTGTAGCTTAATGTAGCTTTTAAGCTACATTAAGTAGGGTGAGAATTAAGGCACAAAAGGAATTCCTAGATGTTGTAAGCATGCTCCCAGTATCATCCCATGTCTAATTTAGCATCTACTATAAAAGCAGTAATGTTCCAACATCGCCTTTTTGCGCTTTTAATTATTTGGAACAATTTTGCTTGTATTTAAATTAACATTTTGGAAATTCATTACAAGACATTACAGGGTCAGTCATTCTAATTTTGTCGAGGAGCTGTCTCCATAATCAATATTTTAACATTTCTAGAAGTACCTAAAAACTATTAAACTTGAATATGAAGCAATATTGCATGGAATAAAACAAAAGTAAGAAATGTCATAAACTGATCAGTTTAACTTGTGATGATCTGCAAGCTTTTTGCATTGTCATATAACAAGTTTTATCTGAGACTAATAGCGATAAGAAGCGCCCATTGATACCTACCATGTGCAGCCATCTGTATCACGAACTCATCCTTTGAGTAGCAACGCGCTATTTTAAATCCAGTGTTATCCACACGTGTATTACACTTTTCTTAATTTCCTGAACACACTTTAGTATGGGATGGTGACCGACTCACAGACCTTGATATATTTCTGAAATAATATGCATTTATATCGCTAAAATTATGGCATTTCAGAAGAGATATGCCAATTAAAACCTATTGGGTACATTCTTGAACATATAAACAATGTATTGTGATAACCAAATATCATAGTTTGAATTTAGATTCATTATGAATTAAACTAAAAAAGTGATGTTTTGAAGAACTTGTTTATGAATTAAAGTATAACATTTGTTTCTCAATTCATGTTAAATATAAACACATTACCATGAACTTTGTTATCATAATACATTGTGTATATGCCCAAGAATGTACCCAATAGGTTTTAATTGTCATATCTATTCTGAAATGCCAAAAATATAGCGATATAAATGTATATTCATTTTAGAAATCTATCACGTTCTGTATGTCGGTAGCCATCCAATGCTAAAGTGCATTCAGGTTATTTAAAAAGTGTAATGAACGTGTGGATAATACTGGATTCAAATAGCGCGCTTACTCAAATAATGAGGTCGTGCTACAAATTAAACTGAATGATGATAATCGATTGGCGATTGACTAAACAATATCCGCATCGGACCTTGTGCACAGCGATGAATATCTGTAGTACTGTGCTTCTTATCTCTTTAGGTATATTAGTCTCAGGTTTTATATCTTTTCCTTCTCAGAATGAAGAGTGGAAGAGTATGTTTGGATCCAGTGAGCCTACCAAGCATTCTAAATCTACCCCATCATCCGTAGCTGTATCTCCCCCTGTACAACCAGCACAAGATGCTCTCACAGCATTACCACCATCGACGCAACCCCAACAGCAGACATCTCCGCCACAACCCACAGCACAACCCCAGTCGAGTGATGCCCTACCCCAAGGGTTACCTACTAAAGGTTTGTCGGCGATGGGACCTATCAGTATGTCACAGCTGCAGGCGGCGGCGGAGGGAATACCGCAGAAGAAACCGACAACTCAGGAGAACAAGCCACCGGCACAATGTAAGCAATAATAATTTAGGCCAAATAATGTAAAACATATGAGCAACCTCTATTTTCTCCTTCTTTTTAAGTTTTCCGTTTTCTAAAAGTGCAAATTCTATTTTCCATATTTGTTTCAAAGCCCCCAAAACATGTGTAAAACAGTTATTTTCGTGTTTGTACAAACTATGATACATTACAGTACTAGGCCTACTTACCTAACACATTTAAACTTTTATCAATGACAATGCTCAGTATACCGTACGTTGTGTTCGACCATGTGTATTGTAACGCTACAGGGCACAAACAAGAGTACAAGACTCAACTTGTATATTATTTATAGCATATCAATCACGCTCACCTCTGCTGACCTGTTTTCGGACTGGGATTGGGTTACCGCGCTTGCGCAGTAGAGCTCTCTGGTAGTGGAAAATCCCAGACACAATGCAGGCCGTGTGCGTAGTTAATTTTCTGCTGGACTCTGATACGGGGATTTTAGGGCTGACATTGATGCCCACCTCTTCACCTTCCCCAAATTTAGTTGACACAGACTATACGCATTGATCAGGGGATATATATTGGACCTGATGCATATATGACCAGAAAATGGGCTGACACAGACACTCCTTTGTCTTCTCAACTTGAGTTGACACAGACTATACGCATCATTGGGATATATTGGCCCTGGTGTATAAATGCTATCCCTAAGACCAGAAAATGTGCTGACAAAGCAGACCCTTCCTCACCCCTCCCCATTTGAGTTGATGCAGATTATACACTGTGTAGGGCAATTTATTAGCCTTGGTGTAGAATTGCTGCACCAATGAACAAAGACAATTGGCCATCAGGGATGCAATTTCTGTTATGTAACATTTTTGTGATGCTATTTAAAGATAACATGTATCATTAATTTTATGTATATATTTATATGAAGGAGAATAAAAAATTTAAAAAAAACATTTATAAAAAAATAAATTAAAAATCAGGGATGCCTGCCTTCTCTCCCTCCCTAACTTGAGTTGACACAGAGCTATACTCCATTTGGCTTCCTCTGGACAGTGACGTAACTTAACAGGCGCAGCTTTTACGCACGCGTATGTATATCTTCTATCTTTCAACGCTTGTGTGTATACGCCAGCGCCTCGAGTAGCCACGCGCATTATGTGATGCAATAAGTAGAATACGCGGTTACGTCACTGTCTCATGATGGCCAAATAGACTATAGTGTACATTATTCATGGTATTACGCATCGCCCCATCATACACCTCATGTGATCTTTTAATTCATCCACAGTGCGTGTAGCAACCTGCAAGATGGAGCTGCGCCGTCTGGTAGCCAGGAAACGTGAGCAGTACACAGCGGACATTTCCCGTAAACTGCTTATTGAAGACACTGCATTTGAGGCTAAAGTACCATCTCCTAATTGGAAACCGAAAGGGTTGCTGGTGGCACATCTTCATGAACATAAGGCTGCAGTCAATAGGTAAAAATATATAGAAGTGGTTATTATTTTAGGTTTATTGGAAAGAATATTTTTATTTTGTTTAAACCTGCTCAATACTTTATGGCAGTTACTAAAGTAATTTCTTTTGTTAAATGCGCAATGCGTCTATGGAAATGATGATTGAGTATTATCAAGTCAGCAGTGGAATAACAACAGTATATAAACCCTTAGGTCCACTCTTACCAGCCAGATCCTGTGGGATTATCTCAATGTTGAGATTTCTCCTTCTTAACTCTATTTCATCTGTCACCAAATGAACAAGTGTAAGCTAGCTAGTTCACCCTGAGTGAGCTAGTCGGAATGGACCTTTGCCTTTAAGCCAGACTTTAATTGTATCTGGACCAATTGAGCCCAATGTTTGTTGCAAGGATTTGCTGGGTAAATGAGAGTGAACCCAACTATACTACTTTGCTGAGATTCAATGACCCCAAAGTTTGCCCTGATTTTAGGCAACATATTTGGTGACAGTTCCAAAGAAATAAAGACCAACTTTAAAATATAAATGCAAATTTGGAAACATCACATATGTTCATCAAATGGTGCTTATAATGGCTTAATATCTTTGTTGCTTGGTGGCAAAGTTGGTACAAAATTGTACCGAAAAGATTCATCCAAATGTCTATGTAACCTATTTTGTCAAGATATAATCAGATTTCACTTTATAGGACCTAAAGAAAGTGTATGACTTTCTTTTGAAATATTTACTCACTTTCCAACTGAATTATGGTCTTAAAAATTTGATGTATATTTTCTTCTGCAGAGTTGAAGTAAGCCAGGACCACACACTATTCGCCACAGGCTCCAGCGACGGCACAGTAAAGATATGGGACTGCGCTAAACTGATCGGTAAAAGTAACACAAACAGATCACGTCAGACATACAACCGACAAACCGGCAAGATTAAAGCGCTCACTTTCTGTCAGGCTTCGCATAGCATAGCGTCGGCGTCAGACGATGGATCTATTCATGTCTTCAGGTAAATACTGTAATCTGCTCCGGATGAGCCTACTAACAGTAGAACATTTTAATACAGAGCAGTGTAGGTGCACTACAGCGGCACTGTGCATCATGTAATAGACCCAACATGAGTAAATGAGGCACAATGCTACAGTAGCTAATTTGATTTTAAGAGCAAAAATTGTGGGACAAGGTCAAAAATAGTCAAATTCATAAGTCTTATTTCTGATCTTTGATACAACATGTTTCTAACCAAAGATTTAAATTCATGAAAATAAAGAGGTAAACTACATGTTAAGGTATTTAATTTCCATTTACTCCATTGATTCTTTAACACAACCAACATTTTAAACGCCCATAACTTGACAATTTGTATTTGATGTTTTGAGACAAATTGATTTTCAATAATTCGTACCTTTGGTTAAAAATATGATATAACATTGACTCTGGCACCAAAATGATTCTTAACTTATACATATTATCGTGATATCTATAACTCAATATTCACATTTCCCTCATTGTGCCTCATTTACTTACGTTGGGTCACCTATATGACGCTTGCCTATTATTAAATCACGCTTACTTTTGGGCGCAGAGACAAAAAAGTGTCATACCTCTTGCTAAATTGGAACTTACTCAACTTTAGACCATTATATAAAATCTTTTAAGATGGCCCTTCTCATGATTTTGGCATTCAGACTTTCATACCTGATTTCAAATTAAGCTTAGTAAAAGAAAACAATCAGTTACTGTTCATTTACTTTGCAAAAGAAAGGTAAAAACCACAAATATTGCTAAGCTCCATTTATGTGCCAGTAAACATATTTCTATTTGTGTTTGTTTGCTTTTTTAAATCAGGATTGAAGCCAACCCTCCCAGAGTTAGTCTCTTACACAAGACCAATATGGATCTGGATGAAGAAGGTTGTGTTGTGGATATGAAACATTTTGATACAGGTTAGTCACTCTATAGGATGACCTCCGGGGGGAACCACTCCATGTATAAAAGTGGTAATCATCCTTGTGAATCCACTCTCAAAAACTACCTTAACACGGATTCTCAAAGAAGGAAAAAGTGCCCCTTAAAAAGGATTATAGCTCGACGAATCCTACTCATAGCAAAGGACACAAGTCAAGATGGAGTTTAATACTGAAATGAACGTATGAGGTAATTGTGTCATTCAGTTTTGTTAATAAATTTGTCCAGGCCGAACTATTTTGGGCTATTTTTACATTGATGACACATGACTATTGGCCCAAGCAACCCTTAGCGCGGATTTAGGTTGAAAAAGACACCCTTTTATTCTCTGAAGTTGGCGATTTTGATACCCTAATAAACACAGGCCCGCTTTGTGGTCGATAACATCACCTTTAATCCACGTTTTCGTTCATGCAGATGATTACAACATTATACCTGACTGGCCCCACCCCAGAGATGACCTTTGACCCTTGATACATTGATTAAATATGAATATTAATGAGCATTTCTTACACGCCCATGTAATGCATATGCAATATCATTTAGCATAGAGAAATATGATTGATGCAGAGAAGTCAGACTCAGTGTTCTAGGTAATTCTTCATTATAAAGAGTTATCAGGCTTTTATCAGTGTAATGTAGAGCTGCTGCAATCAAGCATACTTTTTTTCCTGATTGAATTTGAATTTTGCTTTACATTGTTTTATGTAGTTTCAAAATCTTCACTGAATAAGAAAATCTCAAATTCAAAAAATCTAGGAACACTTTTGTTTGTTTTATCACCTCATGGATACTTTACTGGAAAAGTTGTAATTTTCGCTTGTGTGATTTTTCGCACTTTGTGGTTTTTGAACCATTTTGTTTGTTTTTAAATTTGTGATTTGAAAGTTTATTACATTGAATTATCTGTATGGTTATGTTTCAGGTTCTCAAGCTATATTGACGTATGCAACGGTACAAGGATATCTGATTGGATGGGATCTAAGGGCGCCGGGAGGTGTGGCCTGGCGATTACGGAATGACCCAAAGAATGGTAAGGAGAAAGATATGTAGGACCCTTGTGCTGAAAATGCTAATCTTTAAACATCCATTTGATGTTTGGAAGCTTACTTTCCAGGTTTAAGAATCCTTTACAGTTGCGCCTAGAATACCATCCATTCTAGTTAATTATATACTACTAGCGGCGTACCCTCGCTATGTACGCTCTGGTCCCCGCTAGATGGTTCACATTACCTACCTCTGAAACCACATAAACCACATAAACCCCCTCCAACCCCCAACCAGGTTGATTCATAACCATATCCCTCCTAAAGGCATTATAAACCCCCTACAACCCCCCCCCCCCCCAAAGCAGGTTGATTTATAACCATATCCCTCCTAAACCATTTACCGTGGCTACTTTATTAACCACTACCTCTCAAACAGCATCAAGTTAACCCTCGGTACTTTTAAAACGACATAAACCCCCTCCCCTGCAACTACACCAACCAGGTGGATTTATAATCATAACCCTCCTAACCATTTCCTGTGGCTACTTCATTAACTCTTAACCCTATTCTAAAACATTTCCTGTGGTTTTACCCCCCCCCCCCCAATACACACACCCCAACCAGGTTGATTTATAATAATCACAACCCTCACTAAACCCTTTCCCCTACTTCATTAACCTTCGGTCCCTTAGATTGTTTGGCATGCCAATAAGTAAAGAAATCAGGTTGCTTCATTAACTCCGCAACAAACACACAAACAAACGCTACCAGTGGCGAATACGGGGGGGGGGGGGTGGAGTAGGCGGGCGCCCCCGTAAAATGTGTAGGGGTGCGTGTGCCGCGCGGCAGTGAGCCCTTGCGCAAACATGCACGCGACGCATTACCACGGTATGATTACGCGGTAGTACGCGCAACGCACAATATTGTTCAATTCTAGTGGCATTTATGAGCCAAATCTGAGAGGTTTTTTGCTGTTTTTGGAGCCAATTGTTAACCAATTTCAGTGGAATAAACTTTAACACACTTCCCATTATTTCCTCGATATTTCATGCAAATTATGCGCCACTTTGATAACAATATTGTTAAGTTTTGTCATAAAACCTCTTTTTCATTGGTTGATTTTCTACAGGTTTGTTGACGTCATTTGTCGTTGACCCACAACAATGTTGGATAGCAGTAGGGACCAGCAATGGATCACATGTGTGCTGGGATTTAAGATTTCAACTACCTATTACAACCATACAACATCCTACAGGTACTTTCTTTCTTGCTTTATTTCCCAGAACTATTTTTGTCTTCTTTTATGTAAGTGAAATCTTGGTGTTTAAAGGTTGTATAACTGGATTTTTTTAAAGAGTTAAAGTGTTATGTGTCATGGAGATCATGAACTGTTAGACATGCTGGAAACGTACTTAACTAAACCAAAGTGACAAGAGCCCGTACAAAGAGCATAAAATGATTCCTGTAAGGCCAAACAAAGAAGAAGGTCTGTCTCAGAAACATTTGGCAAAAAAGTGCTGTGCGATTTTTTTTTTTTTTTTTTTTTTTTTTCTTCTTAGAAAAAAGGCTTTGAGGTATACGGTATGCAATTCGATTTTATTTTTGTGGCTAATCCAAGCTTACAGAGACTTTTTTTTAAAAATATTTTGTAAAAAATCCACACAAAAAATAAAAATTAAATTAAATTAAATTTTTAAATTTTTAAAAAAATTAAAAAATCCTAATTTTTTAGTTATTTAAACTATTTAGGCCGTAGCTCATTTCACATACCGGGCGGGCTTCTGAGACAGACAATCTTCTTTGTTTGGCCTAAATGTTAACCAATTTTATTCACATAAACACAACACCAAAAGTAAGTCCCCCTCTCAACAGTTCGTCATAACATGGTAAAGTAAAACATTTTACCAATACAACTTAGTTAAATATAATCCTATGACTGTTTCCTAAGTGCTGTTTGAAAATGAAAGATGTCGATGACTTCATGGCTGAATAAGCTCAAATGGAAGACAAAAACTGACCTTCTCAAAAGTCACAAAAGTTTATGAATTGCTTCTTACTAATGGAAAAACACCCGTGGCTGAGCGAATATTACTGTCAATTCATGATCATTCAGCCATGTAAATCCCATTCTTGGCTCAGATATTAGCACAGTGAGTTGTGACTTTTGATAAGGGCAGTTTTTGTCTTCCATTTGAGCTCATTCAGCCATGAAGTCATGGATATCTTTCATTTTCAAACAACACTTAGGAAACAGTCACAGGGTTATTTCTAACTAAGTTTTATTGGTAAAATGTTTTACCTTACGATGTTATGACGAATTGTTGAGAGGGGGACTTACTTTTGGTGTTGTGTTTATATATTTGCTTATTTAGGTGCTCGTGTGCGTCGTCTATACCTACATCCCAGTCAACCATCTTGGATTATCTCTGCTGCACAAGGCAATAATGAGGTCTCTATGTGGGATTTAGAAACCGGTGCTAGACAGGTGACGCTATGGGCCAGTCCTTCACCAGCGCTCTCACAGACACAGGTATGTACTGACATAATCACCTCGAGGCAATAATGAGGTCTCTATGTGGGATTTAGAAACCGGTGCTAGACAGGTGACGCTATGGGCCAGTCCTTCACCAGCGCTCTCACAGACACAGGTATGTACTGATATAATCACCTCAAGGCAATAATGAGGTGTCTATGTGGGATTTAGAAACCGGTGCCAGACAGGTGACGCTATGGGCCAGTCCTTCACCAGCGCTCTCACAGACACAGGTATGTACTGATATAATCACCTCAAGGCAATAATGAGGTCTCTATGTGGGATTTAGAAACCGGTGCCAGACAGGTGACGCTATGGGCCAGTCCTTCACCAGCGCTCTCACAGACACAGGTATGTACTGACATAATCACCTCGAGGCAATAATGAGGTCTCTATGTGGGATTTAGAAACCGGTGCTAGACAGGTGACGCTATGGGCCAGTCCTTCACCAGCGCTCTCACAGACACAGGTATGTACTGACATAATCACCTCGAGGCAATAATGAGGTGTCTATGTGGGATTTAGAAACCGGTGCTAGACAGGTGACGCTATGGGCCAGCCCGTCACCAGCGCTCTCACAGACACAGGTATGTACTGACATAATCACCTCGAGCAAGACATAGAATACTTTGCTACACCCTTTTGGGTCGCTTGATCATTTCACATGCAAGGCTCAAGATAAGCGGGCGCTGGGCGATTTTTACCCCTCGGTCCTCCTGCCATAGCGCCCAGTAATGCTGAAAAATAAACAACCGAGCGCTGATATTTAGTCCAAACCAGCGCCCGTTGACGATCAGGTATCTTGCCCAAGACATCGAATTTTGATTTGATAATGCTGCCACGCTGCATTTAATCAAAAGTTAGCTCCCGGTAGACTGAAAGTAGCTCCCAGTTCTCAATAAATCCCATGATCCGGGCGCTACTTTTGAAAAAAGTAGCTCCCGGTAAAAAAAAACCTGTTATCTTAAGCCTTGTTCACATAAATTTGTTTCTATTTTAGCGCCCACAGAATGGGCATTTATTTATTTTTGCAACAACAGAAAACATTAACATTTCACATGGATAACTGGAACTTTACACATAATGGCCTCAAAGATTTTTAGAATGTTTCCGCTGCAGCAGATCAATAACGCAATAAGCAAATCATTTATTTATATAGGTCGTGAAATGTACTTGGAAGATAAAAAGAACTCTAGAAATGGCCTTTCAGATTGATTCATTAAGAACGAATTTTGGATATAAAAACAAAGGATAAACAAGTTCTTTATAAGCTGGTTTGCTTATTATTGACAGAAAAATTTACTTGGATAACAAATATAGAGGGGGCATTTAAGAAGGTAAATTACAAACATGGTGGCTTATATCCAAGTCAAGTTAAGTTATGACTTGAGTTGTCACATCCCTATTAACACCTTGATATGTTTTGTTTGTAGGCCACAGCCCACGCTGTACACAGTCTGTATTGTATACCGTCCATTGAACAACAACCCAAGATACTTACGGCCGGATCAGATCAGAGGATTAGATATTGGGATCTAATAGAGCCATCCAACTCTAGTATTGTTGTAGGATCTGTGAATGACCCACAGACACAGCCTGGAGTATCATATGAGTATGTATTACAATGAACCAAGGGGAGGGGTAAGGGGTGATGTGTTGGGATAGGGAGAGGGAATCGGACCAACAGATAAGATATTGGGATCTAATAGAGCCAGCCAACTCTAGTATTGTAGTAGGATCTGTCAATGACCCCCAGACACAGCCTGGAGTATCATATGAGTATGTATTACAATGAACCAAGGGGAGGGGTAAGGGGTGATGTGTTGGGATAGGGAGAGGGAATCGGACCAACAGATAAGATATTGGGATCTAATAGAGCCAGCCAACTCTAGTATTGTAGTAGGATCTGTCAATGACCCCCAGACACAGCCTGGAGTATCATATGAGTATGTATTACAATGGACCGAGGGGAGGGGTAAGGGGTGATGTGTTGGATAGGGAGGGGGAATTGGAACAACAGATAAGATATTGGGATCTAATAGAGCCAGCCAACTCTAGTGGTAGGATCTGTGAATGACCCCCAGACACAGCCTGGAGTATCATATGAGTATGTATTACAATGAACCAAGGGGAGGAGGGGTAAGGGGGTGATGTGTTGGGATAGGGAGGGGAATTGGAACAACAGATAAGATATTGGGATCTAATAGAGCCAGCCAACTCTAGTAGTAGGATCTGTGAATGACCCACAGACACAGCATGGAGTATCAAATGAGTATGTATTATAATAAGCCCCAGGGAAGGGTGAAAGAGGTAAAGGGTAGGGTGTTGGGATAGGGAGGGGGAATCGGACCAACAGCTAAGATAATGTGATCTATCATAAGATAAAACAATGTGACCTATCATATTCATCACAAATTGTAATAATATATTTCAATGTACCATGAACACGGTGGAAGTATCCTATTCCATTTGAAAGTGAGGCAAGCAGAGCCAACCCAACCAATTCAGTTGTAATTTTAGAAAATGTCCATGACTCACAGAAACATCCTGAAGTTTCATAGGATTTTCACATTCTGTAATCAGGAAGATTTTGCACAGATATCAGAGAAATCTATTATACAATTCCATTCAATACAGTAACAAAAAGGGGGATCTCCATAATTAAGGATGACTTATTTGTTTATCATAACATTAAAAAAATGTCAGTGAACCTTTTGCAGAATTAGTAGAGAGTTTGCAGCATTTGCCATAAGTCTGCAGACTTCCCTTGTTCCAACTTTGTTAAGCTTCATTGTCCATAAATCTAACCATCCATCTGCTCTTATTTATCATTGTACAGTCGTAGAGTGATTGATGGTACAGAGGTTATTGTGGAGACCTACGGCAAACATCGTAGCACCCCCAGCAGCGAAGACACAATTAAGCGCAGCCCGGAGCAGGTGCCGGTCGGTCATCGCGACATCATCACGGACATCGCCGCGTTCCAAATTTCATCAGCCAGTGCGGCGTTGGTCACTACATCGAGGGACGGTGTGGTGAAAATTTGGAAGTAGCTAGTTGATTATTAACAAACAGTATTACTTTATTGACTTGAGAACCGATATTGGATGAAGCAGGATGTAAACTGATGACTTATATTTGAGTTCCAATGCTCTGCTTGCTTTTTAACCCTCTGAGAACTATCGGCCGATTGGTTAAAAAGATGGATACATCATTTATTGCACCAATGAGAGACATTGTTAGAATAATTGTATCCCTGATAAAGATGGGAGTGAAACATTTTACAAGCTGCATTTGAATTGGCTATTCATATGAGTACATCTTGTAATAAACCAATCAGAACCACGGTAAGATAGACAGGTAGACCCCAGGGGGTTAAGGGGTCTTGGGGACCATGACTCCCTTGTTGGACAGTCTGGCTAGTTAAAACCCATAAGTTCTACTATTGCGTGGTTTAAGATACCTGGACCCTGGGACTTGTCAATTTGAACCCACTGACTCTACAGGTAAACGCTAACCCTGCTCTAAAGTCAAGGGTACTACTTACGCCTTGATGATGAAGATAATCCATGTAAAAATCTTTTTGCATCAATGACAAACCACTAACATACCAACGAAACCACCAATCATTATTTCAGCGGTAATGTGATTAAATATACCAGAGGAAACGAGGGCGACTTCATTGTCATACTTTGGGCTCCTAGCATCCATTGGTATCAAATAGCTGCTAGTACATTTAAATCGATTCAGTGTAGCTAGTTTTGGCATCAATAAAATCATTTTTGGATTCAATAAACCTGTCTTGATACCAGTGAAGTCATTGTTAGCATCGGGGAAGGCAGTGTTTTAGACTTACTGTAAAAGTCAATATTTCCGCGAGAAGATATTTTCACAAAAATGGTCATAACAGGCATTTCGCAATTTTTTATTTTCGCGATTTTCAACATTTGTGAACAAAACGGTATTTATTTATGAATTTTCGCTAGTTTATATTTTCGCGGTTGAGGGTTAATTCGCAAAATTTGCAAAAATAAAAACCTAGCGAAAATTTCTACTTTTACAGTAGTCGTTTTTTACATTGGAGCTGTCTTTTATTGGGTTTTTTCTTGAACCTGATAGGATTTGTTTATTCACTAATGACAGGAGTTACAAACAAAGAAGTGAAATCATGATAATACAAGCACTGATGCCAATACTTCACTGAAGCTAAAAAAGACTGACCGAAGTCAAAACTATTGATATCACAAATGGCTTCACTGAAGCCAAAACAGCTTCACCGACTCCACAAATAACTTCACTGAAATTAAAACAGTATCACTGATGCAAAAACATGATTTCACCGATGCCAATAATTGCTTCAGTGAATCCATTTGAATCCACGAGCAGCTAATGGATACCAATAAAAACTATTTGATGGCAATTGAAGCCATTGAAGCCATCGAGTGAAAGCCATAAGTATGTCAATGAAGCCGTTTCAGTTTTCCTAGTTATTAGTTTGAAGATAATATAGACCTACATTCTAAGGATAATTGTGAGGACCTTAAGCAAATCTGCTGAGCCAAGTGATCAGCAGGATTTATTAGGCCATTAGGTAATGGGGGAAAACCATGTGCTGCGGGGTGGGCCTGGCCGATCTTTCTTTTCATCTTCTTTTTTTTGTTGTTGAAAATGTTTGAAACAATTTTAAATTTAAAAAAAAAACGCAAATGTTGACACAAAATTGTTTTGGGGACAAATGCCAGACTGCCCGACCCTATCTGAGAGGTCCGTTTGCCTGTAGAACAGGGTTTGGGTTTTTTTGGAAGACATTACCTATACTGATATGGTAAACCGGCCAAAGTCTGTAAATCTACTACCAAGGCAAAACAACAAAAAATGTTATGTTGTCCTCGACCGCCCGCTCGTTAGATTTAGGCCGCTCAGATTTTTTTAATTTTAAATCCAGATTTTTTTTTCTTCTTCAGATTTGTTGTGTTGGTTTTTTTCTGGTTTTTTTCCAGATTTTTTTCAGATTTTTTTTCTATCAGTTTAAATGGCATTTAATATTAAATTAAGTGTTTATAACATATATGTGCTACTCTTAGAGTGATTTCAACTTCTTGTTGGCTGAACTTTGAGCTTCCGCTGGTAAAAAAAAAACGAAAAAAAACCAAACCGCCGCCCGCCCCTCCTCTCTGAAAGTTGTGGAGGACAACATAACAATTTATTTTTTTGTCTAATGATTGCCAATGAGGTGCAGGAATGTATCAGATGGATTTGTCTACTTTTTTGTTTTGTAATCTGGCGAGGCGATGATAGGAAACTGTAATTTGTACTATATTTTAAAAATTTATTTGCAATATTTCAAACAAAAACATTGTTTACAAAAATCATGTAATTTATGGAATATATGATTGTAATAAATAGAATAACAATTTGTATTTGATATGCTGATTCTTTATCCGGGTACATTTTATGTAGATGTTGTCAACTGTGGATCAAAGCCCCCCCCCCCCCCCCCCCCCCCCTGAGAATTGGTGTCTTTATTTTCTGTCTCTCTTTTTTTCCTTTTTAAATTGGGACATTCCAAGGGTAGCAGCGCCAGTATCAAATAAAATAATTTTCAATATGACACTGAAAACATATTTGGAACTTGTTGAATTATTTTGATACTAAACTTGGTCACATAACTCACAATGACATACAGGGTGTCTCAAAAAGAATTGCAACACTCCAAAGTTATCGGGATTTTTCATGTTTAAAAAACCTCCCGATTAGACTTATATAGCCTGAACCATCTTATTCACTTTTATCAAGAGACTTTATAGTTCTCGTAAGATCAAAAGAGTCAATTGTAATCTCTCTCCTTAAAATGAGCTATATTGTTTTTGACTAGTGGGTGTTATGAATGATACAATCAGTACTCTTAATGATATAAAGAAAAGTATTCAACAGTGCTGGCTAATTTAAAAGAGAATGAGTAAGTGACCACCTGATGCACAAATGAAAATCTGTATACTTCACAAATTCACAAACTTGGATGGAAGTGTTCTTTCGACTACTTTTACTAATCGCTCAATTCTTTGTGATTACTGAACCGAATCCAACCCGGTTTTCTTTAGCCAATTTTAGCCAACTAATTTGCCTTTATTTTGTTGTTTCAATTGTTCTATTCCAACTTTCATTCAGGAAGTTACGATCACCTAAAGAAACGTTGCACATTTTTTTGAGACACCCTGTACATGATCAACTTGCCAGGTGTGGTTTAGCTGTAAAGACATGCTTCACAATCCTCCTGTGCATGTCTAGGTCTACAGAAAATTGGCATGTTTGGGTCATTTCATGTGTTGGTTGAAGTTCATAAGAATTATTTTAATCTAAAGTGGTTTTTTAAATCTCAATGGAAAGCCTTTCTCTTCACTTCCTCTCTCAGTCCTTTTTAATTCAATTACAAGCGCATTTATGCCACATGTTATGAAAGTGCAGTTTCACTGTTCAGACAACTTTCTTCTGTCATTTGGCAACACGGATAGCTTGGTATCAACATATTTCTACAAGTTTTCTATGTCCAAATATGTTTTCAATTTTATCCTGCAAATTATTTTTAAACAGTATCAACATTTTTGGGACACCCTGTAATACCCATTACTATTATTCACATCTCTCCCTATTTTTGGACTCGAATTTATGGTATACACAGTGGTATGGTGGTGCTCACATGTTAGCAGGAAATATTTGGAGCATATCATATATCAAATAATATCTACTCATCTTTCCAAGTTCATCTCATCACTATTTATTTCAGTAATATACAAACATCTTATAATTTCTCAACAAAATATATACAAAAGACCTAGCCCCATTGCGCATGAGATGGAAGGATCAAAACATCAAATGCCATTTCATGGTTCTGATAACTGAATTTGAGATGCCAGGGATAATTTCATTTATACTTGATGAAATTATCGAACATATATCAAGTCTTGATAGAGTAACATGAAAGTGTGAGTAATTGCATACGTAAATAAGCTAAAAGGGAAATTCTTAATCTCATGCTTATGGCAGTGAGGTTCACCAATCTACAGTTTATGGATGGTTTTAATTATCATTCTCTGTTTATGATTGGTATAAATGCGCTATTAACATGATGTGCTTTCCTACAGGCTCTCCTACTGAGACTTTTCAATGTTGCTCTATGTTCCTACTGAGACTCTGAGGAGAACATTGAGCAACATTGAAAATTCTGCAGAAATAATCATAATCATGCATCAAATTTGTTGATTACGTAATCAACAAATTTGTGTCCGATTAAAAAGGGATACCAACCTAATCTTTATATTGATAGTTATACAACATACTAAGGGTTGTAGCTAGCCACATTTTAGTGCCGGCTAAAATCTCACACATTTATCGCCACGCTCTGGCATTGCTGTGAGTGCCGGTTGTTTAACCTTAGTGCCGGTCGCTACCGACCGGCACCGACCAGTGTAGCTGGCAAAAAGTAGCAAATGGTGGACAATCTTGATATGAGATACATCCTTTGTATTTGTGTTAACTACGATTCCCAGCATCTCATGTGCTTTAGATGTACAGATTAAACGCCATATTATCAGATGGGGCCTCAACACTTTGGTAAAAGGAAACAAATTGTGGAGAAACTCAGTGTATGATATATCCTTAATGTTTGTGTTATGATGATTCCCAACATCTCATGTGCTTATACAGATTAAATGCCATGTCAGGCGGGGCGTGTTCCAACTTGACACCTTCTTGTAATTTTAAAGTTGACAAATCGAAGCTGGGCTGTTCCACTATCATGTCAGGGGTGAATAAATCCAAGATATCTGGAACAGGGCCTTCAGAAATCTGATAATGAAAGAGATGGATAAAAAGAATACATGTTATTTGTAAATTATAGGTATAGGCTAAAAAGAAGAGTAAAATGGCAATAAATTCATTTCACCTCAGTGATTAACACACATCAAAAAGGATGTCAACCTGGAGCTTGTGACACAGACTGACGATCGAAAGACCTGAAAACCAAGACTTTCAAACATTTTGTAAATTTGAAACAATTCACATTTGAAGAATGTGTGTCAGCCATGCTTGTACAACAGTTTGTTTTCCCTTTAGCATTGCAGTATCTAATTTATTGTTGGGATTCAGTTTGCTAGAATTATTTCAATAGCAAGTTAAATAGCACACTTACACTCCATAAATCTCCCCTTGAAATACATGTGAAAAGGCCCCTAAGTTTGGATCTTAAAATTCTGGTCACATGATTTTTGTCATAATTATGTCCACCTATCACCATTTTAAGTAAGGTTTCAACTTCAAACTGTGCCCTGACTTTTTCGTGCTGACAATGCATGTTTGTAAATGTCATGTTTACAGGGACAATTGTCAGGTCCAATTTTTAGTAGCAATAGCATTTACAATGTATACCCTGGTTAAAATAATGACAGCACAGCATAGTGAGTTTTTTGATATTTTGGTATTTTCTGCAACCTGGACCACCTTTATCCGACATGATTGTCTTTTGGGTCTTTTTATCAAACAAAAAACTTATGAATGGAAACAAAAACAGTTTTAACTGTTTTTGTTTCCATTCATAAGTTTTTTGAGATAACAGAATAGATAAACAGAAAGTTTCCATGAGCTCTATAAAACATTAACATTATAATTCAGAGATGCCAGTCACACATACCTGCAAATTTCCTGAATTGCATCGCAATTGGCACCTTAAAAATCATCAACTACATTACAACTTTCAAAGGACAAGTTTTTGCAGCCCTAAATAAAGTTGCTATCACGATTCAACTAAATTTGCACCTTGGCTTGAAGGAATTGCACCTTGACCTCAAAAGTAAGGTGTTTGCACCTTAAGAAGAAGAAAAAAATTCTGTGTTCAACATCAACTGGAGACAGCATGTGACAAATAAGGACCTATACGCGGATATGCCCAAAGTCTCGGATAAGATCAGGGAGCGTAGATCAAGATTTGCAGGACACTGAGGGTCCAATGAGCTGGTCTCCAAACTCATACATTGGGTACCAAAACATGGAGTAAGAAAGCGTGGTAGACCAGCCCTAAACCTACATTGACTTACTAAAGTGTGACACAGGATTGCAGGTAGAAGAAATCAAGACAGCTATGTTGGAAAGGAAGATTTGGCGAATCATCGTGGTTCGGGAATATCACCCGCCATAAGTCAAGTCAAGTCAAGAAAAATTTGAAAATGTCAGCACTGTAGTCACATAAAGAGTCGTATTCAGTAATACTCAAAATCCTAATGGTAATAAATTTCTTGGGGGAATGGTATAAATTTGGATACAATTGCCTTAAAACATGCCAAAACCAAATATAAAATTGCACAAATGTTTACCCAAAAATCCTGAGATCAGGAAATTGTTATTGTATTGCTAGTAAAACACCATGATTTTGCGGTTACTTAATTTCACAAATTTAAAATTACTTCTATTTTAGCGGCCATTTAATTTCGTGAATCGGGACATTTTACTGTTACTTTCAACGCAAAATTGTCAGTTTCGCATGTATTTAATTTCGCGAATCCACATCCCTCGCGAAATGCGTGAAATGAAATCCCTTGAGAAATTAAGTGGTTTAATGCTAAAAACATACTAAGGTCGCTTTGCGATTAACTCGCTCCTATGATGAGTTTTACGTCATATAAAAACCCCGATACATCGATCAAGAGATCGCTTGACTGGAATCGACCGGTCGCGGCCAGTTGACTTCATTTCAACTCGAAAGATCAGTCGCTCATGACGTAATGAACACCATACTTTTTCAACCAATGGGGGAGGTTATTTTGCCTCGCAATTAGCATAACCAATCAGCAGCAATAATCCAGGTTTGATGTCGTCTGCGTGACCCTGAATACCTGCGACTACCGGCGATTTAGTAGCTCGATGCGACTTATGGTCGCACCGAGATACTTTTGAGCTAGCGAGTACTATGCGACCTGTTGCGACCAGCTAGTATGATTCGAGCGGCTAATATGATTCGAGCATTACAGTATCTTTTACTACGAGGCCTACTCACCTTACTTGACGCAGTTCTCACTTTGTTCATTGGTCTTTCACCTTGTGCAAGAGTGTCCTCAATTGGTACATCTACAGCTATGAGACCTGAATAGGAAATATGCATTAGACAACATTAATAGGCAACATCAAAAACTGCTCTACATGGTGTGACTGACCCACTCACAATACATTTGAGGTACGGTCTTTTCTTACCTACACTGATGGGATTTCAATTTCTGCTATCACTAGACAAGTTATAATGGCTTCAATTTGCATCTATTTTGCTCCCATTGGAATCATATAGATTTTGTGAAGCTATTGTTAAATCGGTGAAGTAATTAATTTCT
Source organism: Ophiura sarsii (assembly GCA_035610835.1). Taxonomy (NCBI): domain Eukaryota; kingdom Metazoa; phylum Echinodermata; class Ophiuroidea; order Amphilepidida; family Ophiuridae; genus Ophiura; species Ophiura sarsii. The sequence continues at coordinate 74,241,072 of CM069446.1, read as the reverse complement.
TGCATCTGTGAAGCTGTTTTGCCTTCAGTGTGTTTATTTTGGCGTTATTAGAACATTTGATTTCAGTTAAAGTCTTTTTATATTTAGCATCAGTGAAAAAAGTCATTAGCAGCATTAGTGCAGCAGATTTGGCATCAGCGCTGGCATTTTCATGACTTCAGCTAAGGCAAAAAAAAATTGACTTGCGCTTTCCGACCGACCCGAATTTTCGGAAATCTAGGGTCGCTATTTTTTTTTTTTTCAAAGTAAAAAAAAAAGTTTAAAAAAATAAATAAAAAATTTGAAAGAAGCACATAACAATAAAGAAAGATGAAAACATGTTTTTGAGTAGTTTTTGCTTGTTTGAAGAAGAAGAAAAAAAATCAAAAAAAAAATCAAAAAAAAAATCTTTAAAACGTGTTTTTGTGTAGTATCTCCCTGTTCAAATTTTAAAAATAAAATTTTAAAAATCCGACCATCCGACCCAGACTCTGGCCCTAAAAGGGCAAGTCAACTTCTTCTTTTTTGGCCTAATGCCAAGACTTCGCTGAAACCAAAATCGCATCACTGATGCACACAAAAATCACTGAAGTGTAAACCATTGCACAGACGATAACAATGACTTCACTGAATCAAATTTCACTGACACCAAAATGATATCACCAATTATACCAAACTAGCGGGACGCCCGTCCTACGGACGGGCTCTCCCGCTAGGGAGTAGGGCCTACCAGATAGAACACCTACAGGCTACAAATGAAAAAACACAAAATGTTGGAAAATCATATAACGAAACACATAGGAATAGAACAATATTTAAAATATTTTTGTTTTAATTCAAAGACCCCCCGCCCGCCCACGCCCCGTGGCATATTTTAACTCCAAGGCCTAAACCTTAACCATCTCCCGTACCCCAACCGTCACCATCCCGCCCCCAAACGCCCCGCACGCCCCCGCCCCGTGGCATATCCGTTACGCAATTTAGCATCACATTTCTTCATTAACCCCCTGCCTCCCAAACCACATTACATCATTACACACAACCACCATTCGTCACCGCCCCCGCCCGCCCTGTGGCATATCTCAACCCCAAAGGCCTAAAGTTCCCTGCCCCGTGGCTTATCTCAACGCCAAGGCCTCACTTTAACCATCTCCCGTAGCGCGGCGTATTTCTCCAATATTTGTCCACCCGCGTGTCACATACAGTATCAAATCCCACATCTGACACCATGTTATGTAATTTAGATTCACCATATCATGTTTTGTTTTACCAGAAACCACATTATTTCGTTACCTTATGACCCGCTGCCGCCCCCCCCCCCCCCCCCCCCCCCCCCGCCCGGTCGCCGCCCGCTCCCGTCTCCGCCCCCGCCCGTGGCGTATCTCAACCCCAAGGCCTAAACCATAACCAACCCCGTGTGACGCAGCGTATTTCTCCAAGTGCCCGCCCGCGTGTGTAGGGGTGCGTGCGTGTGCGCGTTTATTTTGCATGGCGCACTGCGACGCGTTATGTGCTCCGCGCGCCGACTGCATGGTTACAGTGTACGCAGAGAAAAACAAACATGGCCCGTAAAAAATAGTCTCAAAAGCCGGGCTGAAAAGGCCCTAAATTGCCATAATTTTGCTCATATCTCGGTCAATTCTGTACGGTTTTCGGCCATTTATAGCTTATAACCCGTGTCCGGTCATTGTTTAGTATCAGTGAAATATTCACGGCTTTAAAATGCAAAATGAGAAAGCCTTTTCAGGATACATACATACTCACATACATACATACAACATACGGTGAATTATAGTAAGATGTTGTTATTGAATCCATTCGAATCAAATAACGACTTAAGGCTGGTGTCAACCCTGTTTGGCGCCAAATTTATCAAGCACTGTAACTTTTAAATTATAAATGTGATGTACATAAAAGTATACATTTTTTGTAATAAAATGAGTCAGAGGATCCATTTTTGGTATCAAATTTTACTAAAATTAGTGATTTTTACATTTTTGCCCAAAAATCACCTTTTTGGCACTAAAAATGTTCAGACAACCTAACAATATCAGTTTTTGATTAAAAATTCCAAAATTTCACCAAAATCATCTAAAGTCAATTATCTAGGAGCGATTTTTTTTTTTGGCTTAAAATTTGTTTGTTTTGAAAATATTGACCTAAAAGTGCCAAAAATAAGATATTTGAGATAAAAAACATTTTTTTGGCACTTTTTGGTCAATATTTTCAAAACAAACAAATTTTAAGCCAAAAAAAAAAAAAATTGGTCCTAGATAATTGACTTTAGATGATTTTGGTGAAATTTTGGAATTTTTAATCAAAAACTGATATTGTTAGGTCTGAAAATTTTTGACGCCAAAAAGGTGATTTTTGGGCAAAAATGTAAAAATCACTAATTTTAGTAAAATTTGATAAATTAATGGAACGCAATAGGGTGAACTTTTACAACTTCCACGCATTGATCAATGTGCATGTTAAATTGTCACAGAGAGGCACTGTGTAAATTTTGCAAATTTGCAAACATGGTAAAATTAACAACTCTAAAATGACAGCACACAAACTCTATAGTCAGTCGTCTATAAAATCTATAATACCTGAATATTTTCTCTCTTCCAACGGCCTATTGACTCCTTCTGCCACCTTCTCAGCAAATGCTATCCTGGCAGACTCAGATTGTTGTAGCGTACTCAGCACCGCATTCTCTCCATCAAACTGCTCTCTCTGCAGACTCTCCAAATGACGACCAACGGCGGCACTACTGTGACACTGCGGCTGTGCTAGTGGACTAGGAGTGTCTTCTGATGCGATTCCTTTATTGTTTATCTTACCACCAGGTTGATTGTTATTTTTTGTGTTTCTTTTGTTTTTATGCACAACTCGAGTCGTTGTGGTCTTTGGTGCAACTTGCGAGGCCACCTGATGAGAAGCAAGATTTTGTTTTGTTGATATATTTGTCCGTTTATTTATCGCTCTCTGCTTGGTAGTGCAACTATTATTCGTCCCTGTCACACTCTCGATATTTGTCGCTCCATGTCTTTCAACTCTCACACACCCTGGATTATGGGTAGTTGGCTTTGCTTTGTGATGGGCAGTCGGCTTTGCATTATGGGTAGTTGACCTAACATTGTGGAATAATGGCTTAGCGTTCTTCTCTGGTGTCAGAGCTAATAGAGGATCAGTCATGCACATTGGAAGAGTTGATTTCATGGCGGGGATGGGTGCTCGATCAGGTGAATAAGATCTTGGTACGGTGTCTATGTCAGCCATTATGGTACATGTAGTGCATGTAGTGCATGTAATGCAAGTTGTAATTTATTTGATGACTACTGCTTCTCTGTCATTCTGTTGAGTAAAAAGAAAGACAATCAGACTATTATTAGTATTAATCAGAAGTGTCAATACGGCCTGCCTAAAAAAAAAAAGTTTGATTGGCCTAACCCTACTGACCCTAAATATAAGGCCTGGAAGATAACGCAATCTCAGTATTCACGGCGTGATTCTCGCTTTTATACCAATTCTCGCTTTCAGAAAAATCGCCCGTGAATCATGTGTTTATCGCTCGGAATTGCGTGTTTTATGAAGAAATGTTGAAATATTCATTTTGTCATCTGAACACATCGAAATACTGATGGAATCGACCCGTGTATGGACTATTTTACGATCTAGAAATCCCAAAACACAGTTCCAAATACGTATTTGTAATGAGACCCAAGTCATTGTATCCTGTGCATCTCTTTCTCTTGCTTGGGTGTGATTTCTCGCACGTCTGCATTGACAGCATAAATGCTGCACGAATTGCTGACTTTGATCACTTGCTTTTTATGACAAATATCCGTCACACAGCAAAAGTTCAATATGTCGAAAAGACCGAACAAGAAATTCGAGCACTACAAAAAATGCACTACCAAGCCAGACGAGAAAGAAGAAGAGCCCAGGGCATCCTCCAGCTTCATCCCAGCCAGCAGTAGCATCCCGGCACCAAAGCTTGCTAATATCCAAAGCGAAGCTTCATCAGCTATTTGTTTTTGTCGTGTTAGGCCAATCAAACCACTTTTTCAGGCCTTATTGTGTACTTATTGGTGTACACACACAAATCCCCTCCCCTACCACAAACCCCTCCCCCACCACAAACCCCTACCACCACATGCACAAACCCACTCAACTCCCACCACAAATCCCCACCCCACCCACCCCCATGCCACCACAACCCCTTTACCATCACAATCCCCACCACAAACTCCCTCCCCTCCCCATCCCCACCACAAACCCCTCCCCTTCCCATCCCCACCATAAACCCCTCCCCTTCCCCACCACAACCCCCCCTCCAATCCCCACCACAAACCCCTTCCCTCCCATTCACAAAATCCCTCCCTCACAACAAAACCCCTCTCCCACCACAAACACCCTACCCACCCCACCCCACGGCCTACCCTTCCCCACTCCCATGCATCCACGCCACCACAACCACCTCCCCACCACAAACACTCCACCACAAAACACCTCCCCACCACAAACACCCTACCCAGCCCTCACATTAAGAAATGAAAAGGGCATGGCAATTTCAGGCAGTTTGAAAGGGGCACAAGGCAATTATGTACTTTTCAATGGAGTAAAAACAGCCAGAAGTTGAGGGCATCGATGCAACTAGGTGGGGCACCCACGGCAGTTGCCTTCGGTGCCTTCGGTTAATTTGAGGGCTGACCCTACCCAACCCACCCCATGCATCCACGCTACCATCCCCCTTCCCCACCACAAACCCTCTCCCCAGGGCCATCCCATTTCCCAGGGTTGCACAAAGTGCGGGAGCAGGGAGCACCGCTCCCGGGAAATAATGAGCGGAATTGGGGAAATAATGCTAAGTGGAAAAAGAAAAAGTATTGTATTGGGGAAAAGGGTGAAAAAAGATATGAAGAGAAAAAATGCAAACTTCGGGTCAAGTTGCCCCCCTGGCTCCAAATACCGGGACGCTATTAATGCGCAATACCGGGACGCTAAATTCGCATAAGAAAAAAAAATAGAGCCTAGGCTGATAATACTGAGGATTGGGCATTAATTGTTGACTGTTGTGCTTTTTGGACTGCGAAATTGTGTGACCGTGCAAATTTTTTTGACCGTACAATTTTTTTTGACCGTGCACATTTTTTTGGACCCTCCCCCCCCCCCCCCCCCCCCCCCTCACTTACGTGAAATTCACAAAGTTACTGACTGGGAAAAAATTGGGGGCAACCTTTTACGAAAATTTACGCCGCCGTCGGTACGACATGTACTCACATGCCGCGGTACGCGCCTGAAGGGGAGGGCATTTCCCCAAAGATATCTTTGTGCCCCCACTCCCTCAAAAAAAATTCTATTGGTTAGAACTAGAAAAAATCGACAATTTTCTTCATCTCTTCATTCAACCAGCATCATCATAATTTGCATAATTCAAACAGGAAATCAAACATAAACCTTACCTTAACAGATGATTACTCTATTGGAACAGTGATAGTGAATTTATTACACATTTTGTCTTGGTGGAATGGTGGCCAAATATGGCTCCCAAATTAGTGGGCAAATTTGTCCACCTGCACGGAATGAAATACTATAGAACCAGCCCAGGCGAATACCATATATTAACCACGGCGATATACACAGTACAAACTCACCTTTTTCCCCTCATGCGCAACTTATCATAAAATGTTTGGTGGTATATATTGCATCGTTATGTGTCATATCAGTTGAAATTTACAATAAAACTGAAATTGCGCCGATTTTTAGAAATTCGGTCGAGTACTAGTAAATAAAGCTCGTCGTATAAACGACGCCACCATTATGTAACACAGGCAGGGGGCTTAGGAAACAATTTCAAAAATATAAAACACCAATTTGATGTTTGGAATTATCATACTATAATTGGCTGATTTTATAGTTTAGAAAGTTAGCAAGCAGGTAAAACATTTTACTTATATATCCAATAACAGTTGACTCCACGTGTGAGCTTACAACAACAAGAATGAATCAACAACCTGAAGACAAATCTTGAAATGGCCAATTTTACACCCCTTAGTGGTAATGCATGTTACGGTGTAATAAACTGCTCACAAAAAGTATCGAAACACTTAGAAATGATCCAATATATAACGGCTCGAAAAGGTATGCATTAATCGAAGCAAATAACCAAGTGCATAATTTTGTTCTGCGTATTTTGACAGCTCAATCGTTGAGATACGATGTTGCGGAGCGGAGTTATTGTCATTTCAATGATCGTGGGTCCAGTTTCCAAGGTGACACTCATCCCTATTGAAAATCACGAATCTGATCATTCTAAACAGTAATGCAAACCTCTTTCTATAGGGTGATTGTCACTTTTGAAACTGGACCCACGACCATTGAAATGACAATAACTCCGCTCTGCAACATCGTATCTCATCGATCGAGGTGTCAAAATACGCAGAACAAAATTATGCACTTGGTTATTTGCTTCGATTAATGCATACCCTTTCGAGCCGTTATTGGATCATTTCTAAGTGTTTTTTGTGAGCAGTTTAGTAAGGGGATAGTGAAGATAGCATTGTTGTGTATTGTTTATTGAAGATAGTACTTATGCATGCTGATGCTCAGTGTCTACTGAAGATAACATTGTTGTGTAGAAGCGTACATAGGGTCTTCAATTTAGAGGCATGAGGGGGTCTGGCTGTGATCGTGGGGTGGGGGGGGGGCGTAACCGACTTGTGGAATAGAATTTGTCATGGGGGCAACCCCCCCCCCCCCCCCCCGACATGGTCAATCCTGTATGGACGAGGGGGACATGTTCCTCCCATGTTTTGAGGTGGGTGGAAATAATATAAAATGCCCCCCCCCCCCCCCCCCCCCATGTTTTTGAATTTGAATGTGATCGAAATAGAACCTTTTATAGGAACACCTACTCCTATAATAGTCCGTACCGTAGAGGAATCATGGAATTATGATGGTAAAAAGTACACAGACGGGTGCATGTGTCCCAAAGAGGAAATATGTATGGGATAGAAGCTTGTTTGAAGCAAAAATGTACCTCAATCATATAGCACAAATAAATGTGAACTCAAAAAAATGTAGCAGGCTACGCGCGCATTTGTTTCCTCGAAAATATATCATCGCTGACTTTCAATTCACGGTGCACACCCCACATATCAAAAACCTAGTTACGGCATTACGAAGCACACGGAATATTCAAAATATTATGTGGGCGACGTTAAAAACGTCATTGAAGATATAATTCACTCATTAAGATCACTTATTCCTGATCATGCTGTCTACTGAAGATAGCATTCACTCATTAAGAGCACTTATTCCTGATCATGCTGTCTACTGAAGATGGCATTCAATCATTAAGAACACTTATTCCTGATGATACTGTCCACTGAAGATAGCATTCAATCATTAAGAGCACTTATTCCTGATGATGCTGTCACAAATTAAGAACACTTATTCCTGATGATGCTGTCTACTGAAGATGGCATTCACTCATTAAGAACAATTATTCTTGATGATGTTGTCTACTGAAGATAACATTCACTGATTAAGAACACTTATTCCTGACGATGCTGTCCACTGAAGATAGCATTCACACATTAAGAGCACTTATTCCTGATGATGCTGTCACAAATTAAGAACACTTATTCCTGATGATGCTGTCTACTAAAGATGGCATTCACTCATTAAGAACAATTATTCTTGATGATGTTGTCTACTGAAGATAACATTCACTCATTAAGAACACTTATTCCTGACGATGCTGTCTACTGAAGATAGCATTCACTCATTAAGATCACTTATTCCTGATCATGCTGTCTACATAAGATACATAAGATAACATTCACTCATTAAGAGCACTTATTCCTGATGATGCTGTCTACTGAAGATGGCATTCACTCATTAAGAACAATTATTCTTGATGATGTTGTCTACTGAAGATAACATTCACTCATTAAGAACACTTATTCCTGACGATACTGTCTACTGAAGATAGCATTCACTCATTAAAAGCACTTATTCCTGATGATGCTGTCTACTGAAGATAACATTCACTCATTAAGAACACTTATTCCTGATGATACTGTCCACTGAAGATAGCATTCACTCATTAAGATCACTTATTCCTAATCATGCTGTCTACATAAGATACATAAGATATCATTCACTCATTACGAGCACTTATTCCTGATGATGCTGTCTACTGAAGATAGCATTCACTGATTAAGAACACTTATTCCTGATGATACTGTCCACTGAAGATAGCATTCACACATTAAGAGCACTTATTCCTGATGATGCTGTCACAAATTAAGAACACTTATTCCTGATGATGCTGTCTACTGAAGATGGCATTCACTCATTAAGAACAATTATTCCTGACGATGCTGTCTACTGAAGATAGCATTCACTCATTAAGAGCACCTATTCCTGATGATGCTGTCTACTGAAGATATCATTCACTCATTAAGAGCACTGATTCCTGATGATACTGTCTACTGAAGATAGCATTCACTCATTAAGAGCACTTATTCCTGACGATGCTGTCTACTGAAGATAGCACTCACTCATTAAGAGCACTGATTCCTGATGATGCTGTCACAAATTAAGAACAATTATTCCTGATGATGCTGACTACTAAAGATGGCATTCACTCATTAAGAACAATTATTCCTGATGATGCTGTCTACTGAAGATATCATTCACTCATTAAGAACACTTATTCCTGATGATGCTGTCTACTGAAGATAGCATTCAATCATTAAGAGCACTTAATCCTGATGATGCTGTCTACTAAAAGATGGCATTCACTCATTAAAAGCATTTATGCATTTAGTTTGACCAATGAATTTCTAGTACAGAGAGACTTATGTGCGCCAAGTCGTTTGAAGCTAATGTGTGTTTCGGACCAAGATAAAGAAAGTGTAGTATTTAGCCCTGTCATGAAATAACTCAACAACAAATCATCAATAAATATTCACTCGACTCTCGATCCCTGAACGATTGCATCTATAAGTATCGATCTGAACAATATGTACAAATTATCCATTGTGCGCGAGGGTTCGAGTTTAGTTCTATAAAAACAATGGGTGGAGAAGTTTTGTACAATTATCACACATAGTAAAATCAGTCGGACACGATGAACGTATGTGATAATTTTTAATTATGTTGAAATTGTTAGAAGTACAGGCTGTCCCAATATGATTAGTACCCATCGATGCCCAGATTTCAAAAAAATGTTTTCATCATCAAAATCAATGAGATTAGATCCGGGTTTTTTTAAATCATATTTGCTATACTGTACCCTTACCCTCATTAGCATTTTAGATCATGAATATCGGGATTATTTTAAAGAAGTTGCACTCTATTGCGTAAGACATGGGGAGTTCACCTTTTTGGCAAAGTGCAAAAAAAAAGGTGTTTTTAAACAGCTTGTTTGAAAGAAACTAATACATTTTCTTAATCTCTTGCCTGCTAATATCTTTGGTTCCTTTCTATTTTAAACTGCTGTTGTATCATATTGTTGTTCAAACCATTAATACTTCTTCATTTTGATTCAATTTGAAGAGTAAAAATGGATCGTCACGCATGAGCGACCCCAAGCTTTGCATCTATAATGAGCTAGTTTTGAGGCTAAACTTGACATGCTTGAGGGACATTTAAACAGGTAAAGACGTGGTCATGGGTAATTAGCAGTGGCTCTTAAACTTGTTTTTCATATTGGGGATGCAATTTCCTACAAACTTAGTAAAAATGTCCCTTAGTGTTTAACCTTACGAAATCCATTCTCCAATGTAAAAATAAAATCTAAGCCACTGGTGATTCACCAAATACCACTTCATTTAGAAGTCCCTAAACACAATAAAACAATGCATAGGGTCACTCAAGTGTGACAAACTTCTTTTACCCGTTAAAGGTAGATGTTCCGATTTTCAACTTGAAGTTTTCTATTCTACATGAAAGGTCATCCTTAAAAAACACGTGTTCCAAAGTTTGAGTTGCATAGCTCTAATGGTTCTTATTTTAGACGCACAAGATGCTGAGAACTGTACCCATTGAGTAGTACACAAACTATAGGCTATATCGGTGGTTACCAACATTCGCGGTAATTCGACGTTATTTCATCAATTTCTCCGTAATTATACCGATTTAGGCCGTCAAATTTCAGTATGATGATGAGAAAAATACGAGCTTTCATATGATATGAAAATCTCCGTATGTTTGAAATAATTCTGTGTTACGAAAATGTGATCGGGTCATCTACCTTTAAATTGAATTATTAATGATTTGAACGCCCGTAACTAATAACAGTTACAACAGAAAGACACAGAAGATTATAATGAGTAGACAAGAGATTATGAGAATGTACACAGTTTCTTTCTAACAAGCTGTAATAGCACACACATTTTTGCACTTTGTCAAAAAGGTGAAATCACCATGTTTTACATATCTTGAGTTTGATAAATCCGATATTCATGATCTAAAATTCTAATGAAATAGTATAGTTTGACAAAGATGATGTTAAAACAACGGACCTAATCCCATCGATTTTGATGATGACAAAAATTATTGAACTTTGGACATCGATGGGTACTAATCATTTTGGGACAGCCTGTATTTGCACTTTCACCGTGCCATCTCGTTTTTAACGTTAGTTTTGTGTTACAACAGCCACATGTTGTTGTCGCAAGAAGAGACTACCAATGCCCATATTAATCACCGCTCTATTCAAACATACCATGTCATAAAGGTATTATGAAACACACCTCGTATCAGTTCTTATTTGACATTTCAATAGAGATCATAATCCCTGTACTAGAAAATCTTTGGTTTAACATACATACATACATACATACAAGGCATTTATAGGGCGCCATTTCATATAGATCACGGCGCCGTGATGATGGTAAACAAATATGAAAAGAAGCGAAGAGAAAAAAGCAAACTAAAACAATGCGGAAGGGCTATTGACCAAAACTCCATGCAGGGAAAACTTGCACACAACGCACAGATGCAATTCAACGCAAGGGGATTATTGCTAAAATCGGAACAAACGGATTCTGGCCACGATCTATTCAAATCTATGCATTTCTAAAAGTTGACATCGGATTAGTCTGACAATTTCACTAATTAAAGTCGAAGCACTTTCCTTTCCCTAAATATCAAGCGGGTGTTTTCTACCTTTTAAAGGGACACAATCATGACAATGTCATGTTGAATTTCTTAATTTTTAATTAATTTGCTTCAGAATTCAAGATGAACATTAAAAATTGCCATTATTGTTGTTTCTACTCAAACAACCCCCAGCAAAACTTGATTAAAACAATGTTTTAAATATGTTGGAATACCACCCTTAACCATGTAAAATGCTGGTTGCGGCTCTACCAGCATTTTTGAATCGACGTTTTGTTGTACACAGAGGGCTGATTTGTCTTAATCCTTATAGGTGTAAGTTCATACATGTAATACAATTGTAAAAATATACAATTCCCAGTTTTTATCATATATTTTAGTAATTGAGGGCGCTGCCTCCACCACATCTCTAAATGCCCCTTTAAGTTATAAGCTCTCCAGTTTTTGGACCCGGTTTTTTTTGGGGACACACTGTCTAACAACCTGAAAGTGAGACACACGCACGTGCTTTTGTTAAGAAAACCTTCTATTCCCGAAATAAAGTTTCGTTATCATATACGTTCACGCGGTTAAAACAATGCACTTAGCCTTGGTGACGTACATGTGTCATTATGGCAACAACCGGGGGAGGGGGTACTCGGTTTCTGTCTTTAATTGGCAGAAATGGATGTGCGTTCTCACATCACTATTGGAGAAATGAATATCCATAACATTTCCTCGGATTTTTAATGCACATTTTCGTGAGTTTTGTTTTTAAATTTTGACACTGGGGCCCAAGCAGATCAACTTTATTCAGGATCTGTAACATACCAGTTTTAACTGAAAAGGGAGAAACGGTGGTTAGGTATAGCTATATATAAATGTTTCTATGTGTGATAGAAATGTTTACCTTATCATATAGAACTATCATCAGTACTACACTAAACTTCAGCTTGTAACCAATGTTATGTAGGCCGCCCCCTAATTGACATTTTGTTTCGGCAAAGTGCATACACATTTTTGATTAATATATTTAGCATTATGACTTAAGGTAGGCCTAGGCACAAACACTAATCTTAGTCGTAAGACAATCTGCCAACTTTGCATTGATTGCTCGTTACTCCGAGAAAGGCACAATCATTTCTACCAATATCATCCCCCCCCCCCCCCCCCCCCCCCCCCCCCCCCGGTGACAATAGTGTCATATTCAGGGAAGTGGTCACATGATTGGTTGATATGTATCCGAGTGGTACAAAAGATCACGGACTATTATCATAATAAATATTCCTATGGTTGCAGTAGTACCTGTGGCAAAATAAGTGACGTCATCGACTCAAGTTCATGATTGCAAAACGTCGCGTTGGTATCTTGATGTGCAGAGATACAGCCGCAGAGACTATTGCTGGACACGTTGTGATCGTGATATATAACATTGGAAGTTCTGTGACGTGGTATATATTACAGATATTAATGTTGTACTATTTTGACTATAATCACCAAAATCTGTACAACAATTCAGGCATTTTATATACACCGATATCTTGATAGCTCTCTTTGAATCAAATTCTATACGTATGATCATGCTTATTTACTGTTGTGAGAAATAATAATCTCACAAATAATTATGTATGATCATGATATTATAGTGTTTGAAAGTTTGCTTGCTTTCGCGTGCATGAGGTTTGCAGGGAACTGGGAAACCCAGAAATTGTATAGAACATATTGTCTGCCGTGATTGAGCGCGAAGCGCGACGAAAACAAACATTGACAATGATGTCGTCTGCCCCCTTGATGGCAACAACATCCACCACAACGCCTGACGATACCGGTTTATCACGTTTAATTGTCATATGTTTCTTTATCTTCTCATGTGTTGCATGCACTATTACTGCATCAAACTCTCAACTACCGTGCAAAGTCTTCAACAAAGATCAACTTGACTGTCGAGGCCGACGACTAACATGGGTTCCAGCAGATCTTAGTCCGACTGTTGCCCTTACGTCGGCAAACTTTTCCGACAACAGGATTAGCATTTTGACCAAGGATGATTTTTCGACACAGAAATATTTAGTTTGTCTGGATCTGTCGAGAAATGTGTTGGCCAACATAACTGGGGCGCCGTTTGATGAAATGGTGTCTTTAACTTATCTGTCATTGTCTCATAATCGATTGACGTTTTTGGACGCAGATTCATTTAAAGGTCTTACCAACTTGCGGTCGCTTGATCTATCATACAATGAACTCGCAATGCTTCCAGATGTTATATTTCAGGACCTCGTCAGCCTCAACATTTTATCACTTGGATTTAACCAATTTACTGAAGCACCAGGGAAAGCACTGTCTCCCCTACATGCTCTGCGTTCGCTGGATATAACACTGATTGAATTAAAGGGAACTGTATTTGACAGTCATTTCCAACACTTGAAGAACTTGAAGAAAATTACTCTCTCAAGTACCTCGCCCAATTTGACGATTCCTAACGATGTCTTCAGCAACTTTGTTGATGTACCGATCACTGATTTAGTAATTGATGCACCGGAAGTATATCGCGTAGAAGATAACGTTTCGAACCACTGCGTGATCTGAGCGGTCTGAGGATTGATGGGGTCGGTTTCGCGTGTTCGACGCACTTGCATCTTTGAAAGACTCAGCGGTTGAAACACTCCAGCTTTCCGGGGAAAGCAACTCTTCATGAAATCACAAGACGAGTTATCTGCTAATGCGTTGGCTGCTTTGGAAAATGTTCCCTCGTTGAACTCATTGTCAATTACTCATTTCGGTTTAGAAGACATTGAAGGCGAAGCATTCGTCTGGGTGCCTTCACTGAGGAAACTAGATCTTAGTTGGAACTTGTTGTTATGCCTTATACGAAGACGTGTTTGTCGGGATGCCGTTCTTGGAGGAACTCAATCTTTCTCACAACCAGTTGGACGAACCATATGACGCACTTGAAACACTGGGTCCATCTCTTCGCGTTCTTAATCTCGCCAACAATTATTACATTACGGGAGTGTGGCTACCGGAGGTACTGCAAGCAGTGCCGCATCTGACGCATCTGAACCTAGAATGGAACGCCATAGATTATCTCTACGAACCCTATTCACCAGCAGACGTTGCCAATTTGACCGAGTTAAACTGAGTGGAAATCGTTTTGACTCCCTTCCACCGTGGGATGGACATCCCCTTTCCCCTTCGCTGACCACTCTGCAATATGCAAACATCAACATCGAATTGCTTATCGATACGGAGTTCGCGGTTCTTGCGCCAAAACTTGAGAACGTCGAATTTCGCTCGACTTTCTACGCCGTGATGTCGATCCACTCCTGCACCAATCTGCGGCAAATCGACCTATCATATGGAGATATCACTTCGGAAAGTTTCCACAGGGAATGGCTACAGATGGATTTTCCAGCGCTACAGGAACTTAACTTGAGTCACAATCGTCTGACGTATCTCAACGATTCCACCTTTGCGCGTTCCCCACAAATAAATGTGCTGGATCTAAGTTACAACACAATTGAGATGATTCCTTCAGGAACATTTGATCATTTAAATCAGTTACAGTATCTAAATCTACAAGGAAACCGGATTAAAACTGTACATGGCACTATAGATCTTGTATTCACACTTCTATCCTTGCAAGATCTGAATATTGCTTACAACAACATTGCCGAAATACCAGATTCTTTCTTTCGGTCGTTGTCTGATACCCGTGTGAATTTGACCTCCGCCTCATCGAAGCGTTCTACGTTGCTCAAACTCGATTTGAGTGGGAATCCCTATTTGTGCTCCTGTAGTCTTCAACCGATCCAAGACTGGATTCACAACGATGTCGTGATTCTAGTGGAGTCTTTTCCAGACTATGTTTGCTCCGCGCCAAACGCTACGCAAGGAATGGTCATAACCGAGGTGCCCCTTCGAAACTGTCAGCCAAGACCTCTCAGAATAGGAGTTTATGTAGCTGTCGGTGTTGCAGTCTTTCTCGTTACATGCTTGACCATATTCCTATGTGTGAAGTACCACTGGCATCTGCGATACGTCCACTTTTTGATCTTCAAATCAAAAATACCGCCACCAACGGGACGTTCTGCTGGAGATGAAGGCGCCTATTCGAGGTACGACGCTTTCGTGTCATACAACGAAAAAGACGAAACATGGGTGTTCGAGGAATTGATGCCAAATATGGAAGACTCTCCATCGGCACCCAGAAGAGAAGATCCAGACAAGTTTCGTCTTTGCATCGGCGCGCGTGATTTCGTCTTAGGTGGGTGCATTCTCGAAGCCATCTTGGAAGGTGTCGGTCAAAGCCACAAGACGTTAATGGTCTTATCACCTAACTTTGTCGAAAGTGAGTGGTGTTACTACGAACTGCAGTCGGCTCAGCTAAGCTTGTTCCACGAAGGTCGGGATGTGTTAGTGCTGGTTCTCCTGGCAGAGATTCCAGACAGTAAACTCCCAATATTGTTGCGTAGAATTTTGTGCACGAAAACTTGTCTGAAGTGGCCGCACGATAAAATAGGACAGGACTTATTTTGGAGGCGGTTAAGAGAGGAATTGAAGAAACCATCTCTTGTAAACCGACGTCATGAAACTTAACACTTCTCACGCTTCTATTGGTTTTACCAATACAAGACAGATTTTTCAGAAACCTTTCTCAAATTTTTATGGTCTATCTCAAGTATTACTGAGCCAATACCAGGAATGTTTGTACTTATTATAATGCATTTCTCATGGTGATTCCAAATCTGGTAATGGAATTCAATAATGTTGACATATTTGAAATATAGAAATAATAGGCGTATACGACGGGTATTAAACCTTTTTTTTTTTTCTTTTTTTAAATTTTTTAATTTGAAACATTTTGTGACATTTTGACATTTTTGTGACGCCTGCCGCGTGGAAAGTGTTAATAACAATCTGAAACGGTGAATTTATCATGTAAATGGCATCCCAGTTTGTATTTACCTTGAATTTCTGGGCATATTTGAGATAATTTGAGGGTGTCTTCCCGGGGGGGGGGGGGTACTCACGTATGTAAGGCATACGGGGACGTGTCGCTCCAGATCCAGTGGGTCGTTTTTTCATGAGACATCCTTAGCCATGGGTAGGCTTTTCAACTGAAAAATCCTTAGACATGGGTCTATTTTCGCGAAAATTTGCAAAAAAAATAGGTATTTTTTCCCGATAATCTGCGAAAATTTGGTCTAAAATGAAGCAAAACCCCTAAAAATGGGTACCGATTTTTCCAAAATCACCCTTAGAAATGGGTAGGGGTTTTGAATCTCCAGCGGCACACCCCTGACCAAACTAAATCTGAGTACCCCCCCCCCCCCCCCGGGGTGTCTTAAAAGTGATTGACCTGAGTAAATCATTAATATCTCCGTTTAAACCAATCATAATGTAAATATGAAAACTTATCTATATTAAAAATCACAGAAGTCTTTTAAATATCGGTTGGTAATATGCTTAGGGGAATTCCCCGTACAGACTGATGTACAATTACATTTATGTCTCCAATAAAATAATAACCGCTTGAGTGGCATAATATTTCCTAAGTGCAACATAAATGATATAATTGGTTACTATCCCAGCCAACACGTATGCATGGCCCCATGTGGGCCCTTTTCGGCCACTTTGTGGGCCCCATATGGGCCGGCCCACATCAGGGTTTTAAATGGGCTTGCCCTTGTAATTGGTATTTAGTGAATTATTTACATTCCCACACGAATAAATGACTGGCAATTGGAAGAACAATTTAATCATTTAGCTTTCCTCCCCAAAAATCGTTCATGTGTACAGTTTTTTGTGAATTAATATTCTTACTTGCCATTTAATTATGAAATGGTTCATGTTGCAGATCTATAATCATTTGATAAAATGAATACATATATGCAATCCAAAGTGTTACGAAACCAATAACCAACCTCATGCGCATGTGTGGAATTGCCCTGATCATGTAACCCATGTGGGGCCCATATGGTCAGCCTTTATGGGACCCTGATAGGTTTACCCAAACGTAGCCCATTATGGCCCTTGTAAAACCCATATGGGACCCATGGTCATCCCGCACATTACCCTTGCCCTCAATCCCTCATACGAGGGTCATTCAATAAGTTCTACCTCCTCACTCATAACATCGCTAATAATATGAATGTCAGCTTCATGACATTTGTCATGATTATAGCTCTGAATCATAGCTACACATTTATAGTAAATGATAATTGATACCTATTTCACTTTTGTCATGATGCAATCAAAGCCAGAGAGAGATTGGACAACGGACACAGAAAATTACCCTAAATATGTTTTTTTTTCTCTCCGTATTGTATGCTAAGGTATAATAACCACCCGAATTAAATACTGACAATAGAAAACAATGGATTATTTCTCAATATAATTACTATACTATCATGTATAAATCAGGTTGTAAGTAAATATTACTTTGCGAGTCAAATGTTCATCGTTACAAGTCAAGCTACAGTGATGCCTCGAATGTTAAATCTTAACATGATAGTAACTTTATGAGTTTTCCTTATATGCACCATTTAGAATAGTCAATCAGGTAGTCAGTGATAGAAAAATATCTCTTCGAGAGACTTGAAATCTATCCATTTAGTCCTGTATAATGAAGATCTCTTAGTTCCTTTAAAAAGCAAATATGGCTTTTGCAGCAGTTCTGTAGGGTAGGTTTAAAATAAATGGCTGTCCTGGTCTGGTTCTGGCTAATAAGAGGGCATTTTCTGCCAAGAAATCAGTCACTTGTAATGTTCAAAGTCTGTTTAAGAGATATTTGTACCTTAAAACGGTTGTGATTGACCGATACCGATAGGTACATTTTGTCTCTTAGAATTGGTCAAATGAATAGCACTTAAGACATTTGGCTGTGTTTTACCCGTTTCCGTCGCACTAAATGGAAGTTTGGTTTTTACTGCATATTCAGAAAAATACAATGAGTATTCAGACTAATCTACAATGATTTTGTAGCTGAGATTTAAAGCTTCAATTGTGGAATATTTCATACGACTGGCTTGTATAATAGCAAAGTTATGAGGTAGGAGGTAGAACTTATTGAATGACCCTCGTATGGGGCTTATAATTTTTTTAATTTAAAAATCATGCCCATTTTAAACAAAGAGGTCATAAAATGAGTTGGGCCAGTTTCACCAGTTTGAACATTAAAACGTTTGTTCGTAATAATTGAAATGATTGGCTTCATATCATCATGCCGGGTTTATGTGAGGGACAAAGCAAAACTATGTTGTTGTTTGTTCACATTTTTCTCCTTAAAGAAATAATTATCTATCATTTGATTAAGTTTAAAGGGCACAGGAAAAGGGATGATAATCCTGCTCCAAGTCTAAGTCTGTGTGGGACATTCCATTACCAATAAACAGGGCCAGAAAAATGAACACACCACAAATGACATCATTTGTGGTATATTGATTATCAGTGAGTATCATGAATAGATTCAAACCAGTCACCTGGAATTTTCTTTTCATAGTACTCACTAAGCTATCAATAGTTCCACAATTGATGTCATCATCAACTAGTATACAAATATTTAATGCCTGAGCGTGTAATAGTAAAAACTATATCACAAGGTCAAATTTGGATTTTTCCATTGCACGAGGCGAAGCCGAGTGTAATGGAATAATCCAAATTGGACCGAGTGATATAGTGTTACTATTGCACAAACAAATGGCATTCAATATTTGTTTTATATCATGATATCACATCATTCTTGTCCAGCCATAATGATAGTAAAAACTATCACATGGTTGAAATTAATTAGGCCTATCATGATATAACACAAAATATTGAATGCTTTCTTGTCCCTCCTCGTAGACTTGACTCAAATCACACTACTTATATTTGCATTTCCTGTGCCCTTTAAATACCAAATCTTTTGAAATGGACCATTTTCAACCCAATGAACAAGGGCCATTCATTTTGCCATTCATTTTTGCCACTTTCTGTCAAAAATCGGCCAAATTGATTTTTCCAAATATTTTATAAATCTGGACACATCTCCGTCATTATAGCACCGATTTGAATAAAACAAAGTTTACTGTGTACATAATGGAATTGCTCATATACTGGTAAGAATTTCGAAAACACAAAACAATAACGATATTAGAAATAATTCTAATGTGTTTACATGATTGTATAATTTGTGTTGTTACATTTTTAGTCTGTAGATAACGTATTGCATGTAAGTTGTCTCTCAGGGAATTAAGACAAGGCGGTTCTCGAACGGCGCGTCTCGCCTGTTCATCAAAAGTGACTTGAAAGAAATGATGATGAAACATATGATACAATGTAGCACTGTCACAGAGGTATGCATTGTAGTTAATGCAAGGGATGTAATGCCTTGAAAAATGTAATCAACAAAAAGAACACACCAACCCCCTTCCCTACACCAAATCACATCAAGATAGGCCTTACAGATCTTATTTGACCCCAGATGACCTCTGACGACCTTGAAAATTTAATCAGCAAAAAGAACACACCAACCCCCTTCCCTCCACCAAATCACATCAAGATAGGTTCTACGGATCTTATTTGACCCCAGATGACCTCTGATGACCTCAACAAATTAATCAACAAAAAGAACACACCATCCCTCTTCCGTCCACCAAATCCCATCAAGATAGGCCTTACGGATCTTATTTGACCCCAGATGACCTTGAATGACCTCCGATGACCTTGAAAATTTAATCAGCAAAAAGAATACACCACCCCCCTTCCCTCCACCAAATCCAATCAAGATAGGCCTTACTGATCTATTTGACCCCATATTTGACCCCCGATGACCCCGAAAAATTAATCAACAAAAAGAACACACCACCCCCCTTCCCTCCACCAAATCCCATCAAGATAGGCCTTACTGATCTATTTGACCCCATATTTGACCCCTGATGACCCCGAAAAAGTAATCAACCAAAAGAACACACCACCCCCCTTCCCTCCACCAAATCCCATCAAGATAGGCCTTACTGATCTATTTGACCCCATATTTGACCCCCGATGACCCCGAAAAATTAATCAACAAAAAGAACACACCACCCCCCTTCCCTCCACCAAATCCCATCAAGATAGGCATTACTGATCTATTTGACCCCATATTTGACCCCCAATGACCCTGAAAAATTAATCAACAAAAGAACACACCACCCCCCTTTCCTCCACCAAATCCCATCAAGATAGGCCTTACTGATCTATTTGACCCCCAATGACCCCGAAAAATTAATCAACAAAAAGAACACACCACCCCCCTTTCCTCCACCAAATCCCATCAAGATAGGCCTTACTGATCTATTTGACCCCATATTTGACCCCCGATGACCCCGAAAAATTAAGAACAAAAAGAACACACCATCCCCCTTCCCTCCACCAAATCCAATCAAGATAGGCCTTATGGATCTTATTTGACCCCCGATGACCTTGAATGACCTCTGATGACCTTGAAAATTTATTCAGCAAAAGAACACACCACTCCCCTTCCCTCCACCAAATCTCATCAATATAGGCCTTACTGATCTATTTGACCCCATATTTGACCCCGATGACCTCTGGTGACCTTGAAAATTTAATCAACAAAAAGAACACACCATCCCTCTTCCCTCCACCAAATCCCATCAAGATAGGCCTTACTGATCTATTTGACCCCATATTTGACCCCCGATGACCTTGAATGACCTCCGATGACCTTGAAAATTTAATCAGCAAAAAGAACACACCACCCCCTTCCCTCCACCAAATCCCATCAAGATCGGCCTAACGGATCTTATTTGACCGCATATTTGACCCCGATGACCTTGAATGACCTCCAATGACCTTGAAAATCTAATCAGCAAAAGAACACCCCACCCCCTTCCCTGACATCAAGTCCCATCAAGATAGGCCTTACGGATCTCTAGATATCGCGTCACAACGCGTCTCAAAAGTTTTAAGCATATTTGACCCCGATGACCTTGTATGACCCCCGATGACCTTGAAAAATCAATCAGCAACAGAACGCACCACCCCCCTTCCCTCCACCAAGTCCCATCACGATAGGCCTTACGGATCTCCAGATATCACGTCACAAAGGTATTTCTTAGCACACGGCGGACGGCATACGGCATACGGCATACGGCATACGGCATACGGCATACGGCATACGGCGGACAGAAATAGTGATAACATAGTCTCTTTCTGATTACATCAGGCGAGACAAAAAAGGAGAGAAAAAGAAATTTACTAGCATATTTAAGACGAAAAAACCTGTCCATATTATAAATCATTCATATATCATAGATCTAAGGAAAACATTGTCTGTCTTATATTTCTAGTTTTACCCAGCACATGTCCAAAGATACAAAGTGTTTGATTTGAGGATTACTTTGAATCGGGTTGAATTGCTTAGAGGGTGTGTGACATCTAAGAGTAGGGTTGCCAGTTTATAGACAAGAAAATACGAAGATTGGAGTCTGGAGGTGGAGATGTCACTTGTTCTACGGCATTATGAAATTGTAATATTTCCAGTCTCTGAATGCGTGTCAAAATTCTACGAGTGTTTTCCACATACCGGTATAAATTCATTTTTTATTACGCTTAGTCATTCAGGGGATCAGACATTTTAAAAAGGTACAATAACTTTTGATTTGGGACACCCTGTATAATTTATCGCATGTGAAAGCTTCAACGGAAAAGTGAAAGTAGTGTCATACAGTTATTGTTTCGATTTCTATTGTTGAAATGGCAATGACATATACTAGTCTACATACATTACATAGCAAGGACGTTGGTTTTTTTCCTTGTGTGTGAAAAAATCTATACTAAAAAAATCAAAGATTCTATTTCGAAACTGAGAAAGATCCTCGATCTTGAATAAGTTTACTTACATTGTATAAGGCCAAATTAAATTAATTATTTGTCTCAAAGCTCCTCTCCTGTTGTAAAACTAATGCGGAATGCGGGTTTTTGTCAATTTTTTTTTTTTTTTAAATATAAAATATTGAAATCCTTGTAAAAGTGAACTTTTGTATTTAAGATGATGTGATCAATGAAAATCTGAAAAATCGGTGACATTTTGGATTTTTTTTTTTTTTTTGAAAAAAAAAAGAAAAAAAAAAAGTGTTTTTCAGATTTTTGTTTTTCTAATGCGCATCAATAAACTAACGCGCGCGGGAGCTTTGAGACAAACAATTAATTTAATTTGGCCTAAGCACCGTTAAAAAACGTTCTTCATGGGCCTTCAGAAAAGAACCTGTTTAGGGTCCCTTTTCAACCATTATTTTTAGGATGATTTAAGAAAAATTAAAATAACAAAGATACTGATATGCTGGACTGGTAATCTGAATTTGTATCTAAACGTAGGGGAGAGCGGGGCTAGTCCGCCCTCTAATGTTCAGGCTTGCCTAGCGGACTCATTTTACAAGTTAGAAAGCTATACTTCCAAATGAAAGCTACGTTTCTTAGCTACATACCCCATAGTTTCAGCATTCTAGAACTTTTAGTAAGTGCAGGAGTAAGGAAAATAACCAACAGGGCGGACTTACCCCACACTACTCACGCCGGGGTGCGATCTTTATTACCGTAAACAACGGTTCCCCCTCATGATGGGCAATCTCGTCCGGCTTCATAGGCAAGTTAAATCGCAGAAATTATCAGTTATTCCATGTAAAGATTGGTTAAAAGTCAACTAGATACAACTATGACAAATCAGCCATGTGGCCCCAACATATGAAATGGACACATCATGTGTACATTTATTATGTTGGGGCGAGTCCGCTCCCTTCTTTGCGTGTAATTGGGCATGGGCGGACTCGCCCCGGCAAAATTTGGCAAACTCGCCCCAGGGCTCATGTACAATGTATGTAGCTCATCGTGGGGCCGGGACCAGGGCAGCAGCGAAACTAGGGCCACAAGTGGAAGGGGAAATCCCGGTCTTGAGTAGATTAACTTGTTGGTCATTGGGTAAATTTGCCCAGTCTGCCTCCTTGTACCCGGTATATCAATATCATGGCCAACAGTAGTCTTGTTTAATTTGATGAAATCATAATGCTAATATTGATCAAATTTCAAGAATCAGAATTATCAATTTATAAAGGATGTTATCAATATGAATAAATAGATTTCAAAAAGTCCCTGGCATTGCCCTAAACCATCGACTATCATTTGCAAATATTATATCAAGATAAGAATAAGATAGGGCTTTTTGGGAAGTGATTCACTATTTGGATTGAAATGTGCTTCTTTTTTTTTAGGGGGAGGGGGGGGGGGGGGGGGGGGGGAGGTTATCAAACAAAATAAGGCAATGTGACATTTCATATTATACTTATACTACATCATTGTTCCATTTATTGACATAATATTATACATTGTATCTACAAAATAATAAGGAATATACAGATGCATAATGATAATAAAAACGCTGAGGTGAGTTTACAATTGATAGTCGATAAGCCATTGATAGTGGCCTGATTTTAGCAATTTACCACCCGTGCGTTGCAAACGCTCAATTAAAAGCTTTGTATTTCACAGAGTTGACATCTGATCAGTCTCATAATTTTACAAATTAAGGTTAGGTTTATCTAAACTGCTGAAAAAAGTTTGGACATTTTTTTCAATCACAATTTGTTCAAATATCTCTATTTGGGATATGTTCATTTAGTGTAATATATTATGTAAAGCTGATGTGTTCATCTATACAATGATATCCAATTTGAAGCAATCCCTTGTTCTAGTGCTCAGCCACATGCTTGAGAACATGGGGAGGTCGCAATCTGAAAGTGCCGAAATCAACACTATTTTGTGCTTAAAATCAATAGATCATCACACTACAATGTAGTGGCACATGTAACACTTCATTGAACAGACGACAAAGATGTTCTTTTGAGCACGAAATAGTGTTGATTTTGGCACATTCAGATTGTGACCTCCACATGTTCTCAAGCAAGTAGCCGAGCACTGGAGCAAGGGATTGCTTAAAATTTGGTATCATTGTAAAGATGAACACATCAGCTTTACATGGATATATAAAACTTAATGAACATATCCCGCAATATTTGAACAAATTGTGTTTGAAACAAATTTCCAAACTTTTTTTGAGCAGTTTAAATTGATATATTCCCTAAATAGGAATCTGCTATGGTTCCTACCTTATTAGTTATAAGCTCTTTAGTTTTTGGACCAAGTTTTTTGGGACACGCTGACATTATACAAATGTTGGGGGTACATATTTAGAGTAAAGTTGATTCAAAAGATGCTGAATTATCAGCTTCACATATATGGCACATATTTTGTAAATGAAACCAAGTAAATAATCCTTATAAAACGGTGAGAACCCCCCTGTTCTATGGGAAACGGACCCCGGGGAAACGGACCCCATAGAACAGGGTACCCCCTGTTCTATGCCCCCGGGGGAAACGGACCCCATAGAACAGGGTACCCCCTGTTCTATGGGGAAACGGATCACATAGAACAGGGTACCCCCCGTTCTTTGGGGAAACGGACCCCATAGAACAGGGTACAACCCTGTTCTATGGGGAAACGGATCCCATGGAACAGGGTACCCCCTGTTCTATAAACGGACCCCATAGAACAGGGTTAAAAGGTTAGGTTTAGAGTTTAACGGGTTCGCCGTCGGACAAGTTTAAAACTATCAAGCTTTCGTCAGGATTAGCTCTGACTTCTTCAGGACCAAATTATAATAATAGTAAGCAAAACATAGAGATTGCCACTTCCCTTTTATTATCATCATTTGGGCTTCCCCTTGCCCGATGATTTGACAGAAGGTGCTCTGAAAAGAACCCGGTTGGATTGGTCAGGTTTTTCCACTTCAAAATGACACAAAAAATTGTAAAAAGGTGTAAAAATGTTGCATTTTTTTGACATTTTTTTTTGAGTCGTAATTTTAGGCAAGTGAAAATGTTGTACCCCAATTTCAAAAAACAAATGGGTTGGTCGGGCGCACAAAAAATGGGTTTCTATTTTCGCCCCCTCGGCCATAAATTTGTTTTGAGGAACTATCCGCGATACATTGTCAGATAGAAGGTATTCTTTCCAACTTGCCCTGTATATGTAATGGATGGATCACATTTCTGAAATATTTCATAACAATTTTGATTACATTGTATTTACACATACAATAATATTAAACAATTATTAAAATATAACAAAAAAAGTAGCGATACTCTATTACTATCCTAATCTACAACAGCGGGCAGTGCAGCGCCGGTATAAATGACACCAATTTACATTTTTTTAATACAATTATTTTGGATTTACAGTCTCGAAATCGGACAAAATTTAAAATCGGAAATTGTATCTGATACAAAGACTTTTTATAAACAAATTGAAATTCCACAACTTTTATTACATACACTTTTACATCTTCAATTAAGAACAAATACTAGAAAAAGCCATTGTGAACAAATGAGTCTTTTTAAGGATTTCTTGAAGTGATTTAGAGTCTCAGAGCTCTTCACATAAATAGGCAAATTGTTCTATATCTCAGTAGCAGACACAGAGAAACCAATAGCGGCGTAAACAGTTTTAACACCAACTTTATGACTTTGATCTTGACTGCAATTCATATATTAAGAAGAAATTTAAAAACCATTCTTAAGCCTCACTTATATTATAAGAAGAATGTTAAAGAATTATGAAGTTGAGAATTAAAAAGAAGGGCGGAGGTCTAAAGCTGGACATGTGTCTTATTTCATGAAGGTCTTATAATGAATTCATAAAAACCATTCTGAAGGTCTAATAATGAATTCATAAAAACCATTCTGTTTTTAAAAAGGTCAAATAACTGATCTTAAGATTAATCTAAACTTGTCTGATAAAACATTCGAACATTATCATATCCACCAGATCAGATCAAGTTTAACCTTAATCTTTAATCTCAAGAAATCTAAAATTGGTAAAAAGTGTTTTTTGTACATATTTTCAATTTAAAATGACATACCGTATTATCCCTATTAACTAATAAGTCATTTTGGGTGGGCGCTTATTTGTATACTGATTTACAAAGCTGTTCATTGTCAAAGTTGTTAAATTCCTCTTTATTTTAAAGCAATTCGTAGTCCGAGACTTAGTGTGATGTGAGCAACTTAAGTAAGCTGAATTTTTGGGTGGGCGGTTAATACTAAGCCAATATTTTCGCGTAAAGATATTTTCACGCATTTTGATATCATCGAATTGTTTTTTTCGCAGGCAAAATTCTGGATGCACTGCATGAATGTTGAAAACAATATTTTTGTGTTATATTTTTCACGAAAAAATAAAACCACCGCAAAAATTTCAGCTTTTACAGTAGTTTATATTTTTTAAAGTCACCTGAGAAAAAGGGGGTGGGCATTTATAAGGGCATGGGCGCATAATAGGGATAATACGGTAATACATGTTAAACATTTTAATAATGAAAATATATTGAATGTAACATGATATGTCTTCTGGAATTTTCCCAGAAAAAGCAATCCTCAATATTTGAGGTACTGCTTTACTAATATGTGCCCTATGTAAGATGCCTTGGCTCACAGACCACCATGTGTGAGAGACTATTTCAAATCCCTTATGGAAATCTGTAGCAATCTAACCCTCCTTGCTTAACCCTTTCCACGCGGCTGCAGACGACATTCCAACATTTCACAAATTGTTTCAAAAATTACAAAATTGTTAAATTTCATAACCATATTTGGAATCACCATGAGAAATGCATTGACATAAGTACAAACATGCCTAGTATTAGTTCAGTAATCCTTGAGAAAGACCTTGAAAGTTGGGAAAGGTTTCAGAAAAATCTTGTTTTGTATATATGGTAAAACCAATAGCCGCGTGGAAAGTGTTAACAATCCCGGGGGTACCCCCAGAATAATATAGGAGGTTAACTTTACCTGACATAATACTTGACTACAGTACACAAGGAAACTTGTCAGGAAGTATGAAGGTGACATCGAAAACATGAGAACTTTCAAATAAGGCAAACAAAAAAAAAGTTGACTTGCCCTTTCCGACTGACTCGAATTTTCGGAAATCTAGGGTCGCTATTTTTTTTTTTTTAAATTAAAAAAGTTAATTTTTTTTGTTTTTTTGAAAGAAGCACATTACAATAAAGAAAGATGAAAACGTTTTTTTTAGTAGTATCTGCTTGTTTAAAAAAAAATCAAAAATCAAAAATCAAAAATCAAATTTAAAAAAAACACACACAAGTATCTCCCTGTTAAAATAAAAAATCAATAAAAAAATCTGACCGTCCGACCCAGACTCTGGCCCTTTCGGGCAAGTCAACTTTTTTTTTTGCCTAACCTAAAAGGTTACAATTATCAAAGGCACACAATCTGATTTCAATCATTCATTGGCCTCGTGTAACAGGAAGGCTACATAATGTAGATAATCAGATTGTGCTGCTTTAACCCCCTGAGAACTACCGGCCGATTGGTTAAAAAGATGGACACATCATTTATTGCACCAATGAGAGACATTGTTAGAATAATTGTATCCCTGATAAAGATGGGAGTGAAACATTTTACAAGCTGCATTTGAATTGGCTATTCATATGAGTACATCTTGTAATAAACCAATCAGAACCACTGTAAGATAGACAGGTACACCCCAGGGGGTTAAAGACATTTTTTTCATTATAAAACACTGTAAAAAGTGCAATTGCTAATACTGGACGCTATTATGATACATGTATACAAAATTAAAAGCACCTATATTTAATTCAAAACGAGGAAAGTAGCATCTTGTGTTATAACAACCTGAACTGCGACTTGACACAAAACAAATATTATTACAATAATTTATGTTGCTGCCCTCAACATGAAACTTATTCATCTACTTTCTTGTTTGATGATTCAAACCTCCCAAAATATGAAATAGGAAGAGAGAGATGAGACGCAATACAAGTGTATCCTTGGTATAAACTATGGGTAAGCTTTAGAATACCCTACCATTTGTATTCCTCACTGTATAAGTGTATGGGCCGTTCTTTAAAAGTCCCCATTTAAGAAATGCAGTGGTAGGGTATACTAATAGAACTCCCTAAACTATTTATGTTTATGTTTAAGACTCCATTGAGGAATGAAGCTGTATTACAGTCCATGAACCCTAACTCCTGCGGCTATGTTTTTGTGCGTATCGGGGGGAGGGGTGAAAAGTACTATTTTTTTACCCGAAAAATTACCCAACAACCCTCAGGATTCGATCGCGGGACCATCCGCACCAAAGTCTGCCCCTACCGACTTAACTAAACTACCAGCGCATATGCGGGCAGCAACTTCCTGCCCACGTATGCCTGCGGTAGGTGACGTAATCGGGGCAATGCAGCAGCATGCGCGTGGAGATAGTTTCTGGCAGTGAGATTTAGTGAGATTCAGTTGGGTTAGGGTTAAGACTCCATTGCGGAATGAAGCTGTATTAGTCCATAAATGGTTTATTAGATTATTTTGTGCACAGCTAAATCCGTAGTTTTCAGGGCAAGACAAATGCATATTTCCCATGAACATTTCCCTTCATCAAGAAATAGTCCCTTCAAATGTCTGTATTTCATTATTTATACCCAAAATGTCCCACCAAAGTCAAAATTTCCCCCCACAGCCAGAAATTTCCCTCCAAAGTAAATATTTTACCGGGAACCGTGTTCTTGAATTCCCTATTTTTCCAGCCAGGGTAAGTTTTATCACACCAAGGATACACCGAACAACGTAATTATAAAATCTATGCAAGCATTCATATCACTGAAACAAATATACTGATTTGTACTAAGCCCTATCTTGAATTCGAATGTTATACATTGTTTACACAATTGTTCGGTTGTTCTGATTGGCTAAACCAGATACCGATACTATAAGAGTAAAGTGTTTGTGCATCATACTAAACTGCTCGAAAAAAGTTTGGAATATTTTTTCTAGCACAAGATTTTCAAATATCGCGGGATATGTTCATTAAGTGTTATATATTCATGTAAAAGCTGATGTGTTCATCTTTACAATTATATCAAATTTGAAGTAATCCCTTGCTCCAGTGCTTAGCTACTTGCTTGAGAACATGGGGAGGTCACAATCCGAATGTGACAAAATCAACACTATTTCGTGCTCAAAAGAACATCTTAGTTGTATTCAATGAACGTGTGATTATCTATTGATTTTTAAGCACAAAATAGTGTTAATTTTGGCACTTTCAAAATTGCGACCTCCCCATGTTCTCAAGCATGTGGCTGAGCACTGGAGCAAGGGATCACTTCAAATTTGGTATCATTGTAAAGATGAACACATCAGCTTTACATGGATATATAACACTTAATGAACATATCCTGAGATATTTGAACATCTTGAGCTAGAAAAAATATTCCAAACCTTTTTTTTTAGCAGTTTACTTGTGCAAAGCAAACATGTGGCAACATGTTATTAAATACTGGGTGATGTAAAGACATACACACTCTTGTTTCTTTCAGAATCCCTGGCTATACCGGTAGTCAGTTCCAAATTGGCAAAAAATATGCAACTTTTCCCTGCGTGCAAATGTAATCCAAGGTTATATAGTATAGTTTAATCAGTTCCAAATTGTCGAGAATTGCGAGGTTTGTAATTGTCCGTGCGCAAAAAGAATCCATGTTGTTGGGCATATTTATTGCTGAAAGTGTGCGTTTGTACATCATACGCAGGTTTCACCAAGCGGTGGGCAAGTAGGTATTCCATTTGTGCCCACAGATCAATATAAGCCTCACAATTTGCGCCAATTCGGAACTGATCAAACTATAGCATATGAACCAAACACTATATGCTGCTGGAATAAGACTTGTTACATGAAAACAAAGCTACTTAGTTCACAAGGTAATAATTAATCTTTCCCTTGTAGTGGTTGAGAAATGATTCTGGACCGGGATATTAACCCAGGACCTCCTGAACTCCAGACAGGCGTTCTACCAACTGAGTTATCAAGAACAATTTGTATCGAAGCGCTAGAAAAAAAGACTTAGGGTTTAAGGGAAGTGTCAACCCTTTTTGGCGCCAAATTTATCAAGCACTGTAACATTTTTCAGACAACATAACAAAATCTGTTTTTGGTTAAAAATTCAAAAATGTCACCAAAATCATCTTAAGTCTAGGATCTTCTTTTTTTTTTGGCTTAAAAATGTTTAGTTTTGAAATTATTGACCAGAAGGTTCAAATTTCTCTTTTTTTAATCTAAAAAATCTCATTTTTTGGTCAATATTTTCAAAACTACACATTTTTAAGCCAAAAAAAACCTAACCGATCCTAGATAATTGACTTTATAATGATTTTTGTGAAATTTTGGAATTTTTAACAACAAAAAAAAGATTTTGTTAGGTTGTCTGAAAAAATTGGCGCCAAAAAAGAGATTTTTAGGCAAAAATATAAAAATAGGGACAGCGGTCCCAAATAGGTCGTCCGTTTATAGGGTAGATTAAAAACAAGGTGGATCTCAAACCACAGGCATCTAGAAAGAAAGAGGTTAGACCACTAGCGGATCCAGGATATAAAAAATAAAATAAACATCCTGGAGTTTGGTTGCAATTGTACTTCACCTGTTTAAATGTAATTAATTTTACATATGCAGCTAATTTTACATCTTGACCTCATATGACCTTTGACCTTGGTATGTGACCTTTGACCTAATTAACATATGAATGTTTCCATGTTGCATCCGTGACCCAAGTTTGGTTGCAATTGGTCATTGTATGGAAAAATGAACAAGAGACAAAAAAAAAATGAACAAGAGACAAAAAAAAAGTGTACTAATTTTTACATCTTGACCTCAGATGACCTTTGACCTTTCTATGCGACCTTTGACCTCATTAACATATGCGGGTGTCCATGTTGTATCTATGACTGAAGTTTGGTTGCAATTGGTCATTGTATGGAAAAGAAATGGAAAAATGTAATCAATTTTACATATGCAGCCATTTCTACATTTACATCTTGACCTCAGATGACCTTTGACCTTGGTATGTGACCTTTGACCTCATTAACATATGAAGGTTTCCATGTTATATCTATGACCAAAGTTAGGTTACAATTGGTCATTGTATGGAAAAGAAATGGACAAATGTAATCAATTCTACATATGCAGCTTGACCTCGGATGACCTTTGACCTTGGTATGTGACCTTTGACCTCATTAACATATGAAGGTTCCCATGTTGCATCTATGACCGAAGTTTGATTGCAATTGGACATTGTATGGAAAAGAAATGGAAAAATGTAATCAATTTTACATATGCAGCCATTTCTACATTTACATCTTGACCTCAGATGACCTTTGACCTTGGTATGTGACCTTTGACCTCATTAACATATGAAGGTTTCCATGTTGTATCTATGACCAAAGTTTGGTTACAATTGGTCATTGTATGGAAAAGAAATGAACAAATGTAATCAATTTTACATATGCAGCCACTTTTACATATACATCTTGACCTCGGATGACCTTTGACCTTGGTATGTGACCTTTGACCTCATTAACATATGAAGGTTCCCATGTTGCATCTATGACCGAAGTTTGATTGCAATTGGACATTGTATGGAAAAGAAATGGACAAAACAAAAAGTGTATACCAAATTGTAACAAAAAGTGTATACCAAAAAGTGTATACCAAATTGTTGACACACACACAGACTACACACACAGACTACACACGAAGGATGCTGCCATAAGGTCTCTTCCTACGGACGACCTAAAAATCACTTTTTTTGTGGAATTTAATACCAAAAATGGATTCTTCCGACTCATTTCATTTCAAAAATTGTATATTTTTATGTGCATTACATTATTATTACGTTCAAAGTTACAGTGCTTGATATATTTCATAAAAAAGGGTTGACACCTTCCTTAACTTCCCATATTTCTCCCGCTTCTCTAGAAGAGACCTCCTGGAGTTCAGGAGGTCCCAGGTTCAAATCCTGATCGAGATTCATTTCTCGACCATCATGAGGGAAAGATTAATTATTATCAAGGCTTGTTACAGTTTCGTTTTTGTAAGACTACATAATCTACTTGGATACAGATTGATTTGTGCAAAATTGCTTCATTTTTTGGATATTTTTGATTTGGCAGATCCTTACATATTTACATCATAAAAGATTTGACACGGTATTCAAATTGGAAAATGACGAGCTCAAAGCAATATTAGCCAAAATCAAATACCCTCTCAAATTTAGTAGTTTAATGAGTTCAACCAAATATAAATTTGGGTAAAACCAAAATAGTTCATTCACAATAACATAATCAGAAATTGACGTTAAAAAATACTGTATAAAAAATGAGATTTTGTCAGTAGATAAAATTGTGATGGGTGGAATTACACCCTTTCTTCACAAGAAATAAAACAAAATTCATATTATTGTTCGTTCAAAATTACATAATAAATACAAATAAACATGTTTGAGTAATTGCACTACTTCTTCACAAGATTAAAACTTGGTATTCAAAACAGTATAGATGAGGTGACATATGATGTCATGTATTTACAAATGGGACACCCTCTGTTGTTTCCCTCCAGGCAGAATATACAGTAAAGTTAATGAAGACAACATGAAATTTCTTTCTAATGAATTGTAAAACTCATTTAGTTTTAGTTTTTTGTGTGAAATGCGATAGCTTATAGCATTCCTAAGCAACTCTTGCCCGGTGTGTTTTGTCTCAAACCAACAGAGGGCTTCCTAAATGTCAACAAATGTCACCTCATCTATAGCATACCAAAATTATTCCAACTACTATCTTTTGTGAGAATCAAGTTTGAAATAAATTCCTACCACAAAACTGAATTTGTTCATGTAAATTTGTAATACAATAAATGTTATCTTCTAAGGTCGTGTAACACCCTCAAATAAAATGCTTTGCAAAAGTCATTATTTTAATGCAAAAATGTAATGTGCTCTACCAATTAAAAAACATTTAAGTTGTTTAAAAATACTGAACTCTTTTGTTGCACGTGTGGCCCCTATCAAACATACAATTTAAAAACATCTTATGTCATTTCTTAAATTTTCCGATATAAGGCCAAGTAAAACAAAACAACAGTTGATCGTCCCGCCCGCTTTCTTTTTTTGTGCCGCATTGATTTTTTTATGATTTTTTATTTTTGTAGTAAAACTTTTCGAAAAATTGCATGTAAAACTATTAAATGTTTAAGTTGCTCCAGTAAAACTTTATTAAAACTGTATCTGTACATTAAATAAATAAATGCATATACAATGTAAAGAGGCTCAGACTGAAAAATCTTTACTTAAAAAAGCCGGCTGCCATCTTGGAAAAAAATAAATAAATAAAAAGCCCCTCCCTCATCCTTTTTTTGAAAAGTCCGGACGATCAACTGTTGTTTTGTTTTACTTGGCCTAACCACAAGTTGCATGAAAACATAATTGCAATCAGCTATCTACAAAGTTGATCTTTAAGAATTCTAAAAAGTAGGAATTTTAACTACACTGATTCTGAATTACACTACATATTTACGCTCACAGACCTTAAAAATTAAACTATTTGATTGGTGTCTTAAATGGTAAAACCCTGCCTTTTTCTACGATCAAACAGAAATGGTCTTTAAAATAACAAACCAGAAAGATATTGCATGTTATGCGGCTATGGCTGCCCAGGGCTCACAGTGTGGACGACTGAGATGTATGAGCTGCAACACAGTAACACAGTGAACTGCAACACAGTGTCATGTAGAACATCCAATGTTACACGTTTGTTCTTATTAGGCCAACAAAAAACAATGTTTGGTTGCCCTCACAGGGCAACATTTTGGAGGGTCAGTAGGTCGATCCTTTTTTGAAGAAAAAAATGTCGGGCGTTTTTTCTTCTTTTTCCGGGCGCGATGGAATTTTTTAATATGATTTTTTTTAAATACAAATTTCAAAGCTGTTTATCGCCTCTGACATGTGGTGTTTATATTTCAACTGTGAAAGAACAGCAATTTTTGAATTTTATATTTGGCGAAAAATATTTAAAAAAGCGTCCAGCGAATTTCTTGATTTTTGGGTCGGTCGCGGAGGGCAACCAAACATCTTTTTTTTAGTTGCCTTATATGTATTTACAGCAATGGTTACCAAATGTGTATAGTCACATCAAAAAGTACTAGGGCCTATGAGTTCTATTCAGGATTGAAGTGTTAGGTGTAATCCGATTATTACTATGTCAACTGGATCACAATTTTGAGATCAAAATGATTGCCACATAAAAGTCTATGGCGTGAACCATATACAGGGTGACCCAGAAAATGTTGAACCCAAAAATCACAAAATTCAATAATTTTGTTTACCATTAAAATAACAAAATATTGCATAACTCGGTCACCAGCTATGTGCACCATACATTTAACTTTCTGAAACATTTTAGATCATAAAAATAGGACACACGAAACTTAAAATACGTGTAATTTTGTAAGAAGTGTTGTTTTGTAGTGTAAGTGAAGTGCAACAAAATGGTTTCATGCTACATGAGCAGAACAAGTGCCTGTTTGAAACCATTTCTGCACAGTATCTCATCAATATTCATTTATTATGTAAATCAATATTATTATTATATAAGAGACTTTGAAAACAAAAACTGAAGCCCCCTTGACTTCATTTGAAAATGTTAATTTGATAAATACAGATCAAAAGAAAAGATTACTTAACTCACCGTACTTAGAACAGAATTAGGTTTCATATCTGAACCAAGTTACAATTTTTTCACTTTTACAAAAGGGCGAAAACACCCCTGTCACACAATCAAGTGTATCTTTAGTTTGGTAAGGCCAATTTACATGATCTAAAGTTCTCCAGAAAGCTGACTAAATTGTTTACATAACTGTTGAAAACAGAATGCCATATTTATTTATTTTTATTCTTAATTATTTTTTTTAAATTTGTGATTTTTGGGTTCAACATTTTCTGGGTCACCCTGTATAATCACTTCGATAGTGAAATGGGGTATGTGAACAATCTATATATCATCGTCTGCAGTATTACTAAATTGGATGGACAAACGTTAGATCATTTCTTTAAGTGCTTTAGGATTAATTTTGTTATTCCAACACCAAGATTCTTTGGTACATATTAATGCAATAGGAGCAACATGTAACACTTGACAAGTGCATCATGTTTACGTGACTGGACACAACTGTGTTTGGGCACAGCCAATAGTGCACCATCTGTCTGAGATACCATATGCAACAGCAATGGTGTTGAGCTTTGGCGTCTCTGTTCTATTTCTATGCGCCAAACAGATTATGTGTTGACAGAGTGTAACAATACATGGGCATCTGTTCATATATTTTGTTCTACGTTTTTAAGGAAGTAACGTCTAAAGGGATATGTGTTTGATCTAAATGATAAGTTTCACAGTCCAATGCAGTGGTGTGTCCAAATTGGGGGGGGGGGGCACAGACCTACCTATGACCATCATTCCAGGGGGGGGGGGGTGGTCGAAAGGAATTTAGTATTTAGAAGCATGTTCAAGACCAAAATGTGACTTAATCATGACTAGATTCAGGTTTTAGGATAATTTAGATACCTTCTTCGAACCATTGTTCACGAGCTCCTTATAGCTTTCAATGTCATCGCGACCCCTTCATTCAGCGAAGGGGTCGTGATGATCTTGAAAGCTACGGAGCTCAAGAACAATGGTTCAAAAAAGGTATCTACATTAATCCTAAAATCATGATTGAACCCAATATCAGTCTACATGCTGCTAGATTCACGTTGATAGTAAAAATATCCACACATTGCATGTTTTCAGAATCAAATACTAAAGCCAAAATCATGTGAGGTCATTCGAGGGGATGGAGAGCCCCCCCCCCCCCTCGCAAGGGAAGTCCTGCATACACCACGGGTACAATGTATTTACAAGTGTGGAACCCCTATAAGCTTTGAAGAAGCAGTACATAACAAATTATGGAAGAGAGACAACATAAGCCTTCTAAGAAGACAACAATAAATAACAAAACATTACAAAAATAGCGACAATTTTGTCTGCAAGATGCAAGTATCATCAAGTTCTGACCATCAGTATAAAATAGATTGGATACAAAGACAGCTTACATAGTAGACCTACTCCAAGTCTTATGCATGTCCATCAACTCACGTCACATGAGGTTGAGGTCACCCCCAAAACAGTACAGTGCAACGGACATCAGTGGGGCGCAATACGTGAGCTCAACCTCACAGCTCTGACTGGTTAGCGGCATTTTGTGAGTTTTCAAGCATGCGCAGTAAGCTGATTGAAGTGCGCCCGCATATGTCGGACGGTGGCCAGGAGAATATGTCTCGTAGGTCCCGTACCAGTTCCTTAACCTTTGACTAAAGCAGTACAAGATATATATGGTCACAAGTCACTGATGGAATAGACTATTATAAACATGGCTCTTTCATTATCCTGGCCATGATCTGGTAATGTAGACCTCTAAGTGCTGCATTATACAACTTTCTTCTAACCTTTAACTTTTTTCAGCACTTGAATATTTAAATTAGACCTGGACCAAGTCCTGTATCTACTTTTCTTCACAGGCTTTAGCCGCCACATGGTTATTTTGACTCTTAACCTCCACACGGTTACCTTAACCTTCCTTGTTTTCCTTTTCCATTTCATTATCACTTTCTCTTTCCCTTTCCTTTTCCATTTCATTATCACTTTCTCTTTGTTTTTCCATTTCATTATCACTTTCGATTTCCCTTTGTTTTTCCATTTCATTATCACTTTCGATTTCTCTTTGTTTTTCCATTTCATTATCACTTTCCTTTTGCTTTTCCATTTCATTATCACTTTCTCCTTCCCTTTCCTTTTCCATTTCGTTATCACTTTCTATTTCCCTTTGTTTTTCCATTTCATTATCACTTTCTCCTTCCCTTTGCTTTTCCATTTCATTATCACTTTCTCCTTCCCTTTGCTTTTCCATTTCATTATCACTTTCTTTTTCCCTTTCCTTTTCAATTTCCCTTTCTCTCTCTCTTTCTTTTTCCATTTCAATTTCCCTTTCTCTCTCCCTCTCTTTTTCCATTTCCATTAGTTTCCTTGCTCGCTCCCTTTCCTTCTCCCTTTCCCGCTCCCGCTCCTTTTCCCTCTCCTTCTCTCTCTCCCTTTCCTTCTCTTTCTCCCTTGATTTTTCTTCTGCTCGTTTCTCCTTTTCCTCTTTGATACTGTTAGACTTCCTGTCTAACTGGACTTGTTTACTGGACTTGTTGAGCTGGACGATTTGTTTGGTCAGGTTGCGATTCTTACTCTGCAAAAGGTGTAAACAAATGAAGAATTATACAAATTGTAAGGAGGTGTGTGATAGAATGCTTCGGAAAACTCTGACAAAGTTTGTAAAATAATAGCTCAATGTAAATAAATTGAAAATGTGTTAATTTTTACAACTCAAAACACTTAAATCAGCTCAAATATTGAGCTGAGTTGAAGGGTTACACATTACATTTCTCTGGCCAGGCTGACTGACTGACTGCAGGAAATGGGATGGGGTTAACATTTAAAAATGCGACGGTTTATGAAATGGAATAGGAGAGGAGGTTGTGAAAGGGAAGAGGGGAGGGGAGGAAGTGAGGGAAGGGGTTTGCGCTGAGGAAGGAAGTCAGGGAAGGGGTTTGCGATGGGGGAGGAAGGCGATTTCAAATATAGTTTTAATTTGGTACTGCGACTTACTTATTTTAACCCTTACCCCCCTGAATGCTAAAAAATGCTAATCCTAAGTCCCTCTCCAATCGCATGCGCTGCCGGTTTTCGATGACGTAGACAACCAAGCCTATATAGTGAGCACAGTATATTGCGTGAATGTGTAGCTGAGGGCCGTGGCTTAGTGGGTTGGACGTGGGGCTTGTGAACGGAGGGTCCCCGGATCGAATCCTGGTAGGTTCCAGGAGATTTAGTTGGTGTTTTTTCCTTGAAAATTGTGATCCCGGTCAAAAACCCTAAACCGGGGTTAGGGTTAAGAGAGATGCTAAATTTCAAGGGCTCAGAAACACAAGGCCTCATCTCCATTTTTTTCAACAAGGCGGTTCTCGAACGGCGCGTCTCGCCTGTTCATCAAAAGTGACTTGAAAGAAATGATGATGAAACATATGATACAATGTAGCACTGTCACAGAGGTATGCATTGTAGTTAATGCAAGGGATGTAATACCTTGAAAAAATTAATCAACAAAAAGAACACACCAACCCCCTTCCCTACACCAAATCACATCAAGATAGGCCTTACAGATCTTATTTGACCCCAGATGACCTCTGATGACCTCGACAAATTAATCAACAAAAAGAACACACCATCCCTCTTCCGTCCACCAAATCCCATCAAGATAGGCCTTACGGATCTTATTTGACCCCAGATGACCTTGAATGACCTCCGATGACCTTGAAAATTTAATCAGCAAAAAGAATACACCACCCCCCTTCCCTCCACCAAATCCAATCAAGATAGGCCTTACTGATCTATTTGACCCCATATTTGACCCCCGATGACCCCGAAAAATTAATCAACAAAAAGAACACACCACCCCCCTTCCCTCCACAAAATCCCATCAAGATATGCCTTACTGATCTATTTGACCCCATATTTGACCCCGAAAAATTAATCAACCAAAAGAACACACCACCCCCCTTCCCTCCACCAAATCCCATCAAGATAGGCCTTACTGATCTATTTGACCCCCGATGACCCCGAAAAATTAATCAACAAAAAGAACACACCATCCCTCTTCCGTCCACCAAATCCCATCAAGATAGGCCTTACTGATCTATTTGACCCCATATTTGACCCCGATGACCCCGAAAAATTAATCAACAAAAAGAACACACCACCCCCTTCCCTCCACCAAATCCCATCAAGATAGGCCTTACTGATCTATTTGACCCCATATTTGACCCCCGATGACCCCGAAAAATTAATCAACAAAAAGAACACACCACCCCCCTTCCCTCCACCAAATCCCATCAAGATAGGCCTTACTGATCTATTTGACCCCATATTTGACCCCCGATGACCCCGAAAAATTAATCAACAAAAAGAACACACCACCCCCCTTCCCTCCACCAAATCCCATCAAGATAGGCCTTACTGATCTATTTGACCCCATATTTGACCCCCGATGACCCCGAAAAATTAATCAACAAAAAGAACACACCATCCCTCTTCCGTCCACCAAATCCCATCAAGATAGGCCTTACTGATTTATTTGACCCCATATTTGACCCCTGATGACCCCGAAAAAATAATCAACAAAAAGAACACCCCATCCCTCTTCCGTCCACCAAATCTCATCAAGATAGGCCTTACTGATCTATTTGACCCCATATTTGACC
The DNA here is from genome assembly GCA_035610835.1 of Ophiura sarsii. Taxonomy (NCBI): domain Eukaryota; kingdom Metazoa; phylum Echinodermata; class Ophiuroidea; order Amphilepidida; family Ophiuridae; genus Ophiura; species Ophiura sarsii. Next base: position 74,201,705 of record CM069446.1, on the reverse strand, counting down.
CCGATTACCCCGAAAAATTAATCAACAAAAAGAACACACCATCCCTCTTCCGTCCACCAAATCCCATCAAGATAGGCCTTACTGATCTATTTGACCCCATATTTGACCCCCGATGACCCCGAAAAATTAATCAACAAAAAGAACACACCATCCCTCTTCCGTCCACCAAATCCCATCAAGATAGGCCTTACTGATCTATTTGACCCCATATTTGACCCTCGATGACCCCGAAAAAATAATCAACAAAAAGAACACCCCATCCCTCTTCCGTCCACCAAATCCCATCAAGATAGGCCTTACTGATCTATTTGACCCCATATTTGACCCCAATGACCCCGAAAAATTAAGCAACAAAAAGAACACACCACCCCCCTTCCCTCCACCAAATCCCATCAAGATAGGCCTTACTGATCTATTTGACCCCATATTTGACCCCCAATGACCCCGAAAAATTAATCAACAAAAAGAACACACCATCCCTCTTCCGTCCACCAAATCCCATCAAGATAGGCCTTACTGATCTATTTGACCCCATATTTGACCCCTGATGACCCCGAAAAATTAAGAACCAAAAGAACACACCATCCCCCTTCCCTCCACCAAATCCAATCAAGATAGGCCTTATGGATCTTATTTGACCCCGATGACCTTGAATGACCTCTGATGACCTTGAAAATTTATTCAGCAAAAAGAACACACCACTCCCCTTCCCTCCACCAAATCTCATCAAAATAGGCCTTACTGATCTATTTGACCCCATATTTGACCCCGATGACCTCTGGTGACCTTGAAAATGTAATCAGCAAAAAGAACACACCACCCCCCTTCCCTCCACCAAATCCCATCAAGATAGGCCTTACTGATCTATTTGACCCCATATTTGACCCCCGATGACCTTGAATGACCTCCGATGACCTTGAAAATGTAATCAGCAAAAAGAACACACCACCCCCTTCCCTCCACCAAATCCCATCAAGATAGGCCTTACTGATCTATTTGACCCCCGATGACCCCGAAAAATTAATCAACAAAAAGAACACACCATCCCTCTTCCGTCCACCAAATCCCATCAAGATAGGCCTTACTGATCTATTTGACCCCATATTTGACCCCGATGACCCCGAAAAATTAATCAACAAAAAGAACACACCACCCCCTTCCCTCCACCAAATCCCATCAAGATAGGCCTTACTGATCTATTTGACCCCATATTTGACCCCCGATGACCCCGAAAAATTAATCAACAAAAAGAACACACCACCCCCCTTCCCTCCACCAAATCCCATCAAGATAGGCCTTACTGATCTATTTGACCCCATATTTGACCCCCGATGACCCCGAAAAATTAATCAACAAAAAGAACACACCACCCCCCTTCCCTCCACCAAATCCCATCAAGATAGGCCTTACTGATCTATTTGACCCCATATTTGACCCCCGATGACCCCGAAAAATTAATCAACAAAAAGAACACACCATCCCTCTTCCGTCCACCAAATCCCATCAAGATAGGCCTTACTTATTTATTTGACCCCATATTTGACCCCTGATGACCCTTAAAAAATAATCAACAAAAAGAACACCCCATCCCTCTTCCGTCCACCAAATCTCATCAAGATAGGCCTTACTGATCTATTTGACCCCATATTTGACCCCGATTACCCCGAAAAATTAATCAACAAAAAGAACACACCATCCCTCTTCCGTCCACCAAATCCCATCAAGATAGGCCTTACTGATCTATTTGACCCCATATTTGACCCCCGATGACCCCGAAAAATTAATCAACAAAAAGAACACACCATCCCTCTTCCGTCCACCAAATCCCATCAAGATAGGCCTTACTGATCTATTTGACTCCATATTTGACCCCCGATGACCCCGAAAAAATTAGCAACAAAAAGAACACCCCATCCCTCTTCCGTCCACCAAATCCCATCAAGATAGGCCTTACTGATCTATTTGACCCCATATTTGACCCCAATGACCCCGAAAAATTAAGCAACAAAAAGAACACACCACCCCCCTTCCCTCCACCAAATCCCATCAAGATAGGCCTTACTGATCTATTTGACCCCATATTTGACCCCCAATGACCCCGAAAAATTAATCAACAAAAAGAACACACCATCCCTCTTCCGTCCACCAAATCCCATCAAGATAGGCCTTACTGATCTATTTGACCCCATATTTGACCCCTGATGACCCCGAAAAATTAAGAACCAAAAGAACACACCATCCCCCTTCCCTCCACCAAATCCAATCAAGATAGGCCTTATGGTTTCACACCACTAAATAACGTCTGGCCCTACCCCCTTTGAGGCAAAAGTACAAAACCGGCCCGTTTCTATGCCGAAACGGGAGACCTATTGTAAATTACAGTTTAAAATTAGGGTATTTACTACAAGTTATGGCGAAATTAATATAGTGTGAATTTTGACAGACACATCAGCGTTCTTCAGGTCCAAAAAAATTGATGCAATGATGATTTTTTAATATTTTAACAGAGACATTTGTGTTCAGGTCATTTCCGGTATCTGACGCAATAATCTTAATCAACAATTGCGTGTGACCAGGAAAACTCAACTCGTACTTTTTGAAAAGGCTCTAGCTCAAAATTATGCCGGTTACCCCCCATATATGAGTTGTTGAGTTAGTAGTCATGGCTTTCATCTTCAAGTTGAAACCAAATTTCAAGTTACCAGTTTCTTATAACGTCGAGAAATATCCATTTTAAAAGTGTGCATTTCACGTGTAACCCTATGGGAGATGTATTTAGTGGTGTGCAACCTGTACAGAGGGTCAAGGCGCTTTGACCTTCACCCCTGCATTGCTGTCTAAACTGACTTGCCGGCAATGATAACTAGACTTCTAGTTAAAATTGGTTCTAACACATATTATTACGGCCCGTACACTTCGTTCTCTTAGTATACACATCTGTTTCATCATGAAAGATCCGTCCGTTCGGTTAAATAAGCTACAATCTGACTAATTAAAGTCATTATCTAGTTTTTTATCTTTTTTTTTTTTTTTTTTTTTTTTTTAAAGAAGAAAACCGTATATTCCCTGCCCAAAAAAGTTAATTTGAAAAAATATTATGTTTGATTAATGATTTTCTTTTCGAGATATCGACGATTATGTAAATTTTTCTCCATAGAGCTGTGTATAAATGCTCATTTTCTCCACCCCACTGTCTTTTAATGCAAGACCCTGCGACATTAAGACTTCTCGGACACGTGCCATAGACATAAATGATTACTTTAAACGATTTAAAGTTTATCATGTTTATTTATCGAAATGGCCAAAATATGAGGGTTTAAATTTCGCTAATAGGAACAAAATTTGGAGAAAAACTTTTTTTCTTAAATATCAAAAATATAATATTAAACGAATTACGCTCTAGTGAGAAGAAAAAAAGATTTGAATACAAGTTTTGCATACTTCCGTAAACTCCCCTCTCAGAACGGCGCGGGGTCTAACATGATCTAAATTGTATTTAAAAAGACATATTTGAAGCAAGAGTTGAACGTAAGCGGTGGGGGGGGGGGGGGGGGGGGGGCATAGGGTATATGGGGGGGGGGGGATAGGGCATGGGGGGGGGGGGTAAATTGATTAAGCTGTGTCTACTGAATAGGTCAACCTCACAGAATGTCCTTGTAATTTCAATACTTCCATGCAAAATGTTTTACAACAAGTGATTAGCATAGTGCCGTATGCCTTTTTGACGAGGATCATGGTAACCAAAATCTACTTTTTTACTGACATAGCCAATATGGCGCACAATGTCTTTCACTGTTTTTTACCACTTTGAAGTCGTATATTTGATCAAAAATCATAACTACGCATTATGTAAAGTGCAAAAGATTAAGAAAATGAGTCAATGATAAAAAAAGTGTCTCCTTCAGGTTTCACACCACTAAATAACGTCTGGCCCTACCCCCTTTGAGGCAAAAGTACAAAACCGGCCCGTTTCTATGCCGAAACGGGAGACCTATTGTAAATTACAGTTTAAAATTAGGGTATTTACTACAAGTTATGGCGAAATTAATATAGTGTGAATTTTGACAGACACATCAGCGTTCTTCAGGTCCAAAAAAATTGATGCAATGATGATTTTTTAATATTTTAACAGAGACATTTGTGTTCAGGTCATTTCCGGTATCTGACGCAATAATCTTAATCAACAATTGCGTGTGACCAGGAAAACTCAACTCGTACTTTTTGAAAAGGCTCTAGCTCAAAATTATGCCGGTTACCCCCCATATATGAGTTGTTGAGTTAGTAGTCATGGCTTTCATCTTCAAGTTGAAACCAAATGTCAAGTTACCAGTTTCTTATAACGTCGAGAAATATCCATTTAAAAGTGTGCATTTCACGTGTAACCCTATGGGAGATGTATTTAGTGGTGTGCAACCTGTACAGAGGGTCAAGGCGCTTTGACCTTCACCCCTGCATTGCTGTCTAAACTGACTTGCCGGCAATGATAACTAGACTTCTAGTTAAAATTGGTTCTAACACATATTATTACGGCCCGTACACTTCGTTCTCTTAGTATACACATCTGTTTCATCATGAAAGATCCGTCCGTTCGGTTAAATAAGCTACAATCTGACTAATTAAAGTCATTATCTAGTTTTTTATCTTTTTTTTTTTTTTTTTTTTTTTTTTAAAGAAGAAAACCGTATATTCCCTGCCCAAAAAAGTTAATTTGAAAAAATATTATGTTTGATTAATGATTTTCTTTTCGAGATATCGACGATTATGTAAATTTTTCTCCATAGAGCTGTGTATAAATGCTCATTTTCTCCACCCCACTGTCTTTTAATGCAAGACCCTGCGACATTAAGACTTCTCGGACACGTGCCATAGACATAAATGATTACTTTAAACGATTTAAAGTTTATCATGTTTATTTATCGAAATGGCCAAAATATGAGGGTTTAAATTTCGCTAATAGGAACAAAATTTGGAGAAAAACTTTTTTTCTTAAATATCAAAAATATAATATTAAACGAATTACGCTCTAGTGAGAAGAAAAAAAGATTTGAATACAAGTTTTGCATACTTCCGTAAACTCCCCTCTCAGAACGGCGCGGGGTCTAACATGATCTAAATTGTATTTAAAAAGACATATTTGAAGCAAGAGTTGAACGTAAGCGGTGGGGGGGGGGGGGGGGGGGGGGGGGCATAGGGTATATGGGGGGGGGGATAGGGCATGGGGGGGGGGGGGTAAATTGATTAAGCTGTGTCTACTGAATAGGTCAACCTCACAGAATGTCCTTGTAATTTCAATACTTCCATGCAAAATGTTTTACAACAAGTGATTAGCATAGTGCCGTATGCCTTTTTGACGAGGATCATGGTAACCAAAATCTACTTTTTTACTGACATAGCCAATATGGCGCACAATGTCTTTCACTGTTTTTTACCACTTTGAAGTCGTATATTTGATCAAAAATCATAACTACGCATTATGTAAAGTGCAAAAGATTAAGAAAATGAGTCAATGATAAAAAAAGTGTCTCCTTCAGGTTTCACACCACTAAATAACGTCTGGCCCTACCCCCTTTGAGGCAAAAGTACAAAACCGGCCCGTTTCTATGCCGAAACGGGAGACCTATTGTAAATTACAGTTTAAAATTAGGGTATTTACTACAAGTTATGGCGAAATTAATATAGTGTGAATTTTGACAGACACATCAGCGTTCTTCAGGTCCAAAAAAATTGATGCAATGATGATTTTTTAATATTTTAACAGAGACATTTGTGTTCAGGTCATTTCCGGTATCTGACGCAATAATCTTAATCAACAATTGCGTGTGACCAGGAAAACTCAACTCGTACTTTTTGAAAAGGCTCTAGCTCAAAATTATGCCGGTTACCCCCCATATATGAGTTGTTGAGTTAGTAGTCATGGCTTTCATCTTCAAGTTGAAACCAAATTTCAAGTTACCAGTTTCTTATAACGTCGAGAAATATCCATTTTAAAAGTGTGCATTTCACGTGTAACCCTATGGGAGATGTATTTAGTGGTGTGCAACCTGTACAGAGGGTCAAGGCGCTTTGACCTTCACCCCTGCATTGCTGTCTAAACTGACTTGCCGGCAATGATAACTAGACTTCTAGTTAAAATTGGTTCTAACACATATTATTACGGCCCGTACACTTCGTTCTCTTAGTATACACATCTGTTTCATCATGAAAGATCCGTCCGTTCGGTTAAATAAGCTACAATCTGACTAATTAAAGTCATTATCTAGTTTTTTATCTTTTTTTTTTTTTTTTTTTAAAGAAGAAAACCGTATATTCCCTGCCCAAAAAAGTTAATTTGAAAAAATATTATGTTTGATTAATGATTTTCTTTTCGAGATATCGACGATTATGTAAATTTTTCTCCATAGAGCTGTGTATAAATGCTCATTTTCTCCACCCCACTGTCTTTTAATGCAAGACCCTGCGACATTAAGACTTCTCGGACACGTGCCATAGACATAAATGATTACTTTAAACGATTTAAAGTTTATCATGTTTATTTATCGAAATGGCCAAAATATGAGGGTTTAAATTTCGCTAATAGGAACAAAATTTGGAGAAAAACTTTTTTTCTTAAATATCAAAAATATAATATTAAACGAATTACGCTCTAGTGAGAAGAAAAAAAGATTTGAATACAAGTTTTGCATACTTCCGTAAACTCCCCTCTCAGAACGGCGCGGGGTCTAACATGATCTAAATTGTATTTAAAAAGACATATTTGAAGCAAGAGTTGAACGTAAGCGGTGGGGGGGGAGGGGGGGGGGGGGCATAGGGTATATGGGGGGGGGGGGGGATAGGGCATGGGGGGGGGGTAAATTGATTAAGCTGTGTCTACTGAATAGGTCAACCTCACAGAATGTCCTTGTAATTTCAATACTTCCATGCAAAATGTTTTACAACAAGTGATTAGCATAGTGCCGTATGCCTTTTTGACGAGGATCATGGTAACCAAAATCTACTTTTTTACTGACATAGCCAATATGGCGCACAATGTCTTTCACTGTTTTTTACCACTTTGAAGTCGTATATTTGATCAAAAATCATAACTACGCATTTTGTAAAGTGCAAAAGATTAAGAAAATGAGTCAATGATAAAAAAAGTGTCTCCTTCAGGTTTCACACCACTAAATAACGTCTGGCCCTACCCCCTTTGAGGCAAAAGTACAAAACCGGCCCGTTTCTATGCCGAAACGGGAGACCTATTGTAAATTACAGTTTAAAATTAGGGTATTTACTACAAGTTATGGCGAAATTAATATAGTGTGAATTTTGACAGACACATCAGCGTTCTTCAGGTCCAAAAAAATTGATGCAATGATGATTTTTTAATATTTTAACAGAGACATTTGTGTTCAGGTCATTTCCGGTATCTGACGCAATAATCTTAATCAACAATTGCGTGTGACCAGGAAAACTCAACTCGTACTTTTTGAAAAGGCTCTAGCTCAAAATTATGCCGGTTACCCCCCATATATGAGTTGTTGAGTTAGTAGTCATGGCTTTCATCTTCAAGTTGAAACCAAATTTCAAGTTACCAGTTTCTTATAACGTCGAGAAATATCCATTTTAAAAGTGTGCATTTCACGTGTAACCCTATGGGAGATGTATTTAGTGGTGTGCAACCTTATGGATCTTATTTGACCCCGATGACCTTGAATGACCTCTGATGACCTTGAAAATTTATTCAGCAAAAAGAACACACCACTCCCCTTCCCTCCACCAAATCTCATCAAAATAGGCCTTACTGATCTATTTGACCCCATATTTGACCCCGATGACCTCTGGTGACCTTGAAAATGTAATCAGCAAAAAGAACACACCACCCCCCTTCCCTCCACCAAATCCCATCAAGATAGGCCTTACTGATCTATTTGACCCCATATTTGACCCCCGATGACCTTGAATGACCTCCGATGACCTTGAAAATGTAATCAGCAAAAAGAACACACCACCCCCTTCCCTCCACCAAATCCCATCAAGATCGGCCTTACGGATCTTATTTGACCCCATATTTGACCCCGATGACCTTGAATGACCTCCAATGACCTTGAAAATCTAATCAGCAAAAGAACACCCTACCCCCTTCCCTGACATCAAGTCCCATCAAGATAGGCCTTACGGATCTCTAGATATCGCGTCACAACGCGTCTCAAAAGTTGTAAGCATATTTGACCCCGATGACCTTGTATGACCCCCGATGACCTTGAAAAATCAATCAGCAACAGAACGCACCACCCCCTTCCCTCCACCAAGTCCCATCACGATAGGCCTTACGGATCTCCAGATATCGCGTCACAAAGGTATTTCTTAGCACACGGCATACGGCGGACGGTGGACGCCGGACAGAAATAGTGATAACATAGTCTCTTTCTGATTACATCAGGCGAGACAAAAATGAGATTTTGGTATCAACATTTTCAGAAAGAAATTCTCTTTCCAATAACACACAGCCTTTCTCCATAAACACAACCCGTTTCAAAGTTATACCCAGTATCACAACGCCTCATCTCCATCTCCCCAATGTGTTTAAACATCTTCAATAGTCTTTTTCTCAAAATGGTCAAAATGGAGATAAGGCCTCGTGGTTCTGAGCCCTCGTAATCTTTAAAATGGTTTCGAAACTTTTGGGTAAAACCCGGTATGTAAAAGCATACCTGAAGATCCTCGACACTTTCTCCATGTTGTTTATGTAATACGGAGAGTTTGGCCCTCAGATCTTTCTCAATCACCAGGTGCTCCGCCTTTAATGTTGTAATCTGAGAATAAAATGACACGAAAAGAAAGATGACAGTTAGCTTAGTAAGGCTAAAAAGAAGAAAAAAAGTTGTGTTGCCCTCACAAGCCTAAAATGGGGAAGGTCGGCCGGCCGATCTTTTTTTTAAATTTTTTTTATTTTTTTTAATATTTTACCAAATTAACAATTTTATACCTAGATTATTTCAGTCAACATGTGTGAAGATACTAAGGAAAACGCTTAATGGATGTATTTTCAACCCAATGGTGAATATTTTGGTTTCTTGCCCATCTCTGTGCAATTTTCACAGATTGGAAGATCTTAAGAAAAAATATCTTGAAAAAAAATAAAAAAATATAAAAAAATTGTTGAGAAAAAAGAAAAAAAAATACCCGGCCCACATTCTCGGAATTTTGACCCGGCCGGATGAGAGCAACACAACTATTTTTTTTGTTGCCTAATCATAAAACCCATAAGATTAGAGATAGAGAAAGGTTTGTCATGGCTTAAACTTTAAAATCACAAAATGTCTCCCTTTCAGAATGTTTCATTACATTTAAAGAATGGTTTGGTGTGGATTTAGAGAATAAAATATAGTCGGCACCCATACACAACTCCAAATATAGTACTACAGTCTACACATTATGAGACCAACATAATATAGCACAACAGCTACAAACTATACTTTATTCTCATTCTTAACTAGTTTATTGGCTATTTTTTATTATGCAGATAATGCTTTTTGTTTTGGTTATTTTAATCAAACAGCAAAAAATTCCCCCTTTATAAAATCGGCAAATTCAGTGAGCTGTTTCCAACTCCCTCCTTCGAATAATCACTTTCTTTAGCACACGTACACACGACAACACATTTGCTGGCAACTTTGCGTAGGGAGCGCTTGAACATCTTAACGCGAAGACCATACGCACTGAAGGTATTATCTTCGAATGAACCTAAACTACTATAGTATATATTATCGGTCTCATAATATAGTGTGAATCGGCTGAAAATCAGCCAAAAACCAATCAAATTACCGGTTGACATCCAAAACCACACCCACTATATAAGAATTGTTCATATCATCAGTGATTCCCGAATTGTCAATTTTCTTTAGTTTTAGGTAAGAGGACTTTGATGATAACGTAACACGAACATGCCTAGTTTGAGTTAATTTCTAAACCTTATTCCATGGAATCTTTGATATTTATACTTTTAAATTCCTTTGTATAGCTTCAGGGTCTAAATTCCTACCAGCAAGCAGAGAATTTTTAAGGAGCTCAATTTGGAATACTTAAATGGATAATAAGTCAATAAACAATAAACACAACACCAAAAGTAAGTCCCCCTCTCAAAATGTTGTCATTCAAGGTAAAACATTTTACCAATAAAACTTAGTTAGAAATAATCCTATGACTGTTTCCTAAGTGTTGTTTGAAAATGAAAGATGTCCATGACTTCATGGCTGAATGAGATAAAAACTGCCCTTACTTTTGTTGTGTTTATATAGACTTGAACAAACTGGATAATAAGTCATTAACTTTTTTAATTCTTTAAAATGATCTTTTCTTTCTCAAGTCAGTCCAATTTGGGCTACGAAATACTACCTCGGTAACATGTTCTCACCTTCTTGTCCCTGTCAAGAATGTTCTTCTCTTTCTCCATCAGCTGCTTCTTTAATGACGCTAATTGTTCCCTGAGTTGTGTCATAGCAACCATGTGGTCAGTGTTGCCTGGATCGATGAAACTCATGTCTGATTTGGAACTATTCCTCTCGCTAAATCTGTGTGAGGTCAGGTTAAGACAAGGGGCATACAAACAATATTATTGTATAGGGTGGGTCTTTTGCGATGGGTTTATTTTTACGAATTTCGCAAGTGAACATTTTCCATGGAACTGAGGCCACAAAAAAATGGTTTGCTTGCCCATATGCTCTCCAAAAGGTAGGGTCGGTCGGTCGGATTTTTTCTTCTTTTCCAAATTAGGTAACTGAATACCAGAAATAAAGGGAAAATATAGTGCTAAATACATTTTTCAATTTCTAAGTCCAAAACAGGACTTTAGATGATCCATAGGGTCACATGGTTGTCAATGAAGGTCATACGTAATTAAAAAGGTTTTTTTGTTGTTGAAAAATGAAGAAAAAAAAGTTAAAAGTGACACGGTGGGACTGTTTTACACGGTCGGTCGGACGAGGGCAAGCAAACAATTTTTGTTTTGCCTAATGTAAGATACAGAGGTTATGGATCCCACCCCCATGAGATGACAAACTCTATGTACAAAAAATAGTCTTTTATGCCCCCCCCCCCCTGCCAGAAGGCTTGCCCTTCCCCCCACCCCCAATTCAAGACCCTACTTACGCTACTGAGGCTTTGTATACATCCTGCGTACTTACAATGATGATGGAATAACACCGTTACTAGAATGTCTGTCTTCTGTTTTTGATCGTTTGTGGTCCGCCTCTGCTGATGTCCTGCAACACAAATATGGGGGAAAATCCATTCATATGATCCTACTTAAAATGAGTCCCTATTTTTGGCACAGGGTTGTAGCTAGACCAGGCCGGTGCCACTGTACACAGACTCCCATTGCCGAGATTGAAGCCTTTCTAAGAGGTACATTGCGCGCCTTCATTATGCAAGAGGTACACCACGCGTCTCAATGTCCCTTATAAGGACGTTCGTGCTGTCAATCATAGCGTTGTCAAGATAACGCTTCATTTCAAGAGTTACATCGCGCGTACTCACGCCCACATGCCCATATATATAGGAGGCTTCAGTTTTGCAATTCAAATTTCCTCTCCCATTATATAAGCTCCCTGGCTAGACCAGATTGAGTGCTGGACAATTTTACTGACGGCGAACGGAGTAAGTGTAGCGAACGAAGTGCAGTGGATCATGGAATGGGGTCTAGAGGCCTTTTTAATGTTTTTAAGGGGTTATAAATGCACTTTGAGGGTTCCTGCCACTTGATTTCTTGTTTTATGAGGCAGTTTAATGATTTTTCCCACAAATTGTAAAAAAAAAAAAAGTGCCAGATTTGTTACCCTTATTTTTAAGAGTGTCTGACGCTAGGCACGACTTCCGGACGGCCCCGTCCAGCGTAGCTACAACCCTGTTTTGGCAATAAAAGAAAGTTCCAACACCCCCTACTTTGACCCTGGTTGGCATTCCCCTACCAAAATAAGGTGCCTTATCTATGTCCCTGCCCCCTTCTCTCTCTCTCTTCCACAAACCCAACTGTGGAACCGCCAACCCACCTTGATTTGTCCGTATTGTTTTTTGCTTCCTCCTTCTTGGCTTTGTCCCTCTGTTCCGCGTCTTTGTTTGTTGATGACGGAGCTGATGACTGGTTACTTCTATGATGACTAGACACCATGTCATACTTCCTCTTCTTGGCTTTCTGTAAGACTCGCTTGTAGGACAGCGTGCATAACCAGCAGAGGATCTTACCGTCAACCTATCCGTGTGCAGCAGGCAGGGTAGGTCGGAGGAGGGAAGTGGATTGGGGATACAAATATCATTAGAGGATTATTAGATTGGGTTAAAGAAAATTGATATCTCAAAATTCATAAAATTACATCAGTGCTTAAAATAGGTTAATCACTCTCCACTTGGCAGTCATCTGCAGATGACAGTTCCAAAATGTCAACATTATTGAATTTCATCACCACATTTGGAATCATCATGAGAATCGCAGTATAATAAGTACAAACATGCCTAAGTTCAGTAATTTTCAAAAATCTGTTGTGTATATATGGTCAAATTATTAGCTGCGTAGAAAGTATTAATATTCCTGTCAGCCATCGACAGACTGAAGGTGTTTATGCAAGTGCGTAGCTAGGTTCTTCATATTGGAGGGGCGAGATATAAGCATGGTTTTATTATTATTATTATTATTAAAAGTGAACCGACAAGAGTTTATCGACAAAAGAAAATTGCGCATTTACACTTATGTTGCTATGATTGAGGTACGTTTTGGCTCGGAACGAGCATGTGCACGAGTGTAGTGTGCGAAAAATCTTTGTACTAATTTGACCGTCAGAATTTCATAATTCCCCTTGTCAAATGAACCGACAGTGCCAAATCTCAACCAACAGACTAAAAATATTGGTGGGGCGATCGCCCCCTCTGGCTATGCCACTGTATTTGTGGTGAAGATGCCATACAGAATATTGCACAGCAAGCTGTTTGCTCTATTAGAGGGCTGTCATTTTCGACGGTAGGGGGAGGTCCCAAATATCCTAGGGGGGCTGGGTCATTTCTTTTTTAGTCATGAAATTAATACCATTGCAATGGGGATGGGGTGGGGTCAAAACAAAACATTCACATTCGTTTAGGGGGGTCATAAAAGAAATGACAACGATAAATGAAACTTTTGAGACCTCCACCAATGAAAATGACTGCCACCTTAGAATCAATCAACCCTTCAGTAAATATAGTATGTATTTTATTTGTGGCTCTTCTGATTACTGCAAAACACCTAAATTTCGCGAATGACCAAAATCCAACATTTTCGCGAGGTTTTAATTTTGTGATTCCAAAATTTGAATCAAATTTTAAGCTCTTACCATGGTTAATTTTGTGGGGATTTAATTTTCATGAATTTCAGGTCCTCACGCAGTTAAATGGTTCTACAATATATTCCAACTACAACTTGCCAATTTTTCATAATTCTCCTTCTGGTCAAATACAGACACATGCTGAATGGAACTAATCCTTATGGTCAAATACAGACACATGCTGAATGTTACTAAAAGCAGAGCAGCTGAGGCAAAATTGACAATCCAAAATGTCTTGCTGCTACTAAAGAGCATATCATACAAAACAAGCAAAAACTACAATCACTGCTACAAGCATTTACCTTTTTACGTTCATCCCTCCGGTCAAATGCACACTTCTGTTTGCACTGCTCACAGGTGCGGGGCGGACCATATTTCTTCTCAGAGTTTGCGCACCTTTGACATTTATTCCCTATGAAGGCGGCTATAACGCTACAATATTCACAGGGTTTAGGCTGCGATTGGAAAGTTTAAAAAAAGAGAATGATTAGAAACATGACAAGTACATATTGATAAGGCTATATTAAAAATATCATTTATCTCAAAGCTCCCGCGCATGTTAGTTAATTGGTGCGCATTAGAAAAACTTCTTTTTCAAAAACAAAAACAAAAACAATAACTCCCAAAGTTTCATCGATTTTCATTGATCACATCATTTTAAATACAAAAGGTCACTTTTACAAGGCTTTCAATTTTATATTTATAAAAAAAAATTAAACATTTAAAAAAAACGCATTCCGCATTTAATATAGGTTTTGAAACACTGAAGAGCTTTGAGACAAAAGATTTTTTTAATATAGCCTAATAATAATAAATAATAGACAGTTCTTATACCGCTTTCCACAATGTAAGCACAGTCCCAAAGCGCTTTTGGCCAATTATTATTGCTGCCATTTTGAGTCGGAACCTTTTCGTCGCTACACTTAGGCGGCTAACGGCCTAAAGTGCACATCCTATATCAGCACTACTTAAGATTGTGACACCCTAACAGCTCCCCAAATATCGCATCGCTACACTTAGGCGGCTACCGGCCAACAGTGCACAGCCTATATCAGCATTAATTAAGATTGTGACACCCTAACAGCTCCCCGAATATCGCTGAAAGGTAATTGAGACTAAGTATCTTGCCCAAGGACACACACAAGTTGGCCATGACGGTGCTAGAACTCACAACCTCATGAGCACTGCTCTGCTGGACCACACATGCTCTATATTGTGTAGACTTTTGCCTCTGGTCCAATGTTACTTTTCAGGTACATTCATTTAAAACAATGCACTTGCATGATTTGTTTTAAAACTTAATACATACATGCTTCAAAGATATGATTACGACCAAAAAAAGTGAAAATCAACTGGGTCAAAAAATGAAAATATCTAACAATTGTGAAAAATTATATTGATATACTGTTACACTTGGACAAACATATAATACTGCAGAAGTTGTACTAGTAATAAGGACTGGATTGAATTATAGACACAATTATTGACATTATATTGGACATTAATACATTGGACAATGATTTTTGTATTCCAACGATATCACAGTCCTGTTTACATTTTACTCAAATCTTATTCACAAACGCATGATTTTCCTAATTTCATAAATGAGACCTGTCATCACAAAATGAGAGCTTAGTCAGAAAATTTTATTTTCAGGTTTGTCCAGATTTAAAATGCTCAGAAAACAAGCTTTAAAACGATTTGCAACATGTCATAATTGCTCGATGTTTTCACTGTCAAAATTCAAATTGAAGTTGCAAATAGCCTTTGTTTTCTATTGATTTTTGGCATGTTTATTGGACCATATCTCCTGTTGTACACTGGCGACTTAACGCTCATATATGTGGTGACAGTTCTCAAATGAATGTGGTATTATCAACTTTAAGGATGACTTACTGTTCCATACAATTTGACATTCTGTGCACACTTCCTGCAAATTGTGTTCGTACTGCTTTTACTGAGGAGAAGATAAGAATACAATATGTTCAAAATACATTCAATACATTTTCCAATTAGTCCTAACAAGAATCCAGTCATGTCATTGCTATAGCAGGCATTATGAGAATGAACAGAATTGACAAAACAAACTGAGTGCGCAACATTGGGCTAAAAAATGCCAATGGGCTGAAATTAAAAGCAAGTGCAGACATTTGGACACAAACCACCCTGAATTCAGGTTTAAACCAGAAATGGGAGTTACTTTAGTATACCCTACCCCTGCATGTCTTCAATGGGGACTTTTAAATAACGACCCATACACCTACACAGTGAGGAATACAAATGGTAGGGTATTCTAAAACTTTCCCCAGAAATGTCTCAACCTATGTCTGAATTCACACTTCTTGCATGGTACAGATGAAACCACTGAAAGCGAGGCTCTCCCCTCACCACGCCACAATGTGTCATGGTTTCACCAAAAAGTGCCAACAAATGTGATTTTTTTTTTTTTTTACCTACAAAATCATGAAAATCACATTTTTGGTAACAAATCACATTTGTTGGCACATTTTGTTCTATAATTTCACAAATAAATAAGATATTAAAAATGTTAAAAAAAAATCCTATGGAATTTTATTAGGATTAAAATAAACTAGTATGACAAAATTTGGCAAATATATTTTAGTTACCTTTTCCAAACCTAAAATGGGTAAAAAAAAGTGTTTTTATAATTTTCTCCAAAATGGTCAATTTCATGATCATGGTTGGATTCATTGAACCCTTTTCTGCAAAAAAATGTATACTTTTATATAGATTAAATGAATAATAAAGGAGTTACAGCAGTTTTATGGAGGCTATGCTGAGGGTCCACACTCCCTTAAAACAATGGACTACAAAGAGAGAAGTTTAAGTCAACAACATATTTGTGTTCATTAATGCGTATGTCCCATGAACAAAAATTGTTATACCATTTTGACTCAAAGACTATTTAGATCAATAGGCCTTTTATAAAAAGGTGAACTTTTAAAGACTATTAGGTCAATTCAGATGTAAAACATGAAATAATAAATGAAAACATTGAGGCATGCATGATGCTGCATGAAATATGATCAATGTTAATTTTACAACTGTATTTGTCAGCAATTTTGGAATGAAATCTAAAACTGACTATAACCCCTACTTAAAATGTCTGTGCTCACAAATAAGTGTGCATAGACCCGGAACTACTTTTACTTTTTTGATAAAACAGCTTCTGGTCCTATACAATACTGTGCAAAAATTTGGAAATCACCAGGAGCCTAAACTTGGCAACCAATGGGTAAAAAAACCTTCCTGGGTGCCCATTTATTTGGAGGCTTGCCAAAGCATCACATTAGACTTACTTTTCTTGTTGGAATTCTGCCCTACAATATGTACATTTAACAACTGGATAGGCACCCCTGCATTCCTGCAAAACATAATATAAAAGCAATCAATATTTTACAAGTCAAAAATCTAAACTATACCCATTAGTGTCAGGGGAATCTATACCTATCACTCAGTGTCAGGGGAATCTATTTTTTTTGCTTTTTACCTCATGATTGGGCAATTATCAAAGAAGATTTCTTGATGCACCCCAGGATGCTTCACTTTCATCACATGACCACAGGATTTCTGTCACCAGTGTCTACTGGTTCCCATCGACATTACAGTGCAAGGAAATGCTTATAAAGTTGTTAAACGAGGGTCTTTAAGAAAATCCTTTTGTAAGTAATATGATTGATGTGTCTTTAATACAGTCCTCTTTTGATTTTCTTAAAGACCCTATATTTTTATGAATACAAGTTTTAGTTAGGATTCAACTTCTTTTAATATTTATATAAGTTACCCTATCTGCACCATGCATTTAGATGGTAGAGGTCAGATGACCTCCAGCTGTTAATTACTTTAACACATGTGTGGGACTGTTTGTATTGGTGATAAGCCCTGCTGGTACTGTAGGGGCGCTAAGCAGTATTGTATGGGGTACATCAAGAAATCTTCTTTGGGCAATTATCTTGTAATATATAACCGATCAGCAATTTCACTGGGTAAAAATAGTAACGTTGAAAAGCCAAAACGATGTTTGCTAAAATGTGTGCTAGAGCTGTGTTTTAGGCAGTTAAACAATGTAATTACCCATATTTGTCACTCTTGAGTAAAATGATCAAGGGTGAAAATCAGAAGTAGTGAAGGGTATTTCACCCTTTGTATGGGGGGGGGGGGGGGGGGGGGGGGGGAGTGAAAACACTTCACACTTTGGGTTAGAATGTCAGATACTGGGTGACACTTATTGTGACCATGTGGTACTGTTCTGTAGACTGTGATTGTCACTATATAGACGTTATTCGTAATTGGCGCACTTACATCAAAAGAGTGGCCATGCTATCCAACTGAGCATGCTCAAAGCTATTAGTGCTCGGAAAACGAGGCTAGTTATATAGCCGAGACGAGAGTGCTGTAGTTTTTCAATGTGGTGAACTTAGCACCAATCATAAAAATTCTTCATACTTCTGAGCTGTTTACTTATAACATTCATGAAATAAACTTGAATGTATAAACTATCTATTCCACTAGTTTGAAATAAAATGTTTGCTGGTAACCGACACCATCTAGAAAATGTAGAAATTCACAGTTCATAAATATTGTAGTAAAAGTATGTGATTGTATGTTTATCTGAGTGACATCAAGTATGTCTCCCTCTTTGACATGAAATCGCCAATTGAGAATAACGTCTATTGGTGTTTTTTTTTAAATGTTAGACTATTTTCATATGGGACATTAAGTGTTGGAAAACAATTAGACACTTAGCTGGCTGAAAACAAACAAACAACAGAATCAAATGCCAATTGACAAGCACAAGTCCAAAAGAAAACAGTTTACAATTGGTGGCAGTGGTGGTATTTAATTGTCTTACAATAAATGTTAAAGATATGTTTATGAATATTTTATCATAATCATATAATTATTTTTATCATCAGCTTTACTGTATACATGACGGTATTTAGGTGTATAATTTGTTACATGCATTATTATACCCCATAATTACTTTGCATATTAAATGTGTACAGCCGTGGCAAAAGGATGATGCTTGTTCAGGTCACGTAGACTAGCTGCGTAGTACGTTTTTCACAACAGTTGATCGCATTCATGTTGATTGGTTGTCCGCCTACTGATTTACTATGTTTACATACACGCGTACACCTTTGAGAAATTAAATGTGGAAAGAGACTAATCGGAACCATTCGGAATCTACCGTATATTTTCGGATTTGAAATGGTTTAGATACGTAAATATGACCGCGAATTGACCTCGACTAGTAGCCTCTTCCGGTTGGGGGAGACGCATATTTTCGCTGTGATTAGGGCTGATTTTATATCATTAATATTTCATTTTTGGTATTGGTAGCATTTATGGAGCTTTCATTCCGACCTAGTACAGGAAACCCATACGTTGGGTTTTTTTTCGGTTTTTTTTCCCCCCTACCAACGTATGGGGAAATTGTATTGCGAGAAACTGTCAATTTCATTTGCTGTATGAAGTGAATGGAGTGCATCTCAAAATGAGTTGCGCGGTGAATTTAGTCTCATTCCCATCGCCAACATCTTATACGCACATCACTTTTTTACGAACTTACGAATGTAGCCTATTGAAACGAGTCTATTTATTATAATAAAACATGGCGCCGATTTCGATAAACATCGCGAGTGCCGTTAAAGTGAATTGGCTTAGAATTTCACCTCAAATTTCAAGGGAATATTGCATTTGTACAAAATATTAAACGAATGGCAAGATAGATGAGAAAGAGTAGATAAGAACAAGCACAAAGAAGTGTGTTTTTGAGCTCTGGTAAGCGATACAGAAATTAACACGAAAATCATATTTAGAAGGAGTCATACTTACTACTTAGGATGGGGACAGATAGTGAAACAAGCAAAATACCCTATGATGAATAATACCAACTGATGACAAATAAAATATCACTAAGTATGATATTTGTTGTACTAATTCCGACCATAGCTATCATCGTCATACTGAGACTCGTATCGTTTGAGAGCTATGATGATACAGAGCTAGACACTACTCTACTCATACTGACTGAGTACTGAGTGCGGGACTGAGTGACAGACAGGGTAATTCACAGACAGGACAGGAAAGGATAAATTCAAAATTGATTTTTATGATTTTTTATTTAATTAAGGAGGTGTTTAACTTGAAATTGAAGTCTTGATAGGACAATCGTCTATCATCTTCTTCGATCTGAGGAGTGCTTGAGACTAAGAGGATAATCTTTAGTCATAACAATGTGCTAAACAATAATACTGAAGATCTGATGCCTTTACCGCCTTCTTTCTTATGCCGGCGACTGTCATTCATTGTTGTTGTCAAATTGATTACCTTACAAAGTTGTTGTCCCTGAGAAAGTTCATCAAACGGATGACGACTGTTGCATTTTGTACACGCAAACAGAGCTTCTGCCTTTACTGACATTTTTGTCAGACAGATGTGATCACCAACAGCTATGAAAATGTAAGATCGCAATATCCTATGGATTGGAAAAATACAAAATTTGTCCTATGTTCGCTGCGTAGACCGCAAACAAAAAGTCATGAATGAAAATTTGACCGGAAATAAATCATTTTGACCTTCGTCGGTGTTGACAGAAACTCGAAGAAACTTAATTTGTTCAAAAATGTATCATTGCCTACAAATTTTATATGGTACGTCACAAAGAAACTGATTTGATTAAATGTCTTAAACACATCAAATTATACCCAAATGATATTAAAAACTCTTTTCAAACATTTTAATTTATAATTTTATTTATTTCAAAACTACTAAGAGACATGCGCAGTAGATGATATTGATCGAATTTGATAATCGCCGATAGAGGGCAGCAAAGCGTCAACAAAAACAGCGGTTTTCAAAATCAAAATTCGGCAGGCAGTAACAGTTTTCCGGTTTTATTTTGATTTGGTTGGGTTCATAAAGTATATTATAAACATTGTTACATCACGTTAGACGATATGAACCTAATGTTGTTGAATTAACTCAAAAAGTGATTTGTGTATTTCTAAGTGGCCTGGAAAATGATCCGGAAACGACACACCCAGACACTTTTTTTAGTTTTCAGTTCACCCAGCCAGTCGGACGGACGTTCGGTTCATGATAAGTTCAGCAGGAGCCGAGCAATTTGATTGTAACAGCTTGTAACAATTGTTATTGTACAATCGCACAATCTGTTTCGTGATTGTAATTTTGCATACAAAAACTTGCTTTTTTTTAATTAAGGCTCAGCCTTTGGCTGCTTTGCAGTGACAATGATTGAGGTGGCAACATTTATTAATAGCAAGCCATTTCAATTATAAAATAATAAGCTTATAATATTAAAAACAAACAGAACAGAAGCTTGCTTAAAAAAAGCTTACATTAAACGCATTATTAAGCTTATCTTTGTGATTGAATTTGAAGCTAAGTAAGGTTATACTGTACTGTACTCAAACAGAACTTTGCATTTATATCATAAACATCATTGAAGTTTTTTATGGCTGGTAAAAAGTGGTACTTCCTGCATCATAAATAGTCCTACCAGCCGATCACAACAAAGTTACATATCATGTACACCGAGTACCGATTTGTTGAGTAAATAATACGCAAAATGGACGCTCGGTATTTGACGGTAAGCATTTTTATAAATGTATGCTCATTAGACTTTTTACTTTAGTTAAAACACCATTTTCATATAAAATCATATATAAATCATAAAGGTAGATCATCGTAGATGACCCGATCACATTTTCGTAACAGAATTATTTCAAACATACGGAGATTTTCATATCATATGAAAGCTCGTATTTTTCTCATCATCATACTGAAATTTGACGGCCTAAATCGGTATAATTACGGAGAAATCGATGAAATAACGTCGAATTACCGCGAATGGTAGTAACCACCGATATAAAGACATCAAAAAAAGTAACTCGGCTGTTGTAAAAGCACCTATAATTTTAAAATTGTTACTCATAATTCTAAAAATGAAAATACCATGACACAGAAAATTTAATTACGGTGATTTTGACACCTTGCTTGTTAAAATCGATAAAGCATTGTTGTCGCGGTATGTGCTTACAGATGAAAAGTGCCAATTCCATTGTTGCATTAACTCCTATTGATCTCTCTGATTCAGCGTGAAGATAATAGCGGGAATTTTGATTAGCTGTTCTTATTGTGCTGTAAACTTGATTAGCATAATCCGGGACAAATTTAATGGGATGACAGGCGTACTTCTTTACAATTAAAAAGGATGAATTTAAAACTCCAATATGTACAATTAAAAAAGATGAATTTAAAACTCCAAATGCTCAGAAGGTCCGAGAAGACAGACAGGACAGGTCATCGTCATGGGCAAACTATCAAAATTCCTGTCATCGCGGTAATTCAAATTTCAGTATGATGATGAGAAAAATACGAGCTTTCATATGATATGAAAATCTCCGTATGTTTGAAATAATTCTGTGTTACGAAAATGTGATCGGGTCATCTACCTTTAAAATGGCGATGACCGATGCAATTACACGATTTTGGCGAATATGACCGAAAATAGGCGCTGACCCAATACTGGCGACTTTACCCTATATTGGAAAATCATTTTAACCAAACATCCCCTGTTTCCCCCACAGCAATCCAGACCTGCATACACTTCTAGTTCCATGAGGTCGCCATACTCTACCAGAACCAGCACAGACACTTATCGCAGCTCATACAGATTGCACGACCACGATGCAGCTAGCTCATCGCAGATGCCACAGGAATCCAACTCTTCATATCAAGATTACCCGACCAGGAGACCACTGCTGGACGACCAGGCTGCTCCTGGGAGATCACCAAGAAATGTTAAGGCTGCTCCAGAAAGTAGAAGTAGAGGTGTGTTTCTTATTTGTCAGTGTTATGACTCTGTGAAATCACCGATCTTGTATTTATAAGGGAGTAGGGGCAGCCAGGGCTAGTAGGCCTACTATGTTGCTAAAATAATAAACACTTTCCCTGCGGCTATTAGTTTTACCAATTTAAAAAAAAAAAATCAAAAACATTTCCAAACTTTTGATTCCGAACGTGGTAATGAAATACAATAATTTTGACATTTTCGAAACATTTTGTTACATTTTGGAATGTCGTCTCCATACGCCTGCCGCATGGAAAGTGTTAGATGTTGCTAGAATCCAATAGATCAACGGCACTAAAGAGCCATTTATAAATTATAAGGTGTATCTTAGTTCACAGTAGAATCTGACATGAAAGAGTGGCTATCATATTTTATTAAATTATCTGTGTTAATTTACATGAATGATGTGTCATATTAGAACTTATTGTGTAAAGTGAGTGCAAAAAAAATGGTACCAAAATGGGACATTCTGACCAAAATTTCAAATTCACTTTTCAAACAATTTTTGTGTGTTACTTTGAAGTTAGTATGTTGAACTTTGTGAAATAACTCAAGGGGCAGTCTGAATCCTTCAATTTATTTTTTTTCAGCATGTTTACTACAGAATATGCACATTTTCAATGATAAATCACACAACCACTGTTTCTTTTTAAATGTAACTATAATAATGCATACCAACACAACTTTAATATTCAAAGTACACTTTTAACATGTTTTAACATATAAAATGACTTTAAAGCATCTTTGTACCTCAAAAAATTGAAAAAAATTTTCTGTAGAAATCACTTGATTTTGCCTACTTTGGGATGCAAAAGTTTTCACAGTAAAAAAGGAGAACTGTCACAGACCTTTTTAACATATTTACATGATAAACAACACTAACTTGAAACTACAGTGAAAGTTTCAAGTTCATAACATAATTCTTGGCAAAATAGTGCACAGGGAAAAAAGTGCTTCAATTTGTTAAGTTTGTGTTACACTCCTGACATGCCAATTTTCCTAGATACCTGTAATTCTATGGATCATAAAACCCTTGTCTTGTTTTAAAACAAAATATTTACATTGGCAAACATATAAAGCACCAAGAAAACTATAATACATACTAAATTTAGTCTTCTTTGACAATCATTGTACCAACTTATGTTAATTTTTCACACTGTTTTCTCATTAAGCAACAAAAGGTATATTTTAACACCAATACTACCAGCAGAAAATCAGTCTAAAAGACTTTTTAATGGAGCAAAATGTTATTTTGATAAACACACAAAGAATTTGGAGCAAATTATTCATGTCAGTACAATACTGATATGTATTTATACTTTGGGCACCTAATGTTACACTCCTGACATACCAATATACTGACAAATACTCTCAGTTCTAGAGATCACAAGTTGTTGTCATTGCTTTAAAAGGAACTGTTTGGGTTTTTAAACATACAACACATTTACCACCAACAAAGTACACACATTTTATGGATATCACCCAACTTTGTCATCATTATTCATATTGAAAATCAGTTCAGATGTATCACTTTGGCAAACAAATATGCAGATTTTCAATTTTAAACCATTGTTAATCAAACCAAACATGTAAGTTGAGCATATATCTAATTCTTGACTATTTGGACCTTATCATACATGTCACTGCCAAGTCAATTTAGTATCAAGCAGCAGATAGTTATTTCTTTACCTTGTGTTACACTCCTGACATATGAATTGTACATGCCCATACATTAGAGTTTGAAGATCATTAGTTCACAGCCTCTTTATACAGAATGAATTGAAGGTTGCTTCATATTTCAACAACTAATCTATTCAAATTAATAACTGTCAACTAGGTTCATGAGGGCATGGTACCCATGCCTCCATATAATTGAAATTCTACTTAACTACAAGGTAACATATTAAATGCGATCCAACAATAGCAAAAGTGAACTACATTGTAACTATATTAAAACTATAATCTTACACAAAAGCATGCTAATTGTATTTCTTTTCTAAGATGGTTTATCATCATTGAGGTTTATAAACTTAAGCAATTTCAAAAGTGTTACACTCCTGACATAGCAATAAGTCCTGCTGCAGATTTCCAAAAGTGTATCAAGGTATTTGTTGGTTTTACTCAAGTACAATAAAATTTCTCCTCAGTATCAAAATCATTTGAATATAATGACCAAAAACTGTCATATGAACTGTAATCAGTATTTCTCAAATTTAGATGCAGACTTCATCATTTGTTCACAACTTTTTCCTCAGTTCAGCTAGTACTTCAATATCAAGCTTCATTCTCAAGTATTTATTTATTTATTTATTTATATATTTATTTATTTAAACAAATAATATGGAACTATTTCATTCTGTGATTTTCAACTGCCGACAAATTTGTTTCGAAGAGATGGATGCCATCTCCTCTCATCAGGGTTTCAGTAGAAACCCTGATGAGAGGAGATGGCATCCATCTCTTCGAAACAAATTTGTCGGGAGTTGAAAATCACAGAATGAAATAGTTCCATATTATTTGTTTAAATAGCTCCTTTAACAAGTTGAGCACTCTTGACAGGATTTTTGGTAACTACTATGTATTTATTTATTTATATATTTATTTATTTATATATTTATTTATTTGGTATTTATTCATTTAATATTCATTTATTTATTATTTATTTCTGTTGTTTTATAAGGTTGTGGATTAAGTGCAATTGTTTATTTTTTTTATTACTGTTCTCTTATAAGATAGTTCTTGTTAATGACAAACAACTAAAATTAGTAAGTACTAGAACATTGCAATATTTACCATTCAATTAAGGGAAGTGTCAACCCTATTATTTTGATGATCAACTTTTGCTTCTAAGTTAGAGAATATTGAATAAAAGTACATACAAGTATACATTTATAGAAAGGAAATTTGATAAGGAATCCGATGGTGATATCAATGTGATATACGATACCAAATAAACTACATTTTGAGAAATGAACCATAAAGCGATTTTTTTTTACCCCACATTTTTCAGACAGCATAACTATAAAATAAAAAATGGTAATTTGTTCTAATAAACATTTTTGTAAACTAGACAATTTTGTCTAGGAGGCAATTTTTTCTTTTTCCAAAATAAGGCTTGGTTTTGGAAATATTGCTAAAAACATCGGAAAAGTGTAAAAGTCATGTTTTTTTGCATACATTTCGCTAGAAATGGATGCATATCTCGACTTTAAAATCCATAATCGAAAAAAATAAAAATTTGCCTCCTAGCGCTGAAAGTCCTCTACACAATGGTAGTAAAAGCTTACCTGATAGTTCGATATTTTTTTACTTGTTGTCTGAAAAATCGTAAAATTCCTTCAAATTTGAACTTCAAGAAAACATTGATTTAGTAAAAATATTGACATTTTCCACCATTTAAAGCTAAATGTTCACGGAATACACGGACGTGTGACCTAAAAAGCGAGTATACTATTATGAACAATCAAAATAAACTATCAGATTCAATTTATATTGTCACAATATGAAGAAATTGGAAGAAAACTGAATTTAAATGATCGTAAGATTGGCCTTTGTTTACATTTTTAGACATTGTTTTGCGCTCTTTTGTTTTTCGCGTCTATGTCGCGGATATTAAGCGGCGCGTCCAGTATTACGCACGGGAAGTTTCAGCGCGCGACGCAATGATCGAACAGTTGTCGCAACATTTGAAAAGCGCGGAACTCCGCTTAAATTCCCGCCAAATAACCATGCGCCTTTTACTGGCTCAAACTTACCAAGACAGCAATTTAAAATCACCCAAAAAGAACAGGAAATAGTCGCTTCCGATTAGTAACTTATGATGGTAATGATAGAATACATATAAAAGTATAAAATAATAGAGAAATATGAAATTCAATTTTTGAAACAAGTGCCGGGTTGACACTGCCCTTAATGCTGTTCCTATGAATAGGCTTTATTATTTTTATTTCTAAAATCTGATTATCTTGCTAGGTATGCCTTTCTTATTCTCTTTCTTGTTGCTCTTTAAATACATGTCAGGAGTGTAACAACAATATATAACACACATCATGTTTTAAATAAGCATTGTACTTACATATTTTGAACTATGTTTTCATTAAACAATATCACATAATGCTGAAAAGTATATGGTATTGCTAGGACTAAAAATGTTTGAAAATATTTATGTGTTATTGAAGGATAATGTAGGGTCTCTTAATGTCACGCAGGTATGACAGGGCCTGTGATCAAGTTACAGTGTTATTGATTGTCATGATTTATATTGTAACAGTGATTAAATACTATTTTGATTTGATGTACTATTGATAATTTTGTCAGTATTTGCATTTAAGTGGTATTTAATGTCATGATTTACACATTGCGTGCAATGGTGTTACACTCCTGACAACCACCTTTATGCACTCTGAAACAGACACAAAGAACAAATCACATTTACCTTTATTACTAATAGTTTATTTACACCAGGTATGACATAAAATAAATACCATTGCTCAATTTCATCTGGATGAACAACTTTAAAAAATAGGATGAAAGTCAATGTTACACTCCTGACATTCATAGGGTGTCACATTTTATCTGCATACATCCAGTAATTAATGCAATCTACACTTGTCAATTTACCATTAAGTGAAAGGCAACACTGTACCTATTTGAAAAAGGGAAAGTAGAATTGGTAGCTTTTGTCAATCTTTCTTACATGACTGACTTTTTTGTAAAATTTGAATTTGTCTCCCTTTTTAAAAAGTGCACACTTCATTGATAAACAAGACATTTTGAAGCACATAGAATAGCTGTATTTGACTTGAACTAAAACAAAATGAAACTAATGAGTACATATTATTACAAGATTCATTAGGAATCAGATTGAACAAGGTTTTAATTATTTATGGCTTACAGAAATTACATGTTCAATTTCAATGTCCCAAAAAAGTGTTACACTCCTGACTGTTTTTAGCATCATAAATGGACGTAACTTTTTTTCTGAAGGAGCTTCGGTAAACATTTTATGACACAAAAAAGCATGGTATCTAACACACATTTTAGAATAATTACCTTTTCTGTAAACCCCTTTATTTTAGTGATAGGTGCTAAAAAGTAAAAGGTACCATTTTTTTTGCACTCACCCGTATGATAATTTAAGTTTTCACCACTATTATGACACCCTATACATGTATGTTTACATTAAACACAGTCCACGATGTGATCAAAGACCAAGGTATAAACAATGTTGCTTTTAAGGATTAAGATCATCATCATCATCATCTACCGTTACTGTGCGTAAACCTCTTATTGAGTTTTCTCGCACCATGTATCCCTGGAACCTAGGAATTCAAACATGAGCGTACAGACACAGTCCGGGATGATCCTCTTTTAAGGGCAGTGTCAACCCGGCACTTGTTTCAAAAATTGAATTTCATATTTCTCTATTATTTTATACTTTTATATGTATTCTATCATTACCATCATAAGTTACTAAGGCCTAAAAAAAAAAAATGTTTGATTGGCGTAACCCGACCGACCCTAAATACATCGCCGACCCTGAATATTTTTTATTATTTTGAGGGGGAAAAAAACAAAAAAACACACCAAAAAACAAAAAAAACTGAAATCTGACGTTTGTTATTGTTTAAAACTTCAGAAACTTGTACTCATAGAGTCTGTTGGTTTCTATAAATAAAAATAAAAATGTTTAAAGAAAAGGGAATTTTTACCGTCTCTTCATTTGTGTGTACTGCTGTCTTTTAAGTGTTCAAAAGTAGATGATTTAAAAATTAAAAAATTAAAATTTTTTAAAAAATCCCGACCTACCCTATTTGTTTTGGTCATGTTACGCCAATCAAACCTTTTTTTTTTAGGCCTAATCGGAAGCGATTATTTCCCGTTCTTTTGGGTGATTTAAAATTGTTGTTTCAATGGTAAGTTTGAGCCAGGAAAAGGCGCATGGTTATTTGGCGGGAATTTAAGCGGAGTTCCGCGCTTTTCAAATGCTGCGACAGCTGTTCGATCATTGCGTCGCGCGCTGAAACTTCCCGCGCGTAATACTAGACGCGCCGCTTAATATCCGCGACGTAGACGCGAAAAACAAAAGAGCGCAAAACAATGTCTAAAAATGTAAACAAAGGCCAATCTTACGATCATTTAAATTTCAGTTTTCTTCCAATTTCTTCACATTGTGACAATATAAATTGAATCTGATAGTTTATTATGATTGTTCATAATAGTATACTCGCTTTTTAGGTCACACGCCCCTGTATTCCGTGAACATTTAGCTTTAAATGGTGGAAAATGTCAATATTTTTACTAAATCACTGTTTTCTAGAAGTTCAAATTTGAAGGAATTTTACGATTTTTCAGACAGCATAACTAAAAAGATATCGAACTATCAGGTAAGATTTTACTACCATTGTGTAGAGGACTTTCAGCGCTAGGAGGCAATTTTTTATTTTTTCGATTATGGATTTTAAACTCGAGATATGCATCCAAAAGTGCCAAAAATGTGATTTTTGAGATAAAAATCTCATTGTTGACACTTTTTGGTCAATATTTTCAAAACTAAAAATGTTTAAGCAAAAAAAAAGAAGTGCTTCCTAGATAATTGACTTTAGATGATTTTGGTGAAATATTGAAATTTTTAATCAAAAACTGATTTTGTTAGGTTGTCTGAAAAATTTTGGCGCCAAAAAAAGTGATTTTTGGGCAAAAATTTAGAAATCACTTTTTTGGGGGAAATTTAATACCAAATATAGATTCTCCGACTCATTTCATTTGAAAAATTGTATACTTTTATGTACATTACATTATTAGTTTAAAAGTTACAGTGCTTGATAAATTTCATATATTTAGGGTTGACACTTCCCTTAACGTGCTCGGGTATTGCACTCCGATGCATGGGACCACCATTTCTATGTGACTTCCGAACCACGAGGCAATTGAGACTAAGTACCTTGCCCAAGGATACAAACATGTTGGCCGTAGCGGGGCTAGAACTCACAACCTTTGTATTGTGAACCCTGCGTGCTATCCACTAGACCACACATGCTTTACCTTCTATTATTACACCTACAATTTTTCTCCATCTACAGCTATTATGTCAGCTCTGAGAGGTTTACAAGACAGAATAAAAAGCCTTGAGCTTGAGCGATCCCAGGCAGAAAACAACTTAAAATCCTTGGCTACAGAGACCACACAATACAGGGATATTCTGCAGAGGCAGAATACTGCAAGGGAAGTTACACAGACAGAAATATCAAAACAATCACAAGGTTTGTATCGATTCCAGGATTCATAAACCAATTACCAGGGGCGGGGGAAGCACTTGTATCAAAGGTGTCTTGAAGGTGGATCATACAGGGTGAGTCAGAAAGAATGGGCACTTTTTTTGACGAATGCGCCACAGAAATATTAGGCCTGCATATTCAAAACCAAATATAGAGTTACAAAGAACACATATTTGGCTTTCATTCAAAAAAAGAATTTTTGAATTCGGACATTGCGTCATAAAGTTGCAACCATTTGAGTAGAACCCGGTATTTTAAAGCCAATCCGCGGAATGGCGATCATGGCCTGAAAAAATGGTTTTTTTCCCGGCAAGCGATTCCAAATTTCCCTCCAAAATGGAATGCATTTCTTAATGAAAGAGTAACATTTCCCTCCAAATGCCAAAATTTCCCTCCAAATGCTCAAATTTCCCTGCAAGGAGCTTTCCGTATTGCCTACTTTTTCAGCCTGTGATGGCGATAACCCATAGTATTGTTGGTTGCCTGATTCAGAGATGCTGATCAATAAAACTAGTGAAAAAAATGAAAATGCACATGAATGTTGGACACAATATCTTAAAATGACTGGAAATAAATAGATCTGTGTAATTAGGAGTAATAAAGTTATGGCGATTTCAATGACCGTGCATAACAACAGCAAAGTTAGGTATAGGAAATCATTGATTTGTGTGTGATAACGCAGTGAAAATTGTGTGTGTAAAGACTCACAGCTAATCAGCAAAAGAGTTTAATCTTCACAGCTAGTCACACACTTCATACCGCAATCACTCCATACCCATTCATCCAGATACCTAGGTGGCTCGTTCAGATAGCACACAGTTCAGACAACCTAAAGACTACATAATAATATACACACTACAAAATACCACATAATATAAGAAACATTGTAAAACAGGACAACCTAAAAGTCATAAAATCTAAAAAGTGAGGAGCTATTAAAAACAACAAGTTTGACTATCTGTGAAATTGCCTCTTGGCATGTTCATAAACTTATGACAAATTGCAAAATCTTGTTGTGTGCTTTATTGAGGGGTCGTCCAAAATTATCACAATTTTCACATGCGTACAGAGCGTATGTAACTTTTTACCCCCCTCGAGTTACGTATGCAATAAATGGCGAAAATGTCATGGCTTGATAAAAAAATACCCGCCTCTCAAGATCGCTATTTAAGTTACGTACGTTTAGGGTATATTTGTATCCCCTCCCCCTGTTACGCTTTGTACGTATCTGTAAATGGCGAAAATTATGGGCGACCCCTAAACTGCCAAATTTTCTACTGGAAGATTTTTTTTTGTATATAAAGAGCAAATGTGAACAATAGCCCAACAGACATTAACAAAGTTAATGAACTGAGTGATTACAAATCAAACGGGTAACTCTCAACAGAGAGCTCTCTGATGGGCCAATCAATTGGTTCACTGCAACTCAGAAAATAATCAAAAATACAAGTAAACACAATTGGGCTAGTAAAAAAGCCAATGAAAGTGGCGTGGGACAGGAATAGGATAAACACCCAAACATAGAGAATAACAGCAAAAAAATAAGAAGAAAAATAATATCTGGAGGTCATTGATACATCGAGAGAGTTTAGCCAACATTTCATGAGGTAAAAACATACACAAAAAGATAAAGATTTCAATATCTACTCAGCTACTGGCCCAATAGTTTAAGTCCAGCCCAGAGCTCATAGGTCTTTGTTTTTCAACCTGTTCCAACTGGTGTGTCTATCGGTCACTATGGTGAAAAATAAAAGTACTTTACACACACACACCCCCCCTACATCTATTCGCCCTCAAACAAGGACCATGAAGTGGTACTATCCAAACGAGGACACCCCAACCTGGACACACATCGATACACCGAGGACAAAATGGCGATTATTTTTTGTGTGCTTTGGTATCACACCGCCAACCACGCACAACCACACAGTGATACTATCTAACCGAGGTGTGTGAGGGGGTATGTCATAAGAGGACCTCATTTAGATAGCGTTTTTATACTATTTGGAATATTTTGAACATATCAGGAACCGAGGACTGTCCGCAGTTCCAAGGTGTGTCCGCAGTTTGATGGTGTGAATTCATACGGGTGTCCGCAATTAGATAGTGAACACGTACACCCCCCCACACACATTATAAATTGACAATTCTGTTTATATATATTTTTAATTCCGTCTATTCATTGCGTAGAGGTCAACTCAAAACTTGGTGCGGCGGAGAACAGGTGCAACCTACTGGAGAAACAGCTGGAATACATGCGCAAGATGGTGCAGAGTGCAGAGCAGGAACGACAATCAGTACTTCACAAGCAGGAGTTGAGGCAGAGCAGAGATGTAGAGGTCAAGACCATAGATAGGCAGGATAAGAGAGACAAGTTAGACGAGTTGGAGCGTGAGCATGTCAGACTGAAGGCAACTCAAACACTTGCTGAGGTTAGTCGTAGTTGAGACTTGAGAGGTTTACATTTGGGGACCGGGGAAGGGGAAGATGCATGCACAAGAGTCAGCCAAGTGCTGAGACAATTAGTTAGAGAGTAATGACTGCGTAACAACTGTTTTTCGTGAATTTGTTTTGAAATCAGAGTTTTTGTTCTGGAATGACAATTCCGAATGACCAGAACACTAACCGACAGCAACAACTGTTTTCGTGACTTTGTTTTGAATTGCAGAGGTTTTTGTTCTGGTCTGAGGAAAAACCTCTGATTTCAAAACAAATTCATGAAAACAGTGTTACGCAGTCATTATTTTCTAACTCATTGTCTCAGCACTTGGCTGACTCTTGTGCATGCATCTTCCCCTTCCCGGTCCCCAAATGCGCAGCCCCTGAGGGACAATTCCGAATTACCAGAACAACAACCGAGGACTTCAAAACAAATTCACGAAAACAGTTGTTAAGCAGTCATTATTCTCATTCATTACTGATTACTGAAAAAGATGCATATATATCCAAATCATTGATTTTTATACGATTGCGCTAAAAGTTAATTCGTTTTCTGTTTATTTTGTCCACTCCTTCTTAGTTTATTGAAACAGTCCAACTTCCAAGTCAGGTCATCCCCCCATTGTCATTTTTATCATTCAACCAATCAGAAATAAACTTCAACTGTGTTTCTTCATAACTCATTGAATATTCAGTTTAGCGGCGTGAGGCTCTAGTTTGATCACTGTCCGGACAGGGGTCAGACCCCCACCCTTTTTATTTTTGCCCCACCCTTTTTACATAGCCACCCTTTTTATTTGGGAATGTTCAACACCCACCCTTTATACCGAAAAGGGGACATTTTGATCATTTTGCGCATTCAAATTTGAAAAGGCACTCATTGGAAGAAAGGACAAAGTGACAGAAACATCCCGGGACCCGTTTTATTTTTCGGGATGGGTTCCGGGATGCACGATTATTTAATGCAAATCTATAGGAGATTCATTTGAAATGGATTTATTTAATCAAATCAGTGCATTTTTGGTACTCTTATGATCCCTAAATTGTGATAATACGCTGTGTACGACACTTTCGTAGCTCCCGTCGAGTTTCCATTTTGAAAAAATGTCACGATTTCAACAATAGATGGCGCTATATAACAACAAACCAATTTAAAGGTGGCGACTGTTTAATTTCAAATCGAAGTATATCTTCGGATACATATTTATGATATAACTAGCGCTAGCGAGTCAACAAGGTCGGTATTTTGATTATTTTGATGATCGCTGAGAAACCGCCACCCTTTTTATTTTATCTCCACGCTTTATACAACTACACCCTTTATATCAAAAATATTCTGACCCCCACCCTCTTGTTGATTTTTTGATTTCTGAAGTCCCACCCTGTATAAAGCGTGCCGTCCGGACTATGTTGATTGGTCGGTCAATGAGCAAAACAATTGAACACTTTGGCGCAGTACTTTCGGGCAATTGTTTATAGTATCCTGCGCTCGGCGTGCGCATTATCATCTAACGATTAATTTGATTGGAACACACTTGGTACGCAGCTATAGCCATTATTCATGAAGTAGTGAATGCTTCTCAAATACTGACTGAGGGAGACGATAGATAGAATTCACATGGTCAAGGCTTTTGAGTCACTTTTGGCAAAATCACTCTAAGTGTGTAAATAAAATTTAAAAAGTATTGTCTTACTTTTAAAGGCATATTATGTGATCTTTTTCGAAGTAGCGCCCTCTATCATTGATTTTTACTATGAAAGTAGATTTTCTTGCAGATTTGCATTTTTGATCATAAATCATAAAGATCTTCTAAGTTACAGATCGTTACGATACGATTCCTAATTACTTCACTGAAAATAGATTGTACCGCTCCGGTACAATCTATTTTTCAAATTTTACTCTAAATTCACTCTAAAACCATGATTTTGAGGTTATTAGGAATGGTATCACTCTGTAACTTGGAATATATTTATGATTTATGATCAGAAAAGTAAATCTGCAAGAAAATCTACTTCCAATTTTTTTTTGAGGATCGAGGGCGTCCCCTGGAAAAGATCACATAAGTTACTTTAAGTTATTCATAAATGTATAATGACAAACTTATGAATTAAACAAGTGGACATTGTAAATATTTATGTGAATTTCTAGCAACCCTCGATAAGGTTTTCTTCATTGCTGAAAAATGAATGCCCATTATGTATACTTAGGGTGAGAGCGGCAAACGCTCGGGCCAACGCTGAAGTTGGATTCAGGGCAACTTTGTAGTGTTGCCGCTGTCCACGG
Organism: Ophiura sarsii; assembly: GCA_035610835.1. Classification (NCBI taxonomy): domain Eukaryota; kingdom Metazoa; phylum Echinodermata; class Ophiuroidea; order Amphilepidida; family Ophiuridae; genus Ophiura; species Ophiura sarsii. The sequence goes on along the minus strand of CM069446.1, from coordinate 74,167,478 downwards.
ACCAATCAGCAAGCAGAACACTTTGCGGGACTTTTGACGTCACATGTTTTTTCTTGAGCTCCCATGCAGCCGAAATAGGCAAATTGCAGGCAAAAAAACCTATTTTTGCTGATGGAATGATATTGTGTATGTCAAGGTATGTTTAAACAGTAGGCCTAAGCAAGTTTGTTACGATGTTGATGCCTGTGATGTGCTAGAAATACAAAATTACCACGTTTTTTGAGGTATTTTGGTCGTCTGTTCTTCGTTGAAGTATTTGCTGATTTGGTTGGATGTTGACCAACGCTAGTGTTCAGCGTAGATTCCCGATGAGCGGCAGAGCGTTGGTACATTTTGTGACAAGCGTAGCTGTGGAGTATGGTCAGGCCTTAAGGCTATATTAAAAAAATCATTTGTCTCAAAGCTCCCGCGCTCATTATTTAATTGGTGCGCGTTAGAAGAATTTTTTTTCTTCTTTTTTTTTCTTCAAAAAATCCCAAAGTTTCACAGATTTTTCAGATTTTCATTGATCGCTCTCTCTATGTCAGATGGCACCAGGCGGTGCTGCTGTGGCCTTCACAAGAGCTCGCCATTTGGTTCGGTTTGATGCACGTCGTGTTGCTTCTATCGTACTTTAAAACCAGTGATCCTTTTAATGTCATCAGTCCATGATGTTATAGGGCGTCCTCTGCCACGACTACCTTCTACTGCTCCTTGCAGAATTAATTTCTCAACACTGTTATCTCTCCTGGTAATATGACCAAAGTAGCGCAGCTTTCTGATGTTGATGTCTCTCCTTAGTGTGAGCTTTGTTCTAACCTTTTCCAATACCCAGTGATTGCTTCTCTTCTCCCTCCATGAAACTCGTAGAGGTCGCCTATAGCACCACATTTCATTGATCACATCATTTTAAATACAAAAGTTCACTTTTTCAAGGATTTCAATATTTTATATTTATAAAAAAACTTTTAAAAAAACCACCGCATTCCGCATTAGGTTAACGCATTCCGCATTAGGTTTTGAAAAACTGAAGAGCTTTGAGACAAAAGATTTTTTTAATATATAGCCTTATGAATTTTGATGTTTTACTTATTATCTTCGGTCACTTTTTGCAGAGTAAAATCCGGCAGCTGGAAGACAAGGTACACGAAGAGAGGCAGCAGAGGAAATTGTTTCAACAGAGGGCAGCAGAGGTAAATAATTTAATGTCAGGGGGAGGAGGGTAGGGAAACCCATCAAATCTTGTCATTCTGAATCAAATGATCAATTTAAATTCCATCTTCCTAAAGCATGGACACATTCAATTTGTCATTTTGTATTCTCTTCATGTAGACATTCATTGAATTGTAAACGCATGATTGTTGCATTTGTTTAACTTTTTTAAACCATTGTATGATATTTAATCAAGTACAGTATAAAAATAACCAACTTGCACTGAGCAGGCGTTTGCCAAATGTGAATGTGTTTTAACTATACTCCTCACAAAAAGTATCGAGGCACTTAACAAATGAGCCAATAATTAACAGCCCGAAAGGGTATAGATTAATTGAAGCAAATAACTCGGTGCATAATTTTGTTCTGCATACTTTTACACCTCGATTGTTGAGATACGATGTTGCGGAGTGGAGTTATTGTTATTTTCAATGGTCGTAGGACCAGTTTCAAAAGTGACAATCATCCCTATAGAAGCATTTTTGTACACGTGTGTAAAGCATAAACCTGATCATTCTCTATAGGGATGATTGTCACTTTTGAAACTAGACCTACGACCATTAAATTTAAATAACTATACTCTGCATCATAGCATCTCAATAATCGAGGTGTCAAAATATGCAGAACAAAATTATGCACTGGGTTATTTGCTTTGATTAATCCATTCCCTTTCGGGCCGTTAATTATTGGCTCATTTTTAAGTGTCTCGATACTTTTTGTGAGGAGTATATATCCAAAAAGGTACAAATTATAAAAACAAATACCAGTTTTCTTTCCTTAGTTGGCTTGTATTCTAAACTGCTTTGCATGAAACACAATTGAAAAGTTGAAGTGGAGAAAAAAAATTATACTTGTGAAATTGCATTTCTACAGCTTTTACATGTTGACATTTTGCATCTCCCCGGTATTTGTTTATATAATTTCTAACAGTTCCAAACAGTAGCACAAACCAACAGGATCCTGTTGCAAAGTGATGCTCGGATGCCGACGACCGATAAGACCAAGAAGACTAAGAGGAAAAAGAGGAAAACATCGGCGGCACCTGTCAAGAAGAAATCGCCAACCCGGGTGATGAGGTCGTCCAGTCAGAGCCCTACCAGGCACTATAACAGGCTCAACTTAGGACAGATACCATTTGTGGCTGGCACGGTAAGGCCAAACAAAACAAAAAAGTCTGTCTCACAAAATTGTGCAAAAAAGCTAAGTGCTGTGCAATTTTTATTTTACTTTTTATTTTTAGAAAATTGGCTATGAGGTATGCAATTTTTTTTTGGGGGGGGGGGCTATTTTTTTTTTTTTTTTTGGCTTATCCAAGCTTACAATTACAGAGAACTTTTTTTTTTATTTTTTAAAAAATCCAAAATAAATCCAAAACCCCACCCCCAAAAAAAGTTTTTTAGCCCCCAGCGCATAGACCTATGCGGACAAGCTTCTGAGACAGACCTTCTCCTTTGTTTGGCCTAAGTTTAGTTTATCCTTTTCCTACTTAGAGTAGTGAATAAATCTGCCTCTATTCTCTATTTGACTTCCTCTGGACAGTGACGTAACCTAGCAGGCGCAGCTTTTAAGCACTCGTATGTATCTTCCGTCTTTCAACGCTCATGTGAGTACGCCAGCGCCTTAAGTAGGCGCGCGCGTTATGTGCTTCAATTAGTGGAATACGCAGTTATGTCACTGTCTCGTGATGGCCAAATAGACAATAGACCACCTCTAATGTACACTTATTCTTTATTGCCCTTTGAAAAATTAGAATGTAGGTCCAAAATACTGGTATACCAGTATCGTTCAATACTGAAGCATAAAAGTTGCCAGTATCGCTCATTACTGGACCAGTTTACCGTTCCAGTATCAGTCTATCGAGCGATACTTGAACGTTTTTATGTTCCAGTATCGGGAGATACTGGTACACAAGCTATCAATGTGATTTGTCCCAGTAGTATTGAATGATACTGGAACGGTAAACTGGTCCAGTAATGAGCGATACTGGCAACTTTTATGCTCCAGTATTGAACGATACTGGTATACCAGTATTCTTGGACCCAAAGCTTTTAATTTCGCGAATCCGAAAATGTTACTGTTACTTTCAATGCAAAATTAACCATTTTGCTGGTATTTAATTTCGCGAATCCACATCCCTCTCGAAATTTTTAGAGCGCCCTCTACTCATGATTTTTTTAGAAAGTAGATTTTCTTGCAAATATTTTCTGAGTTACAGAGCGATACGATTCATAATTACTTCATAATCATAAGAAAAATAAAGATAAAAGAAAAAGTGACCCCAGTGAGATTCGAATTCACGCGTAAAAGTTTTCATTAGACCAGTGCCTTAGACCACTCGGCCACAGTGACAGTTCCCAATTACGGTGGCAAGAAATTAGCAGATACCAAATACTTATTTGAATGTCGTTATTTCCCAATGACCATAAAATGCTGTCTAAGCCGGGGATAGAAAACTTTGAAACAACGTTTTATGCACAAAGACAACTGATTTTTCTTAATCCTTACAGCTGTAAATTTGTGTATGTAATACAATTGTAAAAATGTAGAAATCCCAGTTTTTATCCTCATTGAGGGCACAGCCTACAACACATCGCTTTAATATCCCTTTAAGTGGTTTTTACAGTATTTCTTATTGTTTTTACTAATAAGGCCAACAAAAAAAGTTGACTTGCCCTTTCCGACCGACCCGAATTTTCGGAAATCTAGGGTCGCTATTTTTTTAATTTTTTTTTCAACAAAAAAGAAAAATTTAAAATAAATAAATTTAAAAAATTGAAAGAAGCACACAACAATAAAGAAAGATGAAAACGTGTTTTTGAGCAGTATCTGCTTGTTTCAAAATCATAAAAAAATCAACAACAAAAAATCCAAAAAAAATTCTTTAAAACGTGTTTTTGTGTAGTAGGCTATCTCCCTGTAAAATTTAATTTTTTTTTTTTTTAAATCTGACCGTCCGACCCAGACTCTGGCCCTGAAAGGGCAAGTCAACTTTTTTTGTTGTTGGCCTATTAAAATGGTGCTCTTCTGTGTGTAGAACTGAACTCCCTTCTATTACTTTACACAGTCAACAGGTCCCAGTCATTCAGTCGGTGCCAACCTACAAAACGTACTAGCCATGATGAAGACTCACCACCCGGCCTGGTGCGGCGGCAATGATGCTGTGGCAAGACCCTCGATAGCCGGGCAGCATCGTAGCAGAGCAAGGCGTTCCCACTCATTAGCGACATCGTCGGATATGGATTCCGAAAGTGATTTGTCTGAGCTACTGTTGGGGTTGCAGGATGAGTTTGGACAGATGGGATTGTAAGTGACAACAATTTTGCAACAAAAAATATATTTTTAGGGTTTTCGTTAGGCTATATTAAAAAAATCTGTTGTCTTGAAGCTCCCGCGCGCGTTAGTTAATTGATGCGTGCGCATTAGAAAGAAGAAGAAAAAAATCCCAAAGTTTCACAGATTTTTCAGATTTTCATATACAAACTAAAAGGTCACTTTTACAAGGATTTCAATATTTTATATTTATAATTTTTTTTATTTTTAAAAACTTTTAAAAAAACGCATTCCGCATTAGGTTTGGTAAAACTGAAGAGCTTTGAGACAAAAGTGTTTTTTTAATATAGCCTAACACAAACCCTTATCTACAGTTACTGCCAAGTGTTTATACAGTCATCAAAAACGTAACTTACCAACTCCAAAACTATAAAGAAATTTCTTCTCTTTAATTTGAGATATCACACGTGAAGATTGACTGATTATTAACCCAGTTATGTGTCCAAAACCAAAACAAAGTCCGTTTCTCATTTTAGCATTTTGTTCTTCTACAAGCTGCCTCGGTGTAACAATAGGCAGATTATTGATTAACTGTTTAGCAACAACTCACTGGTCAATAGTAAGATGAGGATTGGGATGTTACACTTGATCAAAGCAGCCCATACACATACTTGTCACACTATTATTGAGTAAAAAATGCCCAAAATTGCTTGATTATAAAGTATTGTATGACGAGTTAAGGGGGGACTTAAAGTGTAGCCTTCTATTTGAGTGCCAAAAATGTGATTTTTTTTGTTGTCATTTTTTCCCCACTTTTTTTTGCCATTTTTGGTCAAAATTTCAAAAATACAGCTTTAGAAGAAAAAATGAGAAAATCAGCAATAGATTAGTGTCTTAATAGTATGATCAAGCAGTTTTGGGCATTTTTTACTCAAAAATAATTTTGTTAGCTTGTCCCAAATAAAAGTGGTCAAAAAAGTGATTTTTTTGTGTGTGATTTTCTCAAAAAAACAACAATGTTTGTCAAAATTGATGCCAAAAATGGATTCTCTGACCCAAATCCCTTCCAAAAATGTATACTTTTCTATGCATTTGATTAATAGTTCAATAATTACAGCACTCACAAAAATCAAAAAATCAAATCAAAAACTTCCTTGAGTCTCCCCTTAATGTAAAAAACTCTACCAACAAAATGCAGCCATTACAGATAGGGGTTTTCTTGCACTTGATTGATTGTCATATTAAGAAATCCAAAAGCTTACCTCTCTTGATTACCTGCTATGTTTTGTATTTATCTCTCAGTGAACATAACGAACTTGCCAGGCAGGTACAGGAGACCGATGATGAAAAGATGAGGGAAGATCTCGAGAGGGAACTGGATGAGATTGTGTTGAGGATGGAGGCTAAAGGAGAACAGATAGCTAGGTTAAAGAGACATAAGATGCAGGTGAGATTTAGCCTGGGATTGGGGAGGAGAGGAGGGGGCGTAGGGTGGGGGAGGAAAGGATACAACAGGCAGATGATGTGAAGATGAGGGAAGATCTCGAGAGAGAATTGGATGAGATTGTGTTGAGGATGGAGGCTAAAGGAGAACAGATAGCTAGGTTAAAGAGACATAAGATGCAGGTGAGATTTAGCCTGGGATTGGGGAGGAGAGGAGGGGGCGTAGGGTGGGGGAGGAAAGGATACAACAGGCAGATGATGTGAAGATGAGGGAAGATCTCGAGAGAGAATTGGATGAGATTGTGTTGAGGATGGAGACTAAAGGAGAACAGATAGCTAGGTTAAAGAGACATAAGATGTTGCCTTATGTTGCGGGGGGGGGGGGGTCGGGAGGATAGGAGATTGTGACCTGGGGTAGGTGAGGAGGGTCATGCAAAAGACAGATGATGAGAAGATGCAGGAACTTCTAGAAATGGAATGGAATGAAATTGTTAACATAGCAAAGCTTGCTTGCTTACGTATGGCGACTCAAAAGGTCGGACTTTTGTGATGGCCTTCCACACTGCTCTATCATTCATGCAATTTTTCAGATCTTGTCCACTTAAGCAGGTGTCCTCTGTAATGATTTTAATGTGGTCTTTTCTGGGTTGTCCTCTGGATTTTCTTCTATGTTTGGGTTGCCACAAGAGAACTTTGGCTGCTGCTTCGTCATTACTCCGAAAACAGTGTCAAAGCTTAAAGAGGCACAAGGTACAGATAAGATGTGGCTCGGGGTCAGGTGGGGGTGGGGTGGGGAAGGGGATTGTGGCAGAGATGGGCATGAGGATGTGGAGGGGATAAAAGAGAGGAATGATAAAATACAGAAAGAATTGGAAGAGGTTGCTATGAGGGTAGAGGCTATTCAAGAACAATCAGTGGCATAGTAGCCAGAGGTGGACGACACCCCTTCCCCCCATCCCAATATCTGAGTCATGTCGGTTGATTTTGGCACTTTCGGTTATCGATCTCTATGTTTTCGCGCCGGTTTGGGGAATGCAACATCACAACACCCCTCTTCTCAAGAGTTGACAGCATGCCACTGAGAACAATTAATAGCAAGGCTAAAGAAGAACCAATATTAAACCTATCAAACCAGCTTGCAATTCAAGTTTCATCACCACTGTCAAACAGATTAAGCATTTCAGTGTATGCCCTATATATTGCAAAACTTACCATTATCTTCAAGTTGATTCTTAGAACATAGTAACTCCAGATACAAGAAATATACGAAGTCCACATCCTAAATGCTTCGGTTAGGTCTTAGAAAAGAAAGATCATGTCTGACTCTAGGGAATTCCATCATTAGCAATTTAAAACTACTTCTTTTCTTTAAACAGGTAATGCAGAAAAAGAAGCATAAAAAAGTGCCCAACAACAAGGTATCCAAAAGACCCATGTCAGCTAGGACCTCCGACTCCAACTCAACAGCAGCCGAAGTGCAGGTCATTACCACAGTCAAAACCAAAGGCAAGAAGGCGCCCCCTATCCGGGTGGCTAGCGCCGGTAATGTGGTGAGCGGTGGCCGAAACAGTCGTCAGATATTGCGAGACATGCAGACTCTACAAACGTCGCTCCGTAAAGACGATGTTAGCTGGGATTAGACCTTGTTTCCATGGTTACTTAACACTTTCCACACGGCAGGCGTCTGCAGACGACATTCCAAAGTTTCAAAAAATGTTTTAAAAATGTCAAAATTATTGAATAAAATTACCATATTTGGAATCACCATGAGAAATGCATTGAAATAAGTACAAACATGCCTAGTATTGGTTCAGTTATCCTTGTGATAGACCTTGACATTTTGGAACGGTTTCTGAAAATCTGTTTTGTGTATGATAAACCAATAGCCGCGTGGATGGTGTTAATACGTTATATTTCGATTGTCAGGTGATCTCTATACGAAAATATTTTTTCTCTATAGTTGAATCCTGCCGAGGCCAAAAAGAATAACAGTTTGTTTGTCTTCCACAACATTCTCAGGTTGTTGAGAGCAGGTAAATTCTTTATTTTTTAATCATTGCTAAAATGCTTTAAATAACTTACCAAAAAAGTATATAAATTTGGCACCAATTGATACTTCAGTACTTTATCAATGGTGCATGAGAAATTTAAAAGAGACCAATGGGATTTTTTATGCCAAAAACAGTTCAATCAATAATCAAAGAAGATTTTAAGGATATCCCACAATGCATTGCGGGAGCACCAGACTACTAAGGCCTTTTTTCTTATGGTGCATTTGTGGAGCTTTAGAAATAAGAAAAAAGGAACACTGATAACTAATTTATTAATCGATGTAAACTAGACTCTAAGTAAGAGCTCCAACGATAAATGCACTATGATGCCATGATTTTGTGCATGTCTATGGAAACCGAGACGAATTGGAGACCAGATTAAGGGCATTTTGCAAAAATGCCAATGCATTGTGGTGGTGTCTTTAAAATCTGCTTTGATCAATAATCAACTACACCATGTGGAAGTTATAATACAAAATTGTTACTATATTTATTATTACTGTTTCATGTACAATTTCTATATTTTCTGTGTCATGTTTGACATAGGGCATTTTTTTGACACACCCTGTAATGTCCATTCAGTTTTACAAATAAGCAATATAAACACATCAACAAAAGTAAGTCCCCCTCTCAACAGTTCATCATAACATCGTAAGGTAAAACATTTTACCAAAAAAACTTAGTTAGAAATAATCCTATGACTGTTTCCTAAGTGTTGTTCGAAAATGAAAGATGTCCATGACTTCATGGCTGAATGAGCTCAAATGGAAGATAAAAACTGCCCTTCTCAAAAGTCACAACTCACTGCACGCTAAGCTCTGAGCCAAGAAGGGGATTTACATGGCTGAATGATTATGAATTGATTACACATTAGAGTAATATTCACTCAACCACAGGTGTTTTTCCATTAGTAAGAAGCCATTCGAACACTTTTGTGACTTTTGAGAAGGGCAGTTTTGGTCTTCCATTTGAGCTCATTCAGCCATGAAGTCATGGACATCTTTCATTTTCAAACAACACTTAGGAAACAGTCATAGGATTATTTCTAAATAAGTTTTATTGGTAAAATGTTTTACCTTACGATGTTATAACAAACTGTTGAGAGGGGGACTTACTTTTGGTGATGTGTTTACATGACAATTCTTGATTTGATATTTGTCTTTAATTTATGTAGTTTTGTTATGTTATGTAATGTTTCTTTATTCTCAGGGATGATGTATAGACAAGCAAAATCCATAGTATTGTAAAATAACCACTATAGTTTGCATCACAATCCTGTGCCCGTCAAAATAGAACGCAAGAGTATCACACGGCAGCGCAGTACACGTTAAGGGGGGACTTAAGGAATTTTTTTTATGGAATTTTGTGAGTGCTGTAATGATTGAAGTATGAAATGTTCAATAAAAAGTGCCAACAAAAAAAGTTTCCATTTTTTTTCTCACTTTTTTGGAATTTTGTGAGTGCTGTTATTATTGAACTGTGAAATTTTCAATAAAAGTGCCAACAAAAAAGTTTCCATTTTTTTCACTTTTTGGTCAAAATTTCAAAAAATATTAGAAAAGGTTTGAAGAAAAAAAATCGTCCCTAAGTTAGTGTCTGTACATCATCATCAAGCGATTTGGGCATTTTTGCCTCAAAACTATTTTTGTTAGCTTCGATTTTGTCCAAAAATAATTGGGTCCGAAAGTGAATTTTGTGATTTTCTCAAAAAAATCAACATTTTGGTCACAATTGATGCCAAATTTGGATTCTCTGATCTATTTCCTTTCCAAAAATGTATACTTTTATATGCATTTGATTTATAGTTCAATAATTACAACACTCACAAAAATTCAAAAAAATCAAATCAAAAACTTCCTTGAGTCCCCCTTAAATACCACATTCATGATGTTTTGGTCAAATGGGTTGTGAATGTGACTATAGTATACTCCTTTCCATTTGAAGTACAAACATGACATACAGTGTGAAAGCACTAGTATTTGTAGTCACTCAATGGGGGACGAATCAAGGCATTGATGCATAAATGCCACTTTGATCACTGGCATGGACCGTTTCAAATCCGAAAATATTCGATCCGTTCCGAATGTTTCCGATTAGCTGAGTGTGTTTTGGCATCAGCGATTTTGTTAGTTGTCCGTTTGGCATCGGCGCGCAAAGAATCAAGCTCTATAACAGACAGTGCTAATCTCAACCGACACAACTCAAATATTGGGGGGTGGGGACCCTCTGGCCACGCCACTGGCATGATCTGGACATATGTATCCTCCAAATCCAACTGGCAATGTCTGCTTTAATCACCCGGACAGAAATAACTTAAATTAGCCCCCCGCCCCCCCCCCCCCCCCCAAAAAAAAAGGTCTGTCTTACATACATTTGGGGAAATAGCTATGCGATATGCAATTTGTTTTATTGATTTTTTTTAGAATTTTTTTCGGCCAACTAAAAAAAAGAGCCCACAATTGGGCTCATCGCGTAGGGTTATGCGGCAAAGGTGACTCCACCTACAGTATGCATGTGGGGTATGCGAGATAGATCTTTTTTTCTTGGCCTTGGGTCAATCAAAAACAGTGATGTGTTTCCCTCAACGAGGATACACTATTAGAATTGAGGTGGTTTTTTAATGTTTCATAGCGCCACCATTTGTACATTTTAATTTGATGATTTAAAGGTAGATGTTCTGATTGCTGGCCAAATTTTCAACTTGATGTTTACTATTTTACATGAAAGGTCATCCTTAAAATTGTCACATTCCAAAGTTTGAGTTGCATAACTCCAATGGTTCTATTTTTAGAAGCACAAGATCACACAAAAATTGCCCATAGAGTAGTACACAAACTGGTCGGTGGTTAACCACCTTTGGCAAGAATTCACCACATTAAAGCCTATAATTTCTTTAATATAACATTTCTGGCCCCTAAGATTTTTCAAACATTATAAGAAAAATATGGGGATTCTTCTGATATCTATACCATGATGTGAAAAAAAATCATAGCCCAAAAAAGTGATCGGAACATACACCTTTAGTCAATAAGGTGATTGCAATGTTGAAATACATCCAGACATTTTATTAAATAAGCAACAATAAGAGCAGTTAAATGGAAGTTAATTCAGAAAATCAAACTTTGTGGTTAGAATGCAGCATGGTAACCTGGGGGGACACTCAACTTTTTGGGGGTAGGGGTGTGCCGCACAGGGTCTCAAAAAGGGGGGCTACAGAACTGAACTGAGTGGATTTTATGATGAAAAATAGGGTCTTAGAAACTGATATTTTCAAAAAAGTAAGTCTTGAGAACTGGCCTATAGTTCGATTTTGATAAGCAAGAACGCAAATTTTCGTTGTTTTTTTGTTTTAGAATGCAAATTTTTTGAAGAATTGGGCAAAATTGGGTGATTTTTGAATTTTTAATCAAATTGGGGTCTTAAGAACTGATGCTGGCTCAAAAAGGAGGGTCATAAGAGCTAGCAGCAGAGGGGGAAAAGGGGGTCTTCAGCGCGGCACATACCTATACCCTTTTCCAATGTCAGTGCCCCCCCCCCTGGATGGTAACTGCTGTACTGGACTTCAAATAGAGGTTATGTCAGGGATGTTAACTCAACAATTTTAGATTTAATAGTTATATAGATTCTTCATGAATTGATTTTTACTCAATGATTTACATGTACATTGCCTGAAGAAATGTTATTGAATGAATACTGAAATATTTGTAATATACTAAATTGAAATGTTATTAGATATGATAATGATGTACCGGTACTAGTATTATGTAATAATATCTAGGGCTGTGATTTTTGTGCTATGATCTTGGGAACAATATTTTTGACTAACGGTTCGTTCACACTAGGCAATTTTTAAGCGGTGTTGCAGCCTTACTTCCTCCGCAGTGTACGGCAATTCGTCGCAAAATAGGAGAACGTCAGTGTTAATACAATGCGGTGCAGCCTGTCGCAATGGCAGTTAAATATTGTTTAACTCCATTGCGACATAACGTCTAGTGTGAACGAACCTTAACTTATTCCACAAGCTACATCTATCACAAGAGATTCCAGAACGGATCGTTTTGACTTCCTATAGTACAGGGGTCAAAAGGTCAAATGTTGACACAGGCATAACACAAAATCAAAGGTATGAACTGCTGAAAATCACAATTATGGCATCCCTGTAATCAGACAAACAATTTGAGATATTGCTTGCTTAAAAGGTATATTATGCGATCTTTTCCAGGGAACGCCCTCAATCTTCGAAAAGAAATTGAAGCAGATTTACATTTCTGATCATAAATCGTAAATACATTCCAAGTTACAGGGCGATACGATTCCTAATTACTTCAAAATCATGGTTTTAGAGTGAAAATAAACTGTCAGGTTAACCCGACAGTTTATTTTTTTACTCTAAATTCACTCTAAAACCATGATTTTGATTTATACTTTCAAAAGAAAATCATGAATAGAGGGTGCTCCCTGGAAAAGATCAAATAATATGCCTTTAAATTAGAGTAAATTGGCCTGATTTACATTTGGCTGTAATGAAACAACTGATGCAGGGCAAACTATTCAGTTTGGAATCTGTGTGCTCAGACGAACATTTGGTTTGCTTTTCAGCTTTATGAAGCAATGTTTGACGCCTGTAGAGGGAGGGGTACCCATTTTGAATTCAATGGGGGATCCTCTGATAAAAAACGGATACAATAATTATAGATTAGGGTTCAAGGATGCTAAAAAACTTTTTTTCCCAAAAAAAATATAGCACCACTATCACAGAAGTAACCAAAGATATAACAGAACTGCTTAGTATTAGATTTCAAGAATCAAGTAGATCTAGACTTTTAGAATGAGAGAAATTATATTCCAAATTTTCCAATTAGGCCAAAGATTATTTTGTTTGATTTGTTTTTAATAAAACACAGTATAGTCTATCATTAAATCTTCTCCATTGAAGAATGAAAGATTTATGAATGGGTGCAATGATTGGCATATGCTCTAATGTCACTACACAGTGTATGAAGCAACCCTTAAATAAGTAAGTTCATTAGATGTGACCCAACATAAGTAAATGAGGCACAATGCAGCAGAAGCTAATTTTTTTTAATTTAAAAAAATATATATATATTTTAAAGAAAATTAATTTCCAATACTTGTGCCATCATCTTTCATGAAATGTTACCTCCCCCAATACCCAGTGTATGAAGTAACCATTAAATAAGTAAGTTCATCATATGTGACCCAACATGAGTAAATGAGGCACAATGCAGCAGAAGCTAATTTGATTGAAGAGCACAAATGTGATGCGATCCATGAAAACCTGTCGGATGTCGCAAAATGTGAACTAGTATAGGGATTATGGGTATTTTTTTTTTTTAATTAAAAAAAAAAAAAATTATAGATTTTTTTTAAAGAAAATTAATTTCCAATACTTGTGCCATCATCTTTCATGAAATGTTACCTTCAAAAACTTAAGTTACTTTTATTATTAACCTTATAATGTTATTCTGTTGAATTATGTATCTTTTTTGGCCTGTTTTCATGATTTCTTGTTTTGTAGCTTTTTATGACATCACAATCATCATTCACTCAAAACTTTTTTTGTAGTGATCGTAGAAAAATGATCTGAACAGTTCTGTAATCACTAAGGGGGCTGGCATTTTCTTCAGAAGGGGGGGTCCCAAATATACTGGGGGGGTCATAGTTTTTTTGACATGAAAACAGGGGGGGTCATAAAATTATTTCATTGAAAATGGGGGGGTCACAAATTTATCAAAGCATGCTTTCTGAAATGTGTGTTGGGGGGGGGGGTCACAAAATAATGGACTGTATTGGTAGGGGGGGGGTCATAAAAATATGCAGCTCTTGGATAGGGGGGGTCATGAAAAAATTGTCTGGGTCTATCCACATTTTTGGGACCCCCCCCCCCCCCTTCCGAAGAAAATGCCAGCCCCCTAATCAGCACAGTTTTAGCTTTGTTATGATATAAATATCTCCAAATATGAAAAATGCCACCATAAGGCCGGTTTTCACAGATTGCATCACAAATGGAGGACAAGGTCATAACGAGGGTTGAGCGCCAGAAGGCCCGTAACTCAAGAAATGCTATTTTGAGATAATCGACTTTCAAATATTTGGGACTCATTACAATACACTGTAGCACCCAACTTATAACTCTAATTTTAGTCAAATTCAGAGTGTTTATGAGTTATCTCTTTATGGTTCTGAAAATCTAGGTTATATGTATTATTTTTGTACCAAAATATCAATTTGCCCAAAAGTTGAGTTACAGCCTTCTGGCGCTCAACCCTCGATAATAAGTCCATAAAAAGTCTGATCTTTGATTCATCTTGCAACCAACTAAAGATTCAAATTCATGAAAATGCTATAGGTCGGGTTGCTCAAACATGGAGTAATTGTACTGATTGTTAACGGGAAGAAGTGTCTTGTCTTTCTCCGCTTTTGTTCCAATAAGGCAACAACAAAACCCTGTTATAGGCAGATCAACCTCTCAGATACAGTTGGACAATTGTGAAGGTGTTTTGTATGTCGTTCTATGGGTTTTATTTGTTTTTAAATTTCCAAATAATTGGCAGTGCAATTTTTAAAAAAAAAATTTAAAAAACCCTAAAAATATGGTTGGGTCTGGTCCATTAGACAGGGTTTTATTTTCCTTGGCCTGAGCGAGCCATAACGGGACATCTCTTTATTGAAATGGTACCTAACACCATAACAGACGATGCTGGACATGGGCTTGTTCACAAATATTTAAGGTTAAATTATGCGTACGAGGTTATGTTAACAACCGGATGTGACAAATGGTTAATGACAGATCAAATTTAAAAAAAGATACTTATACTGGATTTCGGTGGCGTAGCCAGAGTGGGGCGAGGGAGGGGGCAATTCTCAAAAAGTTGACAGTCTGGTAAAGTCCTTGTCGGTTCACTTTTATTTTGCCTCCCCCCGCCCCCAATGTGAAAAACCTAGCTACGCCACTGCTGGATTTGATTTTCCAACTCCAGCGGTTTTATGATGAAATAATTTAGTTCCAACATGTAATGAATTTTCTGGCATCATCAACATTCATTTTTACATTGATAACCAATAGTGATTCAAAATGTACGAGTCCACTGTCGTCTGCTCCTTAACCCCCTGGGGTCTACCTGCCTATCTTACAGTGGTTCTGATTGGTTTATTGCAAGATATACTCATTTTAATAGCCAAACATGTCCAAAATTTCACCAAAATCATCTAAAGTCAATTATCTAGGATCGCATTTTTTTGGGGCTTAAAAATGTTTAGTTTTGAAATTATTGACCAAAAAATGCAAACATTTGTTTTTAATCTCAAAAATCACATTTTTGCACAATTTTTGCAAATGTTTGATTTTTTTTTTAATCGTTTGTAAATTTTGAAATATTTTGAAAATTCACCCAAAATTCCCAAAATGTTGGTCAAAAAGCAAAAACAACCGACCGACCAACTGACCCTACTTCAGAGTGCTGTTTGTCCATAGAGAACAGCTAGGGTTAATTTTTTGTGGCCTTATGATGAAACATTCACAATTTCTTAACCCCCTGAGAACTACCGGCCGATTGGTCAGAAAGCTGGATACATCATTTCTTGCACCAATCAGAGACAGTGGTAGAATAATTATATCCCTGATCAAGATTGGGATGAAATAGTTTAAAAGCTGTATCGTAATTGGTTATTCAAATGGGTATATCTTATAATTAACCAATCAGAAGCGCTGTTAGATAGACAGGTAGACCCTAGGGGGTTAAATGTCCTCTTTGTATGATTTTACTTTTTACATATTTAGTTGTTGAAAGCATGCAGGGTCGTAGAGTATTATATCAAGTTGAATTTACACCGCTAAAGTGTATCTCTCAGCATATTTTGTATAATCAATATTGATTTCTTCCAAAATTGTAAATAAATGGAGATAGTATGAACAATAACAGTAATTTGAAGGTGTTTTGCATTTATTTTGGTATTGATGTACGCTTTGAACTTATCTGGGGTACGAGAGGGGGTCACTGGCATTCATAAAGGCTAGACTATTATGCCAACCTGACCAACCCCACCCCTTTCACCAGTTAATTTGCAAGACCCCTCCCCCTTCACCTGGCTTCATTTCGCAAGACCTATTTTCTTTCTACAGTTACAAAAATCTTCAAAAATGCTTTATTAAAACTAAAAGCCCTTATTTGAAGGGGAAAATAAACGCCAACATTTCGGGGGGGGGGGGGGGGGGGAATATGAAGACTTCATTTTTCCTGAAATCTGTCAGTTGTTATACTGAATTTATGGGAAGTCTTGATTTTTTTGTTTTAGTTTTGTTGGGTTGGGATTTGTATGAAGACTATGTGGCATTAGTAGGATTTTGTGTAGGGCTGGGCAGGGTGGGGGTATGGTATATTTACTGCATACACGCTGTAGGGGTTTTAGCATAGCTATAGATGAATCCCGAGATGAATGGCCTAGAAAACCTATAAATATGTACATAACTTTGTTATAAAACTTCCCCGCCATTTTCCCCCAGTCAAAAGGACTCTTAATTGATCAATGTTAACAAAATGCCCCCCCCCCCCCTGGCCCCCATCCCTCCTCCCCCAATTGAAGACCGTAAGCCAATGATAAGAGGTCTATTGTATTGCGATATCACATTCAATTACAAACAGGCGTGTTGCGGTTGTGTTTTTATTCATGGATCCGGAAAGGTTGCTCTATAAGGCCAAACAAAAAAAAACACCTTTGTTTCCAGGAACAAGCCTGAAAATTCAAATGCAAAATGCTGTTTTTTATTTTTATTTTTTTGCTCAAATTCATAGTGGAGATCATTTGAAATGGATTTATTTAGTCAAATCTGTGCATTTTTGTTACTCTTATACTTTCGTGTTTGCCGTATGTGTGGCCAATCGACATCTTGAAACATGTTGGACACAATTTTGACAAAAGATGGTGCCGTAACAATATATTTGTTGGTCCCAACACAAATAAATGTGTGCTTTGCGCACAAAATGTTTCAGTTTTGAAACTAAAATTTTGTTTTGACCCCTGTTACAATACCTCCACGGACCAGAGAGATGTTATGTAACACGACTGCTCCCTGCTCGGACACCGCCCCCCCCCCCCCCCCCCACATATTTTCTGTGTAAGGGGGCTATCATTTTCTTCGGCAGGGGGGGGGTCACAAATATGTCAATGGCCGTTGTTAATAAATTTATAACCCCCCCTATCCGATACAAAATAATTTTATGACCCCCCCCTCGCCTATCGAAGTTAGATTTTTTAATGACTAACATAGCAAATAATGAAAAATAAACAGGAAATGTGTTGTAAATATGTACATTTATAAGGGATATGCTTTAAGATGAATGCGCGCGAAGCGCGAAAAAAATAGCCGTTTTGAAATTTTAGAATCTGAATTGCTACACAAAACTATAACCCCCCTATTTTAGATTTTACAAAATTATGACCCCCCACCATATTTGTGACCCCCCTCCCGAAGAAAATGACAGCCCCCTAAAAAGAATATGACCCTCCCCCCCCCCCCCCCCCCCCCCCCCCAGGATGCAGGATATAAGGGAACCCCCTACCGAAGAAAATGACAGGCCCCTTAGGAAGTCGCTCCCTAGATGCTTTTTTCCTACCCCAATTTCGTCGGTAATTTATAGTGCCAGTGTCATGAGTGGTGGAATATCCCCATTGTGTCCCCCGCCCCCACCCACCTCCTTCCCGCGCCCATCTCGTACGACGGGCTTCTAATAGGCGATGTAAACAATGTAAACAATGGTTTGCTGAGGGTTTACGTTCATGCTGAGGGTGAGTGATCGTACCAACCTGAACTTGAACTTGTGCCAACTTGTCCTGCGTTGGTTCGTAAGTGGTAATGCTCACTGAGCTTGTAACAGGTTGTAAATTGAACTAGCATGACTAGTCTACCACTACTTAATAAAGTACCGTAAGTAAGCCTAAAAAACCTAATATTGTAATAAGCTTTTATCCAGTTTCTCTATCATCGTGCATGTCGTGCAGTGAGTTATTATTGTCCTTAAAAGTAGGCCATGTTTGTAGGCGTAAGCGTATACTATAAAACTCCCTGTGCGCAGTATAATAGTATTACTTAGTTAAGTAATACTATATGGCAATGACTATATCAGGGGTTCTCAACAGTTTTCTAGTGTGGGCCTGATTGCAATTTCGAAATAACTTCGTGGGCCAGATAAAGCGGAGCGAGCGGAGCGAGTGTAGCGTCATAACGGGTGGGGTCCAGGGGCCCGCCTTAGGGCCCCTGGTGGGGGTCCAGGGGGCGAAGCCCCCGGAAGCTCCCGGGTTTTAAGGACATTAACACTGAAAAACCAAGCCACAAGAAGTCATTTTACAGTGTAATTCTAAATGTTTCCTCTTTTTATTTATTTTTTATTTTTTTATTTATTTATTTATTTATTTATTTATTTTTTTATTTTTAGCAGTAGCTCTTCGCGGGCCGGATGAAATGCACTCGCGGGCCGGATCTGGCCCGCGGGCCGCCTGTTGAGAACCCCTGGACTATATAATGATATATATTATATGGCCGGGCAGCCTGACACTCCCTACTGTCATGTGTAGACAATGGCTGCAATATTATATGCCCAGGCACTTAGTAAAAGTAATATTATACTATTATTAATTATGCCTGGCAATGACTATATCATGCCCGGGCAGCGAACTTATTATAGTCGTCGTCAGAATACTTCAGCACTTTTTAAAACCGCCAATGCGCGCGTCTAGTTAATGAGCGTGTGGGCGGGGACATTCATGACCCATAGATACAATCGCTGCCAATCGGATTACAGGGGCCGTGACGCGTCGAACTGCTCAAAGATAACGCTGTTGTGACGCTGTTCTACAATTTACAAAGCACTTCCGTGTTTACGCTGTACGCAGTTGTCACAGAAAAAAGTGCCGAAGTATTCTGACGACGACTATAACCGTACACACTTTTGGCTGAACACTGTATAAGGGCGATTCCACGGTAACACGCGTTACATTTAAGAGCGCCATTCTTTATTTTCCACTCTATAACTGTAAAAGTAATTTGAATGAAGTTTTCATCTTTTGTATTGTAATACCCAAGACTTCAGGCTAGATCCTCATGCTAACACCAATATGAAATATTAGCTCATGTTATTTGTAAGACCGCTCCGAATATCAGTAACACGAAACACGCGTTACGAAAAAAGACGCACTAAAAAAAAATCCCGACTTTGTTTTGCTTGTGTATTTCAATTAACCAACCTACAATCAATTGGTCACTACTGTAAGCAAGTACCTTTATAAGGTTTATAAAACTAGAATAATAACAAGAATTAAAGTTCTCACTTTTTTGTAAAATTCAAAATAGTCGGTAACACGTGTTACGGTAACACGTGTTACACTTTGTACAGCCATAATTTACTAGCCTTAGATTCTTTATTATATTTCTAAATTAAAATTAATTTTGACTTTGGCAATTGAACTAACAACATATTAACCATAAATAGTGATTAACACTTGAAAAATTGAGGTTTTAGCACGTTTTCCTGACTATGAGTTTGGTAACACGCGTTACGACATTTTGATGGCCTATTGTAGAGTGGTGGTTATGAATTTATCTAATTGTTTTCTATTTTTAAATAGGGCCTAACTAGTAGAATTAAAATTATAAGTGGCGTAAATTAAAACCAAGTCAATAAAGTAAATATTTTCAAAAAACTGTTGCTCCGGTAACATGTGTTACCATTTTTGGGGTAAGAAAAGTAGAATTTTTTCATAGTAAACATTAGCCAAATGTTGTAACAATTTTTTCCTGAACCTTTGCATGAGCTTTGAACAACATAGAGGTAAAAATAAATCTTTTGCAGCAATTTTCAGTTTTTTTGCTCCGTCACATTTTCATGGAATCGCCCATAAATGTATTGCTGTACAATGACGTACATGTGCTTGTGCTATGCGCTTTACTCCGTCAAGGTATCAAATGTTGTTTATGGTAACGAATATGATATCGCGCGCCCGGGCAGCCTGACCCTGTCATGCCTGTGCTGTTCATAAAATTTTGAAAATAAAAATATCTCTTTAAAAATGGAATACATGGAAACAAAGTACACCTAGCAACAAAAGTCCCTGACCAGGTGCTTTGAGGTTGGCTAATTCAAAATAGATAATCGGTACCAAAAATCTGAGATATACATTAAAGGTATATTATGTGATCTTTCCAGGGAACGCCCTCAACATCAACAAAAAAATAGAAAGCAGATTTTCTTGCAGATTTACATTTCTGATCATAAATCATGCATACATTCCAAGTTATAGGGCGATACGATTCTTGATTACTTCAAAATCATGGTTTTAGAGTGAAAATAAACTGTCGGAATCCCGACAGTTTATATTTTTCACTCTAAATTCACTCTAAAACCATGATTTTGAGGTAATTAGGAATCGTATCGCTCTGTAACATGTATGTATGATTTGTGATCGGAAATGTAAATCTGCAAGAAAATCTACTTTCTAAAAAAAATCATGAATAGAGGGCGCTCTCTGGAAAAGATCACATAATATGCCTTTAAATGAGCAAATGTCTTCTCCGCAGTTTGATACCTCATTCAAAAAAAATTGAATGGATACTTTTAAAGTTATGGCGATTTCAATGACCGCGCATGACAACAGAAAAGTTGCACTAGGTATAGGAAATCATTGATTTTTGTGTGATTACTCCCGTCATAACTCTGTGCTATCTGAATTGAACGAGCCACCTAGGTATCTGGATGAATGGGTCTGGAGTGATAACTGCAATTTGCGGGACAAAGGGCGTGTTTATCTGTGAAGAATGAAAGTCTTTGATATATTTACACACACATTTTCAGTGCGTAATCACCCACACATCAATGATTTCCTATACCTAGTGCAACTTTTCTGTTGTTATGCGCAGTCGTTGAAACCGCCATAACTTAAAAAGTATCGATCCATTCGATTTTGTAGAATGAGGTATCAAACTGCGGAGAAGAAATTTGCTCATTTAATGTATATCTCAGATTTTTGGTACCGATTATCTATTTTGAATTAGCCAACCTCAAAGCCCCTGGTCAGGGACTTTTGTTGCTAGGTGTACTTTACAATAAAATCTGATGGTTCAACCATGTCTGCTGGCTGAATAATCACAAAGTAGTTTGCCTAGTTATATTGCTAAAACTGGTCAAGTTATGCAAATTTTAAACTATTTCAGCTTAAAAGGGCTTTAAAACCATGATGTCCAGTTGCTTGTGTGTGGTTAGTTAGACATCAGTGAATACATCCCAGTTCATGTTTTCCTTTTTCGCTGGATTTAAAAGAGGTAAACATGGAGTTTTCTACATATTTTGGCGACATATTTTTAAAAAAAATTCGCCCTCTGTAGTCAATGATATGAACATCCCTAACAATTGCTGCAAATCTATATGCCCGGGCACTCTGACCCTGCTGCCAACTGCCGAAAGTGTATCTACCCGGGTACCTTTGCAGTTTAGGTTGAGGGCACGAACACAATTGTTACTGTCCAGTTGTTTTGAGTACGCACATCAATATTATTTACAGAGTAAATGAGACTAAATTAGATGTTTTGATTTCAATATGATGATGAAGCTCATGTTACTATGTACACAAAACATGACTTGATTCTTCATTGACGAAATGGACAATCCGCTGATTTGATTGGGAATTTAAACTTGAGGTTTGATCACATTTTTGGAGTTAATTCGAAGATTATAAAAAAGGCGGAGGGCCCTGGACGGAACCTGTTTCTGGACAGAAAAACGGTAACTTGCTCTATGTAAACATACTTCGGCATGTTCGGCTAAAACTCAGAGCTGGCTCTATAAACATCCGACAAAAACAATGTACATGTATATGTATTAACATTTTCAAACTAGAAAACTCATAATATACTGCACACATGGGGACGGGAGCTCATAATTGGTGTGTGACCTCACCTAAACGCTATGTACTACATAGATACGAGGATTGCAAGTGATTTTCATTTTAAAATTCAAGTAAAAGTTCCTCTTCTGGTTACGCCTCAGAGTCTTACACTAAATAAAAATGGCTCAAAGTTTACATGTTGCCAAAACACCGACTGATTACTATACATACACCATAAGCAATAACAAATGAATTTGAAATCATCTTTTATCGTTTCATGACAGATTGAAATCATCTTGAAAAGATTACAAAATGGATCAACAGCCCCAGAAATTGAATGGCCTGGAAGAGATTGTGCCAAAGGCTGAGAGAAGACCTGCCAACATGTCATCTGTACTCACTCTCTTACAAATAACAGATTCAGGTACATATGGAAACGTTGTCTCATTTGCTCACCCAACTGAATTAGGCCAACAACAAAAAAGAGTTTGATTGAACTAACCTGACCGACCCTAAATACATCGCCGACCCTGAATATGTTTTTTTAATTATTTTGAGGGAGGAAAAAAGAAAAAGAAAATTAAATTTAATTAAAAAAATAAATAAAAAATAAAAAATAAAAATAAAATGAACATAGTATTAAAGTTTCTGACTATTTGCTTTCATTTTCGGCTATTTTTATTCAAAAGCAGGTGATTATAAAAATAAATAAAAAATCCCGACCGACCTACCCTATTTGTTTTTGTCATGTTAGGCCAATCAAACCATTTTTTGTTTGTTTTTAGGCCTTAGTCACGTTTTAACACAGGATGATGAAACCGCAGTGACAAAAAGTAGACTTTTTATACGCTAAATATTTAAAGACATCCGTTGGCCATCTCGGATATCTAAAAAATATCTAGTCTTCTACATGTATATCAATGTGAAAAAAAATATCATAAAAGTTATTTCGTTCCGGCGTACCATTTATTTAAACCCGGCGTGGCCATACTTTTCTTCAATGGGACGATGTGAATGACAATATCAACAATTGGCAATTCATTCACAGCACTCTAAATGTTGCCTGACGGGTTAGCCTTGTCCGGTCTGTGCTGGCCCTAGTGGATTCGTTTGCACACGGTCCTATTCTCTGATTGGTCATATACTTTTGGCGGACCGATTCTTTTTCTAACACCATCCAATTACTTGTAACCTTAAAGAGGTCACTCTGATCAGTGAATCGTGACGAATTTTCAATGACGCTTTTCTTTGTGCATTGACCCGAGCCATTGTATACACTGTGCTTGGAACGTTGTATGTGTGGCAATTGATTTTATGAGACAAACAGGTCTAAACGTTTCCATATGACACTGCTCCCAGTGCCCCGATCCTTCCCTAGAAAACCATACGTGCGCGCACGCAGAGTGCAATTAGACACTTTCAATGCACTCCGACGTATTCTATTTTCCTGCTTTTTGATTGGTTCGATCCGTAGCGTAACTAGGTTTTTGATATTGGGGGGCAAGAAATGAAAGTGAACCGACAAGATTGTTTTGACTTAAGAAATGTGCGGCACTTTTTTTCGACTATACACTTATTTTGGCTATGATTGAGGTACATTTTGGCTCTTAACAAGCTTGTAACCCAAAATATTGTATTTCGGGGGGGGGGGGGGGGGGGGGGGGGGGGCCCACGCGCGCAAACTTTTTTCATCTGTGTACTTTTGACCATAATTCCATGATTCCTCTTGTCAAATGAACCGACAGTGCCAACTTTTTTCATCTGTGTACTTTTGACCATAATTCCATGATTCCTCTTGTCAAATGAACCGACAGTGCCAATCTCAACCGACACAACATCAATATTGGGCCCCCCCCCCCCCCTCTGGTTACGCCACTGGGTTCGATAAGAGTGTATGAATGCTATTTAGTTTAAATACATCTCATGACTTATTGATAAGTAAAAGTTTCATGGAGGCCTTGGATGGGTATTCTTAAACAGCTAAGAAAGTTTAAGCAATCTCATTGGTTCTCAGAGAAATCGGCGACATCTAGATGAGACAATAGAACACGGGGAGGTGGGGCTTACGTTTTAACAGCGCGCCCTACCTTCACAATGCGTGGTTTGCTCCATAACGCGCACTTCTGCAGTGCGTCTTTAGCGCTGTTCCTGCGTTTATGCCGGCGCTGCGATGCTTACGCATGGTTTACTCATCGCATGTGATTGGATGGAATGCTTGTGGGCTATTCGATCCTAGCAGGGGTAAAAGTTGTCAAATGTGGACAATAAAATGTACTTATTTCTTTGATAAATGTCTAAAGTATGATTGTTTAAGAATGAGAATAAAGGTATATTTTTTAGACCGTACCCTTGTTATATTGTCTGACATAAATGCGTTCGATAGTATTATTTTTTGCGTAGAACAACTCGCCTGTGGCGTCGTTGTTCTACTTAAAATAATACTATCGTCCGCATTTATGTCAGACAAACACGGGTACGGTCTAAAAACAATACCTTTATTCTCTAATTGTAAAGGAGACAAGGGTTCAAATAGTCTGCTTCATACGACCCTGACCCTTTTCCTTGTCACCCTATGAACAACACTCTCTGGCCTGCCATGCGCGCTGTGGTGTATGTACCGATAGAGGACTCGCTCACTGTGACCCTGTCCCATCCTCTGATCTCACCCGGAAAAGGGGCGGTTCTCGAATGGGAGAGGTTTTTGGCATGGCGAAGTATAGATGGTGTTGTGCGATGGTGTGACAGACTGACAGTGAAATAAAAAAGTGCAGGGGCCCTGGATATGTGTATTTGTTCAATATTGACACGGACCTTTAGTTCGCTAAGTGACATTTATAAGAACTGTATGAGAGAGCTTCTCTATCTTCCATCAAAAAATTAGACAAATAAATGCACTTTTGTACTATAATGGTTGCCCCCCACCCCATTATGTGTCCTTATACCTGTTTACCCCCCCCCCCCCCCCCCCCCTCTCATTTCCCCCATGTTATTTTTTTACTTCATTTTGTAGGTTTTCCCACCGGTGGTTTTTCTACACAGTGTGGGATATGAGGCGGCGCTCAAACAAGGTCATATCACAGACATGGCCCATTTCAGAATGTATGTTAGATGCACGTTAGAGAACACGGGTGAGTATTATACAGTGTTTT
Source organism: Ophiura sarsii (assembly GCA_035610835.1). Classification (NCBI taxonomy): domain Eukaryota; kingdom Metazoa; phylum Echinodermata; class Ophiuroidea; order Amphilepidida; family Ophiuridae; genus Ophiura; species Ophiura sarsii. Next base: position 74,142,478 of record CM069446.1, on the reverse strand, counting down.
ATTCAAAAGCGGTAATTTTTTCGCTATTAAAGGCATATTATGTGATCTTTTCCAGGGAGCACCCTCTATTCATGATTTTTTTTAGGAAGTAGATTTTCTTGCAGATTTACATTTCTGATCATAAATCATAAATATATTCTGAGTTACAGAGCGATACGATTCCTAATTACGTTACTTCAAAATCATGGTTTTAGAGTGAATTTAGAGTGAAAAATGAGTTGTCGCGCAGACATGACAGTTTATTTTTACTCTTCAAAGTCAGTGAAGCTTATCAAGTGACCGGTGACCGTGTATGTAAATTGTGTGCACACACAAACTCAAAGGGTGTACTACAAAATGCATATGCATAATGTCCTAGCAACCAATATGATACACTTATTGGATTAACTTTTAAGACCATACCAAATTTGCCATAGGGGATACTATTTTTTCTTCTATTTTAAACCCCTGGAAATGACAATGTGAACAAGGTAATTTCGAGACATTTCGAGACATTTTTTCTCTCTTTGGGTTTATTTCTTGAGATGTAAGAATAAAATGCCCTCTCTAAAATCACTTAAAAAACATACTTAGACCCAAAATATTTTCTTAATACTTCGGAATGTAATACATAATAGTTTGTCTTTCCGAAAATGAAATATCTCATATTTGACCTCCCCTTGGCCTTGTCAAATCGACTATTTCAGGCCATAACTCAAAATCAGCCCCAGCTACGTTACGCTCATTTTGTGGTGCCAGGTCACATATAGTTGTATGGGGATGTGCCGCTCTACTGAGTCCTTTGTTTGGCTGGTAATCCTCAAGTATTCATCTTATTTGGGTTTCAAAAGATGGGTTCTATTTTGTCACAATCAGACACCAAGTGACACCAAGCCTAGGAAAATGAACCAGCCAATTTTCAGGTTGACGACCAATGATTTTGAGTCCACTATTTTGCGTAAATGGCAAGTGAATAGTGAATGGAGCCATATTATTAGGCCCGGGGGGGGGGGGGGGGGGGCACTCAACTTTTTTTTGATAGGGGTATGCCGCCTGGGTCTCAAAAAGGGGGGCTTCAAAACTCAACTGGAAAATGTTATGATGAAAAATAGGGTCTGATTTTCTCCAAAAAGTAGGTCTTAAGAACTGGTTCGTTTTTCAAAGGTGCTGTGTAATTTTTTTATTTATTTATTTATTTTTTGAAAATAGGCTATGAGGTATGCGATTTTTTTTTAGACCTCAGCGCATAGACCTACTCATTTAGGCCTACTCATTTGTAGCTCATTTCACATACCAATGCGGGCGGGCTTCTGAGACAGACTATCTTCTTTGTTTGGCCTAAGAATGCAAATTTGCGAAAATTGTTGAATTTAAAATGTTTGAGATTTTTGAATTTTCAATAAAATAGGGGTCTTAAGAGCTGATGCAGGCTCAAAAAGGGGCCTTAAAAGCTAGCAGAAAAGAGTCTTCAGTGCGGCACATACCTATCCCCCTTTCCAATGTGTTTGTTCAAATTTCAGCATATCAAAGAAAATATCTTGTGTCAACAATTTCCAAGGACGAACTTGACTAAATTATTTATTATGATTTAAATACAGGTTCATCAAGCCTTCCTTTTGTGAAAGCAGCCTATTTGAACAGCAGCATCCAGTCACAGATTGAATATATCGACAAGTTTTGTGAAGCATGTCTGAACAATCATGTTGCACATAGAGCAAGCGTACAACAGGTAGGGTACCCAGGGTTGGGTGGGGAAGGGGTTACGGAGAGATCGGGGGGTGGGGGGGGGGGGGTCAGGGTTGGGTGTGGAAGGATATGTTTGGGGTTGGGTGGGGAGGGGTTATAGGTGGGGAGTGTTAGGGTCGAGTCTGGGAGGGGTTTGGTACGGAAGGGGTTAAGGTTAGAGTTATAGGTGGGGAGGGTTCGGGTTGGGTCGGGGAGGGGTTTGGTGGGGAGGGTTAGGTATGGGGTTGGGTGGGGGAGGGGCCGCGGTGATCAGTGGTTATTGAAAGTGGGGTATCAAGCGTGTCCAAGAAATCACATAATTAGGGTGGTTTTTGAAGCCAGTGCACGATACGTACGAAACTTGTTTATAAGGTATCAAAACATGGAAAATCAGGAAAAAGGGTATACTTTTCATACTATGGTCTTGCGTATTTAAGGTCCTTATTTTCTTGTATCTATGAATTTTTTTAAATAGCGGCGATATAATCCTCAATCTTTTTCCGTCGCAATTTATCACAGCAGCGACCCTGTTTGGAATTCCGAGAAGCCTCATAGACTTTTAGCAAGTCTCGCCAATTCATAGTCTTCATCGCAACAAAAAGGTTATCATGCGTATGTTAAAAGTAGAATACAGCTTGCTCCAGGAGCTTCCTAAAGACTAAGGGAAGGAAAATTAGTGTTTAGAGTGCATCGTTCTTAGTTAGGATTCAAAATATACAAATTATGTACTGTCCTTACTTGTTATAGATGGTGTGACCGGTGACGTCATGTATTTACAAATGGGACACCCTCTGTTGATTCCCTCCAGGCAGAATATACAGTAAAGTTAATGAAGACAACATGAAATTTCTTTCTAATGGATTGTAAAACTCATTTTTTTTTAAAAAATTTTTTTTGTGAAATGCGATAGCTTATAGCATTCCTAAGCAAGTTTAAAGACAGTTTTGATAACAATTTGCTGTGACACCACAATCTAGTTAGAAAACCTTATCTGGCCTATGTAAACTATAGGAACTCTTGCCCGGTGTGTTTTGTCTCAAATCAACAGAGGGCGTCCTAAATGTAAACAACGGTCACCTCATCTATAGGAGGTACTTTTTAACATTTATGCAATTACTTATTTAGGGTACTTTTTGAAAGTCCTTGGACGCGCATGATACCCCTTGTAATGACCACTGAGCAACCCGCGGGAGGGGTTAAGGTTGGGGTTATAGGTGGGGAGGGTTAGGGTTGGGTCAGGAAGGGGTTTGGTGCGGGAGGGGTGAAGGTTGGGGTTTAGGGTGGGGGGTTTGGGTTGGGATTTGGTGGGGAGGGTTATAGGTAGGGAGGGTTAGGTTTGGGTGGGGTTTGGTATTTATCTTTCCACCTGTTAAAGTAATCCAAACGTACACACACGATTATGGTTCTACACACTGATCAAACTATAGCCCAAATTGATGATGTGCTTAAATTTGTTTTCATATTCACAGGTAGATTGAGTAATCTTCTTGTAAATCGGTGAGTTTGGCAAAAAGATTGAACTCTTTTACCCGCTCCGCACCAAATTTAGCTGTCGGTGCTAATGTCTAATCCTTGCTCCAAATTACCAGCCTTGCCATCCTTTTGAGTACTCCCTGCCCCTTCTCTAAATGGGCGTGTATATTTATAATATAATAATATGATTTGTCTTCATTCTTCCTGCAGGGTAAATCTTTGATATCTACCTCTAGTGAAGCTTTTCCAGATGGTAGAATCAAACAACTCAAGGTATGTGATATGTAAGATCAGGGTTAGGCCAACAACAACAAAAAATGTTTGATTGTCCTCGTCCAACCCAATTTATTTATTTATTTTTTTGAAAATTAAGAAAAAAAATCCAATTTAATTTTTTTTTACAAATTTTAGTCGAAAATCAAAAAAAGATTTTTTAAAATTGTTTTTAAAGTGTTTAGAAAATAAAAATACTCATCAAAATATTACAGATTTTGTTCCCCGTTTTGGTTACCACAACAAGTACATCTCATTTTACTTTTGGTACCTGAAAAAGGGGCAAGTGTAGCCGGCACTCAAGCTGGCCGACCGGCACTAAAAAATGAATACAATTTAAAAAAGGTTAAAACATACTTATTATGGATAGAATAATTAAACTGACTCATAAAATAAGAAATTAATGTGGCAGGAAACCCTCAAAATTAAAAAAAAAAACTATAAACCCCTAACACTTTCCATGCGGCAGGCAGCTGCAGACGACATTCCAAAATTTCACAAAATGTTTAAAAAATGTCAAAATTATTGAATTTCATTACCATATTTGGAATCACCATGAGAAATACATTGACATAAGTACAAACATGCCTAGTATTGAGTCAGTAATCCTTGAGATAAACTTTGAAAATTGTGAAAGGTTTCTGAAAAATCTGTTTTGTGTATGGTAAAAATTATAGCTGCGTGGAAAGTGTTAAAAGGCATATTATGTGATCGATCTTCTAAGTTACAGATCGATGCGATTCCTAATTACTTTAAAATCATGGTTTTAAGAGGTTGAAAAATAGAGTGTCCCGGTACCGGGACAATCTATTTTTAAAATTTACTCTAAATTCACTCTAAAACCATGATTTTGAGGTAATTAGGAATCGTATCGCTCTGTAACTTGGAATATATTCATGATTTATGATCAGAAATGTAAATCTGCAATAAAATCTGCTTCCTATTTTTTTCGAGGATTGAGGGCGTCCCCTGGAAAAGATCACATAATATACCTTTAAGCAGGCCTCTGGATCCCATGCCGTGATTCGCCGGCACTCAATTTGGCCTAGCTATAACCCTGTATGGGATGTAGGAATACATAATAATAATAATAACACACACTTATAGAGCGCTTTACTTTAGTGAGATCTAAACTCAAAGCTCTGTACAACATATAAATACAAGATTAAAGCAAAAATACAACAATGATCATAAAACTACAGAGATAAACATACACAGAGTCAAATGCATATTTAAACAAGAGATATGAATGTGTATGGCATCATGCATTATGAAATGAAAGATCATGAACAAATACATATAATTAGATTTCCAAGTTAAATAAGTAGGTCTTAAGTCACGACTTGAACTCCTGAACTGAACCTGCCTGGCGTCAAGGCTCAAGATAAGCGGGCGCTGGGCGATTTTTACCCCTCGGTCCTCCTGCCATAGCGCCCGGTTATGCTGAAAAATAAACAACCGAGCGCTGATATTTTGTCCAAACCAGCGCCCGTTGATGATCGGTGAGCTTGCCTAAGACATCGAATTTCGATTTGACAATACGATTTATTAAAAAGTTAGCTCCTGGTAGACTGAAAGTAGCTCCTGGTTCTCAATAAATCCCATGATCCGGGCGCTACTTTTGAAAAAAGTAGCTCTAGGTAAAAAAACTGTTATCTTGAGCCTTGCCTGGCGTATGTCCATTGGGAGAGTGTTCCATAATTTAGGGCCCGCGATGGAGAAAGCTCCATCACCGAAAGACTTCATTTTGCTTTTTGGAACAACAAGAAACTCACGGGAGCCAGAGCGAAGGTTAGCCGTGGGAATATAAGGTTTCAGCAATTCAGACACATAACTTGGACCAGCATTGTTAAGTGATTTATACACAATGAGCAGGAGCTTGAACACAATTCTTTTCTTAATAGGAAGCCAGTAGAGATTTCTGATGACGTGTCTTATATGGTCACGTTTCTTTGTGCCTGTAACTAATCTTGCCGCTGAGTTTTGAACACGTTGTAATTTAGAGATAAGTTTATCAGGAAGTCCGTACAAAAGGCAGTTACAGTAATCTAGGCTGGATGAGACAAACGTGTGCACAAGTTTCTCCGTTGACGCTCGATCAAGGTACTTTCTGATCTGTCCAATGGCGCGTAAAGCAAATGAGGCTGATTGACACAGTTTATTCACATGTGCAGTCATTGACAGATGTTGGTCAAAGATGACTCCAAGGTTTCGTGCAGCATCTGACGGAAATATGGGACTATTACCGATAGTTACAGGGTTGATGGGCACATGTTCAAATTTGTTTCCTATCTATAAAGTGGCAGTGCTAGGGCATGCGTCAACCCCCCCCCCCACCCCCCCCCCCCCCCTCTCCCTGATCAAATCAAAATCCCTCGCCTAGCTCCATTTTGTTCAAAAGATTAAAGAACTGATATAGTCTCAAAGAGTTTGACAAATTTGAGATATTAAATGACCTCGGAGAGCTTCAAGAATTAAAAATAATAATAAGGGGGCTGTCATTTTCTTCGGTAGGGGTGCCCAAATATCATGGGGGTCATATATTTTTTACCCAGAAATAGGGGGGGGGGTCATGAAATTAATACCATTGTAAGGCCAAAAAATACCTGGTTTGTTTGCAGTAGCGCGCGCATTTAATTTTGACGCTTGATTTTTTTTTTATAGAAAAAAACAGAAAAAACTATTGTCATAGGTCGCCATCTTTTGTTGAAATTGTGTCCAACATGTTTCAAGATGGCGAACAGCACACATAAGTTAAACTCCTCAGCGAAAATCTTATTTTAGCGAGCTGAAGAGTAACAAAAATGCACAGATTTGACTAAATAAACCCATTTCAAGTGAATTTTCACTTGAAATTTGCATTAAATAAAAAACATTAAAAAAACACATTTCGCATTTGACTTTTTAGGCTTGCTACTGGAAACAAACTTGGTTTTTTGTGCCTAATAATGATCAAAACTAAATTTTAGTTAAACAAATTACTTTTTTCCACTCATTTATTCTACATTGTCCAAGTCATTTTTCCATTCGGCATCAATATTCAATAATCATAACTAGATAGGCCTATATAAATACAAGATTTGTGTATGTGTGTTGGGGGTCATAAAAATAATGAACATCTGAGCAGAGGGTCATAGTAATAAGGGGATTCATCAAAAAATGACATCGATAAATTAAATTGTAGAAAGGGTGATTTTTCTTTTGACAAATCTATGGTGTAAAGTAAAATAAGCTTATATACTTGACTTGACTTACTTGACTTAGGGCGGATGATTTTTCCGAACCACAATGCCTCTCCAGATCTTCCTATCCAACATAGCTGTCTTGATTTCTTCTACCTGCAGTCCTGTATCACGTTTGAGTATGTCAATGTAGGTCAGGGCTGGTCTACTACGCTTTCTTGCTCCGTGCTTTGGGATCCAATGTATAAGTTTGTGTACAAGCTCCTTGGACCCTCTGAAGCAGTGTCCAGCAAATCTTGCTCTGCGTTCTCTGATCTTGTCCGAGACTTTTGGCATGTCCCCATACAGGTCCTTATTTGTCACATGCTGACTCCAGTTGATGTTGAACACAGATCTTAGCATCCTAGTGTAGCATCCATCCAGTTGCTTACCAAGCTTTGGGGCCAAGCTTTGGGGTGACTGTCCATGCCTCACATCCATAAAGGAGGACGGATTCTACTGTAGCTATGAACAGTCTTTCTTTGAGCTTTCTGGATAATGATTTAGCCTTCCATAGCTGACTAAGTTTGCCACAAGCTCTCCATGCAGCTGCTTTGCGTGTTTTGATGTCCTTTTCAGTGTTGTTCATCCAGGCTCCAAGGTATTTGAAGTCTTCCACTTTATCAAGGCGCATGCCTTCACTTGTGGTAATTACAGGTACTTGCGTCTGGTTGAAGGACATGTACTTCGTCTTTGCAGCGTTCATTTTGAGCCCAACTCTTCCCACTGAAGTCTCCACTCTATTGAGTAGTGATTGCGCTTGAGACACTTCCTCAGACAACAGTGCAATGTCATCAGCAAAGTCTAAGTCTGTTACTACGGTTGGTCCTATTCTTCTGCTACTTCTTTTTGTTAGGTGGAATCCTAGCTCTTCTTCTCTGCCATCTATGGCCTCTCTTAGGGCATAGTCAAGAACAATGACAAAAAGATATGGAGCCAGGGTGTCTCCTTGTAATACTCCAGCCAGTATCTCAAACACTTCTGTTTCTCCATCTGGTGATATGACCTTTGCCTTGGTGTCTTTGTATATGTCTGCTATCGCATTTGTAAGCTGATCAGGTACACCATAGGCTTTCAATATTTGCAGCATTCGTCCCCTATGTATTGTGTCAAACGCTTTCTTGAAGTCGATAAAGGCTATGATGGCTGGCAGGTGATTTGATCTTATTCCCTCAATAATTCTTCGAAGGGCAAGTATATGACCTACAGTGGTACGTCCTACTCTGAAGCCATTTTGATTAGCTCTTAGGTGGACGTCGAGCTCCGGTCTAATTCTGTTGAGTATCATCTTGTTGTATAGCTTGGCAACAATTGAACTCAGGCTTATTCCACGGTAGTTACCCCCCAAGCTGAGATCACCTGATTTCGGTATTGGTACTATGTTGAGAATGGACCACTGTTCTGGCTTTTTCCCGTTCAACAAGGCATCATTGCAGAAGTCGAGAATGATGTTATCCAAATCACATCTTTTGAGCATTTCAGGTGTAATACCATCTTCCCCACAGCTTTTCCCCTCTACTAGTGCCTTCTTAGCCTTCTCATATTCCTCCAAGTCAAAGGTTCCTACTTTAATGTTGAGATCTGATAGTATTGGAGCAATTTCCTCATCCTCATTACTTATATGTGGTGGGCTCCCAAGTAGATTTTTGAAGTGAGTGTACCAGTTGTTTAATCTCTCCTTTTGTGTGGACCCTTTGATTTGCCCCTTTCTTGTTGTCAGTCTTCCTGATATTTATCAGTTTCCAACTCTTACCATGCTTGCTGTTTATGTGAGCATTTTCTACCTCTCTTAGCTTATTGGTAAGGTCTTTCTCTTTCACTTGATCATAAGCCTCCCCTAGGCTCTTCTTAGCATCCTTATAATCTCTGCTATTATTCTCATTCATCAAAGCTTATATACAATTTACGCGTAACGTTTCATGCTCACTGAGCACTTCATCAGACCTTTTCTATTATTTATTTAAATAATCCTGATAAATGCACCAACTGATAAATTAAATATTGGGATATTTGGGACCCCCACCCCCACCAAAGAAAATTACCCCCCCCCCCCCCCCTATAATGAGAATGACTCCCAAGAGTATTTACAACTCATATTGAAAACTTCGGTGCATCTGCTTAACGCAAACCTAATTACCTCACTAAGCACGTAATTTTGAGCTTGTCCCTTGCCACATCGAAACTTCTTTGATCATCACTGCCAAGTGGGACAACTTAACTTACAATTACGCTCGGTATAGTGCAGTGAATAGTATAGGCTTCAATAAAATACCAAACACTTACAATTTAAAATTTGAGATAAACCCACGTTTTCCCAAATAAAAATTACACTTTTAGCATAACAGAATGCCACGCATTGACAAAATAGATTGATGTAAAATATATTATGATTGGTTGAAAGGAACTACCCGCATTTTTTCCCACCAATCAGGACTATTTTAGGTTGATTTCATATGGGACTTTATGCGTTTAATATACCCCTTTTCAATATGTTCATCTATTTGCAATTGGTAATGGTCTTTTTTAGTTAGGCTAATTTACCTGATAAAGGCCACACAAGTTTGTGAAAATAAAGAGAATAACTTGAATTTTCCACACCATTCTCATTGTATTTTGTCTGTTTGTTAATTTCTTTGCATGAAACAGGCTATTATAAATTCTGGCCAGGTCAAAGGTCACCATGCAGTGATGTTTGGCTGCCTCTGCGCATACCTGAATATTACGCTGAATGACTGTCTGGAGGTGTACCTCTATAATACCTTGCGCACTGTTATGGCTAGCGCCGTCAGACTGGGCAACTTAGGCCCTCTAGAGGTGAGTTGAGAACAGCCTTAGTCACTGTCATAAATAAATAAATATTAGCTTTAATATAGCGCTTTATCAAATTAAGTATGCTCAAAGCGCTTTACATTTATTCCCCTGCTCAGATAGGATACATCAGAATCAGTTCGCTTCACTTAGGTTATTGCTGCCTATCTTACAAATTCTGATAATGGTGTGTATTCCTCCTATCAGACACTTAGATTGTGATTATCCCCAAACAGCTACCCATTTCACACCTGGGTGGAGAGAAGTAATTGCGGTAAAGTGCCTTACTCAAAGAGCACAACATGTTGACCACAACGGGACTCGAACCCACAATCTTTGGTTTATGAATCCAGTGCTCTATCCGCTGCGCCACACATGCCCTGTCCTGATGCTATGGACGAAATTCAAGCTATTTCAAACAAGCGTGTTTTGTTGTTGTTCGCGGAGCTGTGTCCAGATGCATGAAATGCACGAACAGCTATGCATTCATGTGAGTGACGATTTCACGATTGACGCACGGTCAGGACGCGCGGTCATTTTTGAAGCATCCGGTACCAGCGTTTGAAACAAGAACAATATAATCTAGAAGAAGATTATGGTTATCCGCGACAATTTGTTGTTATCCACAATTGTTTCAGTTGTTTTAGTGTCAAACTCTTGTTTATCGGAATTTTAGATTTTTAGATCCCAATTTTTTAAATATTTTTCATTGCCAAAAAAATCATGGTTCACATGGGACACTTCTTTTGGGACACCCTGTATTGACTTTTGATTACAAAATAGTGTTGATTTTAGCACATTCAGATTGTGACCTCTTCATGTTCTCAAGCAAGTTGCTGGGCACTGAAACAAGTGATTGCTACAAATGAGGTATCATTGGAAAGAGGAACATTTCAGCTTTTCATAGCGAGGAAACACAATATGAATACATTACAAAATATCCGGAAAATTGGTGATTGAAAAAGTTTCCGAACTTTTTTTGAGGAGTTTAGATAATAGTAACTTTGTATTACATATTGTTATCTTCTCTCCCTTTCGCTCTCTTTCTTTGTAGGCGCAAAAAATTCAGTTTCAGATCCAACAGTACATCGGGAAAATAATTGAAAGGTTAGTAAAAATTGATAAACGGGGTACATGATCCGCTTTGCAATGTGGTAGTTCTCCCATTCAAAGAATTCTTCCCTTGTTTTTCACCAGACAATAATCTTGCCAATTCCACTCCCTCATACAACATACAAGAACATTACCCACACTTTATATAAACACTTCAAAAGAAGTAAGTTCCCCTTTAGGGGTTCCCTTATATTTCCAAAACAATACATTGGAATGAAATGGGGTTTTCAGTCAAATAATGATGGGCTTCATACCAAAACTTGACCAAAAGTTCAAATCAACAGGTTCTGTCATGCTCGAGTGAGCACGTATTTAATGACGGAATGGCCCATTTCAAAAGTTGCTAAAATAACGTTTAATTTCAAAAGTTGCTAAAATAATGTTTAGTAACGGGTGTATCCACCGCGTTGTTGTATGACTTGCCGACATCGACGTCTCATAGTGATGATGAGGCGCGCCACTCGATGCTGTGTGGGATGGCATCCCACTCTTGTTGTACCAGAAGACGTAAGTTAGCAAGATTAGTGTGATCATCCACTACGATCCACGGCCCGCTGTAACTGATCCCACAGATGCTCGATTGGGTTGAGATCTGGGGAGTTCGCGGGCCAAACCAAACGCTCTATACCTTCATCTTCCAAGAACTGATTAGCAACTCTTCCCCTATGTGGGCGCGCATTACCGTCCATCAAGACAAATCTATTTCCTATAGCTCCAGCGTAGGGAAGCACATGTGGTCGCAGCACCTCGCCAACATATACAATATGGGGAACACTAAATCATAAACACATTAGCATCAGGCAGTGAAAGCCACACTGGCTGATCATCCTTCATCACAAGATATTGCTCATTTTCAAAAGAAACATTCCCTCTTTCAATGCATGCTAATTTGAGCATGGAAGCACATGTTGGGTTAAAATTCTGGTACAACAAGAGTTGGACTTCCATTCGAGTAGCGCGCCTCATCAACACTATGAGAAATCGATGTCGTCAATTGATACACCAACGTGGTGGATACACACACTACTAAACAATTTTTAACAACTTTTGAAATGGGACATTCTGTCATTCAATACAAGCTCACTCAAGCATGCCAGAACCTGTTGATTTGAAATTTTGGCCAAGTATTGGTGTGAACCTCATAACAATTTGACAGAAAACCCATTTCAACCCAATGTATATTTTTGAAAATATAAGGGAAACCCTAAAGGGGAACTTACTTCTTTTGAAGTGTTTATTTCTCCTCTGTGAACAAAATCCACCCCTTTTCCTACTTATAATCAAGACAAATAAGTGTCGACTTTGAGTGCCGATCCATGCGCTCGAGTTCATCCCCCGGGGGGGGGGGGGGGGGCACTCAACCTTTTTTTGGGTAGGGGTGTGCCGCCCAGGGTCTCAAAAAGGGGGGCTAAAGAACTGAACTGAGTGGATTTTATGACGAAAAATAGGGTCTTAGGAACTGATTTTTTTCCAACAAATAGGTCTTGAGAACTGGCCTATAGTTCAATTTTCTATTTATTTTGGTTTAAGAACGCAAAATTTTCGAAAAATTGGGGCTTTGGAACACAAAATTGGTGCTTTGGAACGCAAAATTTCGCGATTTTTGAATTTTCAATAAAAATGGGGTCTTAAGAACTGATGCAGGCTCAAAAGGGGGGTCATAAGAACTAGCAGCAGAGGGTGAAAAAGGGGGTCTTCAGCGCGGCACATACCTATACCCTTTTCAAATGTCAGTGCCCCCCCCCCCCCCCCGGGGTTCATCCAATGGGCAATGTATGTTGTAAGCGATCTTGCGATGCACTGCATTCCATGACGCTGTGTAGAGTTGATTCTCTGTGGTCATGTATAAGCCTGCACATAGGCGTAAATCCGGGGGTGGGGGGGGGGGGGGGGGAGGGAGGATAAGTCCCACCAACATTTGACCAGGGGAATGGCCTTTGTTATCATCCCTCCCCTATATTATGCATATGTTTATGATTATATGATCAGTGACCCATTTTTTACTGAAAAGTGTGTTATTATGATGGGTATTTTTATTTTTTCCCAAAATGATCTGATGTTTATTTAAATTTACCATCAAACATTGTCACCGGGAAACAAAAATCCTTGGAAAATAAGTTAATTTGGTTAAAATGTGACCCAAGATTGGTGCGATTGGTGTTTGAATGGGCCAAAGGAGTTTATCTAAATGTTGACTAAAAGTATTCACCAAACTGCATGAATATAGTTTCAGAAATACAAATCTTCCAGCCTCTGAGGGACACATTTCCCCTCAGACCGCCCCCCCCCCCCCCCCCCCCCCCCCTCATCATGTGCGTGCAAGAGCAATTAGTCCTGACGCCTCAGCCAATCATCCACCCCAATGTCCACAAAACATTCATGCCACTGAGCCTGCATCTATGAATGAGTTGGCACAGGGATCCAGGAAGCAGGATACAGCGTAACAATATTCCTACAGGGAGTCTCAAACAAAATTACAACGCACCTTTTGGTGATCGTAACTTCCTAAATACGTGTCGGAGACACAGCAATTCAAACAACAAGTATTCTTTGACTATACTTTTCTCCGTAAATTACTGAACTGAATCTAACGTGGTTTTCTTTAAATTATAGACAACTTATTTGACTATTTTTTTCTCATTTTAAACATTCAATTCAGACACCTATTTAGAACGTTACGATCACCTAAAGTTGTGTTGTATTTTTTTAAAGACACCCTGTACAATGAAATGTACAGTGTACATTTCGTTTTCAATTGTCCACACATGGTCATTGAGAGAAAGTTTTAAACTTGTCCGACGTCGAACCCGTAAAACTCTTAACCTATATTATGAATACCCGTTGTAAAGCCCATATTTCACAATTTCACCCTGTACAATGTTATATATTTGTAAATAATGTTGAATATTATATTTATTCCTTTCACAGGAACATTGAGCGTCCCATTGAAGAGACAGCTATCACCTACCCGCTAGTGGACATAGTACAAGGCACACACGATACTTTGTTTTCTAGACTCTTTGTTTCGTAAAGAAAACAGTCTATCTACACTCAACTGGCGGCTCGTAGGCAAAATATGGCCCTAGCAATTGACATTTTTGAAAACAAAAACGACGAAACTGTCACAAATTAGGGTTATTTGGTTCTCTCTGAGAGTATTTTAAATACTTGTGGCTCTCGGGCAAAACCATGTGAGAATCCCTGATTAATACATCATTTCACCTCAGGTTTGAAAACAAAAACGACAAAACTGTAACAAATTAGGGTTATTTGGCTCTATCTGAGAGTATTTTGAATACCTGTGGCCTTCATCAGGTAAAATCATTCGTGAATCCCTGATTTATACCTCATTTCACCACTTTGGGGGTGCTGTCATCCAGCACATACCGTATTAAAAGTGCAAATGTAATGTTTCGCGCTTTGCACATTTTGCACAATTTTGCTGCATACAAAATGATTATATTTGTACATTTTTATTTTCACGCTTGCTGATATTAGCGCGAAAAATAAATGTAGCGTGAAAATTGCCATTTTGACAGTACTCTAGAAATGGGTGTAGTACAGTCCTCAAAATAAGTAATAGACCAGGCAATAGACTCTTGACTCCAAATTCATCGCTCTTACGTATACATATTAAATTATAGAGTTGTAAGGAAATCTCTTCTCTTCAATTTGAGACATTGTTTATGAAGATCGGTTTATAAAAACACTACATTGATAAGGATAGAACAAAGTGCAGTTTACATTTTAACACTTGGGTTTTGAACACGCAGGACCGTGTGACCGGTATGTGTAATGGGCTGCATTGATCAATTAAAGCATCCCCAATCCTCATCTTACTATCAACCTGTGAGTTATCACTACCAGTTAATCAATAATCTGCCTGTTGCTAGTCCGAGGCTGCGTGTCAACGAACAAAATGTTAAAATGAAAAACTGACTTGGTTTTGGTTTTGGGTACATAACTGAGTTCATATTCATTCAGTCTTCATGTGTAATATGTCAAATTGAAGAGGAGACATTTCCTTACAACTTTTGAGAGAATAGTTATTACCTGGTCAGTTACTTGTTTTGAGGACTGAATAGTTTAATCAGTTTCAAATTGGCTAGAAATATTCGGTTTTTATCTCTCTGCACGCAAAAGTAATTCAAGCCTACATGCAGGATTATGGTTACACGCACACGAATTTGGTCACACACACACGCGTCACGCATATGATGCACAGTGTGCTTGTTGCCTTCAGCGCACCCGCATCCTCATGTGTTCATTCGCTATTATAAGGATCGAGGCTTAGCCAATTTGGAACTGATCAAATTATAGTACAACATAGTCGTGTCATTGTTATGTTAGAGTACAAGATGGAATGGAGTTCCATGGCCAGTCACACGCTTATTATCTTATTAAGCGTGCACTATGTGAGCATTTTGTGTTATTTTGAAGGTTTAAAGGGGGAGCTAGGGTTGTTGTGGATGGGGTTCGAAACAGTGGCGTAACCAGAGGGGGCGATTGCCCCCTAATATTGACGTCGTGTCGGTTGAGATTGGCACTGTTGGTCCATTTGACAAGAGGAATCATGGAATTTTGATGGTCAAGAGTACACAGATGAAAACATTTTTAGAGCCAAAATGTAACTCAATCGTGCCAAAAATAGGTTTAAAGTCAAAAAAAATCATGCGCTACACGCGCATTAGTTTACTCTAAACCATCTTGTTGGTTTACTGTCATTTCTTGCCGCCCAATATCAATAACTTAGTTACACCACTGGTTTGAAATGATAGATTTGAATACTGTAAAACAACTTAATTTCATGGCAACTTAATTTAGCAAATTAGCATTTAGTCAATTTTTTCGGAAATATAATTTCACTAATTTGTATCATCTGCCTATATATAACCATTATAAATAATATAATTGGCGGCAATTTAATTTGGCAAATTGGATCTCCTAGTGAAGTTTTGTTACAGTATAAGTTAAATTATGGATTGAGCGGTAAAGACATGTATGGCTTGAAAGGTTGTAAATAATATAAATTATATAATAAATAAAATGTATTAGGCTATATTAACCCTTTGAACCCGGAGTTATTATAAGGGTTCGGTACACCCACCCTGACTTCTCCGGGGGTAAAATGCTAAATATAGTACACCTATATCATCCGTAATATATGTTACCGATGATAGAGGGCAGTATGCCATTGTACTACACGTATAACGTAACCTATTTATAACATAAAACATCCGTTTTTATCGCCAAAATTGCCAATCATGACCGTAAAACAATGCATCCCTGTCTACCTGAGAATCATCTGCGCCATATTGTGTTGCATATTCATCCGATTTTGCGCTATTTTTGACTGTTTTCTTCAGCTAAATGACATCAAATCACAACGAAAACCTTGCGAAACAATGTATTTCACATCGGGTGAACATATCACATGACTTTCAAGTCACATGACCACTCAGTCATATGATCAATGTGTCATCTGTTCGCTCAGGTTGATTTTTCGACCTATCGGGTTACACGACGTTCTCCGATAGGTCGATTTCTATCGGGTTCAAAGGGTAATACAATCTTTTGTCTCAAAGCTCTTCAGTTTTTCAAAACCTAATGCGGAATGCCTTTTTCTTTTTATAAATATAAAATATTGAAATCCTTGTAAAAGTGACCTTTTGTATTTAAAATGATGTGATCAATAAAAATCTGTGAAACTTTGGGATTTTTTTCTTCTTTCTTTTTTTTGGGAAAAAAAAAAAATAACGCGTATCAATTAACTAACACGCGCAGGAGCTTTGAGACAAAATATTTTTTTAATATAGCCTTACAGGTTGTGTCAAAAATATCTGGATTTTATTTCCTCTTTTCTTTCTTGTTCTACCTTTTTTTTCTTTTTCTTTCCAGAAATTGTAATCTATTTGTGTAATTTACATTCATCCCATTGAAATAGGGAGAATTTAAAATCTTGTATAGAAAATTGAAACTTTGTTTCTACCACTTTTGCTGCAAATCATGAATTGAAATCTCATGAATTTGAAAATGGAAAGTATATATACTTTGGATATTCCAATTATTTGTGTTTGTGAAAATTGTTATTTCTACAGACACTTGACATTTTATAAGTATAAGGTCAGTTTCAGTTGAGCAGGTGTGGGGTGGGGGTTTTTTTGGGTGGGGGGGGGGGGCTTTTATTATAAATATCTCAATTTATAGGACACTCAGTGGATATAGATATTTTAATATCGATTATGACGATAGAATATGTAATCTTTGCAGCGATAATATAGTGGGTTATGAATTCCACTTCATCTTTGAATGTAAATATTATAATCAACTCAGAAATACACTAATTGACAAGAAATTTACCTCATCACATAAACACAACACCAAAAGTAAGTCCCCCCCTAAACAATTCATCATAACATCGTAAGATAAAACATTGTACCAATAAAAAACTTAGATAGAAATAATCCTATGACTGTTTCCTAAGTGGTGTTTGAAAATGAAAGATGTCCATGACTTCATGGCTGAATAAGCTCAAAAATAAGACAAAAACTACCCTTCTCAAAAGTAACAACTCACTATGCTAATATCTGAGCCAAAAATGGGATTTACATGGCTGAATGATCATGAATTGATTACACATTACAGTAAATTTTGCTCAGCCACCGGTACTTTTCCATTAGTGAGAAGCAATTCATACACTTTTGTGATTTTTGAGAAGGGCAGTTTTGTCTTCCATTTGAGCTCATTCAGCCATGAAGTAATGGAAATCTTTCATTTTCAACCATCACTTAGGAAACAGTCATAGGATTATTTCTTACTAAGTTTTATTGGTAAAATGTTTTATCTTACGATGTTATGACGAATTGTTTAGGGGGGGACTTACTTTTGGTGTTGTGTTTAGTTTAAACAAAATGTATAGTGTCTTCACGTCAAAGGATTCTAAGCACATAATTAACCTAAGTAAATTTACTAAAGAAATTGTTCAAAATGTTAGGCTCTTATAGCCTCTCTTCTTCATCTTTTGTTTTCTTTTGTTTGTTTGGTTTTATTAAAAAGAATTTTTTTCATTTTTTAAACAATCTCTATTCTCACAAAATATCTTTCATTTCTTTTATACTTATTCAATTAGTCTGGTGCTCGTATCATATGAAATATAGTGTTATTAATTTAATGTCTTTCTTCAGTTCAATTCTGATATATGTGTTCATTCTTTTCCAGAGTATTACATCTAGTCGTAAATTTAAGATAGTACTTATATGTTTAAGCCTTTATTTTCCCCATATGGGGACGAAAGGTATAAATAAATAAAAGTTCAAGTTTGAACTTTTACAAGGATGACAGGAAGGGACATTTTTGACACTTGCTATATTTTTTCTAGTGTACATGTGTTCCACATCATTGTTCTTATTTATTGAGTATCTAGCATGCATCTATAAACTAAAGATAATTTAGCTGGCTTGGACTTATGCCTTTGGTTTGATAGTGTTTACTTTTCTCAATCTAAAGATATGTTTGATAAACTATGTGTGAGCACTCACAATCGGGCTTGTGCCACTTTTAGACAAAAATGTTTTTACAAGGAATGTGTTATTTTGATCATTAAACAATTTGGATTTGATGTTTGCATGAATATTCAATATACCTTATCTAGATTACCTTTCAGACAGTTTGTTTTGTCGAATTTGCTTTAGCATAATCCAAAGATATGCTTGTTTAACCATGCAGTGTAATCAATATCAAAGTTGTGTCAGATATTTAAAACAAATCATCCATATGTGTAAAATTGAAGCATTCTTCATACAAAATAGTACAAATTTGACTTTAAGAATATTTTGGGATAGAATAAAGTAAATGATTGTGACAAAACAAATGTAATTTGAAAGCTTATTTAGTTATCTTGGAGCTCATATGGCCATCAATTACTAAATATTAAATAAGCAAAATTACTCTTGTCGACAACCATCTTTTTCCCCTAAAAGGGGGCACAACCTATTTTTAAGTACACATGGTTGGTCAAGCATATCGTTGGATTGGTATTAAGGGAGGACTTAAGGAAGTTTTTTGTTGAATTTTGTTAGTGCTATAATTATTGAACCATGACTCAAATGTATATAAAAGTATACCTTTTTGGAAGGGAAATTGATCAGAGAATCCAAATTTGGCATCAATTTTGACTAAAAATGTTGATTTTTTGAGAAAATCACAAAAAACCACTTTTTGGACCCAATTTTGTTGAACAAAGCTAACAAACATAATTTTGAGTTAAAAATCCCCAAATCACTTGATGATTACGATTTTTTTTTTTTTAAACCTAATCCAATATTTTTTGAAATGTTGACAAAAAAGTGTTAAAAAAAAAAAAAATCCATTTTTTTCACGTTTTTTGGCACTTTTTGGTCAAAATTTTCAAAAATATTAGATAGGTTTAAAAAAAAAAATCGTCCCTTCATTAGTATCTTAACATCATTATAATGTGATTTTGAAATTTTTTACTCAAAATTATTTTTGTTAGCTTTGTTCAACAAAATTTGGGTCAAAAAAGTGAATTTTGTGATTTTCTCAAAAAATCTACTTTTTTGGTCAAAATTGACGCCAAATTTGGATTTTTTGATCCATTTCCTTTCCAAAAATGTATACTTTTATATGCATTTGATTAATAGTTCAATAATTACAGCGCTCACAAAATTCAAAAAATCAAATCAAAAACTTCCTTAAGTCCCCCCTTAAGAGCAATTACAATAAAATAAACAGCATTTGACAGTCAACTAAAAATAAAGACAATTACATGGAGAAATGGCAGCAAAACAATAATTTGTTATACCAAATGACTTGTTTAAAGGGCCATGCATCCACTTGATTTTCTTTGTCATCTAAAAAGTCTGTATAATTTGAGACATTTTTGTTCAAAAGTGTCCTAAAAGCTTTTCGCCAACCCAACCCAATTGTTACGAGTGTCCCTGCCCCTGGAATCATAATCCTATGTTACTGTTTATGTATACCTGAAATATGATCATTTAATTTATAGTATAATATATAATAAGGCAAAAAGAAGAAGATCTGTGTCTCACATGGTTATGCTAAAAAGATTCTTAATAAAAAATAGCTATGTTAAATGCGGAAATTATTTTGTTCTCGTGGTTGTTTTCTTCTGAAATCTTGGGTCGCTATTTTATTTATTTTGTTATTTTTTCAAAGTCATATTTTGGTTAAGAAATAGCTAAACATGTTCTGTTTACGTTTAAATACGGTATAAACACATAAAATCGTCATTTACTCACATACTTTATATCAACTGTCGCATTGTATGTTTATTTCACTTGAGTAAACGTTTGATAGACCACGGTTGCTTTTCTGCTGAATTTACACATGCTCGCCAAAAACCAGCGTCAGTTGGGCGACGGTCTGTGTATAGGTACCGTAAAACGGGGTGAATAGGGACATGGGGGTGAATAGGGACAAAAATGGGAAAAGTGTTTTAAATGTCACCAGGCCAGTTTTGTACCGTAAAACGGGGTGAATATAGGGACATGGGGCCCCCTGTCCCTATTCACCTCGTTTTATGGTACACAAACTGGCCGGGTGACATTTAAAAAACGTTTCCCATTTTTGTCCCTATTCACCCCCATGTCCCTATTCACCCTGTTTTACGGTATATATAATTTTATTCACAGAACGGGTCTTTAAATCTTACTACTACTTTAATATGCATATTTAAGGATTCTTTCAAATAATTAATTTTATTCACAGCGCGGGTCTTTAAATCTCACCACTACTTAAATATGCATGTTTAAGGATTCTTTCAAATCCTGTTTTTGTGTGGTATCTGCTTGTTTAAAAAATAATAACAAAATCCGACCGTCCGACCCACATTCTTAACCTGAAAGGTCAAGTCAACTCTTTCCTTTTTTTGGCCTTATGCAGCAACTACACATACTGCATGCAGGTATGTATGTAAGACAGACCATTTTGTTCTTGGCCTACAAATAAATAAACCTGGGCTTCTGCACAACAAGTCCTTGTTATTTTGACTATTGTTCTTTGTGTTGTTGCTAATATTTTGTTTAATAAAATAATTCAAAACCAGATGGGTAGAATTTATCTAGCTTCCCGCAATAAGTATCTTTTATCTTTGGCATAATTGAAGACCCTAGATCTAAAAGGGGGTTAAGTCACAATCTTGTGAAATTGTAGTTAGTATCAGTTTCTGCTACAAGGAGGATCTCTGCACCCTCTGTTCAAATGTTACAGTAAAGTCATGTGGTAAAGCTGTGTAATAGTCCATGGGAGGTACAACCCGAGTGGGTCAAGTCCACACATGGACACAATGAAACCCAGTTTTTGCCATTTTTCTCAATGTGACTTAACCCCCTTTTAGATTAGGGTCCTCAATTCTGGAATACCTTTCACATCCTATATTTGGCGACGAAAGAAACCCACCCTGTTTTACGTGCAGACGGAGCTGTCAAGTAGGGTTGGTCTGTCGATCATTTTTTTAATGTTTTTTCAACCTAAAATGTCACCAAAATCTGCAAAAATCAGAAATTTTGTTAACAATTTGTGAAAAACAATTTTTTCACAGATTTTCAGCCAATTTTTTTTACCAAATTTGTGCCCAAAAACATTTTGGCCATTTTACATGATTTGTTTTAATTTTTTTTTTTTAAAAACCCACAACATATTCTTGAAAAACACAAAAAGTGGGTCAGTCTGGCCCGTAAAACAGGGTTTTTTTCGGCGCCTTATGATATATTTGATTCTCCAATATGAAAAATGCCACCATATGGCGGGTTTTCACAGATCGCATCACATATTGTCTAATTGCCATTTTTGCTAGTAACCATTTAGTCTAATTGTCACTTAGGCTAATGATCATATGGTCTAACTGCCAGTTTGTCTACAACCATTTCGGAAATGGTTATTAGACAACTTGATATTGGACAAAGTGGGTTTTAGCCGAAGTGGTATTTAACCTAATGGATATTAGACAAGACAAAAAGGGTATTAGACCATGTGGTTATTAGACTAAATGGTTATTCCGTTACTTGCCGCAATGTGTCGTCAGGGTTCGACAACACTACCAACGAAATTGTGACGACCTCAAAACGACTAGATATGGCCTAGCACGGCATGGAAACGTAAAAGAAATGAGGGTTGCGGTCTCCAACGAAATCTGAACGGAATCACAACGAGTTTTGTTGCCGCCACAAAATGTTCAACATGCTGAAAATTTGCCGACGGACGCAACTGATAATTTCGGCCGTCTGCGGTGGCTAGCGGATTCGTCAGCCACAAATGACGGCATCACACGATGATTGGCGGGAAATTCAAAATTGCAATCCGCAGCTTACCGTAGCCTGCCGTTGATTCCTCTCCGTCATAGTGTGAGCCAGCCTTTAGACCATGTTGATTTAGTCCAAATATCATTAGACTCTCTGGGTATTAGACAAAATGGTATTAGCTGAAGTAGCAATGTACCATACAGCTGATATCATGTTTTTTTATATTCCGTAAAACGGGATGAATAGGGACATGGGGTGAATAAGAACAAAAATGTGAAACATTTTTTAAATGTCACCCGGCCAGTTTGTGTACCATAAAACGAGGTGAATAGGGACATGGGGGCCCCATGTCCCTTCACCCCGTTTTAGGGTACACAAACTGGCCGGGGGACATTTAAAAAACGTTTCCCATGTTTGTCCCTATTAAGCGCCATGTCCCTATTCACCCCGTTTTACTGTTCCATATATGCCAGAAAAAGCTATGCACTTTGATTATCTTCATTAAATCACAAGCACACACACTATACCAGCAATCTCCACTAGCATCCTCATTTGTGACCAGTACGTCAAAAAGGACATGTTGTCGGCAGAAACAGTTTTGAGATCGAGGCCAATATCTTCGGTGAAATATAAAGAAAATAATATACACAATATGCTTCCAATCATATCTTGTGATTGCAAAGTCTGATTAACTTCATTATTATGCATTGAGAATCTTCCGTCCTATTCTTTCAATGCATTTGTAAACAACAATTATTCTGCACATTATGTCACTGGAGCGATATTGGTCGACCAATATTTTTAACACTTGGAGGTCTCTCTAACACATTGAAGCTTACACTGCACGAATACGCTTAAAGCGTATATTTTTAATGCCGCTTGTATGTGTAGCTGTCACAAAATGCAGTAGAGACGAATCTTTTTTAATTTTCGTCTTTTTAAATTTTTGAAATATTTTGATTTTTTTTTTTGGGTTGCAATTTGTTGAGAAATGTTTTGGATTTAAATTTTAACAAAAAATTAACATTTTTTGTATTTTAAAATAAAATTGATATTGATATTTTTACAATAATATGGTGATTTTTTTCTTCTTCAATTTTTGTTTTTTAAGTCAGATTCTCAAAACATAATAATGATAAAATTTGATGGATTTTTTCGCATGATACACAAAGATATTGGTCTAGCTACGAGTTTTAAAAATATTGTGCTCAACAGCGTCTCGCACAATATTTTTACAACTCATAGCTCGACCAATATCTTTGTGTATCATGCTCAATCCATCCCAATTTTATATCAAAATTGTATCATTTCAATGCTTAAAATGTGTTCTTCCAAGTAATTCCACCAATAACTCAGAATTGATTCATGCCTCCAACATGTGATGGGTCACATTTGTGATTGATACATGCAAACAAAATCACTTTAAATGAATAATTATCAAATATGAAAACACTACAACACTACATATCAACAACTCATTGTCGATTTTTATTTTCATTCATTACAATTGTAGCAATATAAAGCTTATAATAAAAGTTGCTTGGTTCTAACGTCAGTATACTGCGTGACCGAGTAGCTGAGAGCCATGGCTTGCCTGTGGGGGCCGGGGTTTTTGGTCAGGATGGTCCCCGGTTTGATTCCCGGCCGGGGAGCGGCAATTTATTTGTTGATTTCTCTTCCAAAATTGGGATCCCGGTTAAAAACCCGGTTAGCATTATGGTATCCACATTTGTGTGTGGGGGTGTGTGTGTTCAATTAAACCTAAAACAGCCTATCAACCGAGCCTATATATACAGTCAACACAGTATACTGCGCGACCAAGTAGCTGAGAGCCGTGGCTTGCCTATGGGGACCGGGGTTTTGGGTAAGGAGGGTCCCCAGTTTGATTCTTGGTTGGGGAGTGGCGATTTATTTGATGATTTCTCTTCCAAAATTGGGATCCCGGTTAGAGGGTAGGGGTTAATATGCAATTTTAAAAGATAAAGGAAGAGTCTATAAAATAACTTTTTAAACAAATCGGCCATCTGATGCAACACCAAATTTTCTGCCCATTTTCTGGCAATCTGCCCATAGAACTTTTTTGGTGCCTTACGCTATTCTTCTTGCATGTAAAATGTACCTTTAAAAAGTAATGTGACATAATATATTTGACTTCCATCGAACTCATTTCATCCTTTACCTTTCTTGCCCTAATCACAATTGTTATTAAGGCGGCAAAAAAAAGAAACCCTGTTTTACGGGAAACCCTGTTTTATGGGTTCGACCGATTCATTTCTTTTAGAAATTGTTTTAAAAAAAGTTCATGTGCCAATCCATACCGACCTTTTTTTCTTGTAAAACAACGGCAAGATGTTTACAGAGTAAAGGTCATTTTCAAGGGGAAAAAAGAAAGGTAAAAAAAACCCAGACCGACTGACCTAACCTGAGAGGTCTGTCTGCCCGTAGAACAGGGTGGGTACGTGTTTTTTGTTGCCTAATATTATTAAACTGTATAATAAAAACTCAAATAAATGAACACTGGTACGTTTTTAAAGCACCTAAAATTATTGCACATTAGAAAAAACAAAACACAATACTAATTGCATGTATTTAGGATTCATATAAATGGATTCAATAATAATTATTTTCTTTAGTCAGATTTATTTGTATTATTCAGCGACCGAAATAAGTGATAGAAAACAAACACTATGGGTACTTATTATCATGTTACGAAACCATAAATAAACTGGGCTCAAAAAAAGAAACTTATAATTTTTCATGGTCATATCTTGAAAATCTGTCCATCAAAATGAACCAAAATGACACACAGGATTACTTCAATACTCTACTCTAATGACATGTCAATAGTCAAACGGTTACCTTACATTACCTTCATTTCAATTTGTTTTAACTTCTTCACATACCTTAAACTCTATGTTACCGAAATTCCCAGGCTGTGACATGTGATACAGCAAGCGGTTCCATGCCAGTGCATTTTCCAGTTCTGTCAGGAAGGTAACCGTTTGGATATAGACATGTCATTAGTGTAGAGTATTGAAGTAATCCTGTGTGTCATTTTGGTTCATTTTGATGGACAGATTTTCAAGATAAAAATTATAAGTTTCTTATTAGCCCAGTTTATATCAAATAATATCGGAACCTTTATTTGGAAAATTATTTGAAATTGGTATAAAATATTGTCAATCAAAAGCAAAGTTCTTGACTATAAATGTGTCATCTTCTCCTTAACTTGTCAAATAATTGCCTTATTTTTCTATAACCCGTCACTGGTACTGCAATGACCTTTGACCCTACACCCACAATGCCTTTGGCTACTCTAATACTGCTATTCCATGAAGTGGACATCACCCCTTTCCACCTTGTAAGTGTGCTATCTTGTTCCCACACTCCCTTGTTAGCTTTCTTTGCTGCTAGCTCTGCTTTCAATAATCTCTGTGTGACTTTGATGCTCAGTTGTTTGTTGTTTAGAGGCGGGAGAGCAGTTGTATTACCAAACCCACTGCGTAGTATAGCTTCATTCAGATTGATGGTCTGCCACCATTTCTAAGTGAGAGAAAGAAATATATATGGGTTGGAAGTTTCATTTTAAATGATCATGCTCAAAGTTTAACCACAAGGGAAAGGGGGAGGAACTTATATTTAGGTATACATGGGACTTTTCATGCCTCAATTCAGTTCCCAGGACAAAATGTTGTTAACAAATCAGTCCTCCAAAACAGACAATTTAGCATTTTGTTAGTTCCCCGGGCCATCATGTTCAGTGCTTTCCGGCACACCTACACCAAAATGAAAGTTGAAAGGGCTAAACATATTTAGTAGCCATGGTCTGATGGGGGTTCTTCCTGTCCTGTGGATTTGGCCATATCAGACTTAATTCAAGAGATGTGAATTTAGATAAACTTTTAAGCAATTTTAACACACAGTTGCCTATAACCTATACTCCCTTTCATAATTTCTTGGACATAATTCGCGTTATTTCACGCGAGCGTATTTTGTTGTTGTTTTCGAGGCGCGGCGTCAAAATGCTTGACAGGCGCGATAAACATGAACAAGGTCACGCGCCGGCGATCACGGCGTGCGATGATTTCACGATTGACCAATTAGAATGAGCGATTATTTTTTAAAGGGACTGGTACGCACTTCCGGTTTTACGCACCTACACGAACCTACGCACGTACGCATGATTTGATGGAATTATGTCCAAGGGATTATGAAAGGGGAGTATATATTCCCAACTTCCCAAGACATGCATTGTTTTGCTTTTGCCACCATTCAATAGAAAACTGAAACAGGGCTTGATTTGGTGACACATAAATACATTCATTTGCTTTAACTCTGCGCAGCGATGTCAGAGCATGTTCTGCAGTAACACTTTCCACGTGGCTATTGGTTTTATCATATACAAAAACAAATTTTTCAGAAATCTTTCCGAACTTTTAAGGCATATTTCAAGGATTAGTGAACCAATACTAGGCATGTTTGTACTTATTTCAATGCATTTCTCATGGTGATTCCAAATATGGTAATGAAATTCAATAATTGTAAAAATTTTGAAATATTTTGTGAAATTT